>CM060386.1:15773844-16973844 GCA_030545235.1 Helianthus tuberosus
AGAATTCTGGTTGTTCTTATAAAGAATTCTGGTCCTGTAAACCAATGGAATTCTCGGGCAATGAAGGGGCCGTTGCAGCTCTACGCTGGATAGAAAAGACTAAGGCAGTCTTAAAAATAAGCAAGTGTGTGGAAGAGGATAAGATAATGTTTGCTTCCAATCTGTTTAAGAACTCAACCTTAGAATGGTGGCACACTATCCTCCAGTCTAGGGGAAGTGATAGAGTTTACAATATGGAATGGGAGGAATTTAAGAACATGCTGGAAAGAAAATTCTGTGACAACTGTGCCTCCGTGACCATCAAACAAATACCAAATCAATGAGATATTGTGTTTCATACTTGGGATTTGTAAAAATATGTGTATCGTTTGCACATATCATTCTTGTTCGATTTCGGGCTTTAAATCGCTTTCTGGAAGGTTATACGCGATCTGATGCGTAAATATAACCGGTTTAATGCAACGAACACTCCGGAATAGTGAAATAGGCTTAACATACCTTAAATAACCTTTACATAACTTAGAAATAAGTTTTGGATGGTTTGGTATGCCAAAATCAAGTTAATTCGCTTACAGGGACTAAATTTGACAAACTGTGAAAGTATGCCAATTTGACCAGTAACAGACATTCCGGAACATGACCATAAGTTAAACATACCCTAAATATCCTTTACATAGCTTATAAATAGGCTTTGAGGGGTTCGGTGTGCTGAAATAAACTTTTGGGTCATTCAGGGACTAAAAGCGTCAAAAAGTGCACAAGTTTGCACTTTCGCGCATAACTTACGTTCTTGATACATCCAGACATCCAAAAATTTATGTAAGCATTAAAATATTTTATTTTAGTGTTTGGCATAAGAAAAAAATTTTCGTCGCGCAATTTGGATCGTTTTTCGCGCTTATGCGCATTTCGTCGTAATTAAGCGAACATCGCGATCATACGACCAAACGAACCGACATCCGGCATATTTTTGAGCATGTTTCGTGACCACAATGTTTAGGAATCATTTTAGGGCCTTAATGTTGGCTTAACGGGCCTTAAACATCTCAAAAAGAGCGTTAAACACCAACAGGGACTGAAACTGACAATTCAGCAGACTTGTGGCTGATCAGACATGCCCAGGCGGGCCGCGTAAGTTATGGTAGACCCTTACGCGGGCCGCGAGGCCCTCCCAAACCAGATTAATCTGTATTAACAGCTGTTAACAGCTGTTATGCACTCCCAACTCAACCACACATGTCATTTCCTGATGCAAGGGGGCCAATTTGGGTACCATAGTGTTGCAACAAGTGTAGGGATGAGATTGAAGCATGTTATTCGATAAACGATCTTAACGGTTCCAACATTCCTATAAATACCCAACCCTTTCACTTGCAAAACCCACTTGAATTTTTGAGAGTTCTCTAAGTTGAAGTGAGACCACTTCATACCTGAGAATACTTGAGAAATCAAAGCTTTCGGGGACCCTTTGTAAGTGTTCTTTCGTTCTTTTTATTCTTTTAGCGTTAAAAAGTCAAACTTTGTTTGAATTTCTGCGTTAACCAGTTTATGGTCAATGCGAAGTTCGTTTGAACTTCATAACGTGAGCGTAATCACGATGGTTATAGTCCCTAGTGACTATACCTACTGATTACCACGTTATCAAGGCTCAGTGACGAGTCGTAGTTTCGGCCAAAATGCGTATTCTTGCGTATTTTGTAACCAAACTACTCTTAGGTATTAAAACCGTTTGTTTTGATACCAAACCTGTTTTCTAAACTTAGTTAAGCATGTTTTAACATGCTTAGCTTATCACTTTTAGTTTAGTGCTTATATAGGGTCGTAAGGTAAGCGATCTAAACAATCGCTTATACTTTCGAACCTGACCCGTTTGGTCGATCATTAGGATCCGACCAAATACAGTAGGTGACCATAGTAGTATAAGGAATAACCTTCTGAGGTTATACCTTATGGTCACGACGTTTAGTTAAGTTGTATGATATGTAGTATATATGCCTTAGGGAAATTACCAAAATACCCTTTTTACGCCAATCGAGGAATCAAAGACCATGGATGAACAGACTGGATCCCCCAAGATGTCAAAGAAGTGAAAGGCTTCTCAGAACTTCGCCGTGGTCGCTCACAATGGTCAAGCCGTCCCCAACCAACCAGCTCAACCCCCTGCTAGGAAGCCATACAATGGAACTTCACCCTTGTGCAACCAATGTAATCTTCATCATCATGCTAGTGTGAAGTGCCGCGAATGCCAAATTTGTGGACTTAAAGGTCATACAGCAAAAGTTTGCCGAGCTGCAGTTGCACCAAATCAAGCTGACAACAATCCTGCTCAAGCTCGCTTTCCACCAGGTTCTTGCTACAATTGTGGCGAGATGGGTCATTTCCGAAGAAATTGCCCAAAGCTTGCTAATGCAAATCCAGCACAGGGATGAGCATCTGACCGACTAGAAGACAACACCCTTTAGAAATAATCACGTCTTATGTATTATTTTCTTTTGTTGTCAAGGTCAATGAAACAGTTGTTATCATTGTTTATAAATAAATCTTTTATTTACATTGCAATGTATTTATGTGGTTATATGTATAAACAACATATCCCCTACAATACCGACAATCAAGGAATCGTATTCCTTGAAAAAAAACAAACTACCCCCCCCCCAAAAAAAAAAATTTTCTATATTATGATCTCTTGCGTTTTCCACTAAATTCCTAAGTACCCGTTTCTTCTAAGGAAAACGAAGTACAAGGCGCAAGTTACAACACTGGACGAATACCCAAAGTACCACTATAAATCCTTAATAGGGTACCTAAGGGTATTTCCGTAAATCCTAAAAATTTTGTGTTCCTTAATTCGAATATTACGTTTCTTTGAAAACAAAATCGAATTTTTGGGAGATCTTCCTATCTTTTCAGATAGATCCCAGAGGACATTGAAGTCCATCGACTGGTTTCCATATCCATTCTCAATCGATAACAAGTTAATAGCAAATTAATAATCAAGTTAAACAACTATGTGATTATGTGCTTATGTGTTCCCTTTTATGTTTTTGTGTAATCCAAGTTTTGTTATCCAAATCCTCGTAGAATCTTCCATATCTTCGTATAAGGGATTCATAGTAGGATATCCAAAGGTAGTATATTACATCCCCAATGGACTTTTACGTAATAGTAAAGACCCTTGGATTATATTGTACTATTCCATAATTAGACCCCCTGAGTGGTCTAGTTAAACAGATTGATCCAAAAATAATTTGGTTAGGAATATCATGTGATGAAATAGCTGAAAAGACTCCTTGGTGGTCTAATTAAAAGAGATCATTTGTCGATCTAATTAAAAGGACCCTATGATAGTCTAGTCACACTCATCACAGGTTTAATTTTTCTTCCCCTTCACATTACAAAACAAATTGTGCGGACTGTGCAAGGAATTGCGTAATTATGGATGCATACATAATTATGGAATTCAGTGCACAGAAGCCACAGCAAGTTTGGTCGTGTGTCTAGAGTTGACTCAGTTCATTCCCGTTTCTGAAGAAATTGTGGAAAATGACTCATTCCTTTCATTTTCGTTTCTGAAGAATACCCATTAAGGAAAATGACTCATTCCGTGCATTTTCGTTTCTGAAGAAATTGTGGAAAATGACTCATTCTGTTCATTTTCGTTTCTGAAGAAATTTGTAGAAGATGACTCATTCCGTTTATTTTCGTTTCTGAAGAATACCCATTAAGGAAAATGACTCATTCCGTGCATTTTCGTTTCTGAAGAAATCGTGGAAAATGACTCATTCCGTGCATTTTCGTTTCTGAAGAAATCGTGGAAAATGACTCATTCCGTTCATTTTCGTTTCTGAAGAAATTAGGGAAAATGACTCATTCCATTCATTTTCGTTTCTGAAGAATACCCATTAAGGAAAATGACTCATTCCGTGCATTTTCGTTTCTGAAGGATACCCATTAAGGAAAATGACTCATTCCGTGCATTTTTCGTTTCTGAAAATTTTCCATCGAAGGGAAATGAATATCCCTGATTCTTCCTTCATTTCCATTTCTGAAAAATGTCCATTAAAGAGGAATATCAGGATTATGCCTTATCCTTGATGGTTATTTAACACAAAGTCACAGACAGACTCCTACAAATAAATTTCGGGACGAAATTTCCTAAAGTAGGGGAGATTGTGACAACTGTGCCTCCGTGACCATCAAACAAATACCAAATCAATGAGATATTATGTTTCATACTTGGGATTTGTAAAAATATGTGTATCTTTTGCACATATCATTCTTGTTCGATTTCGGGCTTTAAATCGCTTTCTGGAAGGTTATACGCGATCTGATGCGTAAATATAACCGGTTTAATGCAACGAACACTCCGGAATAGTGAAATAGGCTTAACATACCTTAAATAACCTTTACATAACTTAGAAATAAGTTTTGGATGGTTTGGTATGCCAAAATCAAGTTAATTCGCTTACAGGGACTAAATTTGACAAACTATGAAAGTATGCCAATTTGAGCTGTAACAGACATTCTGGAACATGACGATAAGCTAAAAATACCCTAAATATCCTTTACATAGCTTAGAAATAGGCTTTGAGGGGTTCGGTGTGCTGAAATCAACTTTTGGGTCATTCAGGGACTAAAAGCGTCAAAAAGTGCACAAGTTTGCACTTTCGCGCATAACTTACGTTCTGGATACATCCAGACATCTAAAAATTTATGTAAGCATTAAAATATTTTATTTTAGTGTTTGGCATAAGAAAAATCCTTTCGTCGCGCAATTTGGATCGTTTTTCGCGCTTATGCGCATTTCATCGTAATTAAGCGAACATCGCGATCATACGACCAAACGAACCGACATCCGGCATATTTTTGAGCATGTTTCATGACCACAATGTTTAGGCATCATTTTAGGGCCTTAATGTTGGCTTAACGGGCCTTAAACATATCGAAATGAGCGTTAAACACCAACAGGGACTGAAACTGACAATACAGCAAACTTGTGGCTGATCAGACATGCCCAGGCGGGCCGCGTAAGTTATGGTAGACCCTTACACGGGCCGCGAGGCCCTCCCAGACCAGATTAATCTGTATTAACAGCTGTTAACAGCTGTTATGCACTCCCAACTCAACCACACATGTCATTTCCTGATGCAAGGGGGCCAATTTGGGTACCATAGTGTTGCAACAAGTGTAGGGATGAGATTGAAGCACGTTATTCGATAAACGATCTTAACAGTTCCAACATTACTATAAATACCCAACCCTTTCACTTGCAAAACCCACTTGAATTCTTGAGAGTTCTCTAAGTTGAAGTGAGACCACTTCATACCTGAGAATACTTGAGAAATCAAAGCTTTCGGGGACCCTTTGTAAGTGTTCTTTCGTTCTTTTTATTCTTTTAGCGTTAAAAAGTCAAACTTTGTTTGACTTTCTGCGTTGACCAGTTTATGGTCAATGCGAAGTTCGTTTGAACTTCATAACGTGAGCGTAATCACGATGGTTATAGTCCCTAGTGACTATACCTACTGATTACCACGTTATCAAGGCTCAGTGACGAGTCGTAGTTTCGGCCAAAATGCGTATTCTTGCGTATTTTGTAACCAAACTACTCTTAGGTATCAAAACCGTTTGTTTTGATACCAAACCTGTTTTCTAAACTTAGTTAAGCATGTTTTAACATGCTTAGCTCGTCACTTTTAGTTTAGTGCTTATATAGGGTCGTAAGGTAAGCGATCTAAACTATCGCTTATACTTTCGAACCCGACCCGTTTGGTTGATCATTAGGATCCGACCAAACACATTAGGTGACCATAGTAGTATAGGGAATAACCTTCCGAGGTTATACCTTATGGTCACGACGTTTAGTTAAGTTGTATGATATGTAGTATATATGCCTTAGGGAAATTACCAAAATACCCTTTTTACGCCAAAATTCATTTTAAGCATATGTAACATAACTTTTGGTATCTAAACTGATTTGGCAACAATATTAGACATGTTAAGGCATATATTACTTGTCATAGGACTAGTTAAGCGGTCCGAACGCGTTTCACGCGAACGACGCGTTAAAGTAGCATAAGCTACCTAAACGGGTCGTAATGGGTCAGAAGCACTTAGGATAGGTTCCGTTTTAGTCTGTAGACTTTGTTAAACCATATTACCTGAGTTCCCATACTCATTTGGTTTACGAGACCTCATTCTATCCAATCCTCTGATTTAGGTCCGGTTATTAATGTAGTTACCTATATTAAGGTACCGTTTGATTCCGTGATCTTCTAGCTTTGCTTGGTGGTTATCCTAGGACTTCTAAGCAATCTCAAGTGAGTACATAGTCCCCTCTTTTACTGTTTTCAAACTGTTTTGGGGTGAAACACATGTGCCTACTTGTTACTTTCGTGTTTCCATGTTTTCATATCATATGCTTGCTATGTTCATTAGTACACTATTAGTACATCGTTTCACATTACATTTCATGCTATGTATGTCCATTGTGTGCATACTTAGTACATTGTTTTACATTACAATTTGTTGCATATGCTCATCCAGCATATGAACACATTATATTACATTATGTGAACCATTTGTATCTATTGAACCATGTGAACCATTTGACAATAGACATTTGACTATACCTAAACATTTCTACAATTGTTAAACATTACATCTTGATGGTTTGGTTTGAGTAAGTGATTTAAGTAACGAGGCGTGTGTAATATGATACAAGCATGGTGGATACGCCGCTGGTACTTCCTATATATAAGTGTTTGTATGGTATTACATATCGTAGTGTTATTTGAATCATTTCAATTTGAGACATATAACATTTTATACAAATAACATACTTTTCACAAGACATTATTTTACAAACAACTTATCTTATACAAACTCATTTTATATGGTTATTCATTTAACCATACATTATTCTCTTATTTATACATATCATCTGAACTTATTGTTTTTCAAACGATTTACAAAACAAATCAATTTACAAGGTTCATGACTAAACTTTATTAAACATTTTCTTAAACTTACAAGTCATGAATCCTATTTTCACAAACCTATGTATCTCACAGGAATTTTGATGCTGACGTACCTATTTTCACATGTGTTTTCAGGAGTTGATGCATAGGACTTATCGAGACATACTTAGGCGGACCTGTGCCTTAGTGACTTAAAACGGGACAAGAACTAGTTAATTTTTGTTATGTACTCTTTGTTTCTTGTTTAAAACAATGTAACTCTCTTGTTTGAATAATAAAACGTAACTTTAATTTCCATGGTTGTGAAACAATTAATTCTGTTACAACACTCCCCGACGTTTCCGCCACGTTTCGTTGTCTCACGTGGTCGGGGTGTGACAAATTCTGCCCTCCCAACGAAAAAGAACAGATTGCAAATAAGTTATTAAACCTTAGAATGACTGGAGTGGATGGTAAGGGCTACACTACTACATTCTTTGAGTACGCTAGAATAATGCCAACCCTTGCATCACCTGAACCAGTATTAGTCTCCCGTTACATCTGGGGATTAATCAGTGGAATTAGGCATGTAGTCAAGGCGGCTAGACTTCAAACTATAGAAGAAGCTGTAGAACTAGCAAACACCTTGACTGGTGAGTTAGTACGTACACAAGAAGAAAACCAGAGGAGGAACCTAGCTCAAAAACTTACCCAAGAATTTCGTTTAGGAAATTCCAATCGTGGGAAAAATGTAGGTTCTACTTCTGCACCCTACTGCAAGTATTGCAAAAGGAAGCATTCTAGAAGATGCTCTATATATTGCAATTTTTGCAAAATATCTGGACACAAGGAGGAAGACTGCAGAAAGAATCCTAACAATAGGATATGTTACAACTGTGGAGAACAAGGTCATATTAAGTCAAACTATCCAAAACTAGCTCCAGCCCCGAACACTAAGAATACTAAAAATGCTAGAGCATTTGTTCTGACCACAGAAGAAGCAAAGATGATCCCGGATGTGATAGCCGGTATGTTTTTAGTTAATGATGTTTTTGCTAAAGTATTATTTGACTCTGGTGCAAACCAAAGTTTTATTAATACTTTGTTTTGCAAACTTCTCAATCTACCATTAACTAAACTTCCACAAGAATGTCTAGTAGAGACAGCAAATGGAGAAACCATTAAGATTTATGAAATCTTGCAGGGGGCAAGAATAGAAATTTTAAATCAAAAGCTTATTGCAAACCTTTACCCAATGAATCTGGCAGGATTTGATGTTGTGTTAGGAATGGATTGGTTAATAGCCAATAAAGCCAGTATTTTATGTGATCAAAAGTCAATCCAAGTAAATTCACCAAAGGGTGAAAAGATCACAATTAAAGGAGATAAGCCCTCTAGATCCACGAAATTCATCTCTGTAATGAAAACAACCAGTTATGTAAGAAAAAGGATCATTAGTATATTTGATTTCTATAATCATTCATACTAAAGGAAAAGAACTGAAAGATATTCCAGTAGTATCCCAATTTTCAGATATATTTGGAGAAGAATTACCAGGGCTACTGATATGCACAAAATACAACATATAAATTACATCAATTGTGGCATAAAACTAACCCTTTTTTAGTACTAATGTTGGAAAAAGTGTGTTTTTGTCTTTCTTTTGTATTTTCAGGATTAAATGAGCTCAAATGAACAAAAGAAGCAAAAAGGCAGCTAAATCTAACATAAATACAAGAAAAGGAACAAACGTGGCATGCCCGACCTCCCCGACAGAATCTTCCCAAGCAAAACAAGATAACAGAAGGCTGAACACGCCCCGTGCTCAATGAGCACGGGGGCATGCCCAAGTGATTGCAGAAAAGACAAAGCTGTAGAAGCCTCTATCACCCACCACGGGGGCGTGCCCAGCGGACACGGGGCCGTGGTCAACTCTAAGATTCGCAGAATCTGGGGAAATCTTGATAGTACAGATACGCTTCTGCACACGGGGGCGTGCCCAGCGGACACGGGGGCGTGGTCAACTAATGCAGACAAACTGCAATTAATGAAGAAAGAGAAGGAAGGTGGACACGGGGCTGTGCCCAATGGACATGGGGCCGTGCCCGAGTCTCTGTTCAGCCTATAAATAGGGGTGCTTGGCTCATTTGCAAACCATCCCTTGGCACACCACCTCTCTCACACTTCACCCACCACCATCATCCATCGTAGAGTGTGTGAGTCATCTCGGGATCCAAGATTGATCGTAAGAGTTCTTGACAATCAAAGGCCATGTTTGCCTAAGTCTCTTACATCACTTGGTGAAGACAAGTGTCTAGTGTAATACTTTTTATTTTTAATCTTTTCGCACTTTTTACTTGGTTATGTATTAATGACTTTAATAACTAGTTTCTTATGTTGAAGGTGATTCTTCCTTATCGTTTGTCCGTGGTGTCTTGGCATTATTTTACTGTCTATATAAAACAAAAGATTTTCACCATTCATATCTCCATGGTCTATATGGAGATATGTTGGCTACCTGGTCGGGGGTTAAGGGAACAGTTTGGTAAGAGTCTTGCCTTGTTCAGTGTTTAGATCCTGCAAGAACCTGGGTCAAATTTAGTAGGACCTCCTTCAATACCCACCGGTATTGGATGGCGGGGGTCCAAACTCTTTGATCCCCTCATATGTAAGCTACTATTAATACTTTAACCCGGCTACTTAGGATTGTATCCCTGCAGACTCAGACTACTTAGCCGCGGGTAACATCACCTTCAAAAGATGGGCCTACCATAATATGCATTAATAACTTAATTAATTATCTTTCAATAATCCGACCCTTTAGGATTGTATCCTTGCTGACTCAAACTACTGGGTTGAGGGTAACGTCACCTTCAAAAGAGGTGCCTACTACAATAACTAAGATAATCTCTTAAAAAGTGCAAAAGTGCGGAAATAATCAAAGGTTACACTAAACACGAGTCAGATCCAAGTGATTCATCTTGTCTATCTGTTTTTTTATTTTATTTTTCAACATTTTAGTTAGTTTTTATTTTTCTAATTTAAAAACCTTTTTCTAACTTTTGATTTGATTAGACGTTGAGGATAAACCGGTACTAAAAGCTCTTGTGTCCTTGGACGACCTCGGTATCTTGCCAACACTATAGTACGCTCACGATGGGTGCACTTGCCCATATGTGTGTTTGGTGTTAGTAAAATATCGTGTTTTATAAATTTAAAACTTGGCTAACGTGTAAAAAGGGGTTAAAATATACTTAAATATATATCACACCACAAGCGCATCAAGTTTTTGGCGCCGTTGCCGGGGACACAAGGATTTTAAGAAAGTTAGGAATCAACGGCCTAATCGTTTTTTCTAATTTTTCTGTTTTTTTTAGGATTTTCTTAGTTTTTTAGCTTCTGCAGAACTCAGCACGGGCCGTGCCCGCTGAACACGCCCTGTGCCCAATCCTTGGAACTGGCAATCCTGTTTTAAGTCAGACAGTAAGCTGAACACGGGGTCCTGCCCACTCAACACGCCCCGTACCCAAGTTTCAGCTACTGAAAACAGAACCGTAAGATCCCGACGGTTGGTAACTTCTGACACAAACATGAGTGATACTGATATTTTTTTACTTTCGGCACTCTTATGGTACGTGGTGTCAAATATGTGGTGGTTCCCATAAAGAATTAGAATGTTATTTTCTAAATTATAAGCCCCACTATATAGACCCATTGTTTTCCTGTAGCCTTAAGAGGGGCGAAAGTAAAAATAATCCCTATCTCTCCCTCGAATGCTCTCAACCGGATCTTCTAGGAGAAATGCTTCTTGATGAACTATTTCAAATGGAAGATCTAATTCTTAATTGGTTAAAAGAACTTAGGATGGATTTCAATAATTTATCTCAAGACGATAACCAAGAAGAATTGTTGGGATCGCATTTAAATAAAAACAACTTCGTTGTTCCCGATGATACCTCTAACTCTAGCGAGGACTTGAGCGATAGTCGTCCCTGTGTCAATTGTGCCGTGAAGGACTCCCCATCGACTTCGTTAGATGCATACATAGACCTGAGCAATTCGGCATACACCTTCTTTAACGAGAGCCCGGGAAAGGGTTGGACTTGTCCACCTACATTTAGCATAGGAATCACCCTCACCGACAACCTCTTGCGTTCTCGTCTTAATCTAGAGCAATTAAGGTATCTTAGGCACTTTGGGGTTGTTCCATCCAGTAAGGAACCGCCCGATCCGGATGAATTCCTTAGGAATAGAAGAAACTCCATAAAACAGCCTCTAGACACGGGGCCGTGTCCAGGTCAGCACGCCCCCGTGTTCACCCAAAGATTCTCGTCTGATTTCGTGTCAGCATACGGACAAAGTGTGTAAGGATTTCATCTGCACACGGGGCCGTGTCCAGCCAACACGGGGCCGTGTGCAGCGTGCTGTCATTTTCTATAAATGCAGCAAGATTCCTGCACATATGGACCACTCCAAAGACAAAGATCTGGTGGATCTTCCCACATACCATCCTAGGTATATTCTAAAGAAGGTTCCCAACAACCATCTTGTCTTTTCCACTTTTATCCATTACCTTCTTCTTCAATTTCTCTTAACACATCCATTAGAGCTTGAAATCTCCATAATTCCAAGCCTTATTGAGATGTTTGTTAGATTTTTATTCAAGGAATCTTGTTAAAAATAAGTTCTACAACAATGTTTTAAGTTGTTTCTGCTTAAAAATGTTTTAAAAATCGTGAAAACAAATTAAAACACCGAGATTCCTTGTTCCAAAAATCTGCAGATATCTGAACATGGGGTCGTGCTCATTGAGCACGGGGCCGTGTCCGAGGTACTGTTTACATAAAATTGTGCTCTTTTCGGTATGTTTTCTCAGAATGGCGAGCAGAACTAGCGGAACATCTTCATCGCACTCTAGGAACAACCGACAAGGAAGAAGGTCATCAACGGTTGAAGATTCTCTTGTAAACTATGTTTACGCTTTAAGAGAAGCCATTGATGATATGACAGGAGTGGAAGAAGCATTGGTCGACCGTATCAATCATTTGACGGTGGGACTAGAGGGATGTCTTCGAGAGGTCAACCTTTTGCACCAAAGGTTGAACATTCTCGCTTCTCCTCCTTTGGTTCCAATCATTACCCAAAGGGCATGGAATGTGGTTCCCGAAGTCATCATACCGGTCGAATGGTACGCCATACATCCGGAGCCCCCTCGGGACGTACTACAAGGGGTTCCTGTTGGTGTCACTCCTCCTCCACAAGATGTTGAAGAAAACGACCCATCTATCTTAGGACATTTAGCTTTTTATTTTCTGGAAATTTTGATAAAAGTAGAACTCCTTAGGATGATCTTATGTACCATTTGACCCATCTATCTTAGGACATTTAGCTTTTTATTTTCTGCCTCGTCTTTAAATTTTCTAGGATCTTATGTAATGTGCTAGTTTTAATGAATGATGGTTTTAATTTGGTGTTTGGATGATGTTGTAATGGATAAAACACATTCGGGATGGTGAAGGATAACAAGGGAAACTTGAACCAGCACCCCATGCACGAAAACAGGGCCACCCGACAAATTTTTCTTCATTACAGCAAGTTCAGCACGGGCCGTGCCCGCCCAAAACGGCCCCGTGCTGCACAATCAGCAGGAAATACCCAGTTCAGGTAACTGAACACAGGGCGTGCTCATTGAACACGCCCCCGTGCCCAGGCTTCTGTTTCTTTTTACAAACTTTTGTTACTGTTGATCTGAACATGGGGCCGTGCCCGGACACCACGGGGCGTGTCCAGATGCCCAGTAACATAAAATTTTGCTTTTTCACACCTTTTTACACATTCAGTCAACCTAAAAACTTATTTTTGGGACACATTGAGGACAATGTGTAATTTAAGTATGGGGGGGGGGGGGGGGATGCTAAAACCTTGAATCTTGCAAGTCCTAAATACAAGCCTTACACAAAACTCTATTGGAACCGCTAATCACCCCAAAATTTTTCAAAAAATTTTCATTTTCTTTACTTGTCTAGGTTTAATTTGGGAATTTCAAGTTCTAAAAAGGTTGTATTTTTACAAATTTACAACCGATAGCGTCGTGATAAAAAGAGCCAACATAAGAAAATTATGAAACGGCATGACAAACCTAGTTAAAATTTGATTATATATACTTGATCACATAAAAACCCATTCCCACAAAAAGTGAGTTTTGAGCCTTTATTGAGCATACAAATACATATCTTTAAACTAAATGCTCATTTTTCGTTTCTTGTGTGAATAGCCGCTTGGTTCTTACGACTCTAGAACTTGCCACGACCATACATTCCCGGTCCTTACCAACTTAAACCCGAGTAAGTAAATGACGGAGGCATTAGGACTAACCCTTTTTATTTCTACACCATTATTTTTCTTTTTTACCACCTACCCAAAATCCCCCTAGTTAACCCCTTTGAGCCTAAACCTTTTCATTTCATAACCCAAAACAAACACCCTTTCACCCACCAAAACCTTTTTATTTTTAACCATTTTGTTTTAGTAACAAGCTCGGTTTTTCTTATGACTTTCAAAAAAAAAATGATGATGATGAAGCAAAAGAGAAACAAACAAACAAGTTTATCAAAAATAACTTTGTTTGAATAATGGCTTCATCAAAATAAAAATTTCAAAAAATAAAAAGTCTTACGAAAACCGACGTTTTTTACGCCTTTCGCCCTTTTACTAACCACTAACCCAACCACCTACCTTTAACCCAAGTGTAACCCTTCACCCAAAAGTCCTCTTGATATTTACAAATGTATATAGTTAAAAAGGAGGAGGATTGATTGCTTAGCAAGCTTATGATAGGAATATGTTCCATGCCGCTCTCGAGTGATCCACTAAAATACATCTTCAGCCGAGTGTTGAGTGATCCCCGTGAGGTATGTGAACTTGTATATAAGTGGAATTTTAAAAAGGCATGTTATGCCCTAATAAGTAATTTATCTTATGGAATGTTTTCAATAACTCATGATGAATAGGATTGTAAATAAATAAAAATAAAACTAAATAAAGAATCTTTGAAATCCCGACACTCTATAACAAGCCCAAAAAAAAAACATTCCCTTCTACCCATTCCATTTGGGAGTGTAAAGCCTCAAAATAAAGAGTTTTGCTTGAGGACAAGCAAAGATTCAAGTGTGGGGGTATTTGATGTGCACAAAATGCAACATATAAATTACATCAATTGTGGCATAAAACTAACCCTTTTTAGTGCAAATGTTGGAAAAAAGTGTGTTTTTGTCTTCCTTTTGTATTTTCAGGATTAAATGAGCACAAATGAATAAAAGAAGCAAAAAGGCAGCTAAATCTAACATAAATAAAAGAAAAGGAACAAACGTGGCATGCCCGACCTCCCCGACAGCATCTTCCCAAGCAAAACAAGAGAACAGAAGGCTGAACACGCCCCGTGCTCAATGAGCACGGGGGCGTGCCCAAGTGATTGCAGAAAAGACAAAGCTGTAGAAGCCTCTATCACCCACCACGGGGCGTGCCCAGCGGACACGGGGCCGTGGTCAACTCTAAGATTCGTAGAATCTGGGGAAATCTTGATAGTACAGATACGCTTCTGCACACGGGGGCGTGCCCAACGGACACGGAGGCGTGGTCAACTAATGCAGACAAACTACAATTAATGAAGAAAGAGAAGGAAGGTGGACACGGGGCCGTGCCCAATGGACATGGGGTCGTGACCGAGTCTCTGTTCAGCCTATAAATAGGGGTGCTTGGCTCATTTGCAAACCATCCCTTGGCACACCACCTCTCTCACACTTCACCCACCACCCACCACCATCACAACACCATCATCCACCACCATGATCGGTACATTGTAGGTACACTCTTATTTCATCTTAGCTATATAATAAATGCATCAATGTTATTATAAAACATATTATATTGAGTCTTTATTGTATTTAATAATTTCAAGATAACATGAGCTAAAAAGATAAATTTAAACTAGAAAAATTATAAATGCAATAAAAAAATTTGTCTTAAAAGAAAATTGTTGATCAAAATACTTTCAATGATCATCGATTATAGTAAGAAAACATATGAATTTAGGTTGTTGAATGTATTTATGACAATTAAATAAGTTTGACTAAAAATATTGTTTTGACACTTTGGTGCAGATTCGAGAAAGAATCTTGTGAATACAAGTATACAACTTACTCTACACTACAACAGATGTAAATTAAGTTGGGCCATAAAACTAAATTAGTTGTAGTTGGGTGTTGGGCCGATTGATGAGATGTTGGGCTGATTTGTGGGTTAGCGCAAGACAGGAGAGGGGAGATCGCACATGAAACGCACGGTTACGAAAAGAAAATAATAATGTCTTTTTCAATTAAGTCAAAGGGGCATTCAAGGGATCTAATTTATATCTATTAATAATAGCATGGAAATGAACAGTAATTTGAAATGTGGTTTCTTCTGATTGACCTATTTGGAGGTCATCCCCCTTTAACACACGTGTCTTCTCTTTTCACCTATTTTTAAGCCTAACAACAAGAGAGAGGAAAAAAAGGAGACAGAATGGCGGTGCCCGGAGGATCACCACCGTCACACCAACATTTGTCTTCACCTACAAAAAGAGCCTGAGAGACAGAAAGTGAGAACCGACAGAAAAACAGACGGAGATGTGGAAGAAAGAGTGAGTCTTAATCAGGAGGAGACAAAGGTTCTGGCGGGATCCAACCATTCCGGTTGGAGACCCCCGTATAGAATATTATACGACATAATATTTTCTCATTCTATAAAAGCTGTATAACATTATACGGTTCAATATTTGTCATGTCAAATTATTCTATACATGTCATATAATGTTATACGGTCCGTATAGATGGTATGAAATTAAGATTTTGAGATATAGCTTTAGTAGGACCCTATTAAATATGATACAAATAAATATGTATAACACATAGGTTTAATTATTATTTATGTAAAATAATATATACTTATAATTAAAATCCAAATCTGAAAAGATATGTATATTATAAAAATATATTAGCATAAATAATAATTTTCAAAGTATAAAATATCTAGGCAATCGGTAAATAAAAAAAAGTTAAGCAAAAGAACAGAGAAGACGCTTTGATTAAATTCCTCATGAACCTTTTACGTCATTCGACAAAAGTAATATTTAATTTAGTTTAAGCTAATTTTTATACATTAAATAGGTTATCAACAATAATATAGGTTATAGAAAGTTTTGACAATGGATAAACGGACTATGAGAGTTCTGTTTTTTATTATATGTGTGATAAGCAAATGTGGGTCGGGTATAACAAACATACTAAATAGTATTCACATTTAAAGGTGTTACGCAAATTTTAATTACACAATTTAATGATTATTAAAAGATTGGTTTAACCAATTAACCCCCTTTAACTAATCTATATCTTCACAAGCGTGTTGTTAGTAATGAACTACCGTAAAAATAGTTTAACCTATAGATACCAAGTGTCAATACCGTATCAATGTCATACCATTATAAACTAAACTGATACAGATCAAATTTGCGCTGCAATATGACCAGGCTATGAAACTGATACGAATCTATGATTAACTACCGATTTTTGAATGTGTGGCGATAATATACGATTGACAACCAAAATTTTGAATCTGTAGCAATAGTATAATAAAGTATCCAACCACCTACGGAATTTCGATATTACAATTAATTTATTAGTTTGTGGACTTATTGATTTTCGAAAATATAATTGAAAATAAATTTTAGTCGGTCATTGATGATGTGAATTAGTATTGCAATACAAATTCATGTTGGGAAAATTGATTTACCATTTGCTAAACCTCTCACCTATGTATAAATTGTTATTTTGATTTTTTTTTTTCCTTTGGTGTGTGATGTGTCGATGATTTTGATGTTCAGGGTTGTTTTATTACTTTATATTGTTGGTGGTGGTGATAATGGACACGTCTGTCTCAACCCGATCGGTTAGGTACTTAAGACGGTGATAATAAACACACAATCCGAGTGTTGGGTAATCCGAGTCCTACGCGCAGCGCGCGTGAGCGAATAAACCTAGTTAATTTTTGAACGGGAATTGATGGAATCGAGAAGGACAACATCCTCTTTGGGGGGGGGGGGGTGCTTGGCATTTTTTTCTGAACACGAATCGACAAGGAAAAAAAAAGAAAGTATGGGAATTGTTTTGAAGGTGATGCGCAACTAGTCTCTTCAAGTTTCACCCCGGTGTAGATTATTGTAAGAATTCTAGGGTTTATGCATTTGTATTTTGATTTGATTTTGTGACAAATTGTTTAGTATTTGAAACCTTCGATAATTGTCTTGCATTTGTTTCGAATTCGTAAATTGTCGAGTGATGATAAAATTTGACTTTGCGAAATGGTTATGTGCACTTATGCCTTATCGTAGGTTAGGATTTACATGTCCGAGGTAACGAAGTGCATTACGGTCCGTTGTCTATGACGTCGATAGCAATTGGCACCTAAGCTTCGTGATAGTAATCCGTTAATCACTATATGCAATTGAATCAAGTTAAAACATGTAGGAACCCTAGGTCTTGCAGTAATCGAACCGGGTGTGGAACTTGTCTCTAATTTCTTGTTTTAGTCATTTAGTAATTTAGTTGCAATTTTAGTTAATCAAAAGTGTTTTAGATAACATCCAATTGTCGGTTCATTCCGATTTATTTTCAAAACCAAACAAACAAACAAAAAAAAATAAAAAAATAGCAATCTTCATAATCATCTTGTACATTATTTGTAAATAGTCTAACTAATCGAACGGGTCGTGCGATATTGACCACCTGCTCTTCGTGGATTCGATACCCGACTTACCCTAGCTACCTAGGTTTAATTGGGTTTTTGACTGATCGGGACGACACGGTCACGTCACACCATCATCCATCGTCCATCGTAGAGTGTGTGAGTCGTCTCGGGATCCAAGATTGATCGTAAGAGTTCTTGACAATCAAAGGCCATGTTTGCCTAAGTCTCTTACATCACTTGGTGAAGACAAGTGTCTAGTGTAATACTTTTTATTTTTAATCTTTTCGCACTTTTTACTTGGTTATGTATTAATGACTTTAATAACTAGTTTCTTATGTTGAAGGTGATTCTTCCTTATCGTTTGTCCGTGGTGTCTTGACATTATTTTACTGTCTATATAAAATAAAAGATTTTCAACATTCATATCTCCACGGTCTATATGGAGATATGTTGGCTACCTGGTCGGGGGTTAAGGGAACAGTTTGGTAAGAGTCTTGCCTTGTTCAGTGTATAGATCCTGCAAGAACCTGGGTCAAATTTAGTAGGACCTCCTTCAATACCCACCGGTATTGGATGGCGGGGGTCCAAACTCTTTGATCCCCTCATATGTAAGCTACTATTAATACTTTAACCCGGCTACTTAGGATTGTATCCCTGCAGACTCAGACTACTTAGCCGAGGGTAACGTCACCTTCAAAAGAGGGGCCTACCATAATATGCATTAATAACTTAATTAATTATCTTTCAATAATCCAACCCTTTAGGATTGTATCCTTGCTGAATCAAACTACTGGGTTGAGGGTAACGTCACCTTCAAAAGAGGGGCCTACTACAATAACTAAGATAATCTCTTAAAAGGTGCAAAAGTGCGGAAATAATCAAAGGTTACACTAAACACGAGTCGGATCCAAGTGATTCATCTTGTCTATCTGTTTTTGTTTTTATTTTATTTTTCAGCATTTTAGTTAGTTTTTATTTTTCTAGTTTAAAAACCTTTTTCTAACTTTTGATTTGATTAGACGTTGAGGATAAACCGGTACTAAAAGCTCTTGTGTCCTTGGACGACCTCGGTATCTTGCCAACACTATACTACGCTCACGATGGGTGCACTTGCCCATATGTGTGTTTGGTGTTAGTATCGTGTTTTATAAATTTAAAACTTGGCTAACGTGTAAAAAGGGGTTAAAATATACTTAAATATATATCACACCACACGCGCATCAGCTACCGCCAGACAGAGAAGTTGAATTCAGAATCCACTTGCTACCAGGAACAGCACCAATTGCCAAAGCACCTTACCGTTTGGCACCCGCAGAAATGCAGGAACTGAAGAAACAGTTAGACGAATTATTGGAGAAAGGATTCATACAGCCAAGTTCATCGCCATGGGGAGCACTGATCTTATTCCTTAAGAAGAAGGATGGATCAATGCGTATGTGCATTGACTACCGTGAATTGAACAAAGTCACGATTAAAAATCGGTATCCATTACCGAGAATAGATGATTTGTTTGATCAATTACAAGGAGCTCGATTTTTCTCTAAAATCGATTTACGTTCAGGATATCATCAATTAAAAGTACAAGAAGAGGACATTCCTAAAACCGCTTTTAGAACCAGGTATGGCCATTATGAATTTACAGTCATGCCATTTGGTCTAACCAATGCCCCAGCTGCATTTATGGACATGATGAACCGAATATGTAAACCATATTTGGATAAATTCATAATTGTCTTTATAGATGATATTCTCATCTACTCTAAGAATAAAGAGGAACATGCAAAGCATTTGCACGCACTTCTAAGTTTATTGAGAAAAGAAAAGCTTTATGCTAAGTTTTCGAAGTGTGAGTTTTGGTTAGAACATGTACATTTTCTTGGGCATTTAGTCAATCATGAAGGAATTCATGTGGATCTCACAAAGATCGAGGCGATTACCTAATGGAAAACCCCTGAGTCACCAACCGAGGTTAGAAGTTTCTTAGGATTGGCTGGTTATTATAAAAGGTTTATTTGAGATTTTTCTAGAATAGCCATTCCCTTAACTATGTTAACCTGTAAATCTGTTAAGTTTGAATAAGGACCAAAACAAGAAGAAGCCTTTAGAATTCTTAAGCAAAGACTAACCAATGCACCCATACTAGCATTACCAGAAAGAACTGAAGATTTTGTAATTTATTGGGATGCTTCTAAGTTAGGTTATGGATGTGTGTTGATGCAACGTCAAAAGGTTATAGCTTATGCATCTAGACAACTTAAGAATCATGAAGAAAATTATTCAACCCATGATCTAGAATTAGGAGCCGTAATTTTTGCCCTTAAGATTTGGAGACATTACCTATACGGTAGTAAGTTTACCATTTTCACCGACCATAAGAGTTTAAGGTATGTTTTCGGGCAAAAGGAGTTGAATATGAGACAAAGACGTTGGATGGAAATACTAAGCGATTATGATTGCAATATCCAGTACCATGCAGGAAAGGCAAACGTAGTAGCTGATGCTTTAATTCGAAAGTATCATGAAAATCTAAAAAGAGTGCGTTCTCTTAAACTAAACCTGCAGGTAGATTTAAATGAACAGATTAGAAAAGCACAAGAATCCGTAATCAAGGATGATACTGAAAAGTTGAAAGGAATGATTAAGGAACTAGAACAAGGAACAGATGGAATTTGGAGATTCCATAAGAAAAGAATGTGGATACCTAAATTAGGAAACCTACGTCACTGTATATTAGAAGAAGCCCATAAGTCTAAGTATACGATGCATCCTGGAAGTGACAAGATGTATCAGGATTTAAGAAAGGATTTCTGGTGGATAGGATTGAAAAAGGATATAGCAGCTTATGTTTCTAAGTGTTTAACCTGTTCACAAGTCAAAGCTGAACATCAGAAACCCTCAGGTTTGTTGCAACAGTTAGAAATGCCAGTTTGGAAATGGGAATTGATAACAATGGATTTTGTTACTAAATTACCCAAAACAAGAAAAAGTAATGATACAATCTGGGTGATTGTAGGCAGGCTAACTAAGTCAGCTCATTTCCTACCAATGAAGGAAACTTTCAGTATGGAACAATTAGCAAAGTTGTATGTAAATGAAATAGTTTCATTACATGGAATTCCTTTATCAATTGTTTATGATAGAGATAGCCGTTTTACCTCTCATTTTTGGACAAGTTTCCAAAAAGCAATGGGAACCAAGTTAAATCTAAGCACAACTTACCATCCTCAAACGGACGGACAAAACGAAAGGACAATTCAGACAATGGAAGACATGCTTAGAGCTTGTGTAATTGATTTCGGAGGTAATTGGGACGATCACCTACCCTTAATATAATTTTCTTATAATAACAGCTATCACACAAGTATCAATGCTGCACCATTCGAAGCACTTTATGGATGAAAGTGCCGAACGCCAGTCTGTTGGGCAGAAATTGGGTAAAGAAACTATCCGGACCTGAGATAGTGCAAGAAACAACCGACAAAATCATTCAAGTCAAGGAGCGATTGAAAGCAGCACGTGATCGACAAAAGAGTTATGCTGATAACAGACGAAAGCCATTGGAATTTCAGGTAGGAGACAAAGTGTTATTAAAAGTTTCTCCTTGGAAAGGAGTGGTAAGATTCATCAAAAGAGGAAAGCTAAGCCCCAGGTATGTTGGACCTTTTGAAATTATTAAAAGAATAGAACCCGTAGCCTATCAGCTACAACTGCCAGAGGAAATGGCAGGAATACATGATGTATTTCATGTATCTAATCTCAAGAAATGCTTAGCTGATGAATCACTCGTAGTTCCTCTTAGGGATATAGAGGTAAATGAACAGTTAAAATTTGTGGAACGACCTCTACAAATTGAAGACAGGAAAGTCAAAAATCTCAAGCACAAGAAATTAGTTATGGTCAAAGTAAAATGGGACTCCAAAAGAGGACCAGAATACACATGGGAACTTGAATCAGAAATGCAAAGGAAATATCCACACTTATTCCAGTAGACCTCGAGGACGAGTTCTAAAACAAGGTGGGGATGATATAACAACCCTCCTAAATAATTTTTGACACCCCTAATATAATTAAACTGTCCCTATATGTCTTAAAACGTACCCCGTATGCGAAAACCGAGCCCAAAATACCATATATATTTAAAAATAAAATAAAAACAAGATTCAGCCCTCGCTCGCGGGCCGCGAACGTGTTGACGATGATCTACGCGGGCCGCGACAGCTAGGAGGTCAGGCGAGCCCCTGAGCCGCCACGTGTCACCATTCGTGTCGAGCCTAGTGACCGAGTCAGCACAGCTAGGGCCTACCCTAGCTGGCCTCGCGGGCCGCAAAGCCCCTGGAGGATGGGCGCGACGGAAGTCGAATGGACACTATAAATTGAGGCCTTCAGCCTCAGTCTCAAACCGTTCAATCTTTCTTTCTCTCTCTCGAAATTCTACATCGCAATTATAATTTTCGGGCATTATACCCCCTAAATAACGAAGTTCTGCCGCGTTGTAAGTATTATAACCCCCGGTTACGTATTAGATACGCTGCTTGATTGATCCAGGGTTCCGTAACGGCTGTCGAGGTTCTGCCCGAAGTAGTCGTTGGAATGCCGTCTCGGGGAGGGTATTACTAATGTAAATATTGGGTTATTATACTAACGCGTGTGCATTTGTGTAATTAATAGATAATCACTAGGGAATCCTTAAAGAAAACCCTAAGACAACAATGTGAGTAATCTCCTTTTTGTAAATTGTTTTACAAAACCTTAATTAATTTAAATTATAATTAGCAGTGATTGAGTCTTTGTAGTTCTTCAATTACTGCATGTATGTTGGGGTTTTGTATACAAAATGTGGAACACGTTACCATTGGACAAAGAGATAGCCAATGGGTAATATGACCCACCAGTCAGGATTGACAGTACTAAATGAGTAATTGTGTAGAAATAAACATTGTAATCGCTCTCAATATTGTTAAAGGATAAAACTATTCTTGATTAAACTAGGATTCACTCACCAGTATTTCCCACTGACAAAATGTTTTAAATGCGTTTCAGGTAACAAAATGTGAAAGCCAGATAGAAGCCAGCTGGACAGCACTGAAGGCTTGGAAAAGTGGCTATAAAAGTTACCTGAATAAAGAGATGTTTTTATTAAATAAATTAGGGTTTATCCCTATAAAAAATGTGTGTACTGAAAACTTGGTAATTTCCCACGTGTTTAATATTATAAAAGTGTGGTATTTTACTCTGATAAAATATTTCCTAACTACGGTCCTGATGTAATTTCCGATGCCAAAATGATAAACACCGATACCACTAAATCTGGGCTCGCGGCCGCCCGTTCCCGGGACAGATAGGGGACGGGGGTTGCGACAATGCGCGACACATGTTCAGCGAACACGTGAAGTAAAGTGATGTGATCCCTAGCAACCCCTGTCCACGACAGGTGCTGAGTCCAAACTATAGTACTATCGTTGCTAGAGGCGGTATAGTGTAACATTGTATAGCTTAGCACAAGAATTCAAAGTACACGTATAGCATGCGGGAACGGTTAGCGTTTATAAAGTGTTTGCGTTGTGTGTTGTGGTGTTTTGATAGAGAACGTATGTAACACCCAAAGTGCGTTAAATGAAAATGGGTTCGAGTACACTCACAGTGCGTGTTTAAACAAGTAAACACATACTTGATTGGATCGAAGGGGGTGCGTTGGAGTTAGCCTGAGCATAGATCAGTAGCGTGAGTCGTTGAACAGAGCGTAAACAAAATGTCGAATGGTTGAGTGTTCGAAAAAAGATCCGAACGGATGAGACTCCATCGGACCGGTCCGGCCGGGATCAGGAGCACATACCGGGCCGGTTCAGCACATAAATCCGTTTCAACATTAGCCCGGCGGTCGGGCCGGAAGCCGGGTGGTCGGGCCGGCGGGTCTTCGTGTAGGGTCGGGCCGACGACATCTGCAACCTCCTCCGGCAACATCTCAACCTCCTCCGACGACATCTGTGGCCTCCGATGACATCTGCAACCTCCTCCAGACCTGCGACCTCCGGCGATTGATGATGATGCACTTGTGAGGAAAATAATGGATTAGTTGTTCCATTGTTGTTGCAGAGTGAAGCTTTTGGAATAAGAAAGGAAGGAAATTTAATTTTGAAAATGAAAAAGAAAGGAAATTTAATATTGAGGTTTGGAAACCCAATGCACCTAAACCCTATATCCATAAATTAATCAATTAATTCAAGGGATTTAGATTAAGTGCACAGTAGTATGTTATCAATTAATTTTTAATTATTATATTCTTAATTTTAACTATTAAATGATTTGTTCTAATTTTTAATTAAATATGCATTTATTAAATAATATATATAATATTATCCGGCTAAGTTATATATATATATATATATATATATATATATATATATATATATATATTTATATAATTTATGACTTAATCCGGGTCTTAAATCCAGTCGAACCGGTCCGACCTTTGACCCCGTAAGGCGACCGGGTCGACCTCCGGCCCGGTACTGAAAACATTGGATGAAAGTTACAAGTCACCTGGTCGAATAGTCGTTCGATCGGATGGTCGTCCGATCGGATGGCTATTTGATCGAGCAACTGTTTGGGTTGAAAACTTTGTAAAATCAGTTAAAAGTTTTGCGGTTTAACCGAGACGGCATGACGACGTGTCAAAAAACGGAAATCACATCAAGTCCAACTCATCCGATCGCACGAGAATCACCCCGTTCGACCACACTCAACTGTCAACTGTTCTTGACGGAGTTTCATGTTCAACCCGTGAATCGGTCGTCTCTTCGGTAGAAATCCATTCTCAGCCCAATTTTCTACTAGAGAATGTGGAGAACATCCGAACAAGTCTGGTTTCGAGTAAGAGTGAAGAATGTTTGAAGAAAAGTTTGAAACACTTGTTAAATGTTTAGATTTAGACAAAATCAGTGGAAAATCATGTAGAAATCTGTTAGATTCGAACCATTCTTGCTGAGATGAGGTCATACTCCAGTGTTCATGAGAACCCGTGATGGCGTCACCCTAGAACAGCCCCAAATCAGGTGATTTCTTGGTTAAAATGTAAGATTTGATGGTGGAATTGATGAGAAAGTGTGTAATGAAGATGAAAGTACAAGATTTAGAGTGAAAACTCACAAGATTCGCGAGAAATCGAGAGAAAAGGGCCTAAGAGTGCACTGGTCGAACGGAGCTGTCACATCAATGAACAGTTGATGTGACATGAGGGGTATTTATAGGTGAAGGTGAGAAAAGCGGTGGGGAGTCATGCGGGTCGGACGGCTGTTCGATCAGATGGCCATCCGGTCAGATGTCCATTCGATCGAATGGTCGTTCGGTCGGACGACGCGTGCGGGTCAGTTTTCCGACTTTCGTTTCGTGCATTGAGCGTTGTGTTGCGTTGCGTTTAAGCGACTTGCGAGTAAGCGATGCGATAGTATTACATATTAGTTACACAAATAACATAATAAACCTAACATTCATAAAGTAAACTTGCGTTTCGGGTTGCGATTGCGTTTGCGAATAACATCCCAAAACATATATAGAGCACACACAAGTAAAGCACATAATAGCAAACACACATAGAACCATAACCATAACTACATTTCGAATTGCGGTGCGGTAGCGATGTGATAGCGTTTAGTAGAATAGCGTTTAGTTACGTTTATCGCATTGTTACTTCACATATTAATAAATCGTAGTTTAAAATAGCGTTAATTAACACATGTCGATTATCGAGTCTGCGAGTACAAGCAATAATTTAGCAAGAAATGTCAGATCTGAACGTAAACCTAACGTTGACCTTGACTTTGACTTTGACTTTGACTTGTACTTTGACTTTGACTTTGGAAAGTCGGGTTGTTACACTGAGAGCAACTTGAATGCGTGTGATCGGATGGAGATGTCAAATAAGTGAAAGGGGGTGTACGGCGGTATTTATAGTGTGAGAGAGAGGGTTTAAGGCGGTGTGCGAAGTGTGGTCGGTCGGATGGCGTGCCCGGTCGAATGGCCATCCAATCGGATGGTCATCCGAGCGGATGTCCATTCAATCGGATGTCCATTCGGACAGCCGTGTTGTGCGAGTTAGTTTTCCAACTTTCGTTTCGTGCGTTAAGCGTTGCGTTGCGTTTAATCGAGTTGCGAGTGAGCGTTTGAGCGTATAAGCGTTGCGTTGATAACCACATAACATTTAAACAAATAATCACACAAATAACACACATAACATAAATAAATGCATGAAACTAAATCTGCGTTTCGAGTCTGCGTTGTGATAGCATTGTGTTAGCGTTTAGTCTAAACAGGCGATGTAATATGCGTTAAAATGCGTTCAAGTAGTAAGCGTTGTAAACAGCGTTAAATGGGATATCTGCGTTTTGTATAAGCGTTGTAAAGTAGCGTTGTAATATGCGTTGAAAATAGTTTTAACCCATAGTGATAATCGAAATCTCGGGAGTACAAACGATTACAACTGAAAAGACGGTGTTAGGTAACGATCCAAAGAGTCGGGTTGTTACACGCGTACTCCTCTTCATCATCCCATATTTGCACGCTTTTTTGCCCAGGTCTCTCGGTTGTTTCTTTCTTTTTATGTGACAGTCGTTTGTTCCGTTTGGTTTGGTTTGGTTTGGTTTGGTTTGGTTTGGTTCGATTCGGTTTGGTGGTGTCACTGTTTGTGTCTCTAGCTCCTCATTCGGCCGTGTCTCCGTTTGTGTCTACAGGCGAGCTCGGGCTCGCTTTGTGACGAGCCGAAACCTTGCGATGAGCTGTAACCTCCCATGTTGAAGTTCAGATTCCTAGCGTATTGATTTGGGTGTCATGTGAGGGATTGGTTCAAGAGGTCCATGAAACCGATTTGGTTGTGATTATACTCGACAAACCCGGTTCCATAGGCGGTTGTTCGGGTGGGAACCGGAACAACAGGTTGGTTAGGAGCGTTCGTTTGGTTTGGGTCGCCGCTTGTTCGAGGAGGAACGAAGCCCGTGTGTAGTTTCTAGAGTAAAAACCTTGAGTTTTTATAAAATATAGAGTAAAGAGAATGATGGTACAAAAAGTGGCATAAAAATAATAGAGATGAGAGGTTTATATAAGGTTTAAAATGTTCAAAAAAACATAATAAAACTAATAACATTATCGTTCAACACTCAACAGGAACATTCTCGTTCCCAAACACTTTTCCAGCAATTATCCGTTATGGCCATGGCGGGCATCAAAATTTCAAACCGATAGCGTCTGAGAGGGAGTGTACCCTAACGCTATGGGGCGTGATGATGGGTGAGATATGGCCATGGCGGGCATCAAAATTTCAAACCGATATGTTTTTTTTTTTTTGAACGGCCAACAAACTCAATCCCGAGCACTCTCGGGGCACCCACTGGACAAACGGAGTACTCCGAGAGTAACCCGAGTCCACCACCAATTCCGGGGAAAACCCGGTAACCCACCCGCCCGTAGGCACGACAGTGAAATTACCGGTAAAACCCGTTTGGCTCAAGGATCCAACCCAGGTTTCCCTGGGTCTCCTATCATTGCCCACCAGTGCCTCACTCTGCACCAAGTAGGAGTCGAACTTGCATTTCTCTTTCTCAAGAGAAATGCAAGCCCTCCACCACTTGATCTAGAGATATTGAAATTCAAACCGATATGTTGATTTAAACATTAATATGGATTATGTTGATAGAAGTTGAAAATGTGATGTGAGATATCTTCACAGCTGCAATTTGCAAATACTTTTTTCAAAATAAAGTAAAAAAGCAATGAAAATATAGTAGTAAAACGGGTCCAAGAAAGTTGGCAGAAATAAAGTGGATAAAACCGAAAATAACACAATCTTCTGGACACGTCATCCCATCGTGGTTCACCTATACACCGATGACGTGGAATTCAAGTACAACCGTATATTTTGACACACTCTTTCTTCTCGTATAGATTATCGAGCTAAAACGATTTCAAGTTATCAACGGTTTCGAGTCTCGACAACATACACACCATTTGCTGAGTCAGCTTAATTTTCAAAGGCATCCTTTTGTTTATCACTAGTTTTTGCCCCGCCCGTGTTGCGGGGCAATAAGCCAAATATTTCCCTCTCACAACATGTATATCTGTACAGAGGGCAAAATCGTTATTATATTTTAAACTGGAGATGAAATCATAATTTTAAACTGAGAGCAAAATCACAATTTTGAGTTAGGGGGTAAAACATAATTTTATTTTGAATTGTGGGCAAAAACGTAATTTTGAGCTAAGGGCATAATCGTAATTTTGAGCTAGAGGAAAAAACAACATTTTATTTTTAACTGGGGGCAAAAACGTAATTTTAAACGGAGGGCGAAACCGTAATTTTAAACTGGGAACAAAATTAAAAATGAGTTTTTGAACCGATGGCAAAAGCGTAATTTTAAGCTAAGGCAAAATTATAATTTTATTTTGAGCTGTGGGCAAAAACGTAATTTTAAACAAATGACGAAAGCGTAATTTTAAACTGGGAATAAAATTAAATTAAAAATGAGTTAGTTCAAAAGGGAAGTGATAGGCAGCTAATAATTTTGAGCTAGGGTGGAAAACATAATTTTATTTTGAACTGTGAACAAAAACGTAATTTTGAGCTGAGGGCGGAAGCGTAATTTTGAGCTAGAGGGAAAAACAACATTTTATTTTGAACTGGGGGCAAAAACGTAATTTTAAACGGAAGGCGAAAACGTAATTTTAAACTGGGAACGAAATTAAATATGAGTTTTTGAACCGAGGGCAAAGCGTAATTCTGAGCTAGGGGAAAAATTATAATTTTATTTTGAGCTGGGGGCAAAAACGTAATTTTAAATGAAGGACGAAACCGTAATTTTAAGCGGGGAAAAAAATTAAATTAAAAATGGGTTGGTCCAATGGAGAAGTGCCAGGCAGCTTATAATTGTACATGTAGGTAATACCCGACCGTTCAAATCGAATCAATCAACTTTTTTTAAAGGTGAATTTTATGTATAAGGTTACCACACTTTTCAAATCAGAGAGCCACATATTGCCTCACTTTGGGTAGGCTATGTTGTTTTAACCGGGCCCACGCTGGCTACAAAGTTTGGTTTTTTTGGGCGTTCCACCGGGAAACCATACTGGCGGTTGTCACTTGACCGTCGTTGTGCCATCACGAGAGCAGAACTCTCTGACGTAACACATGGTGGGACGAAAACCCGGTTGGCTCGGGAATCGAATTGACAACCTCACACAAGGCCTAGTCCAAATCCTTCATTGCCTGCATCCGCCCTAATATAACACAAATAAGAATTTAACTTGAGTCTCCATTAGAAAACTCAAGTCTCATACTACTGAGCCACAAAAGAAGAATCAATCAACTAGGTTGTTTTTATAATCATTAGTAGTGAATCTATCCAAGATTATTTTCAAAGCATTCAAACCGGACCATGGGACATTATAATATTCAAAGTTATAATAATATTCTTCGTGAAAAAAATAGAAAGAAAATAATAATTAAATACTTTTGTTATTGTCAAATATTATTTAATTAAAATAAGATATTTTAGATGTCGTCATTCTTAAGTATTTTCCGTTAAGTCTTTTACACCGTTCCCTGTACCGGCTCGATACCAAACTAGTACGATACTCATCCCTAATTTAGACACATCTTAATGCTACTTGGTATGGGTGAGGCTCATCCTTAGAGGATGATCCTTCACGTCAACGCCACGTAAATCGGGTGTGAAGATGGGGCAAAGAGGATGGAGCTATGGAAATGAAGATGAGCCTAAAATATATATGTACATGTTGTATGTATGTATGTGTATAAAGAAGAAGAGAGAGGAGCGGCTTCAACGTCTTCAGACAGATGTTCACGACGACGACGGGGCTCCGAAAATAGTGTGCCGGTCGGCGCCAGGCCAAGACGGGGCGGAGACGTCGCCATACCGTCTACCCTAAAGAAAACAAATAAATATTAGGAAAAAGGCAAAGATTGATTAGGAGAGAGAAATAGTTTGATATTTGATAACAACTATATATAGCAACCTTCACCGAACAACGTGTACATATCACTATTCTTTCCTTCATTTTACATTCAAATCTCACAAAAATCATAATTTCGTGCCTTATACGATACCAACTAAAATCATTTCAATCATATTATTCTTTCACAAAATAAATTCATTACACTCGTTCGTTTCATAATTCATACAAAAAAAAAAAAAAAAATCATTAAAACCAAATATTAATGGATGGTATCTTGTTAAAAACCGGGTTCATCGGAATAACAACTCCGTTCACCGGCGGCGAGATTCGCAAAACCCCATCTCAAATCGCCACCGTCGTCAGCCGTACGCCGCCGACAGCCACCGCTATTTCATCGGAGAAACCCACAGTGTCCGGCCCCTGGGGGTTCTCGTTAAAACTCCCGTTCACTTCTTTCTTCGCCGGTAACAGAAACCGTCACGATGCGTTGGCTGTAGACGACGCCGTTTCGGTTGACAGAAAAGAGGAAACAATTGAAGAAGTTAGAAATTGTCTGGAGAGTGGGTTGAATTATGAAGATGGGGTTGAACAAGAGTGTGATGCGTGTAGGGTTGATGATGATGATGATGTTCGAATTGAGTTCGATAAAAGCTCGTTTTCAAAATTGTTAAGAAGGGTTTCTTTAGCTGAAGCAAGGGTGTATTCTCAAATGTCTTATTTGGGGACGTTAGCTTACTCCATACCTCAAATAAAGGTAACCCATGTTTCAGATCTTTATATTGTTCTATGTTGTAGATAAGGTGTTTGATGAAATGCCTCAAAGGGGTTTTTTAGTTAATTATGATATGATGCATTTAGAAATGTTGAGTGAATGGTTATAGTGATTGAATTGTGCTCTTTATTGATATTTAGGGCATGTTTGGGTAAGCTTTTAGAAATAACTTATTGACTTATTGGCTTATTGGAAAAGTCAGGATTTTGTGACTTATTGACTTATTGGCTTTTTCCCCTCACATACACTCTCTTTGCCAAACATCATTTTAGAGCTTATGACTTTTCAAAAAGCCAATAAGTCAATAAGTTGTTTCAAAAAGCTTACCCAAACATGCCCTTAGTTCATAAATTAGATGTTAAAAAGACCTGATTTGTTGCTAGTTAATTAGTTATAAATTAGAGTAAATTGCCAAAATCGTCCATGAGGTTTGGGAATATTTGCCAGTTTCATCAAAAACAACTTTTTTTGTCCTAAATAGTCCTTCACTTTTGAGATTTTTTGCCATATTCATGCAAAAGTCTAATTTGCTTTATTTTTTCTGTCAAATATTTGGATGAAAATGACAAAAAAATCCCAAATCTCAGAGACGATTTTGGCAAAAAAAAGTTAGACGTTTAGATGAAAATGGCAAACAAATCTCAAAAGTGAAGGGCATATGGTACAAAAAAAGTTGTTTTGGATGAAATTGACAAACATGCCCAAACCTCATGGATGATTTTGGCAATTTACTCTATAAATTATAATCAGAATGAAATCTTAAAATTTGTTTTATCGCGTTCGTGCAGCCAGGGAATCTTTTAAAACATTACAGACTCCGTTTTGTTACGTCGTCGCTAGAGAAGAAAGCGCAGCTAGCTGCAAAGGCGGAAAAGGAGAAGGAACAAGAACAAGAATTCGACCCGAAGAAGAAAGAAGACGATACGTTGAAAGACGAGAAAGATATAGTAACAGAAGGAGAACAACAAGAAACCGAACAGACTTGTGAAAACGATGAGGATAAGGGAGGAAGGAATCTGATAAGTGCATCCACAGCTTATCATATTGCAGCCTCGGCTGCTTCGTTTCTGCATTCGCAAACAAAGAGCATTGTTCCATTCAAGTCTTCCGAAAACAACAGTGAAGTTAATATGACAGAAGCAGAGGTTGCTTCGTTAATGGCAACAACCGACTCGATGACTGCTGTGGTTGCTGCTAAAGAAGAAGTCAAACAAGCTGTTGCGGATGATTTAAACTCGATGCATTCATCGCCTTGTGAATGGTTCATATGTGATGACGATGAAAGTACTAGATACTTTGTCATTCAGGGGTCTGAATCACTTGCATCATGGCAAGCTAATCTTCTTTTCGAGCCCGTTCAGTTTGAGGTAACACTTTCGTTAACACGTGTTATATAAACAATAAACTTATAAACCGTATCTTATTTAACTTATATGTTGTTGACAAAATTACCGTAATGTTCAGGGTATGGATGTAATTGTGCATCGGGGTATATACGAGGCTGCAAAGGGTATGTACGACCAAATGCTGCCTGAGATTCTTGCACATATTCAACATCACGGTGATCATGCGAAACTTCGGTTCACTGGCCATTCACTCGGTGGAAGCTTATCGTTACTCTTAAATCTCATGTTGCTAATAAGAGGACAAGTTCCTCGTAGTTCATTACTTCCCGTTATAACATTCGGTGCACCCTCGGTTATGTGTGGTGGTGATCGTTTGCTTCATAAACTCGGGTTACCGAAAAGTCATCTTCAAGCAATCATAATGCACCGCGACATCGTTCCCCGAGCCTTTTCTTGTAAATATCCGAGCCGTGTAGCTGAGCTTCTTAAAGCGGTTAATGGGAATTTCCGAAATCACCCCTGCCTTGATAACCAGGTAGAAATACGCTCGTTTGTTCTTGTTGTCGCATGCGTTTTTCACCTTTTTATGATAGAAATAGTTAACATATGTTCTATTTTGTGACAGAATTTATTGTATGCTCCAATGGGAGAATTCTTGATTCTGCAGCCCGATGTAAAATTTTCACCGAGCCATGATCTTCTTCCTTCGGGTAGCGGTTTATACGTTTTGGCTTCGTCAGTATCCGATATGATCGAAGCAGATAAACAAACGCGGGCCGCACAGTCTGTGTTCTTGAACACACCACACCCATTAGAGATCTTAACCGACCGGTCTGCATACGGTTCAGGTGGTACAATCCAGCGGGACCATGACATGGCATCATACATGGTGTCAGTTCAAAGCGTGATCCGTCAAGAGCTGAACCGCGCAAGAAAAGCCCGACGGGAACTCCGGCGACGGGCTTGGTGGCCGCTGGTTGCACGAAGCGGCAATGGCGGAGTTGGTATGAGGTCAGGTCAAGGTCAAAGTCAAAGTCGGGTCAAATTCACAAGAGTGTTACAGACAGGAAGTGAGTCTTTGAAAAGGTTCACAAGGATGGTTGCTTCTGATCATATGAGTTTGCTTGTAATAGTGTTGCTCCCTGCAAGATTGTTTCTTGTTGAGGCATTTAATATAATTGGATCCATTTAGGTATGGGTAAAATTGTAAAAGTGTAAAACTGTAATAGAACATTCTTTATTGTTTGAACTTGTCATACATGAAAATATGATGCATGTAGAAAAAGAAAAGGCAAGTACCAATAGTTGATTAATTGATGTGTTTCCTCCATGTGTGTTATTTGGTCGTATAACGACTTGTAGCGTATAGAATGAGATATATGTCGCGTAGGTGCAACAAACTCGGTTAATAATTAGATGTTGAGAATGAGTGCAATCGGCGTCACATAAATGTGACCGTGGTTTAAACGTGACAAAAGTCCGTTAGGGGATGTTGAGATGGAGTGCAAGCAGGATCACACAAATGTGATCATGGTTTAAAGTTTAAACGTGAGTGAAGGACCACATGTGGCTGATGGGGACAAAAGAGGGGTCATGGTTCGGACCCTAGTAGCCGGCCACTTGACTTGTTGAATCAGCTTTGGTTAACTGGATGGATATATGCAAGCTGCGTCAGATCTTCCTTGTTAGGCAAGTGGTATGTAATATCCACAATGTTTCCTCCGCCGTTTTTAGACTCCTCGTGTCGTGTCTAGGACCAAGCTAAACATATAATATCGATGTGTAAAAAAACTAATTTAATTTAGCAATTCGCTATTTATGTATTTACATCAGGTTCTGTGTAGTGGTGTTGCGCTCATGGCCACATCAGCCCATATGAGAGCACTAAAGGCTCGAGTGTGAGTCTTGGTGACGTTAGTTTGATCTTCACTCATTGTCAATACCCGCAACTCAATTCACATAGATACGACATTTACAAAAGGTTTGGAAACTTGGTGATGTCAATATTCGTGCCAATTTCCTCGTTTTAACGGAAAAGGGAGGTGTTGGAGGTCCCATTTTTTGTACGCCATGGAATTACTAGTGTAAATGAGTCGACTCAAGCTTGAGCATGGCTCATTTCAAGCTTATATTTCTAAAGCTCAAGCACAGCTTCTATGTAATTGTTCAAGCTCGTGCCAGTCTCAGTTATTATTCTATTTGTGTTAAGTATTATTTTTATATATATTTACAGGGAAGGGATAATGTGAGAACTACAAAGTTAATGGAGAAAAGAGAGAACTACTAACTTAATCTTTACCAAAATTTTAAAAAGAATTAAAAACTAAAAATACGTAAATTGACAGAGCTATACACACATCGTATGGACTACATACATGTACATACATTCGCGAGCTACATGTATGTAGTTTATCAATCTAGATATTTTTTTTTTTTATTTTCTTTTAGTTTACAATAATAGCTTTTTAATAAATAAGTTGAGAAAATGAAAAACAATTGTTTGATTGATAATTGTTCTGTCACGGAACTATGTGGTTCCCTCACCATCCACACCCTATATTTATAATTATACTTTTTATAGTATAGTATAATATATTAATATGTTAAATAAATCTATATAAATAATAGGCTCGATAAGTAAAACCCGGGCTCGGGGACGCTTATTAAACAAGCTTACTTTTAAGTTTTAATTTTGAGCTCGGACCTGTTTAAGTTCGGCTCAATTCAAGTTTTCAGCGTGCCACCAATAACATGGCTTGTCGACACCTCTACATGAAATCCTCCGTAACCCCTTACGTGAGATGTGAAATGAGCAATTGCATTTTTGCCCAAATTGGACAAACCTAAACAAAAGCGTGCTAAGTACCAAACAGAATTTCACTAAATGATCATCGAGCCAGGGGAACCGTACTACCGGGGTTGGGGGTAATATTGTACCAAGTAATAACTGAAAATTCACTAAATGACAATCGAGTAAAGTACAAGAGTGCAAACTAAAATTCACTAAATGACAAAGCCAAATGGTGTAAATGAATATTCATTAAATAACAAACCACTAAATGATAAATGAAAATTCACTAAATGACAATCGAGTAAAGTACAAGAGTGCAAACAAAAATTCACTAAATGACAAAGCCAGATGGTGTAAATGAATATTCATTAAATAACAAACAACTAAACGATAAATGAGTAAAGTACATTAAGTGTAAATAAAAATTCGATAAATGTCGAAGCACTAAATAACTAACGAGTAAAGTATACGAGTGTAAATGAAACTTAACCAAATGACAAAAGACACTAAAAGACGAGAAAATTACTATTAATAACTATGGTCTAAATTAATATATATATATATATAATAATAATAATAATAATAAATAAATAAAACATATGAAAACGAATATTACATTTTTGAAGTCGAAATAGTGTTCTTGCAAATTCACTAAATGACAATCGAGTAAAGTACAAAAGTGCAAAAAAATTCACTAAAAAGACACAATCAGATGGTATAAATGGAAATTTATTAAATGACAACGGAGTAAAGTACATGAGTTGTAAATAAAAAATTTCTAAATGACGAACCACTAAGTAACAAAACAAATGAGTAAAGTATACGAGTTGTAAACGGAAATTAACAAAATGACGAATGACACGAAAAAATTATTATTCCTAACTATTTTTCAGCAACATTATCATTCACTTATATGATGATGAGTTCTTACGTAGACCGACAAGTCACGATGTTGAGGTTTTGTATAAATGACATGAAGAAAAGCCTCACATTTATGGGATGATGATATATCGACTGTACACATTTGGTTTGGAGAATGTGTCCCACTGCTTTGCGAGGCCAATATACTAGAGGTGATCATAAAGTCTTGACGGTGAAGCGGTTGTGGCACAAGATTTTCACATGCAGGATCCTCCGATTCAGCCCGTTTTGGACGACGATGTCCTTGGTAAGTTGATGAATTCATATATGCATTTTCGACTTCAATTTGATCTTGTGTCACATATTGCAATTCAAGATCCACCCTACCTATTTGAGTTGGACGATGAATAGTTTGTTTGTATTTTAATTTGAATTATGCTTTTTTATTTGAATTGTCTTTTAGTTTGAATTATGTATTATTTTATTTTAAATGAAAGTGTTATTTTTTTTTTTGAACGGCAAGGTGTCACAATTTTTTGGGTGCGAGACACCCCACACCCCCCCTCATTGGGGAGGCCCGTCGCCCCACTCCGGCCAGACGTGAGTGTCTTAACCGTGCCCCAGCTGGCATCAGAGTGTGACCGGCGTCCAAAGGAAAAACCCCACAGGTGCCTCGCCCATCGTAGGGCTTGACGGCAATGCAGGATTGAAGGGAGCGAGGGTACTTGAATGGGGTGCCCCTCCATCCTAAAAGACGAAAAAAAAAATACTATTTCTAACTATGTTCTAAATTAATATAGAAAAATAATAATAAACAAATAAAACATATGAGAACGAATATTGCGTTTTTTAAGTCGAAACAGTGTTTTCGTTCAACTTTGATGGTAAAAAACTGTTACATATCAAACGAGATAGCTCAACCAAAAAAGTTAGTCTGATGGGTGAGAGAGCTCATTTGGTATATAAACTCCACATCAATTGCCCATACAACCGATGTGAGATAAGTCTCATACCTTGTAACGGTATTAGTCCATAACAAAAACTTGGATAGAATTCGAATGAGCAGTGAAGCACAATTGCACAAAGCCATAAATATATTTATCTATGATTTTGAACATCAACATATTCTGATTATTGTGTTTGGATAGTAACATGAATGAGCAGATCTTATCGTCCAGCAGAATCCGTGAAAATCATGACCTTTAGTACCCCATCCATAATTTGATCCAAACCACAAAGATCAAACAATGCAATTTACTCTATAATAAAACTATATTTTTGCAAGTCATAATTTGGTTTGACTAGTGAAGCTATTCAAGTTGCTTATGAAACTCAGACCCCGAACTCGTTTAAGTGAGTTTCATCTTAAGCTTAAGCTTGTTTAAACTCGGCTATATTTAATCTTAGTAATTTATGAACAACTCGAATCAAAAGGATGGATGGATGGAAGGAGTAAAGGAATTAGTAACCATTCATGTGTAGATATCTAGACAGCTCAATAATTTAGAAAAGCTGTCATGAGCATACATATCTAGAAATGTGTCATTAGCAGACAAATCAAGTTCAAAACCAGTTGGCTCCAGTTCGCTTATTTTGACCGCGATAGCCTAAACTTTAGGTTGATTCAACCTTTTCACTTTTGTGATTGAAACAATGTTTGAATGCAGCGGGTCGTGAATAGTAATCTCTCGACCATTAAGAGTCGCTTCGTCTTTAGTAGAATTGGTTTTGCAATTCAAAAGGGGGTTGCAGCGCAACTTGTTACCCTTTTACCTGCCATTTGTTTGTAATTTGTTATTTTGCCATTTTAGTGATATATTTAAGATGATTATCTTTTCCATAATCTTGTTTTGAAATAAAAATAATTGCCCCATTATTCGAGTCGTACCAAAAAGAACCCGGGTGAAGCACCCACACGTAATACGTAACTATAACTTTGCCAAAATCAAACACCTCATTAGACTAGACCACTCCTTGACACAACGGGCTAGGACGGTTAAACATACTTATTGTCTAACATACGATTATAATATAAGCCGCTTTGACCAGAGCCCTTTGTCGGTCTGGCTGACGAAAATTCTTGGATTCGCCACTGATCTTTTACCAATTGTGGATCTGCACAAAAGATCTGCGGAAATCTGGTATGTGGTTTGTATTATTCAAAGCTAAGCTTGATCATCCTTGTACATAAAGGAAAATGATACAATACGGTCATAATCAACATACAAGCCATATGAAACAGGATGGATCTAGAGATCAATTTTGCCAGCTAAGTACCATGAATGCATCGCAAGACTGCCAAAAGACATTATATTGGCTAAAGAAGACAGACCATGAATCATCCCGAACTTCTTGTTCATAGCGGCTAGCTTCGGGTTCACCTTTGCAACCTCCTGGTTCTTTGTCCACCCGGTTTCTTCACCTATGTTTGCCTCCCTTTCCACCTTGTGCCTTTGCTTCATCATCTGTATTCACATATTGACCACATAAATATTAATTACTTTGACTATGGCTGCAAACGACCGAACGATTCGTTCGTTAAGGAAATAAAAGCGTTCTCAAACTGTTCATGAACACCTAGCGAACGAGATTTTCTGTTTGTAAGCGTTCGTAAGAAAATGAACGTGTTCGTGTTCATTCATTAATTTTAGGTAATGGACACAAACGAACACAAACAAACGTTCAAGAACACAAATGAGCGTTAACAAACATAAATGAACATATATTAAAAGGTATGTAATACACGATACACTGGTATTTATTAAATATTTATAGTAAATTGCAATTTTCGTCCCTGAGGTTTGGCCACTTTTGCGACTTTCATCCAAATGCTTGTTTTTTCGCATCTGGGTCCTTGTCGTTTCAAAATCTTACTATTTTCATCCTTGAGGTTTGCAATTTATTATGACTTTCGTCCCCCGAAATTTGGCCCTCAGGGATGAAAATTGCAATTTACTCAATATTTTATTATTGGGAATTTTGAAGTACTTATGTAAAATAAAAACATTAAAAACAAACTATCGAACAAAAACATACATAAACGAACGCGTTACCGAAATTTAACGAACATAAATGAACGAACGCAGCTTGTGTTCGTGTTCATTCATTTAACTAAACGAACGAACACAAACGAACTTCCCGCTAAACGTACAGTTCGTTTGCAGCCTAATTTTGACTCTTTTGTTATGGCTTAATGGCTTATCACTGATATTCAAGTAATCATACAACACGAAGTCCCTAACCATCTGATTAAATGACTATTCTGTGCATATCAAACACCAAATTAAGACTGTAGTGATATTATGATAGTTACCTCAATGGTCATGGGGGTGAAGACAAAAAGATTGGTGAGATTAAACACAAAAGCAGCCACCAAAAACCCTAACTGATACTTCTCAGCAGTTGATGAAGACTTCCACGGATGTGTATACCCAAAACAACCCACCGACACCGCACAACATATGCCGACCATCATAAAGTACGCCGGAAACATTTTGCTTTGAAGATTCCCAAACTGATGTCTCGGCAGATTCCTACCAATGTTACCATGTAATTCATTAGGTTTCCATTGCTAGGGCAAAATAGTTGAATTTCACAACACAAATGTATGAATCAATTTTGGAGACTGAGCACAAAACTAATACAAACTGATGTATTGGCAGATTTAGGGCTGCAAACGAACCAAACGTTCGGCGAACAGTTCGTGAACCGTTCGGCAGGAGTTGTTTGTCTCCGTTCGTTTATTAAACAAACGAACACGAACAAAAAATTTTGTTCGTTTAGTTAAAAGAACGAACATGAACAGAGGTCGCATTCATTCATTTATGTTCGTGAACATTCGGTAACGTGTACGTTTGTGTTCGATAGTTCATTAGTGTTTTTAATTTTTTTTTTATTTATATACTTCAAATTCCAACAAATGATATTCGATAAGTGTCCGTGTATTATATATTTTGTTCATGAACGGTTGTTTGTGTTCGTTTGTTTCCATTTCTGTTCATGAACATTAGTATGCACTCATTTGTGTTCACCAACGTTCGTTTTCGTTCATTGTCTAAAATTAACAAACAAACACAAACGCTATGCAGTTAATATCGGTGATATATCAGTCCCCTAGTAAAATATAAGTACCGATATTATCGGCGATATTTGACCGATATATCACCGATATTATTAGTGTTAAATTGCTATATATGTAAATTCTACTTGATATTAAAATTACCGATATCTCACTGAGATAACCTATATCTCAAATAAAGGTCCTTGACCGATATCCGATATTTTATCGCATTAAATGCAGAACAAGTTCATTTCCTTAACAAACGAACATGAATATAAAATCTCGTTCGATAAGTGTTCATGAACACAGATATTTCTTAACAAATGAACACTGTTCGTTTGCAGCCCTAGGCAGATTCCTATGAATAAATCAATATTGGAGTGGGAGCACAAAACTAAAATAAGCAAATTCCTATGAGAATTAACATGTGATTCACAAAATTTCAATTGCTAGGGCACAAATGAATAAATCAATATTGGAGTGTGAAGACTAAACTAATACAGTTTTGAAAATTGAATCAAATTGTGAATAATTAAGTTACTTGAACATGATGATGCCGCCAATGAAGGTGACCCAGAGGGCTGCACCCCAAGCGGTGGAGAAGCATAAGAGGTGTGCGAGTTTGACGAAAGTTGTGATCTTTGCGGACTTTGATCCGAAGGTTTCCGGTGAAAAGATGACTCCGATTGCTAAGAAGGCGATCGCGGTGAGAAATCTTGTCAACCAAGCCATGGTGATGTTAAGTTTGTGATGGATGGATGGATGGATGGAGGAAATGAATTGTTTGAAGAAGAAATGTAAATGTGATGAAGAAGATGGTTCTAGAATGATTGAATTTATTGGAAAGGTTACCAAACCCTCAAGTTGGGTTGGGGAAGTTACTATGTTAACCGGGTTATCATGTTTACACTAGTAAATCAATCACCCTTTACTCTCTCATGCCAGCGGAGGCACGGTTAAGACACTCACGTCTGGCCGGAGTTGGGGAACGGGCCTCCCCGCAATAGGGGGTGCGAATGTGTGTCTCGCACCCGAAAAAACTTGTAGACACACTTAGCCGTTCAAAAAAAAATCAATCACCCTTTACTTTGGATATTAGATGTATCATGCGGTTTCGCTCGTGCCATGATAATACACTAGTAGTCCGTCAATTATCTAAATTTCTCATTAAAAAAATCACTCTCTACTTATTATTCTTTTTAGTGAAGTTCAAATTATATTATATTACATTATAATATCCAATGTCCATGTATCTTTCTACAAATTACAAGAATCATCTACACTTACATGTTAACTTTTTTCTTTATACTATATATTAAAAAGCATGCTACAATATCCATTGTCGTCGTATCTTTCTAAATATTACAAGAATGTTATTAACACTTACATGTTAACTTTTATCTTTATGACATTTATGTAATTTAGTCTTTTTTGAATGACATTTGTAATCCTCTCACAATTTTTTTTTTTTGTTTTATGGTTTGACTGTTGGTTCAGTTCTGTTCTAAACATAATCAAACATGAAAACATACCTTTGAATGCATCAGCACAGGCTAGCAAAGAATCCAGATGGAGTCGCAGCAATTAAGGTTTGACATGATAGTCATCTTGGTCTGGTTCCTCCTTAGGGTGCTGACTGATGATGGTGAAGATGAGAACCGAATAGGGGATTCGGTTTTGGAGAGGAGGTCGAATATGATGTTAGGCTTATGGGGTGTGTCTAATTGTGTAACTGTCTAACCCCTTAACCTCCACATAATTCTCCTTATATAAGCACCCAGGAGGAAACCCTAATTAGTTAATAAGGGTAATATGGTCCATCAACAATTACCAACTAATTATATAATAGGATTGTTATATATATTTTGATCTATATAATGTAAATGATTATAATGGCTACAGATTAAATATTAATACGTAATATATTTAATCTTACATTGACAACCAATGTTTTAGTTCTTATACTTTTGTCCTCTCAACTATTGTTAGTTTTTTTAAACAATCTCACAAGATTTCTTTTGTTTTGTTTTATATTTTGACCATTAAGGTTTATATCCTTACACTTTTAGCGGCTACATTTCTTTCCTTCTTTTTTTAAGGTTTGAATTAGCCCGATACATTATAATAAATTACGTCTTTAATCCAATGGTTTTATAGCTCTATTTTTCTTTTATAACTTTCATCCGTTAGTTTTTTTTTTACATAAAACTAAATACGCGATATATTTTCTTTTGGAAACGGCTCAACACCACGTCACCACCATCTTTTTTTCCGTTCGTTTGTTTGGGTTGCAATACCACGTCATAGATACAATGTCACCATGTTTTGTTACATTTTATTTCAATTTTAGTTTTTTACGCATTTATATTTTGCATCTTCGCATCGGTCTTTATTGTTTAGTTTGTACACGGATTTCTCGCCGCAATACGCGGTAGAGAAATCCTAGTTTGATTTGATTTGATGTGATATAATTTTTTTATGACAATAAATATAATGGTCATATATGGGAGGTACGAAAAAGATATATCAACATTGTGAGAGTTGAAATGAAATAACATTTTTAATAGTCCACATTGGAATGCATTGGAATAAATTTTCTATATGCATGGAGAACATGTGTGATAATTTTCGTTGTCATACTTTTTCCTTTGTTGTTATTTTTTATTGTTTATAAAACAAAGAAAACAATTTAATCTTTTGTCATTGTCTATTAAATTTACTCGTGTCATGCAAGTTGATTTACACAAAACCAAAATGAACAAATATTAACTTATATAGCGGAAGTCTACGTTATATAAAAACAGTTTTACATATGTTAAATAACTAGACAAAAGATCAAATACAAATACCTTTATCATACAAAACGTACGAATATTGTGAAAAGGTAAAAAAAAAAAAAAAGCGGTTACATTTTCGTAATTATTTAATCATAGAATAATAATCAAATTTACCCTCTAAATGATCTTGTAGGGTAATTATGATTTTGTAGGCCAATTTTGTAAAATGATCTTGTAGGGTAATTTTGATCTTAAGAGGTAATTTTGATCTTGTATGGTAATTTTGTAGAGAGTATCATAATTACTCTACAAATATTCTTGTAAAATAATTTTGATCTTGTAGAGTAATTTTGAATTGTATGTTGTTTGATAATCTTGTAGATAATTTTGATACACTTGTAGATAATTTTGATAATTACCCTACAATATCATTTTACAAAATTACCCTACTAAATCAAAATTATCCTACAATATCATTTGTAGGGTAATTTTGATAATTACCCTACGAGTAAATAATTACGAAAATGCCACCACATTTTTTTTTTACTTTTTCATGCCTTTCGTATGTTTTGTACGTGAACTTAACTCTAACCATCTAAGTATATAACATCAGAGCTATCGAATGCTAGTCTTCGTGTTTGAGAGATGACCACATTGATGCCTTCATTCCACCAATTCCTTACCCCTAGCACTAGAGACTAAAACTTATCTGGAATGCATGCTAAAACAAGTCAGCTTATGTTGATGAGTTCTAGGTTTAGTTATTCAAATATACATTAAATCACAACATAATATTTAAAGTCACCTTTTTCACAAACGTATTTAAGTAATTGCAACTTCCCAAAGAAAGTACTGTTTTTTTTTTTTTTTTTTTGAATGACTAAACTTGCACACCACGAGGATTGAACCCATAACCTCCTACTATTCTACACATTATCTAACTCACCAACACCATTAGGCTATTCCCAATGGATAAAGAAAGTACTGTTAAAACCCATGATCATTGCAAAACTAAGAGATGTTGTGAATAAGGCAAAAGTTGAGGGTTGTTATGAAATCTACATTAGGCTTTTTAGAAACAAAACTTTTTAGATTGACTGGGATGGCTAACAATAACGCTCATTTTTATACAAAATAAACTCTCACATAAATTAGGGTTTCTTCTCTAGTTGGTTATTTAGATTGAATTATCGTATAGATTTTAGAGAAGTCAGTAGGGTAGAGTCGTTCGTTTGTTGTTTCATTCATTTAGAATTTGTGCGAGAGTTTAGGAGTCAAATACGTATTTTATTCTGTTTTGATTCAGTTTGTAAAGATTTTCTTACACAACTAGAGATATTAATAGATGATTCATTTTGCATCTTAGATTCTTATCACTCTATATACAAGTAAATCTAATCGACTATTAGTCGCGATTTATTAAAAAGGAAAATGATTCCAAACACTGCACCTACAAGAAGATGAATATAGGCTCTGATTTTACGCTGACCATTAGTCCAAATCCTTCTGCAAAATTATATCATCCTAAAACAGGTGTGAGAAAAAACCGGTTTGGGCCCGACGACCCGGGAACCGACCTGGCCCTGACCCTGTAAAAAAACCGGTTAGGCCCATACCAATCCGGGTCCAACCCAATCCGGCGGTTTGGGTTTTTTGTGTTGGAAAATTGGTTTCAACCTTAACCGGTTTGAGCCCATCTAAAAAACAGATTTAAACTCGATGTTAATCTGTTTAGATAGATTATGGTTTTCAACCCTAAAACCAGTTCTCAACCTGAACCGGTTTAGGTCAAGCCGGTTTGAAACCAAATAAAAAAAAAAAAAAGTGGGCCAGTTTATAAACCGAACTTGTTTGAGCCCAAACCGGGTTTGTACACCTCTATCCTTAAAAATAAACATGCATTGGCCCAAGTGGCCAAGTCCGAGTCCAACAACTTCTCCCGCCTTGTGAAAATCAAAGCCAACAAAAAAAGAATAATAAGCGTGAAATTCCCTTTCTACCCCTGACCGTCATTCATCCTTCTCCGAGAAGCTTTACATTTTTTCAGTATTATTTCACTCATATAAATTCTTAATGAGCACAGATTCAAACTGAATGATCGCTAATTTCAGTGCCATATTTGATGGAAAATCATCAAAATTCATCGTTTGACCGGCTGTCTCAAGTATTCAATGGCATCCGATTTGTTCTTCTTGGTTACGATCCTCTAAAAAACTCACAGGTTTTCAAAGTTTTTGTTTATTAATTTCTGTACATGTATCTGATTGTTTCATATGATGGGTAGATTCATGTGTTAAGAGTTTATAATTGGATTATTTGTTTGTTGTTTGATTTTTTTTCTTTTTAGTTGACTGCTGTTTGTTAGTTAGGGTTTGAGTTGATTTATTAGAATTATAGGAAGAAATTGTAATTTAGAATTGTTTTTTTTTTTAATTTAAGTTGTGTTTACAGGTTTCACTGAAGTTTGTTAATGGTGGAGCGGTTAATGTCGGTAAATACGGTCCGAATTGCACTCATGTTATTGTTGATAAGCTTGTTTATGTAAGTTTACTGCATAATTTGTAACATGTTTTATTGTTATGCACTTATGCTCATTGTTTATGGGCATTGTATTACAATGTGTGTGTTTAAATTTTGTAGGATGATCCCGTATGTGTTGCTGCTAGACGAGATGGAAAGATATTAGTGTCTAGCTTATGGGCTGATCACAGTTTTGATGTGGGAGTTCCTGTGGATGTAACCTCGGTGAGTACTCTAATCCATTTCGTATTCATGTGATCGCACTTTGTCGTTATTTGTAAGAAACTATTCATGAAATAAGAAATCGGGGGTGGATGAGCTTCTTATGTTTTGCATTAGGAGAAAAAAAAAACTACTAGCAACAAGTCTTATTGTTGTTATAATCATAGTTGTTAAGGGGGTGTTTGGCGTTTTCAAAATAGATTTTGCGTTTTCAAAACTGCGTTTTGAAAAAGCATGTAGGTACATGCTTCTCCAAACTACATTTTGGAGGCAGATAATTACTTTTTCATCCAAACACCTTTTTAGATTATTTATGCTTTACAAACGCAATAATCAAATAATCACTTCAAAACGTAATCCCAAACACCCTCTAAAAGTTATCGCCTCTTGCGCCTAGGCCAATTTTCCAGGCGAGGCGAGGCAATTGCGCCTTAAGTCAAGGCAATTGCGCCTTAAGTCAAGGCAATTGCGCTTTAATTCCCCTGGTGATGATTCTCGAACAGATTCCGGTGAGATTCTCGATTCTGGAGAGTTTCCGGGCAAATTCTCTAAATTCCAACAAGATTCCAGCTAGATTTCTACTTTTATCTAACGGAAACCACTTTTCTACACTAATATTTTAGAACTTTTGGTAAATAAATTGTATTAAATAAATGTTATATAATAGCTTTCATTTATTTTATTTGAAGAATTGTGTTAATTTTCTAATACATAAAATATTTTTTATTTTTTCCGTTGTGCACTTTTATTTTTTCAGGCCCTCGCTTTTTTTGCGCCTTGTGTCTAGGCCCCAAGCGAGGCCTATGCGCCTTTAATAACTATGGTTATAATCTTAAATTGCCAATCTTTTGCATGACTGAATGTACTCCGTGTTATTTTTGTACCTTTTGCATGATTAGTTGTAATTAGGGTTGTGCTAAACGTACCCCGCCCCCTATTATTTTTACTGAATGTACTCTGTGTTATTTTTGTACCTTTTACAGGTAATGTATAGACCTGTTAGGGATTTAAATGGAATTCCAGGTGCAAAATCACTTGTAATATGTTTAACCGGATATCAACGTGAAGATCGGGAGGACATTATGGTTAGTGTATTTCCAATCTGCCATTCGTATAATACTGCAAACATTCCTAATGAACAGGATAATGGATTTTTATTATCTGCATTTTTTTTATATTTCAGACCATGGTTGGACTGATGGGTGCACAATTTTCTAAACCACTGATAGCAAACAAGGTCACTCATCTTATATGCTACAAATTCGAAGGTACATTATATTCTCTCACTACTTCGTTGGTTTATGTCTCTTGATAACTTTTTTTCAAACAAATGATGTAGTTTTTGTTGATTGGTTAACTATAATATAATAGGGGAGAAGTATCTGCTTGGGAAGAAAATGAAAAAGATAAAGCTTATTAACCACCGATGGTTAGAAGACTGGTATGGGTCTTGTTCACCTACTTTTACGTGTTATATAGCAAGAGGTGAGACTATAAACACTTTTCATTTTTTCAGTTTAAAGGCTTGGAAGATTGTTCCGGAAGCAGATTATAGTAAAAGGTGAGACTATAAACACTTCCTCTTTTACATAAATGACATGCGAGATTTTCAATACTATCTGAGTATCTGTATCCACATGTGATAACAAATATATGCGTAGTCATTACCGAAACACTATTTCGTTTTAACTACAGTGGCTATGAGCTGGAGATGGAGGCTGAAGCGAAAGATTCTGAAGACGAACTAGAAGACGTTACTGCAAGACGAAACGAGAGGAAAATAGCAAGTCCACCTCATTCTCTATTGTCAAATCAGGAAGTCCCAAAGACCGTATCGAATATTAGTGCTTCTAAAGTGTTTAATAACGCCCAAGAAACGGTGTCACCGACTATGAAAACTGCGTCTAATCAATTCTGTAATCCCCGTGAGACTAAAAGTACACATCTAGACACTGAAAATGTTATTGATGTCACCTATGGGACATCTAGTTTTTGCGAAAAAACTGTCGGTAGTTCATCATTACAAAACAAAATTATTTCTGCATCCACATTAGCTAACAAGTCTCCCCGTAATGAAGCTAGAAATGTCATATCTCCAATGAGAACCACGTCTCCGACAATCGACATGAAAAGCAATACTAGCAGAGCTAAAAGGTTGAATAGATTCACACTCAATGATGCTTTCGGTAAGTCTTCTTCTTTGGTACAAAAAGTGAACACCAAGACTCCTAACAGTGATCCTGCGTTCTGTCCAAAAGATAAGCAAGATGATTCTCTTTCCTGTAAGAGGAAGATGGGCTTTTCTTCCGGTAGTTTTGAACTACAAAAGATGAGTCAAAATAATGATAATAATAATGTCGAAAGCGCATTACAGGAGTTAAAAGACTTGGATGCAGTGCAAAGACCACAGAAAAAGTACAAAGAAACCAGTGGTATGGTTGAAAATGTCATACAATCTTCTGCGGTTAGTTCTGATATTCAGAAATCCGGTAATCAGAACATGGATATCGATGAACAAACTGATGGATCAACTTCAAAGTCTGTCAGAAGGAAATCTATTAGCAAGAAGTTTTCGGCCCCCGGTCTTACTAAAAAGAATAACGTGAATGAAAAAGTTTCAACTTTTTCGAAAAGCAGTGCACCGAGGAATGATGATGAGAAAGAGAAACTCTTGAAGAACCGGAATGTTGAAGAAGTTTTTCAATCCGTCAAACCAGGTACACAGATAGATTTGGAAGATGAAACCGAGCCTCCAGAGGATAAAGACGACACAAGCAAAGAGAAACATGAACATGGTGAACAAGAAAACGCTGTTGACGTAGTGATGGAAGAAAAACCAGTAGGGGATGTACAAGATGTAGATCAACCCAATGAGAATCTCGAGTGTAAAAAGACATCTAGAGGGAATCTGACTAAAAAAGGTAAGAAGAAAACTGCTCTTTTAGTAAAAAAGAGTGAACTTGTGAGTAACCATGATAATGTTGGATCAGGGATCGATTTACGTTTAAGAACATTGGATGAACAATTGTGAGTATGCACAGATTCTGTGCAGGGACAAAACAAAGACGAGATACACGCACAATGCACACACTTATTATATATTACGTACACATACAAATGAGTTTGGTTTGGGGTATTAATACCCTTACAAATTGACAGTTAAATAACCGTTTTATTACTACATAACTAACCGTCATACCGTTTTACTTGATCATCACGTTCCAAATTATGCACAGTTTTGACTTTTATATTTGACTTCTAAAATCCAGAATTTCTCTATTATAATTCTTCCAACAGATAACAAGAAACCAGAAATTAGGAAAGAATCAACTCCAAATCGAGCTAGGAGAAGCAAGAGAAATGTAAACAATTTGGAGAAATCTGCGGAACTTCAGGCAGCAGAAGATGTTAGTAACGATCCGAACATGGATACAGCGAACGCTGATACGGAAACAGAGAATGTCGTGAACAAGAAAGAAGCCAAGAGAAATAAACAGCCTCTGATTAAAACCAAGGATTCCGTCAAAGAGGTAACTGATGTTGAAGCTGTTAACGTTGAAGATCAAAGTACTGGTACGAAAGAGGTACTTAAACGCGGTGAAGGATTACATGAAAAGAATCGCGATAAGGGGAGTACTATTGTTTCAAAACCGGAACCTATGTGGTTTATATTGGCTGGACATAAGTTGCAAAGAAGGGAGTTCCAGCAGATAATCAAGCGGTTGAAAGGAAGAGTATGCAGAGTCTCTCATCAATGGTCTTATCAGGCAACTCATTTCATTGTCCCTGATCCCTTACGCAGAACCGAGAAATTCTTTGCCGCTGCTGCCTCCGGAAGGTAAAATGTTTTTTTGACCTTGACTTATTGGTTCAAGTACTAGTAGGCGGTTTTTTTTCTTTAACTATAATAAAATTAAGGCAAAATGTAAGAAATAGAATGGGTTGGTGGTTTTTTATGAAGTTTATTTTTCAAAAAAAAAACTTGCATTTTTTCAATTTTATCAATAAAGTTCCCTTAAACGACCGTGTCTGCTGATTTTTTGAAAATAGCTGATGTGGCATCTTATTTCATCTTAGTGTTTATGCGTATTGTGTACCACATGGCATCTTATGTGTCATTCAACAATTACTTCGACATATACGTTGCAAAAGTTATATAACTAGGGCTGCAAAGGAACTGAACGTTCAGCGAAAAGTTCGTGAACCGTTCGGTAGTAAGTTTGTTTGTGTTTGTGCGTTTAATAAATGAGCGAACACGAACAAAAATTTCCGTTCGTGTAGTTAAATGAACGAACATGAACATAGGCCGCGTTTGTTCATTTATGTTCGTGAGCATTCGGTAACATGCCCCTTTATGTTCGTGCACTTGTGTTAGATTATTAGATAGCTCATTAGGTTGTTTAACTTTTATATTTTATTTTAATACCTTCAAAATACCCACTAATAAAATATTTAATAAATATTAGTGTATTATGTATTACATACCTTTTAATATGTGTTCGTTTCCGTTCATGAACGCTTGTTTGTGTTCATCAACGTTTTTCCTTAGCGAACGAACACAAACAAGGCCTTGTTCGTGTTCGTTCGGTTCGTTTACAGCCCTATATATAACCTTTTGAAACTTGTAACTGGAGTATTTACATTATTTTTGCCTAAGCATGCTATGCATGTTTCAACGAGTGCCACATCAGCTACTTATAAAATCAGTTGAAAAAAGGTTGGTTGCTAAAATTATTAATAAAAATTATGTGCAAAAAAACGGAGGAAAATATAAAGTTCATTTATACTTGGTGCAATTTGCACAACAAAAACAGTGTTATAACTACACAAGTACACATGAGTCTTGCTTTTACCTTAATGTGGCACACAATTATCTTAAATTCTACGAATTTGAATTTAGAGTTTAGACATTTTAAAATGCAGGTGGATTTTGAAGACTGATTACTTATCTGCAAGTAACGAAGCAGGAAGATTCCTAGCAGAGGAGCCTTACGAATGGCACAAAAACGGCCTGAGCGAAGACGGTCAAATTAACTTAGAGGCACCAAGAAAATGGCGGCTTATGAAGGAGAAGACGGGCCACGGTGCATTTTACGGGATGAGAATAATCATATACGGGGAATGCATTGCCCCACCTTTGGTATATACAATATCCTCCCTATAATGTTACTTATGATATATTGATATTAGAGTAAAATGCCATTTTCGTCCTTGAGGTTTGGCCAGTTTTGCGACTTTCGTCGAAAGGTTTGTTTTTCCGCATTTGAATCCAAAAGGTTTGAAATCTTGCTGTTTTCATCCGGCTCGTTAACTCCATCCATTTTTCTCTGTTAAGTCAGGGGTATTTCTGTCTTTTTTTGTTAACTTAAAGGGCAATTCGGTCTTATTCACTTTATGTAAAAAACTGAATACCCCTGAAAAAGACCGAATTGCCTTCTTAAGTTAACAAAAATGGCAGAAATACCCCTGAGGAGAAAAATGAATGGATTAACGAGCCGGATGAAAATGACAAAATTTCAAACCTTTTGGATCCAGATGCGGAAAAACAAACCTTTGGACGAAAGTCGCAAAAATGACGAAACCTCAAGGACGAAAATGGCATTTTACTATTGATGTTATATAAACATTTTTTAAATCATCTCCGGTTTTAATGTTACAGGACACTCTTAAACGGGTAGTGAAGGCCGGAGACGGGACGATTTTAGCAACTTCTCCACCATATACTCGCTTCTTAAACACTGGTATAGACTTTGCGGTTGTTAGCCCCGGGATGCCACATGTCGACATATGGGTGCAGGAATTTTTAAAACACGAGATACCATGTGTATATGCTGATTACCTGGTGGAATTCGTATGCAAACCTGGATATCCCCTTGAAAGACATGTTCAGTATGATACAAATGCTTGGGCCGAGAGATCATATAACAAGTCAAAGAAGCGGTTAGAAGAAGAGATTTGTGAACCGAGAACTCCAGATAGTGACGACGTGGCGTGTGAGGTGTGCGGGGGACGTGACCGTGGTGAAGAAATGCTGATATGTGGGGATGAAAGCGGTTTGGTTGGGTGCGGTGTTGGCACACATATTGATTGTTGTGATCCGCCGCTTGAAGATGTTCCTGAGGAGGATTGGTTTTGTGTCAAGTGTACTAAGAAGCTCAAGTCGAAAAGATGTAGCAAAAGGAAAGGCTCTTCGTCTAGAGGTTAGTTATTTATTCTTTTTTATTTTTTTGAAGCATACTTTTGTAGTAAAAAGTATATTTTTGTATAATGGTGTGTATCTGTACATGTATTGTAAGCTTATTGGATTCAATTATTCAAATAAATGTGAAGTTAGCATGCTTCTCTAAAAGCCCAAAAGCCCAAAATAAATTTATGCTGGTTCTTGGGCTTCAACTAGACCGTGGTTCAGGCCCCTTTTGAAATTCTGGATAAGTTGTTTTATAGGAAATGAAGTATGAACCAACTTTTTAAGAAAGAAAAATCAATTTTTTTAATCAATGATGATGGGCCTGGTTGCGCCGTTGCAGTTGCCACAGTGAAGGTAAATTCTTTTAAGCTAATCAATGGTGGTGCGGTCATTATTTTGGAGCAGCCAATCTGTTGAAAAATATGTTGTCATATTTAGTTCATGTGTAATCATAAAGCCCATTTGGGGGCGTTATTCGACAATTGGCGAAATATGTAAGAGAGGGGCTTTATATCACAAGATGGTGTAGTTGTAAGGGGGTTATATAACTCTTCAATTATACATATGTATGTATATATATGTGTGTGTGTGTGGGGGGGGGGGGGACATTGTGTAAAGATTAACGCCGCCATGTGTATCGCGGCTCCAAAAAATTTCACCCCAATAGCGCCCCCAATAGTGGTGTTGGACGGCGCTATGGGACGCTATGGCACTTGTTCTCGTGATATAAAGTCCCATTACAGAAGAACTTAGAAACTTATAATATGTAACCTATTTTTCTAGCAACTTTAAATAATGAGAGTCAGAAAACCTATGAAATATAAAATAGTAAGTAAAGAAAAAGAGGATGATTGGACCACATGGGCATGTCTGATATCATCATATCTGGCCACGACTTCTCCTCTGTCCGATGTTTCCAACATTCAAACATCAAAGCCTCCTTCTTTCTTACACTCTGTCCGCAATGCAACATGCTGCATTTACTACATGCATCCTAGTCATCACTGCCACATAAGCTTTTAACCCATTTTTCCCACATGCATTCTCTCTCCTATTTTTAACTCCAATCCATCATTCCCACATGCATCCTCTCTCTTCCACATCACCATTTCTTTTTCTATTTTTCTTTAAAAACATTTAATTTGTAATCTTAAAAAACATTTAATAAATAATTGTAAAAATATATTTAAATAATATAAAATAAAAAAAAGAAGCTAAAAATAAATAAAAATTAAACTTGCATTACATAAAAAAGAAAATACATTTTCCTAAAAAATAAAATACAAATACTCAAATTAAACTAGAACTTAATTTAAAAATGAAAACAAAACTTAAAAAAAAAAAAAAAACAAATCTAATCTTCATCAGCTTGATTAGCTTGTTTAATGGTTGGATGACCATGATCACCTCGAGTGTATTGTCCTTTCCAAGCCGTGGGGCAGTTTCGGGTGGAGGGATGTTTTCGGGTGGGTAGTGTTTCGGGTGGGTAGGGGTGTTTGGCAAAAATTCCACTTTATTAATTATACAAAACATATATTAATAATACAGTGGGTGTTTCGGGTGTGGGTAGGGATGTTTCGGGTGTGGATGTTTTCGGCCAAGACTCCACATGCATAAAATATAGCTGTTGGAAAAAAAAAAAACCATTTTTAAAAAAATAGTCGTTCACATGCATAATTGTATTTAATTATTTAGTTGACAACTTTAAAGGGCCCACCTTTACCTTCTCTCTCCTGCATGTGGGTGCACTTCCCTACATGCAAACCCCCTTAAATGCTACCTACCCCAATGCTTCATTTACAAGTGCATCCTCCACATCATCAAGTGCAACCCCTCAACAACAAGCGTTGGGGGCAGTCTTATTACACTATCAATCCCCCAACTTCCAAATCATTATATTCGATCCCTCTAGTCTCTTTTTCTCACGACACCATCCGTGAGAAATAAACATGTATTGCTTCTCATTTGATATATTCCTTCTAAGGCTATGTCTTGTAGGGTTGTATTGGGGACGTAAATTGTGTCACCTCAGCGGGGCGTTACGCATGTACACCACCACTGAGGGCGCTATCGAGGGCTTGGGGCATAGAGCAGGGACACTTATTAGTAGTTGAAGGGAAGGGGCGTCAAGCAGCGTGTCCACCGTTAAAGGGTTATACCAAACATGTAGTTTATAGTGACCAAAAGTATGACAAAAAAATTATATTTAATATCTATCGGGTTGGGGTTTCTCTCCAACTTATTAAAATGTTGGATAAGGCTTTACCTTTCGTGAGAGTTTGGTTTTCATTATTTGGTTATACAAAAATTAGGTATTTTTTAGCATTCAAATTGTAAAAGTTTGTATATTTTGAATCATAAACTTATAAGTTTACAAATGTTACATAAATAATAATAATTGGATTAATGAAATCTAAAAGTGTAATTTAGAATAATATAAAACGAAAGTGGATACCCACGTGAGCAACCTCGCAAAATTCACTTTTCTTCTGTCACAAGTAATTTTAAAATGCTCTCTCCCTTCAATTTTTTGGGCACATTGCTTGAAGAATCATATTCTCATCCCTTCTTTACTTCTTTATTTCGACTATTCTTTTATCTTTCTAAAATCTATAAAATATTAGTCCAAAAGGATGTTTTTGTTACACAACGATATAAGAGCATTTACAATTACAATTGAGTTTTTATTTTTATTCTTATCATAAATTTATAAGAAAACTAGAAAAAAAATGTTTCATTTTTTACTTCTTCATCATGTTGAAAGGCATCATGGTTTGTATCTGTTAAAGCTAGCTTCAAATAATAATCTTGCCCTTTTGAGGTTGGTTTGTTGATAAACTTTCTTTTATCTTTTTTTTTTTTTTTTTTTTTAAGAAAACCTATCAAATTTAGAATAATGTATAGTTATTGACGGGGTGTAAACGAGCCGGGCCGAGCCCGAGCTCGAGCTCGGCTCGTCATGTTTTTATGAAGCTCGAGCTCGAGCTCGGCTCGGTTCAAGCGTACGTATTTGAGCTCGAGCTCGGCTCGCGAGTAAAACCCAAAGCTCGAGCTCGGCTCGAGCTATTTTAAGAACAACCTCAGACGAGCTAAAAACTCGGCTCGAGCTCGCCTCGCCAATGTTATCATCATCATTATTATTATATTATATATAAACTAAATTAATTTTTGTTTGAGCTCGTTTAGGCTCGCAAGCCTAAACGAGCTTTTAGTATTTCAGGCTCGAGCTCGGGCTCGATAACTAAACGAGTTCCATTTCAGGCTCGAGCTCGTTAAAGCTCGTCTCGTTCGAGCTTTTAGCCGAAGCGATAACGAGTAGCTGTCGAGCCTCTGGGCTTGTTTACACCCCTAGTTATTGTTTTCTAAGGGTAAAGAGATTATTATAGGCATTATGCCTAGTGGGTTTGATTCCCACAAGGTGATTTTTCCCATATTTATTGGGTTTTCTCTTGAATTTGTGTATAGGCATTATGTCTAGTGGAGTTGGATATGATCGGGTGGTTCTGCTGGTGACACGATGATACTCCAATGGTCCGTCAATGATCCAAATTTAGTGTTAAAAAAAGGAGGAAACTATAATTGTTTTTTTTTTTTTTTAAACACAATACAAATAATTGACCCGTCAGACAACTCATCATACTATTGGCACATTGGATGTATAAACTGAATACGATATGTAATGGTTAGTGGAATCATCAATATTTTAGGGAAGGGGATCATAGGGCAGGAATCCAATGTTACTGTATTCTACTTTGACCCATCTACCCCAATTCTTCTGACAACTCATATATATATGTATAAGTCTTTGTATATATACATTATACAGTACTACAGAACAGAGTTTAAATAATATATAAACTATTAGTCTATTATTATATTAATAAAATCGCCAAGTCATGATTAAATGTCACAAGATAATGTTTTAGTATTTATATATCTAGTGGTTCTTGGGTCAAATGTGTTTACAATGCACAATGAGTATGTTCTCTTCAAGTGTGATTTGATTTAATAAATAATTTGGTTACTTGTATTGATTGATACATACATGGTAAAACGATAACTTTATCTCATCTAGCAAAAAAACTGTGTGTAGAATTTGATGGACATTTGGATGAAGTAATCAATCTCAGTAAAAGCTTAAACGATCAATTAATGTACGGATTCTTAAACTTCTTATATATTTTTTTTGAACAACTAAGCTTTCTCGCCATAAATCATATGTGTTTTTTTTGTTGGTATGTCTTCCTAATAAGTGTTGTTTGTAATGTGGCCGTTACAAATTCATTTGATACCTTTGTTTATAATAAATAAATAAAAAATTACAGGGTCTCCATTTAAAAAATATATATATACACACACATAAAATTTATGACGAGTGGAGTAACGAATAATAGAAGTCATGTTATAGTCTAGACATTTGTTCTTTAGTTTTATTTTATGACGAGAAAAGTAACGAATAATAGAACTCATGTTATAGTCTAGACATTTGTTCTTTGGTTTTATAGTTTCTTGAGGGGTTCTATATAGGCTTTGTTTATGTTCTTTTGTGGCAGAGTAAATGAGGAATCAAACATGTCATTTCTGGTCACTATATCACTCACAAATGTCATGTCTTTTTAAGGAAAAAATGTATATTTTATGAGTCTAAAGGTGGTTTAACACCTTGAAGTTGGTGGTGTATGACAGAAAGAGCTTTAACATGCCTGTTCTGGTCATTATAACACTTGTGCATTTGCATAAAAACAACCACATAATCTGGATTTATTTGGATCATTTGCCAAAGGACCTCGGTTTTAGAATTCATTTTGGGTTCCTAAACTTGTTGAGACGGCGTTGTTTGTTCAATAAGTCTTTTGGTATGTTGATTATATTCTTTGAATTCAAAACTTAGTTTTGTCTTTACATATGCAAGCTATTACTCGTTTTGAGATCATCATTGCATGTTACTCATCAGATTTCAATATGATTCGATTGGGTATATATATTTCAATAAACCGTGATCAATTTGACGCTTACTATAGTGTAGTTGAACTTTGAATACAATTGCTTTTACTTATATTATGTTTCGATTCGACTCTGATACCTGAGCGATAACCACGTATGCACATTGTTAAGACACTAGCGATTTGTCACCATTCATAACGGTGATATAGTATGTCTACTACGTCGACCAGGTCCGCCCTATTTGACCACTCTTCAAATTGATAGGAAATAAATAGATCGATATGTTTGATTTGGAGGATTGTTTTGTATGTGCACCTACTTGATCCCACATTTTGTGTACATTTAGGTATGCACAACCAATGTACCTATTTTTTTTGCTTTGTCTATTTGATATGTGCGCGTGCACGCTGTAATTGTTTTTAACATTCACTCTAATAGATACGTCGTTTGTTCACATGTTCCGCATTTTCATTCATTTGCTTCATCTAGACATTCGCTAGTTTCGTTAGAAATTAGACGACTTATATGTATAAATAACCATCAAAGGTTTACTTACAGTAAAAAAATATGTTAATAACCTGAAAGTTAAACTTTTTCATTATCATACTCATAAAACTAAATATAAATATTTGGTTTCCATTATTGAAATACATTATGATTCTCACATTTTTTTTGCTTTGTTGCATCTGTTCAACAAGCCTTTGACTCGTCACATGTACGTAATCAAGATGATCACGGGTAACAAGGAAGACCATAAATAAGGAGGAGACTTTAATAAGGCAACTTGAGTTGTATATTATTTGGGAAGAAAGAAATAGCATACAATATTGGTTTATATTTGTGTTGTTGCAATTGAAATTAATTTCTCAATTAAAACACATCTGTTACTGAAAAATAATGTCAGCAGCATGGATATGTTAAAGATAAAGCCCGGGACTGACAATACGGAAAATAAAAAGAAACAACAGTAATAATCTGGCACCCACTGACTCACGCAAACCAAATCATACAACCAACCTATCTTTAACATTTATACCTAACACCCATTTTAAAAGCATCCAATTAAATCTAAAGCAAATCTTTGTTTTGAACAATTTCAGATCCAAACTTTGCAGTTTACAATCTGGATGTTTAACAATTCCTCTCCTTTACACTTGGAACCTGCCCGATTGTTTAACCTTTATTATTCATATACAGTAATTATCCATATCTTTTTATAGTCATGGGTCATCTTTATCATTTTAAAACTTCTAATGCAAACTGATGATTTTGAAAAATATCAGTAACACCAACCACAAGTTATAGTTAGCGGTTCATCCTGAATTTTCGATAAAACCCGGTTTAAAGAAACTATGAAGACCTGAACACCGATAATAACCAACCCCATTAATCATATTTACTTCAAATCTAGAGAACAATGATGGTAATGGTTCAAATTTAAACACTGCACATATACGAACCCGAAAGGTAATAGTGGTACTAGTATAGAATAAATAAAAGAAACGAACAAAAATTTCCAGGCTTTTTTAGCATTTTTCCTTTGTAGATTACCCCTTCTTTTCCCCCATTTGTACAAAAATGTCTTCCACATTTATTTATCATATTCTTTAGCCGGTGCCGCCGCGTCCCCGTTCATGTCCCGATCCTGGCCATAATATCATCTTACATCAAGTATCAACAGCTCAAAGCTTCATACTTAACCGGTATCGGGTGGTTAAACCCGGATTGGGACAACAAATTCCCAACCACTGCAATGTCTCTACAAAACACCCCTTGATAAACCAGTCCTGACTTTTGCATCTCGCATTTCTGTGCCTCATTTGATGTAATTTTAACAGGATCTTGATGTTGTTGCATTTGCATTTCTTGTTGTAAAGCTGCAGAAGCTTTCTTTCGCTCAATCTCCGCAATCTCTTCATCCAAAATTGTCCCCATAACATTAGTATAACCTCTTTGAATCAACCTATACAATAACAAACCCGACATTTTCGCGCGATCTCTAATCGAATCAACATCAAGTTCACCCATGAGTTCACACCGATCAATAAAACTAGTTGACTTATCCGGTTTATGACGCAGCGTAAGCAACAAATGAGCTCGGTCCAATTCGGACCTCGAACAGCCTCGTCTCAACCCGATTAATGCATAATAATCTACATTCCGTGTTTCACCTGAAGCAATCTTTTGTTTCAGTTCTTGACTTTTGGTAGCTAAAGAACACAGTCTCCCTGGAATCTCACGATACCGGATACTTTGACGTTTCCATACCGGACCCGCTAGTTTCCGATCACGTAAAATTGAATTGTACAACAGTTTCAAGTGTTCGAGATCGTGAAGAGAGTCCGGTAGACACCGAATCGATTCGAATAGTGAAGCTCGGGTGCTTAGGGCTTCCATACACGACGGATCTAATGCTAATGTTCTATTACAATCCGCTATTGCCTCCGCAACCCTACCGGAGGATTGATAAGCTCCGGCACGGTGCATGTAACACTCCGCGAGGAAACCCTGCGGGGCGGCGCGTCGACCATCGACGATTTTCGAAAAGTGTCTGATCGCTTCGGTGTATAGACCGGCTTCTAGGGCGGCGATTGCGGCGGTTTTGCGACGGAGGAGAAGCTTGATGTGGCTGAGGAGATGACAGATGTCTTCGGACTCTGTTCTTGGAGGCGTTTGTGGCTGGTTGCCGTCGGTGAAGGTGTCGCTGGGGAAGAAAAAGTTGTCTCCGGAGAAGGAAAAGCTTTGCCGGCGGAATGCGGCGGAGGCGAGACGTTTTCCGGTCTGTAGAAGCGCCATTGCGTCCTCCATTAACCCTAGGTGGCAACATGCTTGACCTAACACCAGATACCTGCAACCGTTGAGTTGACTCGGTTAGTAACCGCTGAGTCACAACTCGTTTGACTTTTTCTGAAGTTTTGAAAATAATTTTGAATGATTGTTTCAGTAATCTACAAGCTAACTCGGTCAGAAACCGTTGAGTTAACTCGGTCAGAAACCGCTGAGTCATGACTCGTTTTACTTTTTTAAAGTTTTGAATTGTAAATGATTGTTTAGAGTAATCTACAAGCTAATCAGTGAATGATCATCGATATCAATGAAATTGAAAAATTAGTTAATGAAATTTTTACCTCCATTGACCTTCTTTATCGGAGTGTTTACCGATGCTAGCTCTAACTTTCTTCTTCAGATCGGAAACGGAGAAACACTTAAACGACGCCGTTTCACAATCGTCCGGCGAGTTAGCCAAAAGCTTAACGCGTTCTCTACTCAACTGTTGCGAGTTTCCGTCAGACGAAACCGACGACGATGAAGACGATATGGAAAAATCATTATCCGAACACATTTTCAAGCTAGGTATATAATCCTGAAGCATATCAGCAACATCCTTATATCTTCTGAGATACAGAAGAGATCTAGCTTTCAGTTCAAGCGCCTGTTCAAATCTCGGTGATAATGCAAGCGCTGCATCGATCAGATTAAGCGCTGCTGTTACATCACTCGTTTCGTGTGACGAGATTAACGTTCTAGCGTCTTTCACATACTTATCAACGATCTGTTTACATGAAACATTGAAATCAGACACCAAATTAAGAAGAAAATAACGAAATTAGAGCCCTAGCATCTTTCAAATACTTATCAACAATCTGTTTCATGAAACATTGAAATCAGACATCAAATTAAGACGTAAATAACGAAATTAGAGCCCTAGCATCTTTCAAATACTTATCAACAATCTGTTTACATGAAACATTGAAATCAGACATCAAATTAAGAAGAAAATAACGACATTTAGAGCTCTAGCATCTTTCATGTGCTTTTCAACAATCAGTTTGCATGAAATTTTAAGAACAAACATCTAATCGAGTGGTTTTGATGAATCGGATTAGAAATTGTACCTTTCTGGTTGTGATCCACCAATGCTTCTTTTCAACGCAGCCGTGAGAAGGAGATAGAGATACAGAAACAGCCATTGTTGTTGTTGATAGGAGGTGGTCACGCATTAAAGTTTGAAACCTCCTGTGGCTGTGGTGTGTGTGAGTGTGAGTGTGTTAATGGAGGAGGAAAGAAGGGGACATGTTGCATATTAGTTTACAGAGTGTGAGAGAGAGAGAGATGAATGAGGGGGTTTTAAATGAATGAGAAGGGTTTGTGTTGCCAACTGTCAAGAGAGAGGCTTTGATACTTTGATATTTTGGCTGGCACCATTCATTCTCAGACTCAATTATTCATGTAAAATATAATCTAACTAAGAGCATACGTAGTGGGCGGTATGCCCGGCGCCATGACCGGAAAACGCCCCGGAACACCAAAACGCCGGGCGCCATGTTTCAGAAAATTGGGGGCAGCGCTATAATTATCGCGGGGGAGTGGGGGCGGTATGGAGATGCTTTTCAAAATTGGACCAATCAGAAACAAACAAACTTTTTTATAAATAATTAATAAAACTGAAAATTATTAAATAGGTAATGATGGGTAGGGGCTTTATGACTACGGGCTTAAACGCATAAGGCCCCATAACGCCCACACGCTGACGTGGCGCGCCACGTGTCGCATAACGCCCACAAAGGGGCGTTATGACTACGGATGGCCTAATACCTTAGTAATATTATTGATTCAGGCCCTCACAAGATCAAACAAACAGAAGAGCAGGGGCGGACCTACCCTTTAGTCACGGTGGGCGATCGCACCCCTTGAAAAAAAAAATTAGTGTATATTTTAGGCAAAAAATCCGACTGCAACCATTGAAAATATGATTGAACACCTCATCCGCACCCCTAACAAATAATTTCTGGGTCTGCCACTGCAGAAGAGTGAACACAAATGCTCGACTATTTCTCATATATTGAAATCGGAAATTACATAAACCTTCGACTATGTGTACTCAAACCCATGTAAATAAGCCGCAACTTTCGCAATTTGGTCTCTGGTATCAATTGCCACTGGCGAGTATGTGAACTCGCGTGTGGGTGAACCCGAGTGTTGTGAGTGTAGGTGGACCCTTAACCCTAACAAAACTCAAAAAAATCTGAAAATAACATGCGACTAAAGCTAAATAACTAAAAAGGCTGATTTGTGGCCCGCTAAGCTGCTAATCCTTTCTAAGAATCCGACTAACCCGTCAAGATTAACGCATTGTTATTAATCGAATATACAAGGTGTCACTATATAAGTATATTTATATGATTTTATAAACGATGGCAAATTTTAAAATGATCAAAATTATAAATAAATTATTTAAATTTGAACTTGTTAGTGGCCGAAAATATTTAAATAAGCATAAAATAGAAACATGAGAGTCTTCATACGGTCTATTTAAAAAGATAGCATACATGTAAAATTATCCATGTAAGTGGAAACAATAACATAGATCATGTTAAAAGGTTTATTTCATACAAATGTAAAATTATCCATGTAAGTGGAAACAATAACATAGACCATGTTAAAAGGTTTATTTCATACAAATACAAATGTAAAATTATCCATGTAAGTGGAAACAATAACATAGACCATGTTAAAAGGTTTATTTCATACAAAGTAAGTTACTCTTTTATATATAAATCACTACGTTATGGGTTTTAACGTATTCAATACCCAAAGCAAATCTAAAACCTAGGTTTACAAAATATAATATTAAATTATGTTTTAATTTTAGAGTAAAGTGTCATTTACATCCTTTTGGTTTATCCATGTTTTCCATTTCAGGCCAAATTTTAAAATTGTATCATTTCCCTCCATTAACATTCTCGAAACGTGTCATTTCAGTCCAAAAAACTACCCAGTTAAAAAAAACTCACAACTCAGTTAGCTCAGAGACGTACATAACACTTAAACTCTAGGGACGTAAAAACCAATAAGCTTATGAGCACGTATATGACCTTAGCCTAAACTTAAGCGTCATTTACGTCCTTAAAGTTTAAGTGTCATTTATGTCGCTAAGCGAACTGAGTTATAAGTTTTTTTTAACTGGGTTAGTTTGATGATGAAAACAATTATTTTTATATTGTGTGCTTATAATTTAATCATTTAATGTATATCATAATTTAAGCAAAACCTGGTCAGATTTTTCAGTTAACATCCAATTTTTTTATCTTTTTCCTTCCTTTTAATGAAGGGCAAAATTGACAGATTTTTTAATTTTTATAATAAAACGTTAAAAGACCATTTTTCTCTTCATGAAAAGAAAGAAAAAAGACCAAAAAAACTGGATATTAACTGAAAGGGTGGGAGTTGGCTACAAAGTCCATTTTTCCTATAAAGTGTACAAAGTCATAAAACACCATAATTTCAGCCATAAAACACACTCAAAACCCATAAATAACAAAATGGAGATTACTAAAACGCCATATTTGAAGGGTTTTCTGTTGTGTTTTGGATGATAAGCCTTTGATTTTCGAGTAACTAACATTAATGTGTTTTATGTTGATTATCATGTTGTGTTTTATATTCATAGTTCTACGATGGTGTGTTTGAAGTTTTTTTGGATTATTAGGGTTTGAATATTGTGTTTTAGTGATCTTCACTCTGTTATTTGTAGGTTTTGAGTGTGTTTTATGGCTAAAATTGTGGTGTTTTATGACTTTTACACTTTGTAGGAAAAATAGAATTTGTAGCCGAACCTAACTGAAAAATCTGACTAAATTTTGATTTTGGTTGAAAATGACAACAAAATTGAAACCACATTAACTCAGATTTAAAAGATTTAAGGTTTGAACTAAAATTGTAAAAGTGATCAAACCTTAGAGACAATTTTAACAGTTTACTCTATTATGACATAAGTATTAAGTCGTTGACTAAATAAAAATTTATTTATTATTTTTACATTTGGTAGTTTAAATATGAAGCGTTTCAGTTGAAGACTTTAGTCATGTTCATTAAAACGAAACAATTCTCTTGAAGTTTGATTAATTCAGTAAACTGTTGTCGTAAATCAAAAGGTCACCCGGTTTATCATGCAACTCCTCCGGGTTATCACCGGCTGAACCGGTAACATATCACGGGTCATTTCATCTCCGTATTTTACTGGGTAGGATAGATAGGAGGATAAGAGTCCGGCAAACTTGCTCCCACGGGACGCAAAGGAAACTAATTTATAACTCTCCTCATTTTACCCATTTGCCCTTCCTCTCAACAAATTAAAGCCCCATTTGTCTTTAAGAATTTACTCTTTTGAGAAAAATATATAAAAAATGAATACAACTATCTGAGATGACGTCATGGTTGATAAAGTGGTTTAACTTAAAGATAAATAGATAATGATGTAAATGAATTAAGTAAAGGTTCCTAATATTAACATATGGAAAAAAATTATTTTCATATTGGGCCGTATAGAATTTAAAAAACTGATAATGTCTGTGCCAGCACTTTGCTTAACACTAAACTCTAAATCGTTTAAAAGCTTTATCAATAGTACCATATTTATAATTTACCAAAACCTCAATCTGAGTTTATTTTACTATTATTTTTTAACGTTGTTGATTGGTTGATAAATTCTGTAGGCTAATGGGTGAATGTCATGTAACATGCATTAATTTTTTTAATTTTATATCTATGTACAAATCTTATAGCTATGTGTACAAGTCTTTGTTACCTATAAAGATTTATGTTTTCTTCCCTTAGACTATTATTAAATGTAAAAATCTTTCTTTGGAGTATTAATATAAATACCAAATAACCCTTATGGTTTACTTTTAATTTTAATAAACCCCATACTTTATAGATATATGTAAATATTATTATAATTATTATTTCCTTATAAGTTTAAACTCGATTGATCTACGTGTGTGCGTGGTTCAACGTGTTTACGTCTAATTTTTGTTCAATTTAACGGTATTGTCGCAACGTGCTTCACCTTTTTACATAAGATTTCAGATATTGTCAACATCTTTGCTATAACACGTGGAAATACTTTTTTGTTTTACATTTTGGTATAAATTTTTAGTTTGATGGTTTTACATGTACTTTTGTTTGGTTTAACGGTTCCGCCGCAACGCAAGGGTCCTAAATACTAATATAAAAATATTTACCATTAAGCATTATTATTTATAATATTATCTGAACTATGTAAATCTATATGTATTTTTTTTAATTTTAGTGATAAAAAGGGTAAAATGGTGAATATATATGAGCATATATCTTTAAAGGGCCGGCAAGTAAGTAGGAAAAAGGTAGGCTTATCTTGCAAGGCACAAGAATCACACTTTTGTCCTCGTCTTTAGCAGATGGTCATGGGTAGTAGGAGTAGTAATCAATTCTTTACGCTTTGCCCTTTGCTTTTTCTATCTTCAAATCATTTCATATTCACCAAATTGAATCATTCATTAGCCACTCCAAATCATCTCTATATGATTGATTATATACCGACGATGGTTACAAGCTGTTTGAGATAGATTTCATATATAACGGTAAGTGACGGTTATAATACTATATGCTTGCTTCGGTTTTACAATGGAAATGGCAATAGAGACATCAATGCTAGTGCACATCTTGGAATACATTTGTTATGGTTCATGTAATTATCTTGTTGCACAATTGAAATATGACAATTCTATTTATATATACTTGTGATATCTACTTAAAATAACATTTTCATATATTTTAAACCAATGGACTTTTATTAAACCGAAAAAGATAAGGTGACAAAAAGAAATTAAAGTTGTATTAGTAAAGGTCCATTAGTTTACAATATGTGAAAAGACGAGACCACCACTGGTTATTTTTTAAGTTGGGACCGTTGCCGGTCAACGGCTAATAGTTTGGATTATTTAAATCCATTATTACTATAATAAAAGCGTGTTTTTATGTTTATTCATAGATTGTAGGTGTTAAACCTAATGCTTTGGAAGTTTTTCAAAAATAATTTGATTTTTAACTTTTAGTCAAAAGGTATTTGATAAATTACTTTTAACCCAAAACTATTTAAATTTTTACTTTTAACCCAAAACTTTTCATCTTTTCCAATTTAACCTTACAACTTTTTTACTTTCAACTTTGGTCCCCACGCTTTTCATATTTCGCAGATTTTTCGTTTTAAATTTACGAGTTAACACGGCGTAACGTGTGTGTGGTTCAACGTTTTAATGTTTCGTTTTACGCTTCGTACTAGATTTTTCAAGTTAACATGAGTACATGACTCAACGGGAGTGTGTGGTTCAACGTTTTTACGTCGTCTAATTTTTCTCGTTTGACAGGTTCGTTACAACGCGCGAGGTCCTAAATCGACTTCATTATTATTTTCTGTGTTTTGCAATTTCTTCACTGTAACTTCACTATTAGTTGTCCCTAACCGTGGTGTAGCATTGATGCTATTCGGTATGATTTTACGTCCACGTTGCATTGCGGCGCGTGATAAATCTGGTTTTTATTAAAAAGAAAAAAAAAATCTAATTTGAGGAGGGGAGCATAGAAAAGGAAAGGAACGAATACTAAATAAAGATGGTTGGTTTCTACTTTCTACCTCCTACAATCTCGTGATAGATGGGCCCACCTACACATGCCACGTCAGTTAATGCCGTCCACCCTGTCACCACGTACCCATCGAGACTTTCGCCCAATTATTTATATTTTCTTCTTAACAAATAACAAGTATATGTATAGTTGTGAAACATTTGTGCCCCACTTTCTGTGCATCTTACAACTGGTATGGTGACTTCAATTACATCCAATTTTTTTTAATGATAAATTTGGATCACTGACGGGTTACTAGAGTATTACCGTGCTACCAGCGAAACCATCTGATCATATCCATATCCACTAGGCTTAATACCTATACACCATGGGAAAACCCCTCTTCTGCCCAACCCAAAAGATTTAACATTTGGTTGTGTGAAATTTAACCGGCGGAATAAAGATAAACTGATGGGAAAAAAATCATCGGTTCGTCACTGGGTGAACTGATATAACGGGCGGTCGAAATTTTGTAATACTAGTTGGCATAGATGGTATGATTTTAATATTTACGTAAACCTTAACCATCAGGTTTCAATTTCTTGCTAAAGCGATTTCTATACAATATAATGTTCACGTAAATCCATAACTGTCGGGTTTTAATTCTTTACTGATCCGGTTTCTATACAACATAGAAGTTTCTCAATTTGAGAAAACTCATATCATGGTCTCGCAAAGTCAATGATCCCTAGATCAAGTGGTGGAATCCTTCATAATCTTGACTATCAACCTGCAACATGTATTAAAATAAAATCAACAAAAAGTTGGCGAGTATACAAGTTTGATACATAGTATAACATAGAATAAAAGTACTCATATCCAATATAAACATTATAAAATAGTTTCAGCCATGCTAGTTCACGCAGTCCAAGTGATAGCCCAAGTTTCCAATGCGTTAACGTGCTTATCCCAAAGTTTAACGGGAGTTTAAAAGATACATCCTAACAATACCCCTCGAATACAAATGGGGGAGGTGCATTACTCCTATAGCATATGCATAGTACTACTAATTGTTAGGGCGGAACTACACACAGGGATTAAACATTCACATAGCACAAGATAGTATCAAGTATCACAAGTTTCATGTTTCATGTTTAAATGGATAGAGTAGGTTTCAAATAAGTTTCAAGTGTCACGTGTTTGAATATAGAATACATGTTGCATCCCAAAAGTGTTTAAAACAAAAAGGGATTCGAGTATACTCACAATATTGCATATACTTTCCGATTATCCAATGTGAGGAAGTTGACGAGTTTAGAAGGTTGAATATGTAGAGGCTAAAGTCCAAGTATGTTTAGAGTCGAGATTCGGGCTTAGATTCAAAGAATGACAAAGTATGTATTAGGAAGATATTCACTATGGTATTAGCACTTGTCTTGACACTATGGTAATCCTTAAGGATTATATGTGATTTCATAGGTTCAAGACCTATTAGAATCGTGACAAGGAACTACACACATAGTGAGAAACTTATTAACTTGGTAGTAGATTTATATAATTACTATCAAGGGTTCGGTTTATAATATATACATAATTATAATATATCCATAATAATAATATACATATTAATAATATAGTTAGCCACGTAGGAGGCGGGAGGTTAAACCTTCCACTTGTTTACCTCTTGGTGCCATATGAGTTATGTAGGAGGCGGGAGGTTAAACCTTCCACTTGGTTACCTTGTTTGTTATGTTAATATATAGGTTATGTAAGAGGCGGGAGGTTGAACCTTCCACTTAGGAACCTCATAAGTATGTTTATGAATTAAAGGTACAATTATACTAAACAAAACATCAAGTGATGTGTGGACTTGTATGTAAGTTAGCCTAGGCTAACTAAGTAATCACACCATCTTCAAGTTCGAGACTTGGCACCACTTGTGAGTCAACAACTCTATTAAAACAGAAAGTTTAGAATGTTTAGACACTCTTATTAAGTGTAAAACAACTTTGGTTTGGCTTTACTAATCATACAATAGACTAGAAGCATAAGAACACAAGTTTGTTTGAAGTATGCAAGAGTTTAAGAAAGTTTCATGCAAAACAGAAAGTTTATGGACATTTTCGGGGCAATTCCAGGTCTGATTTCTCCCAGGAGAAGTCAAGGAATCAAACCCCATGATTATACAAACAAGTAGGAAAAAGAATCAAGTAATTTGGTTGAGTTTTGAGCAAGTTATGCTCACTTTTGCATGCAAGGGTGAATCTGCCCGAATTTCAACTTTGCAAGAGATTTGAGAGTGATTTAGGAGAGATTTGAGAGTTGTGCAAGAGTCTAATGCCTTAGAGAAGGTGTATTTATAGATGGAAGGGGGTAGGTGGTGATCTAAATTGGTCAAATGGCTGCAAAATTAGGCAGGAAATGAGAAAAATGCTCATATTTTCGTTCAAATATAGTTGCTGATGTGAATAGTACCCTGCAGGGTACTATTCACGCTAACAGTTTTTTTTTTTATACTATGGATTAAAACAAGCACTTTTTATAGAAGGAACATATGTTAAAACAATTTCTAAAAATTAATAAAAAAATCTTTTGTATAAAAATTTATTAGAAAAATAATTTTTCTAATAATTTTTCTTTGTATAGTTTTTCGGTTTCTTATAAAAATCTTGTGTTTATCCATTAACAATGTGATAAAAAAAATGTATTACTATTATGATTAACGCCTCGAAAAGTTAAAATACAAATATGAAAATACGAGGCGTTACAGTTGGCATGTTACGATTTATGCTTCAAGTAGGTTGTATAGTCTATAATCAATCTTAATTAGAAATGTGTTAATTGCATCATATCGATAAATCTCATACCTGAAGCAATCATCGAGAGTCGGTGAGAATAGCTTTCGGTCAACATCCCAATTCAGAAGTTCGGCTGCTTCCATAATCGTTGTTATACAGTTCCAAGAGAAAAGTGGCTTGCCCATTAATTGAGTCACATCTTTCAGCACCATGCACCCTTTATTAGCTTCTTTAGAAAACAGATTCGAATAAATTACGTATAGCGGTTTTTCCGGAACCCACGAATTAAGCCATAATCGAATCCTAGACCCATCTCCCACGTCACCTCTAATCGCACCCGAACCCACGAATCATGCTCGAACACCCCATCTCAGGTTACCTGGTTCTCACCTATTGAAAGTGTGCATATTAAAAAATAAAAATTAATCACAACATTCATTCTTCTCCTCTCCAGATTGTTGACTTGTATATTAAACTTTTGGATTACATCAGTTATTTCTTTCTTAGAAACTGCTACACATGTAAAAGAAGTAAATCATAAGTCAAAATGAAAACATGCAGGCAGTCAGTACTGATGATGTATAATAAGATTATCCAACAATCAAATTTTATGAGTGTAAATTAAGTTGATTAGCTAACAGGGCATATCAGAAGCATCATTTGACATAATTATAATCTTTACAACAAATTTCAGGCATTAAAATCATTTTCAATAATGTAAACAATAACTCACCATTATGTAGCCAGTCGGCCTGTTATGCGCATCTATCTTACATATTATAACAATCTTCTCATCCGGAGTGTTACCTCTCAATGTAATTTTGGTATAACCAGATTCATGTCCACGCTTAATAAACGCACCGATAGTCGCAACCGTCCATGCAACTGTATAAATACAAACTCATAACCTCAACAACTTTCTCAATAACAACCAAATGCCACCAATTCATGTTGGTTTTACCTTGTAGTAAATGGCAGCAAGCATAGGTTACTTTGTCAGTTTTGTTGGGCGCATGTGATCTTCTTGGATTTCTTATTTTTCTAACTTGTGATATAAAAGCATCCCTAAAAAAAGATTAAGCATGCCAAGTAAAAAATCACAGATATGGAAGCAGCCTACAATACAAATTAAATAACATCAGTTACCCACGGTCGTTGCCCCATGGGTACGTAACGTATTAATACCAAAACGGGCACCGTTAATAAAGTAAGAAGTATACTTAAATCACACGAATAGAAATAAAACGGAAACCTAAACAACAACTACACGAATAGAAATAAAACGGAAACGTAAACAACAACTACATTCAAAGAACTGATGGATTGAAGATCACCGGGAACCAGAACTTTAACTCACATGCAGAACTGCCACCAGACTGCCTTGGCGAACACACACTTTGCAAAATATATCATATGTAGGGATAACTTTAAAATCAGTGAATAACAACTATAGTTATATAAAACTGTTAATCAATTTCTACAGATAATACATATCATAAAAATATACAACCGAGCACAAATAGATCGAGTAATTTGAATGTATTGACTCAACTTCTTAATTAAACTCTTTAACAGAGGACTAAGTAGCATTAAAGGAAGCCTAATATATGCATATGAAAAAAGTAAACGAAATCCTAACAAACCAATGGCTGCCTTACAATCCCATCAAAATACAAACAACAAACTAAAAATAACATGTAACAGAATTAAATTAAAGTTATAAAATCACACTCAAGAGGAGCACTTTAAACGTAGTTAGGCAGCCTTTGTTTTAGACATTCACATGTAAACAAAATAACTTAACATTAATTAAAAGGGTATTGTAAAAATAACAGTGACAAACAACAAACACAGATTTCCAATTGTACATAACATATTAACATCAACGAACTGATATTGGTAAGTTACTTGTGAGCATATACCTCAATGCTCGTACCATTTGATGGAAAGAAAAACGGTGTTGTTCGCGTGTCAGGTCATCAATGGCCTTTATAACTTGACGAAGATCAGTCACTGTGAGTTCAAACACTACATAATGTAACACCCTAGTTACTAATTAACGATTTTGTATGTAATTACCGACGATTAGATGTGTAGTTAAGACTACACATGCTATAAAAATACGGGTTTGTTGAAACTTTTACAAATCATGAGTTATCCTACATCACGTGGTTGAATTCGTTGTTTAAAAATTACAACGTAGCAAAGTGCGGAAGCGTGTGTCTTTATCGTGTTCGGTTCTTCGTTGAGCTTGATCGTCTTCCGGCATCCAAGGTGTACCTACATTTCATAAACGTGAAATGCTTTAGTCATACAGGGCTTAAAACGTATTTAAGCGAGTCCGAGAAACAATTTATAACAAAAACCAAGTTTTCAATCTGGCCACCACCGTAAATTACGGTGGAACCGTAATTTACGGTGGCCTCTGGTTATTTAAGTTTCCACCGTAAAACAGTAGAAACCTACCGTAAATATATTAGCTCCACCGTAAATTACGGTGGCACCGTAATTTACGGTGGACCCTGCATTCCAGCTTTTCATTTTTGCCGTAACTTGACACGAAATCTTTCGTATCTTTCAAACCGTTTATCCGTTTGACCTACCGTTTCTTCCTACGTGTTTGTAATTTGATTCTCCATCATTTGGAGTTAAAATCCGACATTCGGCTTAACAAAATTTAAGACTTCTAAGTCTTCGGCTTATTACCCTTTATACCAAATTTTGTCCCGGTTATGCATTTTATCAAACAAACGTATTTATTTGATTCATATATTTGATACACTTCATCAAATAATTTTGATATACCATATTAGGTTCTAATCATAGGTTTATTACACAAATTAAACCCGTTTTCACTAGTATGCTTATTTTGACCCGTTAAGGATATTTTAAGCACTTTTAAGCTCAATTTCGCTTTCATTCTAATCTAGCGTTGTAACCTATATTTCTTATCTAGTACTCTTCCATCACTACTAAATGTGTGTTGGATTTAAAGTAGATATCTATGTGTTCCGGATTTATTTCCCTTGAAATATCATTTTACGGCAAAGACTCATATGGAGTCTTTTAGCCCAAGAATTACATCTTTCACTACCCATACTCGTTCTAAACTTTTGTTTAATCATAAGACTCCTTTCCAAACAACCTCTAAGGGTTGTTTGTTCAATTTAGCCTACAAGGGCGTTTTGGTCGATTTTGGTCCTTCTTTTACAATGAAGGGCTATCACCAATTATTCGACCAAATTAGCACTTTTACATACATCATAAATATGCGTACCTGGCTCGGATCAACAATTAGACCCAATTTTAATACCTTGCTTTATATTCGCTAATTAAGAACGATGCGAATATCCATTGGATATCTATTCCTGTAAGCATATGACTCGACAAAAGAATCATTAGTCTATATAGTCAAAAGGTGTTGTCTACACCTTTTGACCCGTTTGGCCGAATTGACCATTTATCTTTGCGAGATGATATTTATTATCATCTCCTCTACATGACTCTTCCCGTTTAACACCGTACGATCATTTTAATTATAAACCGTGTATTGCTTTCGACATAATATGACCAAATTATCGATTTACTTCTTTTTAACCATTATTATGGTTTCTATCATCTTTGATTTTCTTGTTCCGTTCGACTACACGACGGAACATCATATTTCAATTGTTTAGATATCTCATTCATAATTTATATGATAAGAAAACATTCCACAATTTAAGACTAGTGTAAGCTATACTTACCTTGCATCCGAATTACGCTTTTCCTTCATACTTGCTTCGTTTGACCCGTTTCCTTTCCAAGCCTCCACCTAGCTTGTCAAGCGTCAAACTATCATCATAATTCGTAAGACGGTTATATTAGTCATCATTAATTATGACTATTCCATCTTACATATTTTCTATCACAATTACCATTCGATCTTATTAATGGTCGGTTTGACTATTTAAAAGTCAAATCACCAATTAACACATATGATTGCACTATCAAGTTCACAAGACTCAATTAGGCACATTATCAACACTTAGTTCTCATTTAGGCATTTTAACAAACACCTAATGTGCATAATTTTACATATTTACTAACTAGTTCCTAACTAGTTATTTTTACCAAGATTAACATCAAAATCACCACTTAGTGAACATCATCTTTTGAGGTGACAAATTAACTAACATGTCATCAAATTCCTACCTCAAGTAATGATAAATCAACATGTAAATTTCAGTCAATATAAGCATATACCCACTTTGATCATCAAAATCATGGTTTAACTCTTATGTCTAGACCCACTTCTAGTTACTTATGAACTCTTAACAAACTCTCTAATTTGCTCAAGTAGTTCATTCTTATGAGTTAGTATGATGTTTATAAACACCATTAGAACATCAATTTCATCAATTCAACCAAAACCCACTTAGCTCATAATAGGGTAATTATCAAATCCCTTGTTTGACAACAATTCATCAAGATTTCTACTAGGGTTTGCTTCTAAACCAAGATATAATCAAAATAACACTCATAGATTTAACATTCATTCCAGAATTTCGATTATGATTGTTCATCAAAATCTCAAAGTATCTCCAAATCTGAAAATTCGACATACCTTGTGATCCCCACGACTAGGTGATCATTTATATGCGTTCATGCATCGATTTGGGTTTTGATTTGAGCTTCAATTTGTTGATTTTCTGTGTTTTAGGGTTAAAGCTTGGGACCTCCTCCTTGTCTGGTTGAAAGCGCAGAACACACACCACGTATGTGTGTGTTTTGTGTTTACTACTTTATTTAATTGAAACTTTAATTCAATTGTCCATGTTTAGTCCCTTCACTTTACACAAGTTATTTAAAGGGTATCTTAGCCACATTAGTTCTATTCTGTCAAGACATTAACTAACTAGGTTAATACTCCTAGTTACTTGGTGGGTTCCGGGAGTTATAATCCGTAGTATTTTAAGTCCCGTTAACTCGGGCTCTTATAAACTAAATTCATTAAAACTTTGTTTCGCTTGTATTTAATATTAGGATTTCTTATTAAATCCCGAATATTTACCGGGTTATTTTTACTACTAGCGGCACTTTACCCGTCTTTTAGTATTAACATGGGTTAATTACCAAACCCGTTTTCGGGGTGTTACAAGTCTACCCCCCTTAAAGAGGTTTCGTCCTCGAAACCTTGCTTATCTAGTTCATTGAGTTTCTAAACCCAATGCGTTTGACTTGAATAATCTCTTAAGCATTACTCCTACTTCAACCAATTGTTAGCATTACCAGAAAATTATGGTAATGTCTTTTTGGTTACAGAACCTCTACGTATCTCATATGACATAATGTAACTTCGAATTAACGTAGTCTCGTTATTTCCACTAGTTTAGTTAACTTAGCGATATCCATCGCTTTCATATACCATCAAATTCCTTATGAATCCGTTACTTTGACCCGTTTAAAGATCTTTAGTGAAATCTTTCACTTTTAGCAACAAATTCTTTTGTTTTCAAATTTATCTATTCGGTTCAGCTATACCGAATCTACCGCTTACAAACAAACCAAATTTCTTGATTTGAATTGGTGACCTTAACCGGTCTCATTAACTAGTCTTATTAGTTCAGTTACTTTTATCACTTGCTTGGTTATAATGCGATTTTACTTCACATTACATTTACTAACCGTGATCGTGTCACATCATGTTTAATTTGTATCAACCTTTCATTTTTGAGAATATCACTTTTCGAATATATCATCTTACGCCTATCAGTGTCAAGACTTGTATCTTTCATGCTTACAATTTAAATTCCTATCAGAATTTATGTTTGTAAAAAAAAAACATTATTTCTTATTAAAACCGAAGTTTTAGTTTTAGGATCTTTTCTTTAACTTGTGTCAATCATCCATACCGGGATATTGACAGTCCGTAATTTAATCCTTTACAGTCCTAGTTTTTTTTTATGCGGGGATTCTTAACTGATTTCCTCGCTTTATTCCATTTAACCCGTAGGTTTTATCACTTAGCCTTATGGGCTATTTTTGATTAGACATTCACCTCTTTAGGGCGAAGTCCTTATAACTTCTTTCTAATCATGACCCGTGGGTCGTTTTAGTCCGTAGATCTCTCATTTGTTTATAACCTAAAGGTTATGTTGATCCCGTAGATCACTCTTTTTACTCGTGTCTTATTAAAAATATATATTTGGTGTCAAAGCACTCTTTTTACGTTTGAAATTCATTTGTCTCAAGCTTACCGTTATCCGGCTTGCGCTTACTTACGCCTTCAAGTATTATACTTTATTCAACCCGTTCAATCTCAAAATAGTTGAATATAATTATCAGAATTTCTGTTTACGAAATTTTATGGTCTTTTAGTCATAACTCATAATCCGAGTCTTTTGACTTTAAATTCGTGTTCTCGTTTCTCGGTTTACACATGTGTTTAATTCTTACCCATCAACCGGGTGTTTTACCGTAATCGTTATTATTGCAAACCTCCCGGTATGAATTAAGACCTCGCTTCATATTTATATTCTGACTTTGTCTTTAAGTTCGACGTTTTACAAAAATGACCCGTTAAGGGACATATTTGCATTTTCCGGGTTCGAGTGTAAGTACACTCCCTCCCATTGCTTGTCTAAATCATTTTTCATGTTTGCGTTTTCTGGGTTCGAGTATAAGTACACTCCCTCCCAATACTTGTCTAAATCATTTTACATGCTTGCGTTTTATGGGTTCGAGTGTAAGTACACTCCCTCCCAATACTTGTCTAAATCATTTTACATGCTTCTTTGTCCCTTCACTCGGGCTCATTATCCTGATGTAATACGCTTCAGTCACTCGGTTGTGCGTTTATATTATTATCAAATATTTTGCTTATCTGATTTATTTGGGTACTTTTTAATTAGTCCCATTTACTCCGCCCTTACTACATCGGATGTAAATGTGTCCACTATAAGAAACTCGTGGTATCATATGCCACTACTTACTTGGCCAGAGTAAGCGATTTAACACATGACGTACACGACCTTTTTATAGTTTTCACATCACTCCCTATGCAAGTAACGCCTCTGTTCAGTTTTCTTGGAAAATATATCCTGGATATGTATTTCTGTTAAGGCTTTCCAAGTTTCTAATTTACCCATGCAACAATCATTCTCTACGTGTTTGTTGCATATTGCTAATTGTGCGATTATTTAAAATGTGCACCTGGTAATGTTTGCCCCTACGGGCGTTCCTTGCTATTAACCTTGTTCGCGACCGTTACGCGATTTTGGTCCTTGATGAGTATGCTCTTCCTGTCATACCTCGTACCGTTCCATCATCATATCCATAATTCGTTCAACTCCCGTCATCTTCAGACACGAGTGTCCTTCAATTAAAACATTCACAAGAGTTAGTAATGTCAGCTTCAATAATCGCCCGTATTATAATACGAGGCTTTTTCTACTAAACGCGTCAACGCGCGTATTTTCGTCAACCATATCAATCATTTAAATTGGGGTAACATATACCACACGATAGCTCTATGTGTTGTTTACAACACTCTAGCATACTAACTATTAACGTACTTGTACTTACCGGATTTGCGATCAAGCCTCGAACCGAACACTATTCTTTGTCAAGAGCATAAGGTTTAAGTCCAAGCATGGTGCCTCCCCACCATACTCGGATCTCTTAAACCAAGGCTCTGATACCAACTTGTAACACCCTAGTTACTAATTAACGATTTTGTATGTAATTACCGACGATTAGATGTGTAGTTAAGACTACACATGCTATAAAAATACGGGTTTGTTGAAACTTTTACAAATCATGAGTTATCCTACATCACGTGGTTGAATTCGTTGTTTAAAAATTACAACGTAGCAAAGTGCGGAAGCGTGTGTCTTTATCGTGTTCGGTTCTTCGTTGAGCTTGATCGTCTTCCGGCATCCAAGGTGTACCTACATTTCATAAACGTGAAATGCTTTAGTCATACAGGGCTTAAAACGTATTTAAGCGAGTCCGAGAAACAATTTATAACAAAAACCAAGTTTTCAATCTGGCCACCACCGTAAATTACGGTGGAACCGTAATTTACGGTGGCCTCTGGTTATTTAAGTTTCCACCGTAAAACAGTAGAAACCTACCGTAAATATATTAGCTCCACCGTAAATTACGGTGGCACCGTAATTTACGGTGGACCCTGCATTCCAGCTTTTCATTTTTGCCGTAACTTGACACGAAATCTTTCGTATCTTTCAAACCGTTTATCCGTTTGACCTACCGTTTCTTCCTACGTGTTTGTAATTTGATTCTCCATCATTTGGAGTTAAAATCCGACATTCGGCTTAACAAAATTTAAGACTTCTAAGTCTTCGGCTTATTACCCTTTATACCAAATTTTGTCCCGGTTATGCATTTTATCAAACAAACGTATTTATTTGATTCATATATTTGATACACTTCATCAAATAATTTTGATATACCATATTAGGTTCTAATCATAGGTTTATTACACAAATTAAACCCGTTTTCACTAGTATGCTTATTTTGACCCGTTAAGGATATTTTAAGCACTTTTAAGCTCAATTTCGCTTTCATTCTAATCTAGCGTTGTAACCTATATTTCTTATCTAGTACTCTTCCATCACTACTAAATGTGTGTTAGATTTAAAGTAGATATCTATGTGTTCCGGATTTATTTCCCTTGAAATATCATTTTACGGCAAAGACTCATATGGAGTCTTTTAGCCCAAGAATTACATCTTTCACTACCCATACTCGTTCTAAACTTTTGTTTAATCATAAGACTCCTTTCCAAACAACCTCTAAGGGTTGTTTGTTCAATTTAGCCTACAAGGGCGTTTTGGTCGATTTTGGTCCTTCTTTTACAATGAAGGGCTATCACCAATTATTCGACCAAATTAGCACTTTTACATACATCATAAATATGCGTACCTGGCTCGGATCAACAATTAGACCCAATTTTAATACCTTGCTTTATATTCGCTAATTAAGAACGATGCGAATATCCATTGGATATCTATTCCTGTAAGCATATGACTCGACAAAAGAATCATTAGTCTATATAGTCAAAAGGTGTTGTCTACACCTTTTGACCCGTTTGGCCGAATTGACCATTTATCTTTGCGAGATGATATTTATTATCATCTCCTCTACATGACTCTTCCCGTTTAACACCGTACGATCATTTTAATTATAAACCGTGTATTGCTTTCGACATAATATGACCAAATTATCGATTTACTTCTTTTTAACCATTATTATGGTTTCTATCATCTTTGATTTTCTTGTTCCGTTCGACTACACGACGGAACATCATATTTCAATTGTTTAGATATCTCATTCATAATTTATATGATAAGAAAACATTCCACAATTTAAGACTAGTGTAAGCTATACTTACCTTGCATCCGAATTACGCTTTTCCTTCATACTTGCTTCGTTTGACCCGTTTCCTTTCCAAGCCTCCACCTAGCTTGTCAAGCGTCAAACTATCATCATAATTCGTAAGACGGTTATATTAGTCATCATTAATTATGACTATTCCATCTTACATATTTTCTATCACAATTACCATTCGATCTTATTAATGGTCGGTTTGACTATTTAAAAGTCAAATCACCAATTAACACATATGATTGCACTATCAAGTTCACAAGACTCAATTAGGCACATTATCAACACTTAGTTCTCATTTAGGCATTTTAACAAACACCTAATGTGCATAATTTTACATATTTACTAACTAGTTCCTAACTAGTTATTTTTACCAAGATTAACATCAAAATCACCACTTAGTGAACATCATCTTTTGAGGTGACAAATTAACTAACATGTCATCAAATTCCTACCTCAAGTAATGATAAATCAACATGTAAATTTCAGTCAATATAAGCATATACCCACTTTGATCATCAAAATCATGGTTTAACTCTTATGTCTAGACCCACTTCTAGTTACTTATGAACTCTTAACAAACTCTCTAATTTGCTCAAGTAGTTCATTCTTATGAGTTAGTATGATGTTTATAAACACCATTAGAACATCAATTTCATCAATTCAACCAAAACCCACTTAGCTCATAATAGGGTAATTATCAAATCCCTTGTTTGACAACAATTCATCAAGATTTCTACTAGGGTTTGCTTCTAAACCAAGATATAATCAAAATAACACTCATAGATTTAACATTCATTCCAGAATTTCGATTATGATTGTTCATCAAAATCTCAAAGTATCTCCAAATCTGAAAATTCGACATACCTTGTGATCCCCACGACTAGGTGATCATTTATATGCGTTCATGCATCGATTTGGGTTTTGATTTGAGCTTCAATTTGTTGATTTTCTGTGTTTTAGGGTTAAAGCTTGGGACCTCCTCCTTGTCTGGTTGAAAGCGCAGAACACACACCACGTATGTGTGTGTTTTGTGTTTACTACTTTATTTAATTGAAACTTTAATTCAATTGTCCATGTTTAGTCCCTTCACTTTACACAAGTTATTTAAAGGGTATCTTAGCCACATTAGTTCTATTCTGTCAAGACATTAACTAACTAGGTTAATACTCCTAGTTACTTGGTGGGTTCCGGGAGTTATAATCCGTAGTATTTTAAGTCCCGTTAACTCGGGCTCTTATAAACTAAATTCATTAAAACTTTGTTTCGCTTGTATTTAATATTAGGATTTCTTATTAAATCCCGAATATTTACCGGGTTATTTTTACTACTAGCGGCACTTTACCCGTCTTTTAGTATTAACATGGGTTAATTACCAAACCCGTTTTCGGGGTGTTACAAGTCTACCCCCCTTAAAGAGGTTTCGTCCTCGAAACCTTGCTTATCTAGTTCATTGAGTTTCTAAACCCAATGCGTTTGACTTGAATAATCTCTTAAGCATTACTCCTACTTCAACCAATTGTTAGCATTACCAGAAAATTATGGTAATGTCTTTTTGGTTACAGAACCTCTACGTATCTCATATGACATAATGTAACTTCGAATTAACGTAGTCTCGTTATTTCCACTAGTTTAGTTAACTTAGCGATATCCATCGCTTTCATATACCATCAAATTCCTTATGAATCCGTTACTTTGACCCGTTTAAAGATCTTTAGTGAAATCTTTCACTTTTAGCAACAAATTCTTTTGTTTTCAAATTTATCTATTCGGTTCAGCTATACCGAATCTACCGCTTACAAACAAACCAAATTTCTTGATTTGAATTGGTGACCTTAACCGGTCTCATTAACTAGTCTTATTAGTTCAGTTACTTTTATCACTTGCTTGGTTATAATGCGATTTTACTTCACATTACATTTACTAACCGTGATCGTGTCACATCATGTTTAATTTGTATCAACCTTTCATTTTTGAGAATATCACTTTTCGAATATATCATCTTACGCCTATCAGTGTCAAGACTTGTATCTTTCATGCTTACAATTTAAATTCCTATCAGAATTTATGTTTGTAAAAAAAAAACATTATTTCTTATTAAAACCGAAGTTTTAGTTTTAGGATCTTTTCTTTAACTTGTGTCAATCATCCATACCGGGATATTGACAGTCCGTAATTTAATCCTTTACAGTCCTAGTTTTTTTTTATGCGGGGATTCTTAACTGATTTCCTCGCTTTATTCCATTTAACCCGTAGGTTTTATCACTTAGCCTTATGGGCTATTTTTGATTAGACATTCACCTCTTTAGGGCGAAGTCCTTATAACTTCTTTCTAATCATGACCCGTGGGTCGTTTTAGTCCGTAGATCTCTCATTTGTTTATAACCTAAAGGTTATGTTGATCCCGTAGATCACTCTTTTTACTCGTGTCTTATTAAAAATATATATTTGGTGTCAAAGCACTCTTTTTACGTTTGAAATTCATTTGTCTCAAGCTTACCGTTATCCGGCTTGCGCTTACTTACGCCTTCAAGTATTATACTTTATTCAACCCGTTCAATCTCAAAATAGTTGAATATAATTATCAGAATTTCTGTTTACGAAATTTTATGGTCTTTTAGTCATAACTCATAATCCGAGTCTTTTGACTTTAAATTCGTGTTCTCGTTTCTCGGTTTACACATGTGTTTAATTCTTACCCATCAACCGGGTGTTTTACCGTAATCGTTATTATTGCAAACCTCCCGGTATGAATTAAGACCTCGCTTCATATTTATATTCTGACTTTGTCTTTAAGTTCGACGTTTTACAAAAATGACCCGTTAAGGGACATATTTGCATTTTCCGGGTTCGAGTGTAAGTACACTCCCTCCCATTGCTTGTCTAAATCATTTTTCATGTTTGCGTTTTCTGGGTTCGAGTATAAGTACACTCCCTCCCAATACTTGTCTAAATCATTTTACATGCTTGCGTTTTATGGGTTCGAGTGTAAGTACACTCCCTCCCAATACTTGTCTAAATCATTTTACATGCTTGCGTTTTATGGGTTCGAGTGTAAGTACACTCCCTCCCAATACTTGTCTAAATCATTTTACATGCTTCTTTGTCCCTTCACTCGGGCTCATTATCCTGATGTAATACGCTTCAGTCACTCGGTTGTGCGTTTATATTATTATCAAATATTTTGCTTATCTGATTTATTTGGGTACTTTTTAATTAGTCCCATTTACTCCGCCCTTACTACATCGGATGTAAATGTGTCCACTATAAGAAACTCGTGGTATCATATGCCACTACTTACTTGGCCAGAGTAAGCGATTTAACACATGACGTACACGACCTTTTTATAGTTTTCACATCACTCCCTATGCAAGTAACGCCTCTGTTCAGTTTTCTTGGAAATTATATCCTGGATATGTATTTCTGTTAAGGCTTTCCAAGTTTCTAATTTACCCATGCAACAATCATTCTCTACGTGTTTGTTGCATATTGCTAATTGTGCGATTATTTAAAATGTGCACCTGGTAATGTTTGCCCCTACGGGCGTTCCTTGCTATTAACCTTGTTCGCGACCGTTACGCGATTTTGGTCCTTGATGAGTATGCTCTTCCTGTCATACCTCGTACCGTTCCATCATCATATCCATAATTCGTTCAACTCCCGTCATCTTCAGACACGAGTGTCCTTCAATTAAAACATTCACAAGAGTTAGTAATGTCAGCTTCAATAATCGCCCGTATTATAATACGAGGCTTTTTCTACTAAACGCGTCAACGCGCGTATTTTCGTCAACCATATCAATCATTTAAATTGGGGTAACATATACCACACGATAGCTCTATGTGTTGTTTACAACACTCTAGCATACTAACTATTAACGTACTTGTACTTACCGGATTTGCGATCAAGCCTCGAACCGAACACTATTCTTTGTCAAGAGCATAAGGTTTAAGTCCAAGCATGGTGCCTCCCCACCATACTCGGATCTCTTAAACCAAGGCTCTGATACCAACTTGTAACACCCTAGTTACTAATTAACGATTTTGTATGTAATTACCGACGATTAGATGTGTAGTTAAGACTACACATGCTATAAAAATACGGGTTTGTTGAAACTTTTACAAATCATGAGTTATCCTACATCACGTGGTTGAATTCGTTGTTTAAAAATTACAACGTAGCAAAGTGCGGAAGCGTGTGTCTTTATCGTGTTCGGTTCTTCGTTGAGCTTGATCGTCTTCCGGCATCCAAGGTGTACCTACATTTCATAAACGTGAAATGCTTTAGTCATACAGGGCTTAAAACGTATTTAAGCGAGTCCGAGAAACAATTTATAACAAAAACCAAGTTTTCAATCTGGCCACCACCGTAAATTACGGTGGAACCGTAATTTACGGTGGCCTCTGGTTATTTAAGTTTCCACCGTAAAACAGTAGAAACCTACCGTAAATATATTAGCTCCACCGTAAATTACGGTGGCACCGTAATTTACGGTGGACCCTGCATTCCAGCTTTTCATTTTTGCCGTAACTTGACACGAAATCTTTCGTATCTTTCAAACCGTTTATCCGTTTGACCTACCGTTTCTTCCTACGTGTTTGTAATTTGATTCTCCATCATTTGGAGTTAAAATCCGACATTCGGCTTAACAAAATTTAAGACTTCTAAGTCTTCGGCTTATTACCCTTTATACCAAATTTTGTCCCGGTTATGCATTTTATCAAACAAACGTATTTATTTGATTCATATATTTGATACACTTCATCAAATAATTTTGATATACCATATTAGGTTCTAATAATAGGTTTATTACACAAATTAAACCCGTTTTCACTAGTATGCTTATTTTGACCCGTTAAGGATATTTTAAGCACTTTTAAGCTCAATTTCGCTTTCATTCTAATCTAGCGTTGTAACCTATATTTCTTATCTAGTACTCTTCCATCACTACTAAATGTGTGTTGGATTTAAAGTAGATATCTATGTGTTCCGGATTTATTTCCCTTGAAATATCATTTTACGGCAAAGACTCATATGGAGTCTTTTAGCCCAAGAATTACATCTTTCACTACCCATACTCGTTCTAAACTTTTGTTTAATCATAAGACTCCTTTCCAAACAACCTCTAAGGGTTGTTTGTTCAATTTAGCCTACAATGGCGTTTTGGTCGATTTTGGTCCTTCTTTTACAATGAAGGGCTATCACCAATTATTCGACCAAATTAGCACTTTTACATACATCATAAATATGCGTACCTGGCTCGGATCAACAATTAGACCCAATTTTAATACCTTGCTTTAGATTCGCTAATTAAGAACGATGCGAATATCCATTGGATATCTATTCCTGTAAGCATATGACTCGACAAAAGAATCATTAGTCTATATAGTCAAAAGGTGTTGTCTACACCTTTTGACCCGTTTGGCCGAATTGACCATTTATCTTTGCGAGATGATATTTATTATCATCTCCTCTACATGACTCTTCCCGTTTAACACCGTACGATCATTTTAATTATAAACCGTGTATTGCTTTCGACATAATATGACCAAATTATCGATTTACTTCTTTTTAACCATTATTATGGTTTCTATCATCTTTGATTTTCTTGTTCCGTTCGACTACACGACGGAACATCATATTTCAATTGTTTAGATATCTCATTCATAATTTATATGATAAGAAAACATTCCACAATTTAAGACTAGTGTAAGCTATACTTACCTTGCATCCGAATTACGCTTTTCCTTCATACTTGCTTCGTTTGACCCGTTTCCTTTCCAAGCCTCCACCTAGCTTGTCAAGCGTCAAACTATCATCATAATTCGTAAGACGGTTATATTAGTCATCATTAATTATGACTATTCCATCTTACATATTTTCTATCACAATTACCATTCGATCTTATTAATGGTCGGTTTGACTATTTAAAAGTCAAATCACCAATTAACACATATGATTGCACTATCAAGTTCACAAGACTCAATTAGGCACATTATCAACACTTAGTTCTCATTTAGGCATTTTAACAAACACCTAATGTGCATAATTTTACATATTTACTAACTAGTTCCTAACTAGTTATTTTTACCAAGATTAACATCAAAATCACCACTTAGTGAACATCATCTTTTGAGGTGACAAATTAACTAACATGTCATCAAATTCCTACCTCAAGTAATGATAAATCAACATGTAAATTTCAGTCAATATAAGCATATACCCACTTTGATCATCAAAATCATGGTTTAACTCTTATGTCTAGACCCACTTCTAGTTACTTATGAACTCTTAACAAACTCTCTAATTTGCTCAAGTAGTTCATTCTTATGAGTTAGTATGATGTTTATAAACACCATTAGAACATCAATTTCATCAATTCAACCAAAACCCACTTAGCTCATAATAGGGTAATTATCAAATCCCTTGTTTGACAACAATTCATCAAGATTTCTACTAGGGTTTGCTTCTAAACCAAGATATAATCAAAATAACACTCATAGATTTAACATTCATTCCAGAATTTCGATTATGATTGTTCATCAAAATCTCAAAGTATCACCAAATCTGAAAATTCGACATACCTTGTGATCCCCACGACTAGGTGATCATTTATATGCGTTCATGCATCGATTTGGGTTTTGATTTGAGCTTCAATTTGTTGATTTTCTGTGTTTTAGGGTTAAAGCTTGGGACCTCCTCCTTGTCTGGTTGAAAGCGCAGAACACACACCACGTATGTGTGTGTTTTGTGTTTACTACTTTATTTAATTGAAACTTTAATTCAATTGTCCATGTTTAGTCCCTTCACTTTACACAAGTTATTTAAAGGATATCTTAGCCACATTAGTTCTATTCTGTCAAGACATTAACTAACTAGGTTAATACTCCTAGTTACTTGGTGGGTTCCGGGAGTTATAATCCGTAGTATTTTAAGTCCCGTTAACTCGGGCTCTTATAAACTAAATTCATTAAAACTTTGTTTCGCTTGTATTTAATATTAGGATTTCTTATTAAATCCCGAATATTTACCGGGTTATTTTTACTACTAGCGGCACTTTACCCGTCTTTTAGTATTAACATGGGTTAATTACCAAACCCGTTTTCGGGGTGTTACACATAATCAGATTTAGCTTCGTGAGTTCAAACACTACATAATCCGAATTAAAATTCTAAATGCCAATTGATAGATTTTATACAATAATAAGCGTATCAAAGTCTCCACCAATTTATTCAAAGCTTCCAGAAATTAACAAATTAATAAAAAATGAAATTTGGTTAAAGAGTTCAATAACACCACCCAAACATTTAGAGTGTATAATCGATTGAAAAGCAAAACTCGATCTCAATCCAAGGCTGCACAGAAAATAAACCCTAATTAAATGAAACTTAACCCATACATCAAGGTGTAAAAATGGATGGACAAAGATAATACCGATAAATTCTGGATGATGAATCAACGTAGAAGAACAGGCGTGTTGATATCTAGGGTTTGTCAAAGAGTGTACATGTTTGTTGAATCATTTGCAGAAGACGATGATGATAGAAGTAGAGCGATGAATGTGAGGGAGGGTAGGGTTTACATGATTGTCAACAGTATCAATCTTAACATTATAGATCTAAATTTAAACGATAATACATTAGTCAATAGAAAAACATCGAGACAGAAAACAAATCCCCTATAATAAATCTCTTACCAGAACACTACGAAGCAGAAATCTTCATCAAAACGCAATAAATCTCTTACCTGAACACCACGAATAAGCAATCTTCATCAAATCGCGCAAAGAATTATAACTGACTAAAAAGTGAAGTGTAGATGGAAGATGTGATAGTTTGACGTGATGTCGCGGTCACAATCAAATTTAATCCCAATAACAACTAAATAGATAGCGGTAAGTGGGTATCGAACACAGGGAGTTTGTGGAATGTGTGTTATTTGAAGATTTATCTAAGTTACCTAAAATTAAACTAATTGCAAGAAAAGTAAAATTCAAGAGTTGGTTTGATTGGATTGATTTTAAAAACTAAGAATACTAATTAATTTGCGAAATGAAAGTTAAGTTTGTAAACAATTTGGAGACGAATGACCATCCTAAGTTTCTGGTTTGCTTCAACAATTGTGCTATCATCCACTAGAAAGAACTACATAGACATAGTTCGTGTGTAATTACTTATTGTGATAAAAGGGAACGAAGTACTCAGATTCCTAGAACGTGAGGTTGTTACCCGATGACCAATCAACCCTTACCCAATCCTAATTCTACCCATGATATCTCGATTGCCAACGGCACCAAGAACGTATGGTTTCAAACTAGAATATCATAAGAATCAACAATTTACAACTAAGCAATCGCACACCATGATAAACAAGACATAGATAGAGTTTACCATTCTAGAAATATGGAATCAAAACACAATTGTTTCATACAAACCTTCAACCTAGGATGACCATAAAGAACCTAGCCACTCATGGCTTGGACAAACATCATGATAATAGTTTCAATGTTCAAGGGAATCAAAAACATAAAAACAAAGATTAACCAAGTGTTCTTCAAGCCCCCCCAAGTCGTTTTCTCCAAGTGTTGTGTGTAACCCACCAGTTTTGTAACCGATTTCCTTGATTATTGGCAACATAAAAACCCATCAACATAACTCATTAATGCGTGAGTTAGCAAAGTTCTCCAACCGGCGCCAACTATCTGTGTATTGTCGACTTCCTGCCCAAAATAATGTTGGCTGTTCACGTGGGTAGGTTGCCGTCAAAAGCTTCATGTGCGGCCCAATAGACAAGTTCAAGATGTTGGCCCAATGTTATTGCATGTGCCTCTTATGTCGGCCCACTATTATTGCATGTTCCGCCCAAAGAAGTCAACAACAACCACCAATTCCTTGATGATGATGTAATGAATTAAGGTTGCTGACTTTCTCTACTTTCGTGCCCTTTTGTCTGCGTGAGATGATGATTTGATGGCTTTGGCAATTAATGCTCCTCCACCTCACATGAATAAGTGATTTGATGCCTACTAATGTATTGCATCCCCATGTCCACATGATATGTGTATGATCAAAATAAATCCTCCTGTTTTGTTGATGCATGCCGCCAAACATCAAGTCCACAAGGTCTCATGTGCGGCCCACAAGTACAACCGACTATGTAGGCCCAATTGATGATAATGATTTGATTTTATAAACAAACACAGCCCAATTGTCTACTCTTGTCTGACGTGATGATGTTGATTATTGTTGTTTATTTGACCTTGGGCTGCGTGATGTCTTCTGCCTCCACCAAGCCCATGTGCGGCCCAAATATTCCCTTGTGTCGATGAGATGATGATGATGATGATGTCGCTGCCACTATTCTTGTGCCTCACATACTCACATGTTCCCTGACTCTTCTTCCTTAGATGTGCCGCCAAAACCAACCCCCCACGTGACTTCCTTTCTATAATAGTGATGATGATGATTATTTGATGCTGCTTGTTGACTTGTGCTGCCTTTCACGTGATTGACTATGTGTGGATGTATATCTATTGTTGTGATAATAAATCCTCCACCTATATTTTCTTCTCCATTAAAGATGTGATGATGATATAAGAGATGTTGACTAACACTTTCATGTGCATATGATCTGTTAGTGGAATTTCCTTCACCAATGTTAGCTGCCACCCTACCTCTCGAATTAGGTTTTTTTTTTCTATTAAATCTCTCACAAAACAACCTATGCACTCACATCTTTATGTCGTAGCCTACGGGTTCCAATTTAACCGAATTAAGCGATTTACCTGTAAAACACACGAACACTCGTAGTTATCACATTCACAATACATAACCGTGTAAAATATGGGATATGCACGTATTTAGCTCATTTAAGGGTTGTCCTACGGACCACCCGTCATAGTCCACCAGTGGCTCAAGTTACTGCCACTTCAGGTTTCTATCAACAACCATAAGTTCAGCCATTCAACCATCATCAATGACATCGTAAGTGGCAAAATTGGCTCTAAAATCGCAATAATAAACAAGATTAAACCTATTTTTAGAGAGAGATTGACCTTAATTTTAGATATAAATTGACATTAAACTTGCACTTATGATATGAAGGAAACCAAGAAGATGAGGAACGACGTGAACGAACAAAAATCACTAATCTCTTCCGATTCTAGGGTTTTTTCCTTCTCCGCGTCCGGCAAGATCGTCGGCGGCAGCACTAGTGATTTTGTGATTTAGGGTTTCTTTTTAAAGAAATATGAATCAAGATCTCTTCCGATTCTAGGAAAGTGTGGTTTCTTGAGAGAGGATGACAGGCAAAATTTGGAGATTTGATTTGAATTTTGAATCTCTGCTTTTGATGTGCATATATATGTGTGGAGTTTATATTTGAGCGCCCATGTCTTTATTTTGAATTTTGAAATATAGTAGATAGATTATATTAACATTTTAAATTGAGATTTATGACATTAGCAGATCTTACATGGCATACCTGGTTAGTTGACACGTAGGCAAAATTACGTCAGATTCTAAGCTCCTTTAATAGATAGTATAGATACTTTTTGACGGATTCGTATGATTTTGATAGGAAGTCTACTATTTGGTAAACTGATATTTTTGTGTTTAAATGAGCAGAAGGAAAATACGTTTGTGTGAATTTGTAACACCACGTAAAAACGTGTCCAATTATGTAAGGACACATGTCCAAAACTCTAAAGGTGTAAAAGATTGAGTTTGAAGGACTAAAGTTGTCAAACAGTGAAACTATGAAACCACCGGGACTAAAAGTGTCAACATTCCAAACTTGTGCCTCTGAATGACCATACATGATGAAAATATTCTTAAGCGAGTGATTGATTGGATATAAGAAGCCGTTTATGAAAATAATCGGAAGATTATTAAATTACAAGGGTTAAACGTGTCAACATGTTGATTCTGACCTCTGAGTGACCTTTTAATGAAACCGAGGCTTCGAAATATTCAAATACACTCCCAAGAATAACTGATAAAAGTTTCACGTGGTTTCGAGATCGTTAAGCATGTTTTCAAGACTTTGGGCTATAAGTGTCAACTTGATGAAACTTGCATTCATAATGGTAATTAACGAACCCGAGCCTAACGAAGTTAGTTTATTCATCCTTGAGCCTCAACAAACTGACTATAAGGGCCTTATATGTTAAAAATGAGGTTATATAAGGTTTAAATGGACCAGGGACTAAAGCTGCCAAGTTACAGAGTTGTTTTGTCAGATCAGAAGGCCTACGCGGCCCGCGTAAGACCCCTCTATATCTTACGCGGCCCGCCTGACAGTCACCAGCGCAGAAAAATGGACAGATGTATGTTTTTAGCCTGTTCCACCGCCTTAACCTCAAAGATATCGATTTCTAGGAGCTATAAGTCGGTTTATAAATCATCTAGGACACCTGGGGTGATCCTAGAATGTCCCTTAACACCTGGAAGTAATCAAGACACTTGGAAATTCCTATATAAGAAACACTTATGTAGTGTTCTTGGCATATCATTTGCAACAACTTCATTAAGGACTTGTCTCTGGAGCTTGCATCAGTAGGAGAAGACTATCAAGGGTAGAAAAGACAGTTAGGACCTTTAGTAAGCCTTTAATTACTTGTTTAGTCGTTTTAATTTGTTTAATTACTTAAAAGTCAAACTTATCGTAAATTAAGTTTGACTTTCGTTTTATTTACATATGGACAAGCCACTGATCAAATTGAAAGTGGTTATGGGACCATATTAAGGTAGGTGATTAACCCCTAAAAGGGCACCTCCTAATTATCTTGTTTGACTAGTCAATTGTCGGGTCAAAGTAGTTTGACAAAAAGTCAAACTGGACAGGATGTTTGAAAATGATTAAAATTAATAAACCAGAGGTTCTAAATTATATTCTAACATTCTAATGACTTGGTAATTAATATTAAAACATGTTTTATCAATCCTAACCCGGCAATTAATAGTCTAAGGTCAGTTTATAACCGAAAGTCGCAAAAGCTTGACTTTTGCTTTGACTTTCGGTTCTGACCCGTTCAAGCTTAATTCTTCCATGTTTTAAGCTTCCATAAGGACCACATTACTTAGTAGTATAACCCTCTGGAGTTATATTGCATGGTGCCTAATGGTTTGAATTATATGCACTTGATCGTAATTATGCTTAAAAATGCCATAAACGCCCTTTTTACACACAACTGAGATTTTTAGCAATGTGAATGGACTAACACCTTTACTACTGATATTTAGACATGTCCCGGAAATTTGACATCAGTTTGAGGTCTAGAATAGGAGTTATGCTCAATAGCGTAATTAAGAAGCTTTTTGTTATTTAAATGGCGTAATTAGCATAAAGCCTATCTAAACCCGATTTTTTATACCAAACTTTTTACCTACTGATGTAAAACAATATTTTGGGATTTTTGAAGATTTTTATTTATTTTTAGGCTGAGCATAACATAGGATTATAGCTTGAATTCGGTAATTGTCGGTTTTACCCTTTTTGTGCATAAAATGAGTTTTACATAACATTTTGATGTCAAACTTGTTGCTACTGATTTTATATGATAAATAAAACATTTTAAACTTTATAAACTGATCAAAAACACAGATTTTCTATTTTAACCCGAATATCTCTTAAAACCGACTTTTAAGCATTTTTAGCACCTAGTATGGGTCAAAACTATTTTTAGCATATAAAACTTATTACCCACTGATGTTTTAAGATAATTTATATAATTAAACAGTAAGCCAAAGTTTTTAAACTCAGAAGTCTATTTTGAGCTTTAAAGCTTATGTGAAATTACCAAAATGCCCATACGGTGCATGGTTTGATTATATAAGATAAATTTCATATTTCTAAAGTAACCTACTGTTATAACTTATAAAAATACATATTTTTACTGATTAAATCAGACCTGTAACTCAGTTTAATATTTAAACTCTTTTATGGGCATTAAAATTACTAAAATGCCCTTATGGGACTTATTTTGGTTAAAATTACTTTTTGGGCATATATGTTAACATCTTACTGATGTAATAACATAATTTGAGCATAATAACGATTAAGACCTGTATATAATTTATTTGGTGACCCGTTACGCGTTTATGCGTTCGGATCGATTTACGTGACTAGTTTACGTAAAATAGCCGAAACGGGCTTAACCTTATCATTTAATTCTCAATTTCGAGAATGTGTTTAGTTTACCCATATTATACAAGTATCCAAGCTTGTCGGGTCTAAACCACATTCTATTCCGGTCTCCGCTTAATCTAGCGTTTAGAACCGGAAGGTTTCTTTCTAGCTAGCCGGTCTAAGTCCTTGACTAAATTAAAGACCCGTTAGCATCCTAATAGGTTAATAAACCTTCTATACAGATTAAATAGCTTCCGGTAGAAGGTGCCTTCAAAAAAGCTTTAGGATTTTACTGTTAGCATCAGGTAAATACTTTTAACTTATTTTCCCTTATACGGGCTTGGGATACGGTATATTAATACCGCTTGGTCGGGTATGAGATCATTTAATCGGATTGTGATTTAATAAATCTGCGTAACCCGTTTTAATCTGTTTTGTTTGATAACATAAACATTGGTGGTTAACGACCGTGTCCTGGATATCCTCGGCTCATTTAAGTTATTAATGGTCACGACCTATGCACGGGGTGTAGGCATACACCTGACAGATGCAAATGCTAAATATTAAATTACCCACAAGTTGGGGATAACTCCTCTGTGGGTTTTATAAGTGGTCGGTTAATCATGACCGGCTTCCAAACCGGCCCCAATTGTAAGACAAACATGTAAATATGTATACAAGATTATAATTAAATAATTGTCCCAATTTATAAAAGATTTGTGCCATGTGCACTTAAATCAATTTTCATAAATGTTTTTCAAAAGAGTTAGTTAATTGTATTTACCAGTGTAAACTGACGTATTTTCTTAAAGACTGATTTGACAGGTACCTCTCGTAATAGGCTGGAGCTATAGGGTGTCTATAGAGGATCTTGCAAATCCATAAGATACCTGAAGTCTGTTGTTTTTGTTTCTTTGTACATTTATGATCCGCCTGTGGATCTTATTGCATTCCAGTCTGTATATTCATAAACTCGAACACTCAGACATTATGGTTTGTAATAGTTTATTCACCAAGCCTTCCGTTGTGCTATTATATTGTGTGTATTGACTATGCTGATATCAACTACGTCACGATACTCCCCGCCAGGCCTACCGGTAATATGTGAAAATATCGGGGTGTGACAAAATTTTACGAAAATATCCCTTCTTGTTGGGATCAGGAATAATGAGATTGTTGTGGGTCAGGCAACGTCGAAGGTGGAATCATACAAAGCCGATAAACACAAGAAAACTTGTTTAGAGAATCAACACGTGTTTATCCCATTTGCTTTTGATACATTTGGTTCCTTAGCCCCAGAGGCCGTGAAATTCCGAAAAAGGGTCTAGCGAGTCGTGCATAGTAATTTCCTGATCCGTAAAACTCGCTTTGTCTTTAGTATTATCGCTTTTGCTATTCAAAAGGAGTTTGCGGCTCAACTTGTTACCCGTTTCCATTCCACTTATTTGTAATTGGCATATTAGGGGATGTTTGGCTAAGCTTATTTTGGGCTACTTATAACTTATTTGCTTATTTGAAAAGCAAATAAGTCATAATGGAATGACTTATTTACTTATTCCTCTCACATAATAAGCTAACCCAAACACCTTTTAACTTTTCAAAAAGTCAATAAGTAAATAAGTCACTAAAATAAGCTTAGCCAAACAACCCCTTAATCGAAAAATAGAAGTATGTTAATACTATATTACTATACAAGGTATAAACTCTTTATATAGGGGAGTTAAGGGTGATGGGGGCACTCTTATGATGGGGTTTGGGATGGTTTGGTATCAAATGGATCACCACCGCAAACATAGTGAGATGTGATTTTGGCTAATGAACCCGATTATGGTTCAAAGAGTGGAAGTCTAGGAAATTAAGTGACACTCATTCATTGACTCAAAGAAAAGGGACATTCAAAATTTTGGTTCATGAACCTGAATTTAGAGTGTCCGGTTTATTTTGGATCATTGATATGTTGTTTTTGGTTCGCATAAAGTGCCCTCTTCATCCTTAGATTTTTTGAAATATCGACTTGAGTTGAGCTCAAACTAAGATTGAACCAAAAAATAAACCTCGTTTATAATCGCTACATTTACAAGTCCAGTTTATTGATTATATAAATATAATATAATCATATATATTTATATATTATCAAATTATATATATTTTGACGTGTTTAATTCGTTGTGTCAAGGTTGGGTGGGGTGGGGTGAGGCCGGATCTACATGTCGAATTATCTTTTAATGTGAATAAAATAAGCTAATGAGCTATGGCTCAATTGGTATCAGAGGAGAAGTGAAGATTTGGGTTTGAGGCTAGAAGTCATAAGTTCACATTTGATTATAACTGGGTTTTACCGTGGTGGGCGTTCGGACGGCCAGTTTTCTCTGGAACTAGTACCTAGCGTTGTCTGCGGTTGCAGGCGAATAAGGTCGAATTATATCATTGAGTTACCCGGATAATTGGATTTTTATTTCATTGGACGTTTAAGAAATATGAATAAAAAATTCGAATCTAACCTATATATATCTGTTTCCACCAAACTGTAGATATTTGTATGATTAAAACTATCAAAGAAAAAATCACCAATTTTAATATGTTGTTTAGCATTATCACTATTATATCCTATATTATATTTCTTATTTTTTAGAATGGCCCTATATGAGTTTTCTCTAACCTGGTATAGATGTAAAACAAAGAAAGAAAAATAGGAAACAATATAAAAAATAAAAGGAATAAAAAAAGAACTTTCGATACTTATATCCAAGGATCAAGAAACTAAACATCTACCAAATTATTATTATTATTATTATTATTATTATTATTATTATTATTATTATTATTATTATTATTATTATTATCTATATGAATAGAAACTCACCATGAAGAGTACTTCAATATTTTTGTTTAGGGTAAATTACTTTTTGAGTCCCTGTGTTTTATGGGTTTTAACCACTTGAGTACAAAAGCAAAAAGTTTAATGACCTGAGTCCCCATAAGCATTTTCTTTAACCATTTGAGTCCAAATTTCTAACCCAGTTAGAATTTTTTGGTTAAGTATTGTTAAATGACTAAAATACCCTTATATTTAAAAAATAAAAAAACTCTCTCCCTCTTTCTCTTTCTCTTTCTTCACCTTTTCCTTCTTTCCTTTTCAAATCTTGTCACTGAAACTTGACAACAAGATTTCTCACAGTTAACAAGATTTCTACCATGATGAAGATTTAATTGTGAGAATTTCAGCCACTGAAACTTGACAACAAATTTAGGAAGAAAAACAAAACACACTCCTAAAAACAAGAAAAAAGTCCCAACCGATTAACCGAAGACAACAAAGATTGGTGATTGAACAATTCCCTATCTCTACCTTAATGAGTCAACCACCGAGCTTACACTACACGAAAATGTCAACTAATCTAATGTAGCATGTTATGATAATAAATAGCACTATAATCAAAGCAAAGGAGAAATCCAAGATACATAAGGATCATTCCCCTTCCAATTATCTGCAAAAATCCGCGGATACCCAACCGATTTCACAACTGCAAGCAACTTATTAACCCGATCATCACACCCAACACCTAGATTGGGCAAACAAAAACTATTCGTACCAGATAAATCGACCTCAATCGACTTACCAAAACTCGGTTTCGGTCCCTGGAACAAAAAATATTCGTACCAGATAATTTGACCGGCTGTTTTGACCGTTTAACCACAAGCTTTGAATAGAAGAACCCCTAAACGAGTCGAGTAACCCACCTTCAAGCGAGTTAAAAGCTAAATGCAGAGTAGTGAGTCCGGAGAAGGAGTCGCCGCCAAAGAAATCTGGGATGGTTCCGGTGATGTTTGCTGACGTGGCGGAGAAATATGTGGTGGTGGTGCGACGGTGACTGTGGTGGTGGTGCGACGGTGGTTGTGTTGGAGGTTTGTGGTTGAGGTGGTGGTTGGTGACGGAGGTGGAGGTGGTTGTGGCTGTGGTGGTGACGGTGGTGGTGTGGTGGTGGTGTTGATGGTGGTGGAGGATGTAGGTGATCTAGAGAGATTGAAAGAAAGATGAGGGGATGAAGGGTGGAGTAAAGAGAGAGAAAGAGATGGGTGTGGCTGATCTTGTGAAGAACATGTAGTTTTTTTTTATTTTTTTTAATTATAGGGGTAATTTGGTCATTTAACAAAACTTAACAATAAAATTCTAACTGGGTTAGAAATTTGGACTCAAATGGTTAAAGAAAATGCTTATGGGGACTCAGGTCGTTAAACTTTTTGCTTTTGGACTAAACTGGTTAAAACTCATAAAACACAGGGACTCAAAAAGTAATTTACCCTTTTGTTTAATATTGTTTTTTTAGTTTTTATTATTTTATTGTTTTATTACTTTAATTGATTTTAATCATATTTATTCTTATATTACTTTTAAGATACGGTCAAAGTATGTGTTATCAAACAAAATACTATAAAATGGATGCATATCGGTACCTATTTTGTTCGGTTCAGTTCGATACGATATCGTAACGATAGGGTGCCAGTTTATGGAAAGCACTAACACTAAAATTAAATATTGGTACCGATTGATACATATATTGTTTAATCGGTTTTAATTCGGTTTGGTACGACAACGATACAACATCCGATTTCAAAAAAAATATTGCAATGTTGAAATATAATAAACAAAGAATGCAAACGAACATAACCAATATCAACTGAACAAGATCATTACTGGTATCGATATTCGTTTTTATTGTTTTCGACTGATGTTATGTTTCCTCTTTGGAATGATACTATAGCAAATGCCAATACCGTAACGAACCGAACTAATACCGACTGATTTCCGCCACGAAGCGCGGGGGAATCTCACTAGTTAGGAATTAAATCCATAACATCTGAGTAAATTCCATATCTAAATCGAAATGAAGTTAGTTAATTATAAAGTAAAGATGACTAATAAACTTAGTAGCAAGTAATAATAAAATAAAAATGACTAATAAACATAGTAGCAAGTAATAAATCAGTAGGAGAAGTAAGCATGTAAATAAAATAAAACACTAGAATTACAAATTAAGAAGAAAAAAAAACAATTATGTAACTTTCCCCAATGGAATTGGAAGTCATTTTTGTGTGACAAAATAGGTGAATTGAGGCCATGGAAAGCTAGTTGGTGACCACATGCAAAAAGAGTTGGCTTAGACAATCAATTATTTGGGTGTTGAATGTCATAACTCATAAATGATTTGGAGCGTAGCAGCTGCCCATTTGAAATGGGTGCGTTCCACATTATTGACATATGAGAAAAACATTTTTAAGTCATTATCGAACCTCTTTACCTTATCTTTCTTATACACAAAACACATGTTGTGTTTTTGGCTTCTTTTCACATGATATTAACATCAATAATGTGCAATGTTTGAGTGTTTAAGACACAATTACTTGATTTGGAGTTGCCATCGTAAAGCTTAATTAAGTACCAAATCATATACACACATACAATAAACGGGTATGTTAGTTGAGTTGGGTATCAGGTTCGGGTCAGAACGAGTTATGAGAATATTGGTTTATGGTTAACTCTTTTAAGAAAGTGTTGATTTGGTTGGGGTTAAAATAGTTTTTGACCAACATGGACATACATTCTAACGAGACAACTCAGATGAAAACTTATCTATTAGGTTACCCGTTATATTTTTATCGCGACTAGTGGCAACATGTGAAGATGGTGGACTGGTGGCGGAGGGTGCAGTGATGGTAGTATCCTAGAGGTATCAATGATAACAGGTGGTGGTGGTGTCAACAATGATATAATTTAGAACGTCAAACTCATGCACTTGTTAAATTTACTTTTAAGTCTTACACCAATTTTCTCTATAAGACTAAAATCATCTTCTCTATAAGACTAAAATCCACATCACCGAAGGGCACACGTTACTACGATACCACCAAGTTACAAGCCGCCTGTTGCTGACATAGAGGTTTATTGATATAATTTGATGTGGTTGACGCAATGCAAAATTATACTATCTTCGTCCCATTAAATGTGTCTTATTTTGAATTTTCAAAGTCTTTATTTATAAATTTTGACTTTAAGTATATATTTTTGTGTTATATAAAACTTGATAAAAATTAACCCAATAAAAACACTTGTAAAACACACTCAAATCATATAACTTTCATCAAGTATTATCTAACACAAACAAAATTATTTAAGATCAAAGTTTACAAATAAAGAGTTTGAAAATTCAAAATAGGACACTTTTAGTGGGACGGAGGGAGTATGTTTTAGCACCATAGGATTCCTTAGAGTTGACCTAGATATGTTATGGCCACTCATTGTAAAATGAGTGATTTTTTAATTATTATCATTCAACTAATCTTATGTTTATTTTGTGGATCGTTCTTTTTTATGTATTAATAAATAAACGAAGGCGAGACACGCAAAATAAATACTACTATATAGGGAAAATGATGGGCTAAATAATATTGTTTTCTGGACACGTTTCACACCATCAAAACACAACGTAAAACATGGTTTGTCAGAGTTCATGACCATACGATGCTAAAACAAGTGTTTCAAGAAGAGTATTATATTATATAGATATTGGATTAAGGACTAGTAAGACCATGTGTAGTGGTAACACCTTATAATGCCCCCACCATGGGGCATTATCCGACATGTGGCGTCCTAGTCAGCAAGGGGGCATTATAGAAAAAGTGGCGTAGTGGGGCATTATGCCAATAACCCCCATTCAATCATTTCACAATTATTTTTTTTAATTTAAAACATAAAAAAACTTCATTAATTTAAAAATAAAATTACATTACTTGAAATAAAAATAATAAAAAAACTGAAAAAAAAACAGAAAATAAAAAAAAAACTGAAAAAAAAAAACTGAAAAACAGAAAAAAAAAACAGAAAAATAAAAAAACAGAAAATAAAAAAAAAAACAGAAAAAATAAAGTTAAAAAAAATAACATGATCTAGAGTCCATATTTTTCTCGAATTTTTTGTCGACGCATTTGCTAGTTTGAAAGTTTGCTACAAAAAAAAAATAACATGATCTAGGGCCCGTTTGAAAGTTTGCTACAAAAAAAAATAATAATAAGTTGTATGTTAAAAATTAAAGTAACAAAATAAGTAAAATAATATTTATATAAAATAGTTACCGGTCTCTTCGTCCTCCGAAATGTCGACAAACGCCCGAGTCAACGCGAATTCCTCTTCCTTCGTCCATTTAATGATATTTTTTGTACGCCGCGGTGCGTCCTTTTCCTTCTTTTTATGCGACATTTTGCCGCGTTTCGATGTTTCTTGCATCGGTTCGGGTTGCGTCTCCGGTACGACTTCCACATCGGGTTCGGCTTCGGGTTGTGACGGTTGAGACCCGCCGGCTTGACCATAGCCGAAAGTGGGAGGAACAAACGGAGGGGCGCCACTCAAGTAAGCCGCGTAAGTTAAAAAGCTCGGGTCCATGTCTTGAAGGTTGTACGGGGTTTGCGGTTGGGTTGTGTTCGGGTTTGCGGGTCTAGGGGGGACACCAAAAGGAGGGCGGTATGGATGCATGATTGTATAAAAATTAGAAGAAAGTGGGTTTTTTTTTTATAAAAATTAGAAGAAAGTGGGAGAGAGTGAGTTTTGTTATAAAAAAAGGTGTGAATGTGGGGTATATATTTATAGTGGGAATATTTTAAATTAAAAAAAAATAATAAAGAATGTTACCGTTTGAGAACGGTCAAAAAGTGGGCCCCCATCTCATTTTAAGCGTTATATTTAAAACGCCGGGGGTAATTTTTTTCAAAAATCACGCCCCAAAACGCCCCCTGTAATGGGGGGTTGGGCGTTATAGGGCGTTTTCGGGCAAATTTTTTTTTAAAAAAACGCCCCACTACGGGCGGTCTTAGTATTTTTCTTTTTTATTTTGTTTTTCTAGATTATTAGTTTTGATTTATAAACATTCATCATCATCATCATCATCATCATCATCACCACCGTCGTCGCCGTACTCAGTAAATCTTACCAATAGCAAAACTAAGGTAAGGTCTGATGAGTGTAAAATGTAGACAACCTTACCTCTACCCGTAGGAATAGAGAGTCTGCTTCCAGTGAGACCATCGGCTCGATAGTAGTTTTGCATCAAGCCTTAGACATAAGGCACATGACAATCTGGACTAAGACCGATTAGTGCATATACCATTTTGTCTTTCGCCTATTAATACCACTACATTATGCATGTTTAACCGTCCGCCGATTTTAACGTTATTTTCACGAAATTAGTAAAATAACGTTAAAATTAGTCAATTTAACTTTTGCACCCCGAAAGCCCACACATATATACATTATATGTGCACACCGCAAACGGGACAATGTTTCCGGGTCAGTAGGTTGACGGGTTAAATATGTGAGCTCAAACATGAACGCATATTTATTTGTGTCGAAGACATCAACGATCCTCTGAACGCACTTAATAGCATGTCGTTTATTTGTCATGTTTCGGTCGACCTGGATGACAATTAGAGGCATTAACTTAAAACCTTGTGGCATACTAAATAAAATGTTCCGTTCAAAAAAAAAAATACTAAATAAAATGTTGCATCAATCGTACGCAACATGAGCATACCAAACTTTATGCTTCACCAAAATATTATAATTAGACACTTAATATATTGCATTAAGGGTGGATCAAATGTAAAGTCAAGTTTTAAATGTTGATTTGGTGGGTTTAAGGAATATATGACCAATCTTGAGTTAGAAGCTAAGCTAGCGAATCAACATATGGCTGCCATCCGTAATAATGTATGGGAATCAGATGCAAACTGAAAGTATATTTATTTAATGGGTTAGGATCAAATACAAATGATGAAATAAATAAGAAGGGTAAGAAGGATTCTAGTCCATTGATCTTAGATTTGGAGGATTGAGATTAATTGTAGGGAAAAGAAGATAATAGAAGGGCATAAAGGGAATCCTATATTTATGGATTTTCTCTCTCCACATGCAAGGCACATGCCAATTCCCCCATCGATTTAAAACGTCCATAACTTTTTCATACGACATTTTTTTTTTTAAATTTCACCATAATAACGAGTGTTTTTTTATCTTTAATATGAGTACCATATTATCATATAAAAATAAAATAAAAAATTTCATTTTTACTGGGTTTTTTTTATTGCATTGTGTTAAAGGTTCAGGTCATTGTGTCTTTTAACTGGGTTTTGTTCAGTAGAGTTTCTATACATTGTGTTATTATCAAAACCTATAACACAATGTTAATTTGGGTTCTATCCATTGTGTTTTTATAAGAACCTATAACACAATATATGACACAATGAAGATGGTGTTATATCTGGGTTTTCTATAAATTGTGTTATTAGTTCAGGTCATTGTGTTTAATATGTTATTCATTGTGTTTTAATATGTTTTACATTGTGTTTTAATAATTTGTTCAATTTTTTTAATTATCTTTGTTCATTGTGTTTTAGTTTGTTGTGTATTGTGTTTTTAGTTTGTTTTTCATTGTGTCTTCATCTGCTCTCAATTGTGTCTTTTATCTGCTGTCATTAATTGTGTCTTTTATCTATTGTCATCAATTGTGTTTTTATTTAGTCTGATACTTATTGTGTTATATGTTATCGCCATTGTGTTATACGTTATGCTCATTGTGTTTTAGTATGTTGTCTATTGTGTCTTTATCTGTTGTCATTGATTGTGTTTTTGATCTACTTTACATTGTGTTATTATCAAAACCTATAACACAATGTTAATTTGGGTTCTATCAATTGCGTTTTTATAAGAACCTATAACACAATATATGACACAATGAAGATGGTGTTATATCTGGGTTTTCAATAAATTGTGTTATTAGTTCAGGTCATTGTGTTTAATATGTTATTCATTGTGTTTTAATATGTTATTCATTGTGTTTTAATAATTTGTTCAATTTTTTTCATTATCTTTTTTCATTGTGTTTTAGTTTGTTGTGTATTGTGTTTTTAGTTTGTTTTCCATTGTGTCTTCATCTGATCTCCATTGTGTCTTTTATCTGTTGTAATTAATTGTGTCTTTTATCTGTTGTCATCAATTGTGTTTTTATTTAGTTTGATACTTATTGTGTTATATGTTATCGCCATTGTGTTATACGTTATGGTCATTGTGTTTTAGTATGTTGTCCATTGTGTCTTTATCTGTTGTTATTGATTGTGTTTTTGATCTACTTTACATTGTGTTTTACATCATGTCCATTGTGTAATATGCAACTGGGTTTTTGATTTTTTTTTGAAAAATATAACAAATGGTACTCATATTAAAGATAAAAAAACGCTCGATTTTATGGTATAATTTTTTTTAAAAAACAAATGATGTATAAAAAAGTTACGGACGTTTAAAAATTGGGGGGGAAATAACATGTGACTTGCATGTGCATATTCTCTTTCCTCTTGTAGACAAAATTACCCTTTCCATTTAATTCCTCCTAGGACACTTGTCACTCTCTGGTGGCTTCTTACCCTTCTTATTTTTTAAAACTTTGTATTATAACTCAACCCTTTATTTAATATGTTTAAAGTTAGTTGAGGTTCGAAAGTGCATTATTATGGTTTAAAATTCTAATTGGGATCGAAGGTTTTGGATTGAGTTTCGGGTTTTATTCTCATCAACAAACAGAAAAACAAACGAGAAAATATATATAAAAAATTGGGCATGTGAGGCCACCAAGCAATTTATAACAAGATCCTTGTTAAAAGGGATTTTTAAACATGGCAATAATAAATAATAATCATTGATTACGATAATAATGATAATAAACAATTATAATGTTATTAGTATGAGTTGTAAATCATCCTATGTTTATATGATTCTTGTGTTTACTACAACAAATATAAATTACCCATTTTTTATAGTAAAATGTCAAAATGGTCCATAAGTTTAAGTTACTTTTGTCACTTCAGTTTTCAAAAATGAAACATTTTATATCTTGGTCCATGAGGTTTCATTTTTTTTTTTGTCATTTTCATTCAATTGGCAAACCGGGTTAGAAATTTCTGCTTTTTTTTTTTGTCGTTTTCCTCATTAAAATGATGGAGTTCATGGAGTTCATGCATAAAATGACGATTATACCCTCCATTTAAATGAGAAAAACGACAGGAAGGACAAAATTTCTAACCTAGTTTGTCAATTGGATGAAAATGACAAAAAAATGAAACATCGATGATCTAGATACTAAAAGTTTCATTTTTGGACTGAAGTGGCAAATTGACCTAAACTCAGATCATTTTGACATTTTACTCTATTTTTTAATATAAAGTGGCCATAATATGCATACACACAAGTATTAACATTTTAAAGTTATTAAATTATATATCTTTCTTAGCTTTAATGAGATAAGAAGAAGTAACTTTTTACAATTTTAATGAGATAAAACGAAATTAAAATAGACGTCAAAACATGTTATGAGAGTAGTAGATAGTACATATATCTCAAAATAATTGTAATGTAACTTTCAAAATGTAATTTCAAGCAAAACTACCAATAATGGACGTCGTCACATCACTCACACCGCCAACCAGGTGAAGCGCACACATATTAGACGGAACTCATGTGTCACTAATACTTGAAAATTTTGGTTGTCTCGTTACATAACCCTTTGGGTTATTCTTAATGATACTTTCTCTTTACACGAACATGCTCCTTGTACTACTTCATGTGTCTTTGTTGGTTATACCATTGATCATATAGGATTATAATGGATGCCTAACTCTTAAAACTTGTCACGTGACTTTTTATGAGTCAAGAAAACTATAATTTCCCATCATGTGACTTTTTATGAGTTCTCATTCTCATTTTAGTTGTTCTCTTTCACTTGGTATCATTCTTGATATTTTTCTTAATATATCATTGGATCTTTAATCAATTTCACATTCTACTGTCGGGAACCGTCCTTCGTACCACCATGGGGTGACACCAACTATCACAAACCAAACCATCCAAAATAGTCGCCCACATAGACGTGGACCATATACTCCTCACTCTCCTAACCACATTATACCTAGCGACCATGGTCCCTTGTCCCCAAGTAGTCTTGGGAATCATCATCTAAATTAATAGTTTTAATATACGACCTTCTCGCGTTGCAATTAGGATTGTTCACGAGCAGAACTGATTCAAGTCAGGGCAAGCTCGGGTTTTGATTTAAAATCGAGTTGGAAATCTAAGCTCGGGCTCGACCTGGTTTTAAACCGAGTACTTAATAAGACCAATGCGCGTTGCGGCGCAGGTACATTGCAAACGTCGAATGGATTAGTCCAAACGTTATGTGATGTGCTAACCTTATGAAAACACGCGTTTCGACGTATCCGGTTGAGCTCAACGTAACATATAGCTGCATTGCGATTGGATCAAAACATAACGCAAATCGAATTTATACCGTACAATCATAACGTATTATATGTGACCCGACTAACTTGAATTTATACCGTCAAGTCAAAAACTCTCGAGGGGTTAAAGTGACAATTTACAAAGTTCATAAAAATTTACGGGGTTAAAAATTACATTTCCTAAACTTAAGGGCTAAGAGGGTGTAATAATACGATTTGACAAAGTTTGGGGTAAAAAGGAAACTATGACAAAGTTGGAGGTATAAAGGACACTATCACAAAGTTGGAGGGTAAAAAGCAAATTACTTAATAAGACCCGTGCGCATTGTGACGCGGGTACATTGCAAACGTCGAATGGATTCGTCCAAGCGTTATGTGATACGCTAACCTTATGAAAACACGCATTTCGACGTATCCGGTTGAACTCAACGTAACGTATAGCTGCATTACGATTGGATCAAAACATAACGCAAATCGAATTTACCGTACAATAATAACGTATAATATGCGACCCAACTAACTTGAATATATACCGTTAAGTCAAAAACTCTCGAGGGGTTAAAGTGACAATTTACAAAGTTCATAAAAAGTTATGGGGTTAAAAATTACATTTCCTAAACTTAAGGGCTAAGAGGAAGTAATAATAAGATTTGACAAAGTTTGGGTTAAAAAGAAAAGGATTATTGGATTTTATCTCTCTCAACTATTGGGTATTCGTCGTTGCCACCCCCAACTATCAGTTTGGCTCACACCACTCCCAACTTAACACTTTGTGTATTGTGTCACCCCGCAGGTGAACATTTCTTAGTGTTTGACTAGTGTTATTGGTAATATTAGGCTAACATTTGTGAATTACTAATGGCTACAGGTGCAGCTGCTCCTAAAAGACAAAAGGGGAGCCAAAAACCACTCAACCTGAGTGACATAACACACAAAGTCTTAAGTTATGAGTGGTGGGAGCCGAAGTGATAGTTGGGAGTGACAACAGCCAATACCTAATAGTTAAGGGTGATAAAATCCAATAACCCAAAAGAAAACTATGACAAAGTTGGGGGTATAAAGGACACTACCACAAAATTAAAGAGTAAAAAAGTAAAATAATTGTATGGTCGGCAAGGCCAGTCCTATAAATTCGTGTACCCTGTTCGAGCTCGAAAAAATGTGCCCTTACGCCTTAATGAAATTGGGTATTGGGTTCAATAAAGGTCTAAATCTAATGTCAATTGACTAATAAATAATCTAAACCATAAGAATAGTTTTGTAAGTGGGCCTATGTTGGTGTTTGTATGAGTATACCCTATTAAAAAAATATATTTTACATATACATATCGGGTTTTTTTATAAAATAAAGTGTCATTGGAAATATCGGACCCTTCGAAATATATTTTCAAAACAAAAATTCTATGCACACATTATCATTTTCATAAATTAGGAATATTATTGGAGAGTTGTAATATTATGGGTCAAGTTATTCTACAAAGACTTCTAATTGTAAGAAGTGTAAGAAGGATTTATAGAGTGACAAGTGTCCAATAACATAAAACTAAACCCACTACATCACCACCAAAAACCTAAACACCCACCCCCACCCCACCCCACCACCACCCAAAAACCTAAACCCCCCCCCCCCCCCACCCAAAAACCTAAACCCCCCACCCCCCCCCCCCCCCCGCAAAAAAAAACAAAAAAAAAAACTATACCTCACCAAAAAAACCCCCAAAAAACCTAACCCCCCCCCCCCCCCCACCCCCAAAAAACCTAAAAAAAAAATAAAAAAAAAACTAAACACCCACCCCCTCGGCAAAAAAAAAAAATTTTTTTTTTTTTTTTTTTTTTTTTTTGTGTGGGTGAGGTGGTGGGGGGGGGGGGGGGTTGGTGGTGGTGGATGTTTAAGGTTTTTTTTTTTTTTTTAGTGGGTTTTTTTTGTGTAGTGGGTTTTTTAGGTTATTGGACACTTGTCACTCTATAAATCCTTCTTACACTTCTTACAATTAGGATCCTTTGTATTTGATCCTAATCCGTAATATTATTATAGATGGTTTTGGATTTGTGATGAACATATAAAAGTGTTCCCGATAAGCAGGGATATGATGGTAGATTCTTTTATCAAGAATTAAACTCTAGACACGCAAACATTAATTAAAACTAATATATCAATAAAATCGTTTAATTAAAATATCATTTTGTCAATCGTTTCTTATATTTTAAGTATTATATAATAAGCAGCAATATATGGAGATTATAATATAATGTGGTGAAAATGATAATGTGTGCATGTGGATTGATGAAAATTGATTAAAATGAATATGGCGGTAAACTCCTAATGCCAGGCACGTGCTTGTGGATGAGGGGATCACGTGCCTCGATAGTGCTTCCATGTGGTTTTTTCTTTTTTCTCATTTTTCGTATCGTTGTTTTCACATCTCTAATCTCTTGTGTCAACCATGATATCACTTGCTTCGGTTCGTGATTTTGAATATTAAATCGAATCTCTTTTTATAAATATATACATAGAATTTTTGTTTTGAGTACCAAATTTTGATTATTGATTTAAATATAAACTGCTCAAAGTCGTGTTATAAAAATGTAAAACTACCACATGCTTCTTTCACAACATAATCACATACACGATTAATATCTAATCTATAATCTTTTTATCTACAAACAAGGGCCTTAGGCTTATTACCTTAGGCTAAAGTCTAGGGCTACCAAAAAACAAGGGTCTTCAATTTTTTTTCTTTTCATAAATTAGACTTGATTTTGGCCGGTTTGAACAAAGTTTATAGACCCAAGATTTAGGATTTTACTTCAGAAGTCTACACTGTCCATGCATGTTTCATTCTAGAATCCAGAAGCAGCGATGCAACACACCAACCCTCGTTACTTGCGGCATCTTTTGAGTAACCAATATGAAACTAATTGCGGATTTGACGAAATTAGGGCCGACATCAGGGATAATTATCGCTATGGTTATTTAATGTCTCAAATCTCAATTGCAGATTCTCAACATGTAACAACTAATTTTTCATCATCTACATAAATATATTTTTAGGGTTGTCAAGTATTCAATACTCAAAAAAGAGGTTAGATGATTAGTGATTCTTAATTTCTTATTGCTAATTTGTTGGCTTGTAAGGCATTACTCATGTTAGCTATAGAAAAGGATTGATTTTTTGATTTTCTTTATACCAATTCAATAGGGCCCGACTTTTTAGTTCGTTTAACGCCTCCAAAAACGTTAGACCAACCCTGGTACAAATACTTCTTGACACACTTTTATATAACTAACAACTATAAATTACAGGCTTATAGATCCAAAGCTATATTATTATTTTGGTTTTTAGATTAGTTTTGGTTACAACGGAAACATATTATATAAACACTTAGTAATTTATATAGTTATTAATTATATGCCCTTAATCTCATATAATTTTTATAAACATATTAATCATAGATTCCTAATGTTAATCAGTATATAGTAACAACACCCTCTTACTTTCTCGAGTGGTTAATAACCGGTTACGATTTCGGTTATTTTGTGCACTTCTAATTAGTGACCTACTGTAATTTAGGCCCAATAATGACATCAAAATCTTTGGGAAAAATAGGTAGCCCAATCTGCAAATGGATTTTGATTTTTGAGTAATGGGCTATTTTTGTTCAAATCCATTCACAAATTTATCTGTGTTTAGTGTTTTGAAAAACGGTTTTGTTCTAAACTGGCAGAAACAATCGAGCAATGGGCCTACTGAAGCCCAAGTAGGCCCACTAGAACAACTAAATTTTACGTACTTCGTCTGCTTTGTTGTAGTTTAAAACTTTGAATCGTGAGAACTTAAGATGCAAAACGCGATTTACAGAAATCAGAAATAACAATTAGGGGAGAAAATACAAACATCAAACGCTTTCAAATAAATTTAGAAATACAAAAAAAAAAAAATGGTTACTACAGAAAAATAAAATAAAATAAGGTTTAGTATTAAAAAATAGGGATATTAAATTTAAATGACTTTAACTTTCACCAATTGGCCGATAGCACTCCTACCTTTCGATTTGTACAACACCACTCCCAACTTTCAACTTATTTGCCGATAGCACTCTCAAATTAACCCAACACGAACCCAGTTTATTGACATCGGCTGCCATATCACCAAAGTAGTGCCACGTCAGCAAAAAAAACCAAGTTAGATGCACATCAGCTGCCATGTCATCAAAAAATTGAAAGTGTTATCGGCCAATAAACTGATAGTTGAGAGTGATGTGGTACAAATCGTACCAGGTTAGGCTCAGAAATGGTTCAAACAGTTGAAACGAGTTGTACCGGGCGGTTCAACCGGGTTGACTAATTAACCCTATAAATTCATATAATACAATTTCAATGTAAAAAATAATCCAAAACTGCATCATTTCATAATAAAAAAAATATTTCAAAAGTTGATCCAAAATTAAAAAATAATCCAAAAATTCACTATTGGTACATTTTTTGGCGCTAGGTTTTACTAACAAGGTAAATCGTCACATTTGTTGGCCCACAAAGATTAAAAGTCCAAATTTTAACCTTTGACCTGGTACCGGTATAACCTAATTTACCGGCGGTACAACTTTTTTGTCGGTCCCTCAGTTTACCGGTATGATTCGTGCCGGCCAAACTTACGACATCCAATTTAACCGGTTCAACCGGCCAGTATAAACCGGTTTTTGGTTTTTAAAACATTGATTAAGCCGATAAAACATACAAGAATTGAATTAAGTAAATTAGTTACTCAAATTGCATACTACATCGCTTTCAATAAATTTGTCATCACGTTTGTCATAGATATTTTTGTTAACCATGTATTTTTGTTCAAAAATAAAATACCTATAATATGCAGCTAATTAATTGGCATGTTATTATTATTTTAATTTTAATGATTTTGGGTGTTCGGATGTGGACGTTGGTGGCAAACTTGGAGCGTTTGGACTTTGTCAACACAGCACTACTCTTAAGTGCCCACCAGCCACCATTAAAAATATTTCAATGGTTCCTTCTTTTAAATTTTAATCATACACACCTCAATAAACTAACACTTTTAATTTGAGAATTGTAAAAAATCATATAACCAAATTATATATAGTGTGTGTGAGGTAAAGTGAAGCACATATATGGTTACATAATCGTCTAATAATCATTGTTCAACTAATAGTACAAATTTTTGTGTGGTAATTACACTTGTATATACTTTAAAGTGATTTGTATTAATCATGCATCCTTTTTAGTGGGAAATGAATGTGAGCCGTATAGCGATGGTGCGTATTTCATTATTATACATATTATTATACATATTAAAGCAAACTTCCCATGAACAGTACTTAAATATTTTTATAATATTATTAATACTTTTAATTATTTAATTATTTTATTACTTAATTGATTTCTATGATTTTTATTATATATACTTTTATTTTTAAACTCTACAAAAATAATTAGATTTTGGAACCAAATATATATCTAATATAACTTAAAGCGTTAAGTTTATAGGGGTAAAGTGGTGGTGAGTCGACAACGGTAATTTAAGTAAACAGTGGTGGTGACGAAGAAACTCCATGTGTTGTGGAGACACAAACGGTTTAACGATATAACATTAGTACATGTACCGATATTCATTTTTAATAGTTTTTTATAGATATAAAACACGTGTTGATATATATCTCTTTCGGTTGCTATACCGTTTGTCGGTACCATAACACACTGAATAGGTACTGACCAAAAACCCAATGAATTGAATCGATACTAAAGGAACCCAACCAATACCGACCGAGTTCCCACCGCCTAGCGAACCGATACAGATCGAATACCTGCCGCATCGCGCAGGGAGAATCACACTAGTTGTATTAGTTGTATTACAAAATGGTCCGATCATTTTTGTAGTAAAAATAAGGAGAGCCAAGGAGGAAGAGTAAACAATACAAAAAGAAAGAAGAAAGTTGTCTTTAAAGGAGTCTTTTTATGGAAAAAGGAAGAAAAATAAGGAGAAATCTTGTGTATTTTCCTTTCCAAAGGTAAACATAATTCGTAATCATTACCTTTGTTTTAGAATATTCTAATTACTAATTATTATTTTATTTTTTTTGAAAAGAGAACTTCATTAAAACACATCTCCGACCCAAACGGGCAAAAAGCAATACACAACAAACACTCCCGACCCAAACGGGCAAATGGCAGCAAATTACAACATATACATCGGGTATTTACACCAATCTCCCCAACTAATACTATTGCATGACGTTCTATTTTTAAACCAATCAAACTCTCTCGATTTAAAATTCTCTAATTACTAATTATTTATGTAATCATTACCTTTGTTTTAAAATTCTCTAATTACTAATTATTTATACATGTTTTAAAATATTCTAATTACTAATTATTTATACATTAATAACATGATTGTTTTAAAATATTCTAATTACTACTTATTTATACATTAATAACATGATTGTAAAAGTGTTTCCTTTTGCTTTTCACTTATGTTTAACTCAAGAACATGAATACATTCTTTCAGGCTTTATTTTCTTGTTTTCTCTAAATTTTATTTTACCTTTATTATTAAAACTCAAAAACTCATTCGTTGAAGTTGAAACTTTACTGACCAGTTGTCGCAACCCTCGCCCTCTATCTGTCCCGGGAACGGGCGGCCGTGAGCCAGTTTTGGGTGGTATTGGTTGTTTTATCAATTTTGACAGCGGAATTTACATCAGGACCGTAGTTAGGAAATATTTTATCAGAGTAAAATACCACGCTTTTAATTTATTAAACACATGGGAAAAATCCCAAGTTTCAAGTACGCACATTTTCATAGGGATAAACCATATTTTATTTAATAAAAACATCTATTTTGTTTAGGTAACTTTCTTGCCACTTATTCAAGCCTCCAGTGCTGTCCAGCTGGCTTCTAATTGGCTTTCATATTTTGTTACCTGAAACGCGTTTAAAATATTTTGTCAGTGGGAAATACTGGTGAGTGAATCCCAGTTTAATCAAGTTTAAATAAAAACCATTGTACAGTATTGAGGGCGATCTCGCAATTACATTTGTTTCCAAGTCATATCAATTACCACCCACGGTACTGTCAACCCGACTTGTGGTCATGTTACCCATCGCAAGGCAGTAACAAATTTTGTATACAAAACCCCAACATACCGACGATAATTGTATCCTTACAAATACTTAATAACTGTTTAATATATAATTAATCGTGTGAGGTTTTGTAAAAACAATTTGCAAAAAGGAGATTACTCACATTGCTGTCTTAGATTTTCTGTAAGGATTTCCTGAGAATTATCTATAATTTACACAAATGCACACGTGTTAGTATAATAACTCATTTTAACATTAGTGATACCCTCCCCGAGACGGCATTCCAACGACTACGTCGGGCAGAACCACGACAGCCGTTACGGAACCCTAGATCAATCGGGCAACGTATCTAATACGTATCCAGGGGTTATGATACTTACAACGGAGCAGAACTTCGTTATTAGGGGGATATTATACCCGAGATTATGCCTACACTTCAGATTTTTAGAGAAAGAAAAGAAATTTGGACGATCTGGACTGAAGGCCGAGCAAAACAATTTATAGGGCTGATTCTTGGGTTCGTCGCGCCCCGCGTAGCCCACAGCCAGGGCCTTCGCGGCCCGCGACCTAGGTGCGTAGGGCCTAGCTTCGCTGCGTCACCAGTCTAGCTTCGCCACGTGTTGCCACGTGGCGGCTTCAGAGGAGGGCGGTGACCAGGTTCGTCGAGGCCCGCGATGATGTTAGCTAGGGGCGTCGAGCCCCGCGACAGCCCAATTAATTTTGTTTTTATTTATTTTTCGATGTTTTAACGCATTTTGGGCTCGGTTTTCACGTATGGGGTGTATTTTAAGACATATTGGGGTATTTTAAAATATATTAGGGTGTCAGAAAAAAATATTTTGGAGGGTTGTTATATCCTCCCCACCTTGACGTATCCAGGGGTTGTGATACTTACAACGGAGCAGAACTTCGTTATTAGGAGGATATTATACCCGAGATTATGCCTACACTTCAAATTTTTAGAGAAAGAAAAGAAATTTGGACGATCTGGACTGAAGGCCGAGCAAAACAATTTATAGGGCTGATTCTTGGGTTCGTCGCGCCCCGCGTAGCCCACAGCCAGGGCCTTCGCGGCCCGCGACCTAGGTGCGTAGGGCCTAGCTTCACTGCGTCACCAGTCTAGCTTCGCCACGTGTTGCCACGTGGCGGCTTCAGAGGAGGGCGGTGACCAGGTTCGTCGCTGCCCGCGACGATGTTAGCTAGGGGCGTCGCGCCCCGCGATAGCCCAATTAATTTTGTTTTTATTTATTTTTCGATGTTTTAACGCATTTTGGGCTCGGTTTTCAAGTATGGGGTGTATTTTAAGACATATTGGGGTATTTTAAAATATATTAGAGTGTCAGAAAAAATATTTTGGAGGGTTGTTATATCCTCCCCACCTTGTTTTAGAACTCGTACTCGAGGTCTACTGGAACAAGTGTGGATATTTCTTTTGCATTTCTGATTCAAGCTCCCATGTGTATTCTGGTCCTCTTTTGGAGTCCCACTTCACTTTGACCAGAACTAATCTCTTGTGCTTGAGGTTCTTGACTTTCCTGTCTTCAATCTGTAGAGGGCTTTCTACAAACTTGAGTTGTTCATTTACCTCTATATCCTTAAGAGGCACTACTAGTGATTCATCAGCTAAGCATTTCTTGAGATTAGATACATGAAATACATCATGTATTCCTGCCATTTCCTCTGGCAGTTGTAGCTGGTAGGCTACAGGTCCTATTCTTCTAATAATCTTGAAAGGTCCAACATACCTGGGACTTAGCTTTCCCCTTTTGATAAATCTGACTACTCCTTTCCAATGAGAGACTTTTAATAATACCTTATCTCCTATTTGAAATTCTAATGGTTTCCGCCTATTGTCAGCATAGCTTTTCTGTCGATCACGTGCTGCTTTCAGCCATTCCTTGAATTGAATGATCTTGTCGGTTGTTTCCTGCACTATCTTAGGTCCAGATAGTTGCTTTTCCCCAATTTCTGCCCAACAGACTGGGGTTCGGCACTTTCGTCCATAAAGTGCTACGAATGGTGCAGCATTGATACTTGTGTGATAACGAAAATTCTATTAACGGTAAGTGATCGTCCCAATTACCTCCGAAATCAATTACACAACCTCTAAGCATGTCCTCCATTGTCTGAATTGTCCTTTCTCTTTGTCCGTCCTTTTGAGGATGATAAGCGGTGCTTAGATTTAGCTTGGTTCCCATTTCCTTTTGGAAACTTGTCCAGAAATGAGAGGTAAAACGGCTATCCCTATCAGAAACAATTGATAAAGGAATTCCATGTAATGAAACTATTTCATTTACATATAATTTAGCTAACTGTTCCATACTGAAAGTTTCCTTCATTGGTAGAAAATGAGCTGATTTGGTTAGCCTATCTACAATCACCCAGATTGTATCATTACCTTTCCTGGTTTTGGGTAATTTGGTAACAATCCATTGTTATCAATTCCCATTTCCAAACTGGCATTTCTAACTGTTGCAGCAATCCTGAGGGTTTCTGATGTTCAGCCTTGACTTGTGAGTAAGTTAAACATTTAGAAACATAGGCTGCTATGTCTTTTTTCATTCCTATCCACCAAAAATTCTTTCTTAAATCCTAGTACATTATATCGTTTCCTGGATGCATCGTATACTTAGACTTATGGGCTTATTCTAATATACGATGACGTAGGTTTCCTAATTTAGGTATCCACATTCTCTTTTCATGGAATCTCCAAATTCTATCTGTTCCTTGTTCTAACTCCTTGACCATTCCTTTTAATTTTTCAGTATCCTCCTTGATTACTGATTCTTGTGCTTTTCTAATCTGTTCATTTAAATCTACTTGTAGATTTAATTTAAGAGAACGTACCCTTTTTGGCTTTTCATGATACTTTCGGCTCAAAGCATCAGCCACTACATTTGCCTTTCCTGCATGATACTGGATATTACAATCGTAATCACTAAGAATTTCCATCCAGCGTCTTTGTCTCATATTTAATTCCTTTTGCTCGAAAACATACCTTAAACTCTTATGATCAGTAAAAATAGTAAACTTACTACCATATAGGTAATGTCTCCAAATTTTCAAAGCAAAAATTATTGCCCCTAATTCAAGGTCATGGTTTGAATAATTCTCTTCATGATTCTTAAGTTGCCTAGACGCATATGCTATAACCTTTTGACGTTGCATTAACACACATCCATAACCTAATTTAGAAGCGTCACAATAGACTACAAAGTCTTCAGTTCCTTCTGGTAACACTAATATGGGTGCGTTGGTTAATATTTCCTTAAGAATTCTAAAGGTTTCTTCTTGTTTTGTTCCCCATTCAAACTTAACAGGTTTACAGGTTAATTTAGTTAAGGGAATGGCTATTCTAGAAAAATCTCGAATAAATTTTCTATAATAACCGGCCAATCCTAAGAAACTTCTAACCTTGGTTGGTGACTCAGGGGTTTTCCATTTCGTAATTGCCTCGATCTTTGAGGGATCCACATGAATTCCTTCATGATTGACTAAGTGTCCAAGAAATTGTACCTGTTCTAACCAAAACTCGCATTTTGAAAACTTAGCATAAAGCTTTTCCTTTCTTAGTAAATTTAGAAGTGCGTGCAAATGTTTTGCATGATCCTCTTTACTTTCAGAGTAAATAAGAATATCATCTATAAAGACAATTATGAATTTAGCCAAATATGGCTTACATATTCGGTTCATCATGTCCATAAATGCAGCTGGGGCATTGGTTAAACCAAATGGCATGACAGTAAATTCATAATGGCCATACCTTGTTCTAAACGCGGTCTTAGGAATGTCCTCTTCTTGTACCTTTAATTGATGATATCCTGACCTTAAATCGATTTTAGAGAAAAATCGAGCCCCTTGCAATTGATCGAACAGATCATCGATTCTTGGTAATGGATACCGATTCTTAATCGTGACCTTTTTCAATTCACGGTAATCGATGCACATTCGCATTGATCCATCTTTCTTTTTAACGAACAAAATTGGCGCTCCCCACGGCGATGAACTCGGTTGTATGAATTTTTCCTCCAACAATTCGTCTAATTGTTTCTTCAGTTCCTGCATTTCTGCGGGTGCCAAACGGTAAGGTGCTTTGGCAATTGGTGCTGTCCCTGGTAGCAGGTGAATTCTGAATTCAACCTCTCTATCCGGCGGCAGTCCTGGTAATTCTTCTGGGAATACATCTGAAAACTGAGATACTACTGGAATGTCTTTTAATTCTTTTCTTTTAGTGTTAGTGATTATAGAAATCAAATACACTGTAGATCCTTTTCTTATACAACTTGCTGTTTTCATCACAAAGATGAATTTTGTGGACCTAGATGGTTTATCTCCTTTAATTGTGATCTTTTCACCCCTTGGTGAACTTACCTGAATTGACTTTTGATCACATAAAATACTGGCTTTTGTTGGTTATTAACCAATCCATTCCTAAAACGACATCGAATCCTGCCAGATTCATTGGGTAAAGGTTTGCAATAAATTTTTGATTTAAAAATTTTATTCTTGCTCCCTGCAAGATTTCAGAAATCGTAACAGTTTCTCCATTAGCTGTCTCTACTAGACATTCTTGTGGGAGTTTAGTTAATGATTGATTAAGAAGTTTGCAAAACGAAGTATTAATAAAACTTTGGTTCGCACCAGAGTCAAATAATACTTTAGCAAAAACATCATTAACTAAAAACGTACCGGCTATTACGTCCGGAATCATCTTGGCTTCGTCTGCTGTCAGAACAAATGCTCTAGCATTTTTAGCGTTCTTGTTGTTCGTAGCTGGAGCCAATTTTGGACAGTTTGGCTTGATATGACCTTTTTCTCCACAGTTGAAGCACAGTCCATTACTAGATTTTCTCCTGCAATCTTCTTCCTTGTGTCCTGGTAACTTACAGAAATTGCAGTGAGTGGAGCATTTTCCTGAATGCTTCTTCTTGCAAGCCTTACAGTAAGATGCAAAGGTAGAACCAACATTTCTACGGTTGAAATTTCCAGAACGGAATTCTTGGGTAAGCCTTTGAGCTAGGTTCCTTCTCTGGTCTTCTTCTCGTGTACGCACTAATTCATCTGTCAAGGTATTCGCTAGTTCTACAGCTTCTTCTATGGTTTGAGGTCTAGCTACCTTGACCACATGTCTAATCTCTCCAATTAATCCCCAGATATAACGAAAGATTAGTACTGGTTCAGGTGAAGCAAGGGTAGGCACTATTCTAGCATATTCAAAGAATAACTTAGTGTACCCCTTACTATCCACACCAGTCATCCTAAGGTTTAAGAACTTTTTTGCCATCTGTTCTTTTTCATTAGGAGGGCAGAATTTCCTTTCTATCATATTTTTAAATTCCTCCCATTCCATATTATAAACCCTATCACTTCCTCTAGACTGGAGGATAGTGTTCCACCATTCTAAGGCTGAATTCTTAAACAGATTAGAAGTAAACATTATCTTGTCCTCTTCCGCACATTTGCTTATTTTTAAGACTGCCTCAGCAAACATTATCTTGTCCTCTCAGCCGTCCACCACTCTAAAGCGTGGGATTGGAAGACGCCAGTCGCGTTGAGAGTGCGGAGATCATCGGGGCAACCGCTCTGTCGTAGGGTGACCTCGATTGAGTCGAACCATTGAAATAAGGCCGTAGGGCCATCTTCGCCAGTGAACTCTTTCGGTCCGCATGCCTTGAACTGCTTGAAGCTAAACCCAGACTTTGGCGAGTCTGTCCTTGACTCTTCAGACGATTTGCTCAGATTCTCGTACAGTTCACTCACGATCTGAGGAACTACCTTTGCCATCTGCCTAGTAAGCATGGCAGCGAGGCATTTATCTGCTTGCTTTCGGCGAGCAGCTTGAGTAGCGCGAGATCCAGATGACAACATTGTCTGCAACAGACATCGCCACAGGACTCAACACAGTATAATCGAATTTCACCTCACAGACCTAATACTACTAAAGCTCAGGAACACGATCACGTAAGCACATAGGCACATAATCACGTAAAGGCATAGAAACACAGACGCATATAATCACGTAATTCACCTAGGAGCACATAGAGATAGTCAGAATACAGAAACCTATCATTCAAAGTTCGTAAGCGTTCGAGAATAGCGATTGCGAATAACACAGTGAGTAGTATAGTATAAGTGTGTAGCTTAGCAATTATTGTGGCGTAAGGTTGTTCCTCATGTAGTAGCGATTTGTCAGCGTTTTGAGATAAAGGTGTAGTGTGATCTGTGTGTGTCGATCAAGCGATAGCGTAAGCGAATGAACACCAAAAGTCAAAAACACATAAACAGATAAATCAACACAAAACACATAAAATCACACATAAAAACGACAAATATCAGAGTCAGCAGTTGCGGGCTCAGAATCGAACTCATAAAATCAGCGATTGCGAGTTTGAGGTTGAAAATAGATTGTCTTAGGCTAATTAGACATCGACTACCCAAGGTGGTTCTACTATTCACAAGGACCTTCAGTACATTCTTCAACTATCGGAATTGTGCCTCTGCCTCGATTTCGAGCAATGGCACACGTTCTTACAGTTACAGTTTGACTTCAAGTCGTTGCAGTCCGTCGAGTCCTTGATGAGGGTAAAATAATGCACGGAACAAGTCATCAAGGTTCGGATTTCACCCCTGTCTTAATAACCCCATTCCTGTTTTGTTAAAAGTAGAGAGGAAAATCTGCGTTAAAGTACGGATTTCACTCCTGATTCAACGCATTTTCCCTGTTTGTAGATAAAAATGCGGGTTGAGCAAGTAATTTGGTCGAGAATTTTGCGGTTTTCACACCTAATCTCAACCTAATCACTTGTTCATTTTCGAAATTTAGAATGCAGTGATAGTGTAGTGTAAGCGAAAAATGGCGAAGCGCATGCTCGTGCTAACCCCTACAGGGCATGCACAAGTCGGTCTGTTGGTACTTAGACTATAGACTAGGTCGTTCTAAGACATCGACCCGGACTAGGTCGAGTCTTGCCTAATTCCCTATAGTTATAGCTCTGATACCAATCTGTCACACCCCAACCGATGGCGGGAACATCGGGACGTGGCACTGAGCGAAACAGATTGTCCAGAAGTTTCCATAACAACTATAATTACCAATTATTTAAAGCAACATGTCCCATACCATGTCATAAAAGATAACATAATTATTACAGACAAGATCTAGTCAAATTGTTCTGTTCCGACAACTCAGATTTCTAGTACAGACAAATTATTATTGTTGATCTAGGTCTTTCCTATCCTCAATTTCACAGCAAGCAAAGCATAAAAACATCCTATGCACCTGCCACATACGTTAAAGTAAAAGTCAATACACATAGTGTAAAGGTGAGCATACAAGTTTAATAGATATAATAAAGTTCGAAATCGTTTACGCATAACCAGCACGTACACAGAGTGAAATGAGGCATGTTAGTTATCGACATGAACCTATCGATACCAATGACTGTGGGTTGAGTGCCCAAGGCAGTTCGCGATACACACTCACCACTATGAGCCATGTAACTAATTGTCCTTTGTAGGATCGGTTTGTGACCCAAACGAGTCGTTCAGAAGAGATTTTATCAGTTTCAGATGCGGAAAATAAGAAACTGACATCGAAACAGCTTGAATATCACTTTAAACACTGATTATATTGATATTATAGCAATTACAATCATTCTTCACACCGGCAGCACCTCAGTATGGAATTCTATGAACTGTTACAAATGAACTAACAACATGCCTGTTTATACTAATCTGTTTTCGCTTGAAGATGGCATACATGTTCAAGCGAAACCTACCTAAATATCTTCAAGCGAAACCCACATGAAATGCATGTTCAAGCAAAACCGACAAATTAACATTCTGTTTCAAGTTTGCATGCAATTTCACGTGATGTTGTCATGTGATGATGTCATCATTGATGTCACCATTATGATGTCATCATTGGATATGATGACATCATGCTTGATCAAACCCGCAACGCAACTGAGACTCGACATAAGACGAAGACGACAGATGAATGCACCAACAGACTCCCCCTCAGATGTTGACGAGTCTTAAATGTCGAGTATTCTCAATCTTCAGTCTTTATCAGTCTCTTTTCTTTCTTAGCATATACCAGAATCTTCTCTTTGTCTCTAACCTTGTCAGACTCCCCCTCTCATCATGATGGGATCGCTGTCTGGAATTAGCTATCACCTAGAGATCACATCCTGGCTTTAATTCTGTTCAGCTCAACTCCTGCACACATTTTCTCATCAAAATATAAGTTTTTACTTAGTAATAGTTACATCAAGTTCAAATTAATGATCTCGATTAACTAATCAAACTTTTCTTTCTCAAAACAAAATTTTCCATTCAATACACACACTCCCAAATCAAATTAGTTCATCATGTTCAGCACTCGGAATTTTGAAAATCAGCTCTTCAACATCAGTTGTCGAAAATCTTTTTGTATTTTTCAAAATTTATGCTAAAACACTCTGAAAATCTTTTTGGATTTTTTGATGTAAAAGACATGCAATAAAAAATATTTACAAACACTATTTTTGTGAGTTTACGAAAGAGGATCATATCAGTTTTTGTGACCAATCACTAGCACCGTTAAGCTTTAAACATTTTCAGTTCTAAACGATTCACGTTGATTGACGATATTGTTGTCCACTTAAACTCAATCTAAAAACTTTCGACATGCTTACCGATACGTTTAAGGTATATATAGATAGCACTAAATTCTCATGGACCCCACGATCTCAGCATATCCCCTCATCATACAATACACTATCTCGAGTAATGTCTTTAAACTTTTATCAACTGTGATTTGTGCGAAAACAAAGCAGAATGTTTAAACATTAACAATCAGGTCGATACTTCCGTATACGCAGAGAAAGTCCAATGTTTAAACAAAATAAGAAAAATAAAACAAGTTGAAGTTGTTTAGGCTTTAACCACCAGGTCGATACTTCCGTATACGCAGAGATGATCCAAAGCTTAAACGAAATACCAAAGAAAATAAAGCAGAATGTTTAGGCAATAACATCCAGGTCGATACTCACGTATACGCAGAGGATGTCCAATGCTTAAACAAAATAAAGAAATAAGACAAGTTTAAATCTTTGCAAAATGAAATGCACAATCACAGTGACTTTTTAGCAAAGTTGTGAAAGTTTCACAAACTTAACCAGTTTTATGTCTTTCGACAATCAGCGATTACTGAGTAGGCACACAGTCAAGAAGGACAAAACTAAGTACTATGCTTTCAATCATGTTTCCCACTAGAACTAGGCTTTTTCATTTAGGTTTGTATCGTTCTCGCAAATCTACTAGTCTAGCTGAGCCTACCGTCACATCTTAAGTGAGATCGTTTATTACATTTTATCTATCCATTTCTTTAGCATGCTGTGACAGTCCAACTAATCTACTATCATTTCCTCTTTTTTTACAACAAAACTCATTTTAGGATCGGTTTATGACCCAAACGAGTCGTTCAGAAGAGATTTTATCAGTTTCAGATGCGGAAAATAAGAAACTGACGTCGAAACAGCTTGAATATCACTTTAAACACTGATTATATTGATATTATAGCAATTACAATCAGTCTTCACACCGGCAGCACCTCGGTATGGAATTCTATGAACTGTTACAAATGAACTAACAACATGCCTATTTATACTAATCTGCTTTCGCTTGAAGATGGCATACATGTTCAAACGAAACCTACCTAAATATCTTCAAGCGAAACCCACATGAAATGCATGTTCAAGCGAAACTGACAAATTAACATTATGTTTCAAGTTTGCATGCAATTTCACGTGATGTTGTCATGTGATGATGTCATCATTGATGTCACCATTATGATGTCATCATTGGATATGATGACATCATGCTTGATCAAACCCGTAACGCAACTGAGACTCGACATAAGACGAAGACGACAGATGAATGCACCAACATCCTTAACAACCCCTGAGTGAACAGGTGCTGAGTCCAAACTAATAGTACTACCGTTGCTAAGGCAGGTAGACAACATTCCATGTGTAAACATAACAAACAAGCATTCATTTAGTCACGTAATACATGCGGTAACGGTTAGCGTTAAAGTATTGAGTAGTGTGTTCGATGTGATTTAGAATAAGTAACGTATGTAACACCCAAAAGTGCGTAAAGCAAAAAGGGTTCGAGTATACTCACAGCGATTGGTGGATTGAAGGGAGCGCTTAGAGCAAGTTTAGCCTGGACAGTACGATAGTATAACGATAAGCGGCGCGTAAAACGGTACATGTGTCAAGGAACAGCAATCCGGTCGAATGGTAGCCCGATCGGGTGGCCGGTAGAATGGGTGACAATCAGTTCGGATGGTCATCCGATCGGGTGGCAATTCGATTGGATTGTTACCTCATTTGGGATGGATGTGTTTGTGTATGATGGTTTGAATTTTGAAGTTTTCGTTGTAGCATTTTGAAAACAGAGAAGTTTGTCTACCTTTCAGGTCGGTCGATCGAACGACGGTTCGATCGGACAGCGATCCATTTGGCGAAGCTTCTCAGGTTGAGAACAAGTTCACCGCAGGACGGTCACTCAATCGGATGACAATCCGATCGGGTGGCAATCTCGCGTATTGAACATGTTGAAAATTGTTGAAGTCAGAACATCACATGGCCGAGTGGTAATCCGATCGGACAGCATTTCGTTCAATGTTCAATCCTCAAAATTTTGAAATGAAAAGTTAGATGTGGGGCCCAAGGTGCAGTCCGATCGGGTGGTAATCCGTTCGGACGGTAGTCCGACCGAACGACACTCTGACCTGGTCGACCTGATTGTCTTCTTCCTTGGTTGTTTTGGTAGTTTTGTAGTCTTATCGAGACGGTGTGATAACGTGCCAATCAACAGAATCCCTATCTTGACCCTACTGACCTGATCGAACAGGAATCACCCAAGTTCACCCAGCTAACCGGTTCAAGACGGTCGTTCTTGGTTAACCCGAAATCGGTGGTCTCATGGATAGAATTTAGATCTTGAACCAACACATCACCAAGAAGGAGTAGAAGGTTAGAAACAAGGTCCGATTCTATCGGTTTTGAGTGCATTAAGTGTAAAAGAGTTGAAAGAAAGTTAGAAACCATCTTTCAATCCTTTTCACCATGAATATGTTCAGATCTATGAAAGATCTTTGTTTATTTCTGTGGAAATCGGTTAGATCTAGGTTGTTCTTGGTGGATTGAAGCCAAAACATGAAGTTCTCAAGAACACCATGATGACATCATCCTAGAACACCTTGAATCTTGATGATTTCGCGGTTAAAAGTTAAGATTCAAATGATAGAAAGGTGTAGGAGTGCGTGTAGATCAAGAAAGTACAAGATTTAGGTTGAGATCTTACCGGAATCGTGAGAAATCGAAGAAAAGGTGACTGGAATGAGTGGAGAGAGAGAGTGAGCTGATACTTTCCCAAAGTGGAAATGAGGGGGGTATATATAGGGTTTCCCAAAGTGGAAAGAGTGGTCCGATCGGGTGGCGGCCCGATCGGGTGGCATCTCAATCGGATGGCTATCCGATCGGTTGGCCACTCGACCCTATGGTTCGGCGCGACGAGTTTTGTCGTTTCGATTCGCTTGTTGTGCGTTGCGATACGATTCGAGCGAGCGATGCGATAGAGTTTCCTTCTCAAATTACTTTTAATCCCAACTACTATATCTAACATACAATCATCCTAAATAACTTGCGTTTAGTGTTTGCGATTCGATTGCAGTAGCGTTGCGATTGCGTTTCGATTAATCACCACAACATAACATAAATAATAAACATGCACAAGTAACATATAAAAGGCAAACACACATAAAATCATAACCAAAGCGCGTAAGTTCGAGTTGCGAGTGCGATTGCGATAAGCGATAAGCATGGATAAATAGCGATTAAACCTCGATTATTAATAAGTACTCCACATAATACAGCTAATGCAATAATATAAATAGATTATCTACAAGTCAAAGAAGTCAAACAGTCAAACTTGACTTTGACTTTCGAAACACGGGGTGTTACAGCCTCCCCTTCTTAAGGGAATTTCGTCCCGAAATTAGGCCGAAGTCGTAACAAATAACTGCGGGTACCTCGCCTTCATGTCACTTTCGAGTTCCCAAGTGAACTCTGCGCCTCGTTTGCCTCCCCAGCGAACCTTCACAATGGGAATGCGTGAGCGTCTTAGCTGCTTGGTTTGTCGGTCCGTGATTTCGACAGGCTTTTCCACGAAGTGTAATGTTTCGTTCACTTGTAGATCTTCTAAAGGAACATGTAAATCATGCTCAGCTAGGCACTTTCTGAGGTTTGAGACGTGGAAAGTCGGGTGAACGTTGCTAAGTTCCTCCGGTAGTTCGAGTCTGTAGGCCATTTTGCCAATTCTTTCCAGAATCTTAAAGGATCCAACGTTTCGAGGCGCGAGCTTTCCTTTCTTGCCGAATCGGACCACACCCTTCCAAGGTGAAACCTTTAGGAGTACGTAGTCACCAACGTCAAATTCAAGGGGCTTGCGTCGTCTATCGGCGTAACTTTTTTGACGACTCTGAGCTTTCAGTAGATTGTCTCGAATTTGGAGGATTTTGTCAGTCGTTTCTTGCAATAGCTCAGGTTCGGTTAATTGCGAGTGCCCGATCTCGTGCCATACAATAGGCGATCGACATCTTCTTCCATATAATGCCTCAAATGGTGCCATTTGAATGCTGGAATGATAACTGTTATTGTACGAGAATTCGACTAAAGGTAAGTATGCGTCCCAATTACCACCAAAATATATGACACACGAACGAAGCATGTCTTCAAGGGTACGAATCGTTCTCTCAGTCTGACCGTCGGTTTGGGGATGAAAAGCGGTATTAGATTAAGCGTAGTATCGAGAGCAGTTTGAAATGTTTCCCAAAGACACGAGGTAAACCGCGTATCACGGTCAGAGATGATGTCGCGAGGGGTCCCATGTCGACAAATGATCTCATCGGTGTAGATTCGGGCTAATCGTTCTACCTTATAGTCTTCCCGTATCGGTAAAAAGTGAGCAGATTTAGTCAAACGGTCAACGACAACCCAGATGCTGTCGTGACTTGATGGCGTGCGCGGAAGTTTCGTTATAAAGTCCATAGCTATGCTTTCCCACTTCCACATAGGGATTGGGGGTTGCTCAAGCAAGCCAGAGGGTCATTGGTGCTCAGCCTTGACTTTCGAGCAAGTCAGGCATTTTCCAACGTATAGAGCGATATCTCTCTTCATGCCTGGCCACCAGTACTTGTAGCGAAGGTCCTGGTACATTTTGTCGGGACCGGGATGAATAGAATACCGAGATTTGTGGGCTTCGTCCATTAAGGTCCGTCGCAAATCGGTCCGCTTAGGGACCCAAATTCGGTCCAGATAATGGAATATCCCATTCGACTTATTCACTAGCTGGGCTCCATCGTGGTAGATTATTTCCTTCTTCAAAGTGCGTTCATTAAAACAAGCATGTTGGGCTTCGCGAATGAGGGTTTCGAGATCATATAGGGCTTGGAAATTACGGGCGCTATGCAAGTAGCTCCGTCTGCTGAGGGCATCGGCAACGACGTTTGCTTTGCCGGGATGATAACGAATCTCACAGTCGTAATCAGTAAGAAGTTCAACCCATCGGCGTTGGCGCATATTAAGTTCTTTCTGGTTGAGGATGTGTTGTAGGCTCCTATGATCTGTGAAGATCGTACACTTGGTACCATACAGGTAGTGTTGCCAAATCTTCAGCGCAAAAACAACTGCACCTAGCTCGAGATCGTGGGTTGTGTAGTTCATCTCGTGGATCTTGAGCTGACGAGACGCGTAAGCGATAACCTTGTCTCGTTTCATGAGAACACAATCAAGACCAAGGTTCGAGGCATCACAATAGGCTATAAAGTCATCGTTTCCATCGGGTAGAGTGAGAACGGGAGCATTGCAAAGCATATGCTTGAGGGTTTGAAAGGCAGACTCTTGTCCAGTTCCCCAAACAAAAGGCTTGTCCTTGTGCATGAGAGAAGTGAGCGGCACGGCAATCTTAGAGAATCCTTCAATAAATCGGCCATAATAGCCCGCCAGTCCGAGAAAAGAACGGACTTCAGTCTGGTTCTTAGGTGTAACCCAACTCTTGACAGCTTCGATCTTCGCGGGGTCAACGTGAATACCTTGACTATTTACAATGTGATCGAGGAATTGAACCTCCTCCAGCCAAAATTCACACTTGGAGAACTTGGCATAGAGTCGATTCCCTTGGAGTAGCTCGAGAACCAAACGTAGATGCTGAGCGTGTTCGGTTTTCGACTTGGAATAGATCAGGATACTATCGATGAACACGATGACGAAGCGGTCGAGAAAAGGTTTACACACGCGATTTATCAGATCCATAAAAACCGCGGGTGCGTTAGTTAAACCAAAAGGCATAACAACGAATTCATAATGGTCGTATCGGGTGCGAAAAGCGGTTTTGGGTATATCCTCCTCTTGAATGCGTCGTTGGTGGTAGCCTGAACGTAGATCGATCTTGGAAAAGCACGTAGCACCTTGTAGCTGGTCAAATAAATCGTCAATGCGGGGTAGAGGGTAGCGATTCTTGATCGTTAGCTTATTCAACTCCCTATAGTCGATGCACATCCGGAACGACCCATCCTTCTTCTTGACGAAAAGGACTGGTGCGCCCCAAGGAGAGGTGCTAGGGTGAATGAACCCTTTGTCAAGCAGTTCCAGGAGCGGACTTGACAGTTCGCGCATTTTGGACGGTGCGAGTCGATAAGGAGCTCTAGCAACGGGGTTTGCTCCATGAATGAGGTCGATGCGAAAGTCGATATCACGACTTGGAGGTAGTCCGGGGAGATCGTCAGGAAACACGTTTGGAAATTCTCGAACAACGGGGACATCCTTCACTCCCTTAACTTCCTTTTTCTCTGCTACTACAATGTGAGCCAAGAAAGCTTGGTATTCCTTGCGGAGATACTTGCTAGCTTGGACACACGACATGAGTTGGAGTTTCTTCGACGCGACTTCTCCGTAAACACATAATTGATCACCATTAGGAAGAGAGAATCGGATCATATTCTCAAAACAAACGACTTAAGCATGGTTTTCGCGAAGAAAGTCCATGCCTACTATGACATCAAAACTACCGAGTTGCATTGGGATAAGGTCGATGGGGAAGATGAGATTGTTGAGTTCAAGAGTACAATCACGAAGAACGGAGTTGACGGCGACGGTTCTTCCGGTGGCAACTTCTACATCGAACGTCGAGGGGAGATGGGCGCGCTTACGATTAAGGAGCTTTTCGAACTCAAACGATACAAAACAGTTATCGGCACCAGTATCAAACAAACATGAAGCATAAATACCATTCACGAGGAACGTACCATTAACCACATTGTTGTCGGCTTGAGCTTGGCGCACATTAATGTTGAAAGTTCGAGCTCGAGCTGCTTGTTGCTGTTGCTGCTGCTGCTGCTGCTGTTGCTGTTGCTGAGGCTGTTGCTGGAGCTGCTGCTGCTGTAGCTCTTGTTTCACCACTTGATTCAGGCACATGTTCGCGAAGTGGTTAGGATCTCCACACGCGAAGCAGACTCTAGCATTGATCGCGGGTGCCTGAGCCGCTTGCTGGCCTTGAGGAACAGGAAGTAGAGCTTGATGAGCAGTAGCTGGAGCTTGTCGAGAGCCTGTACAGCAGTTGGCGGTGAAATGGTCGTACATATTACAGTGCACACAGAATCTGCAGGCGATTCCCACTGGGTGGTGATAGGTGCAAGTTGGGCAGACCGGGTGAGGACCCGTGTAAGCACACTTTGCCGGCGGTGCTTGGGTTACCGGTGCCGCAACCTGGCGGTGTTGCATCTGTTGTTGTTGAGCTGGAAGTGTTTGGAGCGGGGCAGCAGTGGTAACTACACAGTTCTTGCTGTTGGTGTTGTTGTTGACTTTCCTCTTGCGACGAGAGGCTTTTGAAGACTGAGGGGTGGTGGCGGTTTCAGTGGTTGGAGCGGTGGTAGCTTGATGTAGGTTCTTCGAAGCTTTATCCCAAAAACCAGCTTTGACACGCTTGTCGTTGATTTCGGCGGCAAGCAAGTAAGTTTCCTCGATTGTTGCTGGCTTTGAAGCATGCACAAAATCTGCAACACAATCCGGCAGAGCTCGGATATATTTCTTGATTGTCATATCAGCAGTCTTCACTTGATCAGGGCAAATGATGCTGAGCTGCTTGAAGAGAGCAGTCAATGCAGCATTGTCACCATCCTTTTGCTTAATATGCCAGAATTCGTCCTCCAGCTTTTGACGCTCATGAGGAGGGCAGAATTCTTCCAGCTTGACTTCCTTGAGCTCGTCCCACGACAGACCGTAAGCTGCATCATTTCCGTGTTTGTTCCTCTTAGCCGTCTACCACTCTAAAGCGCGGGATTGGAAGACGCCAGTCGCGTTGAGAGTGCGGAGATTATCGGGGCAACCGCTCTGTCGTAGGGTGACCTCGATTATGCCGAACCATTGAAATAAGGCCGTAGGGCCATCTTCGCCAGTGAACTCTTTCGGTCCTCATGCCTTGAACTGCTTGAAGCTAAACCCAGACTTTGGCGAGTCTGTCCTTGACTCTTCAGATGATTTGCTCATATTCTTGTACAGTTCACTCACGATGTGAGGAACTACCTTTGCCATCTGCTTAGTAAGCATGGCAGCGAGGCGTTTATCTGCTTGCTTTCGGCGAGCAGCTTGAGTAGCGCGAGATCCAGATGACGCCACAGGACTCAACACAGTATAATTAAATTTCACCTCACAGACCTAATACTACTAAAGCTCAGGAACACGATCACATAAGCACATAATTACATATTCACGTAAGCACTAAAGCACATAATCACGTAAAGGCATAGAAACACAGACGCATATAATCACGTAATTCACCTAGGAGCACATAGAGATAGTCAGAATACAGAAACCTATCATTCAAAGTTCGTAAGCGTTCGAGAATAGCGATTGCGAATAACACAGCGAGTAGTATAGTATAAGTGTGTAGCTTAGCAATTATTGTGGCGTAAGGTTGTTCCTCATGTAGTAGCGATTTGTCAGCGTTTTGAGATAAAGGTGTAGTGTGATCTGTGTGTGTCGATCAAGCGATAGCGTAAGCGAATGAACACCAAAAGTCAAAAACACATAAACAGAAAAATCAACACAAAACACATAAAAACGACAAATATCAGAGTCAGCAGTTGCGGGCTCAGAATCGAACTCATAAAATCAGCGATTGTGAGTTTGAGGTTGAAAATAGATTGTCTTAGGCTAATTAGACATCGACTACCCAAGGTGGTTCTACTATTCACAAGGACCTTCAGTACATTCTTCAACTGTCGGAATTATGCCTCTGCCTCGATTTCGGGCAATGGCACGCGTTCTTACAGTTACAGTTTGAATTCAAGTCGTTGCAGTCCGTCGAGTCCTTGATGAGGGCAAAATAATGCACGGAACAAGTCATCAAGGTTCGGGTTTCACCCCTGTCTTAATAACCCCGTTCCTGTTTTGTTAAAAGTAGAGAGGAAAATCTGCGTTAAAGTACGGATTTCACTCCTGATTCAACGCATTTTCCCTGTTTGTAGATAAAAATGCGGGTTGAGCAAGTAATTTGGTCGAGAGTTTGCGGTTTTCATACCTAATCTCAACCTAATCACTTGTTCATTTTCGAAATTTAGAATGCAGTGATAGTGTAGTGTAAGCGAAAAATGGCGAAGCGCATGCTCGTGCTAACCCCTACAGGGCATGCACAAGTCGGTCTGTTGGTACTTAGACTATAGACTAGGTCGTTCTAAGACATTGACCCGGACTAGGTCGAGTCTTGCCTAATTCCCTATAGTTATGGCTCTGATACCAATCTGTCACACCCCAACCGATGGCGGAAACATCGGGGCGTGGCACTGAGCGAAACAGATTGTCCAGAAGTTTCCATAACAACTATAATTACCAATTATTTAAAGCAACATGTCCCATACCATGTCATAAAATATAACATAATTATTACTAGTCAAATTGTTCTGTTCCGACAACTCAGATTTCTAGTACAGACAAATTATTATTGTTGATCTAGGTCTTTCCTAGCCTCAATTTCATAACAAGCAAAGCATAAAAACATCCTATGCACCTGCCACATACGTTAAAGTAAAAGTCAGTACACATAGTGTAAAGGTGAGCATACAAGTTTAATAGATATAATAAAGTTCGAAATCGTTTACGCATAACCAGCACGTACACAGAGTGAAATGAGGCATGTTAGTTATCGACATGAACCTATCGATACCAATGACTGCGGGTTGACTGCCTAAGGCAGTTCGCGATACACACTCACCACTGTGAGCCATGTAACTAATTGTCCTTAACAACCCTGAGTGAACAGGTGCTGAGTCCAAACTAATAGTACTACCGTTGCTAAGGCAGGTAGACAACATTCCATGTGTAAACATAACAAACAAGCATTCATTTAGTCACGTAATACATGCGGTAACGGTTAGCGTTAAAGTATTGAGTTGTGTGTTCTATGTGATTTAGAATAAGTAACGTATGTAACACCCAAAAGTGCGTAAATAAAAAAGGGTTCGAGTATACTCACAGCGATTGGTGGATTGAAGGGAGCGCTTAGAGCGAGTTTAGCATGGACAGTACGATATTATAACGATAAGCGGCGCGTAAAATGGTACATGTGTCAAGGGACACTAATCCGGTCGAATGGTAGCCCGATCGGGTGGCCGGTCGAACGGGTGACAATCCGTTCAGATGGTCATCCGATCGGGTGACCATTCGATTGGATTGTTACCTCGTTTGGGATGAATGTGTTTGTGTATGATGGTTTGACTTTTAAAGTTTTCGTTGTAGCATTTTGAAAACAGAGAAGTATCTCTACCTTTCAGGTCGGTCGATCGAACGACGGTTCAATCGGACAACAATCCGTTTGGCGAAGCTTCTCAGGTTGAGAACAAGTTCACCGCAGGACGGTCACTTGATCGGATGACAATCCGATCAGGTGGCAATCTCGCGTATTGAACATGTTGAAGATTGTTTAAGTGTTGAAGTCAGAACATCACATGGCCGAGTGGTAATCCGATCGGGTGGAAATCCGATCGGACAACATTTCGTTCAATGTTCAATCCTCAAAAGTTTGAAATGAAGAGTTAGATGTGGGACCCAAGGTGCAGTCCGATCGGGTGGTAATCCGTTCGGACGGTAGTCCGACCGGACGACACTCCGACCTGGTCGACCTGATCGTCTTCTTCCTTGGTTGTTTTGGTAGTTTTGTAGTCTTATCGAGACGGTGTGACAACGTGCCAATCAACAGAATCCCTATCTTGACCCTATTGACCTGGTCGAACAGGAATCACCCAAGTTCACCCAGCTAACCGGTTCAAGACGGTCGTTCTTGGTTAACCCGAAATCGGTGGTCTCGTGGATAGAATTTAGATCTTGAACCAACACATCACCAAGAAGGAGTAGAAGGTTAGAAACAAGGTCCGATTCTATCGGTTTTGTGTGCATTGAGAGTAAAAGAGTTGAAAGAAAGTTAGAAACCATCTTTCAATCCTTTTCACCATGGATATGTTTAGATCTATGAAAGATCTTTATTTATTTATGTGGAAATCGGTTAGTTCTAGGTTGTTCTTGGTGGATTGAAGCCAAAACATGAAGTTCTCAAGAACACCATGATGACATCATCCTAGAACACCTTGAATCTTGATAATTTCGCGGTTAAAAGTTAAGATTCAAAAGATAGAAAGGTGTAGGAGTGCGTGTAGATCAAGAAAGTACAAAATTTAGGTTGAGATCTTGCCGGAATCGCGAGAAATCGAAGAAAAGGTGACTGGTACGAGTGGAGAGAAAGAGTGAGCTGATACTTTCCCAAAGTGGAAATGAGGGGGGGGGGGTATTTATAGGGTTTCCCAAAGTGGAAAGGGTGGTCCGATCGGGTGGCGGCCCGATCGGGTGGCAGCTCGATCGGATGGCTATCCGATCGGTTGGCCACTCGACCCTATGGTTCGGCGCGACGAGTTTTGTCGTTTCAATTCGCGTGTTGTGCTTTGCGATGCGATTCGAGCGAGCGATGCGATAGAGTTTCCTTCTCAAATTACTTTTTTTCCCAACTACTATATCTAACATACAATCATCCTAAATAACTTGCGTTTAGTGTTTGCGATTCGATTGCGGTAGCGTTGCGATTGCGTTTCGATTGATCACCACAACATAACATAAATAATAAACATGCACAAATAACATATAAAAGGCACACACACATAAAATCATAACCAATGCGCGTAAGTTCGAGTTGCGAGTGCGATTGTGATAAGCGATAAGCCTGCGATAAATAGCGATTAAACCTCGATTATTAATAAGTACTCCACATAATACAGCTAATGCAATAAAATAAATAGATTATCTACAAGTCAAAGAAGTCAAACTTGACTTTGACTTTGACTTTCGAAACACAGAGTGTTACACTGTCTCATCCTCTCACTACTCTCTAAGATTTCCTCACCAAATGTCCTGAGTTCTTGTACATTTTCTGCACTCATTGGGGGTGCAGGTTCTAGGACTGGGTTTGGAATGTGGGGTGTGGGTTCCTGTTATGGGGGTGTAGGTGCCTAGAACTGGTAAGGATTCTCTAAAATCTCCCTAATGTATACATCGTTATCATAATAGGGATCTAGAGGGTCCAAACCTGGGTAGGCTCCTAAGTTCGGCATGGGCATGTCTTCGTGTATCGGGTAACGTTGCACATAGTCCCTATTGTCGTCCCACCATGGGTCGTAGTTTGGGTCTAAGGGATTTGGTGCTGGTACCCTAGGTATCTCCTCCGGGTTGAAATCATGCATTTCTACTTGATTTTCAAGGTTCTCTATTTCCATTGGTTGGTCGGGAAATGGTGGTTGTGGTTGGGGTGCTATCATTTGTTCCAGGTTAGGGTCGGGTGCAGTGGTTGCTAAGATATGGAAATTAGCTCTTCAGATTGAGCCTTAAATATGAATATTCCTTCTTCATTATCAGCAGAGTACCCCGAGAGGGCAGGCTGAGAAGAGGCGCCTTCGCTTCTAGGCGAACCAGACAATTGACGGTACGCGTCAGATGGCCCTTGGTCGCTCATACTGTAAACTAACAAATAGTCAAATAACACATAACAAGAAAATACAATTATGCACGTAGTTTCGTAATTTATTTCCTTACAGATTAAATTTTGGTGTCAGCAGAACACTTCTGTGGCTGAATCAGTGGCTGAGCTCTGATACCACCTTCTGTCGCAACCCTCACCCCCTATCTGTCCCGGGAACGGGCGGCCGCGAGCCAGTTTGGGTGGTATCGGTTGTTTTATCAATTTTGGCAGTGGAATTTACATCAGGACCGTAGTTAGGAAATATTTTATCAGAGTAAAATACCACGCTTTTAATATATTAAACACATGGGAAAAATCCCAAGTTTCATGTACACACATTTTCATAGGGATAGACCCTATTTTATTTAATAAAAACATCTATTTTGTTTAGGTAACTTTCTTGCCACTTCTTCAAGCCTTCAGTGCTGTCCAGATGGCTTCTAATTGGCTTTCATATTTTGTTACCTGAAACGCGTTTAAAATATTTTGTCAGTGGGAAATACTGGTGAGTGAATCCCAGTTTAATCAAGTTTAAATAAAAACCATTGTACAGTATTGAGGGCGATCTCGCAATTACATTTGTTTCCAAGTCATATCAATTACCACCCACGGTACTGTGAACCCGACTTGTGGTCATGTTACCCCATGCAAGGCAGTAACAAATTTTGTATACAAAACCCCAACATACCGACGATAATTGTATCCTTACAAATACTCAATGACTGTTTAATATATAATTAATCGTGTGAGGTTTTGTAAAACAATTTGCAAAAAGGAGATTACTCACATTGTTGTCTTAGATTTTCTGTAAGGATTTCCTGAGAATTATCTATAATTTACACAAATGCACACGTGTTAGTATAATAACCCATTTTAACATTAGTAATACCCTCCCCGAGATGACATTCCAATGACTACGTCGGGCAGAACCACGACAGCCGTTACGAAACCCTAGATCAATCGGGCAGCGTATCTAATACGTATCCAGGGGTTATGATACTTACAACGGAGCAGAACTTCATTATTATGGGGATATTATACCCGAGATTATGCCTACACTTCAGATTTTTAGAGAAAGAAAAGAAATTTGGACGAACTGGACTGAAGGCCGAGCAAAACAATTTATAGGGCTGATTCTTGGGTTCGTCGCGCCCCGCGTAGCCCACAGCCAGGGCCTTCGCTGCCCGCGACCTAGGTGCGTAGGGCCTAGCTTCGCTGCGTCACCAGTCTAGCTTCGCCACGTGTTGCCACGTGGCGGCTTCAGGAGGCGGGCGGTGACCAGGTTCGTCGCGGCCCACGACGATGTTAGCTAGGGGCGTCGCGCCCCGCGACAGCCCAATTAATTTTGTTTTTATTTATTTTTCGATGTTTTAATGCATTTTGATCTCGGTTTTCACGTATGGGGTGTATTTTAAGACATATTGTGGTATTTTAAAATATATTAGAGTGTCAGAAAAAAAATATTTTGGAGGGTATCCAGTTAAAACGAATTTATCCATCACTACTCACTAAATATGTATCAAATGAACTATTTAACCCGTTACTTTAAAGTTTAGTACCCTCGTTTACAAAAATTATGTATTTAAAATAATTTTAAAAATGAGTAAATTTAGAGAGTATAACTTAATTTCAAAGAGTTTTTTTTCTTTAGCATGGGTAACTATCAATTAAAATAAATTTAAAAATGAGTAAATTTAGAGGGTGTAAATGAATTTCAAAGAGTTTTTTTGTTTAGCATGGGTAAGTATCTATTAAACAAGACAAAATTGCATAAATCAACCTTTATGTTATATTCAAACTCCACTTCGTACCGTTCACTATGAAATCGACAAAAACCAACCTTTATGTTCGTTTTTTGCTACAGGGTATAACCTTTACAACTAACTTGGTCTAAAAACTCAGTTAAATGCCCTCACATGCGTTGCACATGAGGGCATTTCAGTCAATTCCCCTCACATCCTATAACTTGTACATCTTCTTCACAAACATCATCTTGAGATTTCGAACCATTATTGTAAACAGTATCCACCATTGCAGGTTCATCTTAATGTCCATTGCAGGTTTGATTGCAAGGATGGTCAGTAATCCACCGGTGAGTCGCCGACAGCTGCGGCTTCCGTGATAAGAATGCCCACGCCAGAGCGACAATACCTAACTAAGAAACCTGCTTTCTGTTAGGATCTGAGTTTGGATTGATTGTGTTTTTACGTTTGAATTAAAATGAAAGATGAACAAGTAGTGCAGCGGAATATAAGTGGAAATAAACTTTGCACACAATCAGACAGGAGAATTGCTTTGATCAAACAATTTCACATAGAACCGAAAGATTGAATTTATTTCAACTACGATTACAATGCATGCATGAAACAAACTCCCCCTCAGCCTGAGCTCACAGTGTTTGTTCGTACAGGAAGAAGATTGGTGAAGAGCTAATAGAACAGTACAGGGTACTGTTCTATTTATAGGCACGGACAAACCACTGTGGCATCTTTGCTGACGTCACCATGAAAGTGACATCTAACCTCCTAAGAAACTCTAACAACTGATCTAATACAAACACTGCTATGCTAACCACTGATTACAATACATTACATAACAACAAACTAAACTACTGCTGAAACCTTCCACTGTTGTGACTCCAGCAGTACTTGAAATATTCAGCAGTGCTTGACCCATAGCAGTAAATTGACCAGCAGGGCTTTAGTCCTCATCAGTCTTTGACTTGATCAGCAGTTGTAAGTCAGCAGTTGTAACGATCAGTGGATTGGAGGTCATCAGATGTTGAAACCACTTTCAAGGGGAGAGACTTGTATTCATAACATCTGCTTATTCTGGATCAACTGCTCTGATCCAGTTTTGGCTTTAATTATCTGTTCCTCTGATAGGGTTCAATCCCAACAATCTCCCCCTGGAACAGATAATGCCAAAACCCTTCATTATTGTGGAACTTTATTGCCTCATCAACAGTTCCCTTATTTGCCCTTTGAGTTGTAACTCAAAGTCTTAGGCATCTGTGTCATCTTCATCCCTGCAAAGTGGAAGATCAAGGAGATCCTGCAAATCTTCAATACTTATGCCAAGTGATTGTTCCCTTGTTATTTTCTTCACTTCTCCACTAGACTTGATCACAGTCAGTACATGGGTCTGTTTGTCAGTTTTCCACTTTAGTACTTTTGAGTCTGGTGGGTTTCTTGGGAGATTTTTATTTGAAGAGGAGTTTGGTGATGCTGGCCTGGTGATGACTGACTGAGCAGTGCTTGCAGGTTGATTCAATCCAAGAGTTTCTGCTATCATCTTCTTAATACCTTCTTTTACAAGGTCGTCTCCTGCCATTAATTCTTCCACTGTTTCAGTATCCAACTGTTGTTGTTGTCTTCTTTTATAGATGGCAGCACCAGCTGGAGTAGTGGATCTCCTGATTTGTAGCTTTGGTGGTCTTGTTGAAACCTCTGCTTCAGGATAGTCAGGTTTTTGTGGAACCCTTGGGTCTTTCTTCCTTAGTTCCTCCAACCTTTTGTAGGTGGTCCTGACTTTGTCTTCTTTCCATATCATCACTTGATTTTTAGACCCATAATCAACAGCAATTAGCTCCTCTTTCATTCTCTTCAGCTCCAATGTCTTTTCAGGTACATTCTTTTTATACTTTGCCCAATCAGGAGGAGTGTGTTTGACCTTGTTTTTAATCATTTCTTGAATCCTGGCTGCTTCACTTTCAAGCTCAGGAATGGTCCAATCTTTGTACATGTATTTTTCTCCCTTGTATTTCTATGGGCCATGATGTTTTCAATATAATCTTTTCTCAAGGATTCATCTGCTCTTTCTTAAATTTGTCGACATACATTCTTTGCAAACTGCTCCAAAGATCTGACTTGTGTAATCAAAAATTGATAATGCCTTTGAATTTCTTTGTCAGACTTTCCTTGTGAATCTCTTTTAGAGATATCCTCTGCTTGTTGAGCCTTAACTTCCAAATATTCTTCAATATTTTTAGGCCTATGATATCCTTCAACTGATGGCAACCTCCTTTTAGCAGGATCATCCTCAAAGTAGAAAGATTTGATCTCTTCTCTGACTGCTGCAAGTTCTAGAGGATATTGGATACCTGCAGGAGTGATGGCAGGGATTGGTTGTTGAACTTGGGCTGAAGAGAGAGGAACAGGGTTTGGAATATTGACAAGTGCATGAGATTGTGAAGATGTAGGTGGTGATGATGGAAAATCATCATCAGGTAAAATTACCCTTCTCCTTTTTATTTTAGGAGAGGCAGGTGATGTGTTGGATGGTTGTGAAGTATTGATTTGAGTGGTGGAAGGTGGCTGACTAACAGTTGTTGAAACAACTGGTGTTTCAACCACTGTTGCCATTACAACAGATGTTGTAACATCTGATGTCTTCTGCTTTTTAGCAGGAGGTGATGGTGGTGAGGTTTTTTTGGGTGGTGATGGTAGTTTTGGTGGTGAAGTGATTTTGGGTAGTGGTGGTATGTAACAACTCTCGGTAAAAACCAACACCCTTATAATATTTCCGACTCTCTATTATATCTTAAATTTTCCCAATATGTCTTATATTATGCCCCGTATGTGAAAACCGAGCCTTAATTATATTATAGTATATAAAATAAATAAAATTCTGAAAGTGTAAGCTGAGGCGGGCCGCGACATACTCTACCCTTAGTTTACGCGGGCCGTATCAAGGCTGGACTTGACTGCGCTGATTTCTTAAGTTGAAGCGGGCCGCGTAAGGGTTATGCTTAGTTAACGCGGGCCGCGAGAGCTTGTGAAACGCGGATACACCCAGAGGCCGACACGTGTCATGATCGAGGCGGTCTAGTGAACGACTCAGCTAAGCTACTGTGTTGACTGGTGTTGACGCGGGCCGCGTAAGGGTCCCCTGTCTTTTACGCGGGCCGCGACAGGACTGAAATCAGCAACTATATAAGAAGGCCATCAGTCTACGTTTTCCGTCGCTCATTTCTTTCTTTCAATCTCAAAATTCTGTAGAGAAGTTATAATATTTCGGGTATTATACCCCTAATTAGCGAGGTTCTGCTTCATTGTAAGTATTATAACCCCAGTTTCGTAACAGTTACGCTGCCCGATTGATTTAGGGTTCCGTAACAACTGTCGTGGCTCTGCCCGACGTAGTTGTTGGAATGCCGTCTCGGGGAGGGTATTATTAATAATTTCAAAGGGTTATGGTACTAATCAATGTACATTTGTATAAATTATAGATTATATCCAGGAAACCCTTACGAAAAGCCTAAGACAGCAATGTGAGTTATCCTCTTTTTGTTAAACTTTTTGGTAATGTTTTACCAAACCTTAAATGTTTTACTATGAAAATTAGCAGTAATTGAGTCTTTGTAGTTATTCAATTACTGCCGGTATGTTGGGGTTTTGTATACAAAATTTGGTACTACTTGCGAGTAGTAAGTCGGGATGACAATACGTTACCATTGGACAATGAGTTAGCCAATGGGTAATATGACCCACAAGTCAGGATTGATAATACCAAATGGAGTAATTGTGTAGACATAAACAAAGTGATCACTCTCAATACTGTTCACTGTGACTTTAAACTTGATTAAATTGGGATTCACTCACCAGTATTTCCCGCTGACAAATATTTTTAAAACATGTTTCAGGTAACCCAATGTGACAGCCAATTAGTAAAAAAAGCCAGCTGGAGAGCACTGAAGGCTTGAGAAAATGTGGCTATAAAAGTTACCTAATAAACGATGTTTTAAATTCAATAAAATAGGATTTGTTCCTATAAATGTATTGTAATAAGAAACTTGGGTTTTTCCCATGTGATTATTAATATAAAAGAAGGTGGTTTTACTCTGATAAACATTTCCTAACTACGATCCTGATGTAAATTCCGCTGCGAGACTAAACAAACTGATACCACCAAACTCTGTGATCACGTCCGCCCGTTCCCGGAGAACAGGGATCGGGGGTTGTGACAGAAGGTGGTATCAGAGCCTAGCCACTGGTCTGAGCCAAAGAAGTGTTCTGCTGACACTTAAATTCTAAATTTTGTGTTAGGAAATACATGCATAACTGTAATTATGTGTTATGTGTTATTTGACTATTTGTTAGTTTTCAGTATGAGTGATCAAGGACCATCAGATCTGAACCGACAGTTATCTGATTCCCCTAAGAGTGAAAGTACATCATCACAGCCTGCCCTCTCAGGGTATGTTGCTGATCAAGAAGACGGAATATTTGCTTTTAGAGCTAAATCTGAAGAGCCATTTCCTAATAAGAAACGAGGATGGTTCAGTAAAGAAGCTTTTGCTCGTAGGAAGAGAATGAGGAAATTGCAACAGCAAAGGGTTTTAGCAGCTATTAAGAGAGAAACAGATGCCCATACTCAAGAAATACTTAATAGAAGCCTAGCTAATTTCCATATCTTAGCTACAACTGCTGCTGACCCGAGTCTGGAACAATTAGTAGCCCCACAACCACAAAACCCAGAACAGCCCATGGAGATAGAAAATCAGGAAAACCAAGTGGAGATGCACGACTTTAACCCAGAAGAAATCCCTAGAGTGCCTGCACCAAATCCCCTAGACCCGAATTACGACCCCTGGTGGGACAACAATAGGGACTTTGTGCAACGTTACCCTATTCAGGATTATCCACCCATACAGAACATAGAAGCCTACCCAGGTATGGACCCTTTAGATCCCTATTACCAAGATGATTATATTAGGGAAATATTAGAGGATCCTTACCAATTTCATGAACTGTCACCCCCATATCAGGAAAATGCACCCCACATTCCAAACCCAGTCCGAGAACCTGCACCCCCAATGAGTGCAGAAAACGTTCAAGAACTCAGGACTTTTGGGGAGGAAATTCTGGAGAGCAGTGAAAGAATGCGTCAAGTAGGAGAGCGTCTCGTATGGAAATACGATGAGCGCAATATGGATTTTTGGATGAATCCATATCCATGAATGTGAGAATGGAGGAAGTGGTAGTAATAATAATATAATAAAATAAGATATGTGTGTACGGATACATATTATTATTTTATTTTTGTTGGTATTGTAATCTTTAATTATGTACTAGTGTGTAATAGACGCATAGTATATGAAAAAGAGTATAGTCGCAATGATCGACGGTTTTGGTTAAATTGCGTGTCATGTGAATTATAATATTACTTATTATCTTGTGATATTAATATGGGATAAATATTTAAAATTCAGATGGCCGACGAAGGAAATCAAGGAAATCTGAATAATGATAACCAGAGTAACATTAACGTGGTTAATGATAATCCGAGCATCCATAACAACGAAAACCAAATGGTTAATAGTGTTGTTCAACATATAGTGGCACAAGGAATCATAGATGTTATGCCATTTATACTTCAAACTGTTAAAGATGCTGAAAATAAAAGTAAACATAGCAGTAAGCGACCAATTGAACCAGAAAACAGCGTGAACAATGGGCCTATACTTCAAATGCCTATTCCCAAAAGAAGAAGAACCGTGCCTAACGGTTGTTCTTATAAAGAATTCTGGTCTTGTAAACCAATGGAATTCTCGGGCAATGAAGGGGCCATTGCAACCCTACGCTGGATAGAAAAGACTGAGGCAGTCTTAAGGATAAGTAAATGTGCTGAAGAAGATAAGATAATGTTTGCTTATAATCTGTTTAAGAATGCAGCATTAGAATGGTGGAACACTATCCTCCAGACAAGAGGAAGTGATCAAACCTATAATATGGAATGGGAAGAATTTAAAAACAAGGTAGAAAGGAAGTTCTGCCCACCCAATGAAAAAGAACAGATAGCAAACAAATTCCTAAATCTTAGGATGACTGGTGTAGATAGTAAGGGGTACACTAAGATATTCTTTGAATATGCTAGGATAGTGCCAACTCTTGCTTCACCAGAACCAGTGTTAATCTCTCGTTATATTTGGGGATTAATAGGGGAGATAAGACACATAGTCAAGGCAGCTAGACCTCAAACCCTAGAAGAAGCTGTAGAATTAACAAATACATTGACTGATGAGTTAGTCCGTACTAGAGAAGAGGATCAGAGGAGGAACTTAACTCAAAGGCTTACACAAGAATTTCGTTCCGGAAATTTTAATTGTAAGAATATGGGTTCTACCTCTACAACATACTGCAAGGTCTACAAGAAAAAGCATTCGGGAAAATGCTCCATTCTCTGCAATCATTGTAAGATGCCAGGACACAAGGAAGAAAATTGCAGGAAGAAAACCAGTAATGGATTATGCTATAACTGTGGAGAAAAAGGTCATATCAGGCCAAATTGTCCAAAATTAGCTCCAGCCACAGACAACAAGAATACCAAAAATGCTAGAGCATTTGTTCTGACTGCAGAAGAAGCCAAGATGATTCCAGACGTTATAGCTGGTACGTTTTTAGTTAATGATGTCTTTGCTAAAGTATTATTTGACTCTGGTGCAAACCAAAGTTTTATTAATACATCGTTTTGCAAATTTCTAAATCAGTCATTAACTAAACTACCACATGAATGCATAGTAGAGACAGCTAATGGAGAAACCGTTAGAATTTCTGAAATCTTGCAGGGAGCAAGAATATAAATTTCAAATCAGAAATTTATAGCAAACCTATATCCCATGAATCTGGTAGGATTTGATGTTGTTTTAGGGATGGATTGGTTAATAGCCAATAAAGCCAATATTTTATGTGATCAAAAGTTAATCCAAGTAAATTCACCGAAAGGTAAAATGATCACAATTAAAGGAGATAAGCACTCTAGATCCACAAAATTCATATCTGTGATGAAAACTGCAAGTTGTATGAGAAAAGGTTCTATAGTGTATTTGATTTCTATAATCACTAACACTAAAGGAAAAGAACTAAAAGATATTCCAGTAGTATCTCAGTTTTCAGATGTCTTTCCAGAAGAATTACCAGGACTACCTCCAGACAGAGAAGTTGAATTCAGAATTCACCTACTACCAGGAACATCACCAATTGCCAAAGCACCTTACCGTTTGGCACCTGCGGAAATGCAAGAATTGAAGAAACAATTAGATGAGTTTTTGGAAAAAGGATTTATACCACCAAGTTCGTCGCCATGGGGAGCGCCGATATTGTTTGTTAAAAAGAAGGACGGATCAATGCGTATGTGCATTGATTATCGTGAATTAAACAAGGTCACGATTAAGAATCGGTACCCATTACCGAGAATCGATGATTTGTTTGATCAATTGCAAAGAGCTCGATTTTTCTCTAAGATCGACTTAAGGTCAGGATATCATCAATTAAAGGTACAGGAGGAGGACATTCCTAAAACCGCATTTAGAACGAGGTATGGTCATTATGAATTTACTGTCATGCCATTTGGTTTAACCAATGCCCCAGCTGCATTTATGGACATGATGAACCGAATATGTAAGCCATATTTGGATAAATTCATAATTGTATTCATAGATGATATTCTAATTTACTCTAAGAATAAAGAGGATCATGCAAGACATTTGCACGCACTTCTAAGTCTGTTAAGAAAGGAAAAACTTTATGCTAAGTTTTCAAAGTGCGAGTTTTGGTTAGAACAGGTACAATTCCTTGGACATTTAGTCAATCATGAAGGAATTCATGTAGATCCAACAAAGATTGAAGCAATTACTAAATGGAAAACCCCTGAGTCACCAACCGAGGTTAGAAGTTTCTTAGGATTGGCTGGTTATTATAGAAGATTTATTAAAGATTTCTCTAGAATAGCCATTCCCTTAACTAAGTTAACCTGTATATCTGTTAAGTTTGAATGGGGAGTAAAACAAGAAGAAGCCTTTAAGATCCTTAAGCAAAGATTAACCCATACACCTATATTAGCATTACCAGAAGGAACTGAAGACTTTGTAGTCTATTGTGATGCTTCTAAATTAGGTTATGGATGTGTATTGATGCAACGACAAAAGGTTATAGCTTATGCATCTAGAAAACTTAAGAATCATGAAGAGAATTATTCAACCCATGATTTAGAGTTAGGAGCTATAATTTTTGCTCTTAAAATTTGGAGACATTACCTTTATGGTAGTAAGTTTACCATATTCACTGATCATAAGAGTTTAAGGTATGTTTTCAGACAGAAGGAGTTGAATATGAGACAAAGACGTTGGATGGAATTTCTTAGTGACTATGACTGTGATATCCAGTATCATGAAGGAAGAGCAAATATAGTGGCAGATGCTTTAAGCCGAAAATGTCATGAAAAGCCAAGAAGGGTACGTTCTCTTAAATTAAATCTGCAAATAGATTTAAATGAACAAATAAGAGAAGCACAAGAATCAGTAATCAAGGATGATACTAAAAAATTAAAAGGTATGCTAAAAGAATTGGAACAAGGAACAGATGGAATTTGGAGGTTCCATAAAAAGAGAATGTGGATACCTAAATTAGGAAACCTGCATAACCGTATATTAGAAGAAGCCCATAAGTCTAAGTATACAATGCATCCAGGAAGTGATAAAATGTACCAGGATTTAAGGAAAAATTTCTGGTGGATAGGAATGAAAAAGGACATAGCAACCTATGTTTCTAAATGTTTAACTTGTTCACAAGTTAAAGCTGAACATCAGAAACCCTCAGGTTTATTACAGCAATTAGAGATGCCAGTTTGGAAATGGGAATTAATAACAATGGATTTTGTTACTAAATTACCCAAAACTAGGAAAGGAAATGATACAATCTGGGTGATTGTAGATAGGCTAACCAAGTCAGCTCATTTTCTACCAATGAAGGAAACAATTAGTATGGAACAATTATCTAAATTGTATGTAAATGAAATTGTTTCTTTACATGGCATTCCTTTATCAATTGTTTCTGATAGAGATAGTCGATTTACATCTCATTTTTGGTCAAGTTTCCAAAAGGCAATGGGAACTAAGTTAAAATTAAGCACAGCTTATCATCCTCAAACAGATGGACAAAGTGAAAGGACAATTCAGACAATGGAGGACATGCTCAGAGCTTGTGTAATTGATTTTGGAGGTAATTGGGAAGATCACTTACCTTTAATAGAATTTTCTTATAATAATAGTTATCACACAAGTATCAGTGCTGCACCATTCGAAGCACTTTATGGACGAAAGTGTCGAACCCCAGTCTGTTGGGCAGAAATTGGGGAAAAGCAATTATCTGGACCTGAAATAGTACAGGAAACAACTGACAAGATTATTCAAGTCAAGGAACGACTGAAAACAGCACGTGATCGACAAAAGAGTTATGCTGATAACCGATGCAAACCCTTGGAATTTCAAGTAGGAGATAAAGTATTGTTAAAGGTCTCTCCTTGGAAAGGAGTGGTAAGATTCATCAAACGAGGAAAACTAAGTCCCAGGTATGTTGGACCTTTTAAGATTATTAGAAGAATATGACCTATAGCCTATCAGCTACAACTGCCAGGGGAAATGGCAGGAATACATGATGTGTTTCATGTATCTAATCTTAAAAAGTGTTTAGCCGATGAATCATTGATAGTGCCTCTTAAGGATATAGAGGTAAATGAACAACTCAAGTTTGTAGAAAGACCTCTACAAATTGAAGACAGGAAAGTCAAGAATCTCAAACATAAAAGATTAGTTCTGGTCAAAGTGAAATGGGACTCCAAAAGAGGACCTGAGTACACATGGGAACTCGAGTCAGAAATGAAAAGGAAATATCCGCATTTATTTCAGTAGATCTCGAGGACGAGCTCTAAAGTAAGGTGGGGAGAATGTAACAACTCTCGGTAAAAACCAACACCCTTATAATATTTCCGACTCTCTATTATATCTTAAATTTTCCCAATATGTCTTATATTATGCCCCGTATGTGAAAACCGAGCCTTAATTATATTATAGTATATAAAATAAATAAAATTCTGAAAGTGTAAGCTGAGGCGGGCCGCGACATACTCTACCCTTAGTTTACGCGGGCCGTATCAAGGCTGGACTTGACTGCGCTGATTTCTTAAGTTGAAGCGGGCCGCGTAAGGGTTATGCTTAGTTAACGCGGGCCGCGAGAGCTCGTGAAACGCGGATACACCCAGAGGCCGACACGTGTCATGATCGAGGCGGTCTAGTGAACGACTCAGCTAAGCTACTGTGTTGACTGGTGTTGACGCGGGCCGCGTAAGGGTCCCCTGTCTTTTACGCGGGCCGCGACAGGACTGAAATCAGCAACTATATAAGAAGGCCATCAGTCTACGTTTTCCGTCGCTCATTTCTTTCTTTCAATCTCGAAATTCTGTAGAGAAGTTATAATATTTCGGGTATTATACCCCTAATTAGCGAGGTTCTGCTTCATTGTAAGTATTATAACCCCAGTTTTGTAACAGTTACGCTGCCCGATTGATTTAGGGTTCCGTAACAACTGTCGTGGCTCTGCCCGACGTAGTTGTTGGAATGCCGTCTCGGGGAGGGTATTATTAATAATTTCAAAGGGTTATGGTACTAATCAATGTACATTTGTATAAATTATAGATTATATCCAGGAAACCCTTACGAAAAGCCTAAGACAGCAATGTGAGTTATCCTCTTTTTGTTAAACTTTTTGGTAATGTTTTACCAAACCTTAAATGTTTTACTATGAAAATTAGCAGTAATTGAGTCTTTGTAGTTATTCAATTACTGCCGGTATGTTGGGGTTTTGTATACAAAATTTGGTACTACTTGCGAGTAGTAAGTCGGGATGACAATACGTTACCATTGGACAATGAGTTAGCCAATGGGTAATATGACCCACAAGTCAGGATTGATAATACCAAATGGAGTAATTGTGTAGACATAAACAAAGTGATCACTCTCAGTACTGTTCACTGTGACTTTAAACTTGATTAAATTGGGATTCACTCACCAGTATTTCCCGCTGACAAATATTTTTAAAACATGTTTCAGGTAACCCAATGTGACAGCCAATTAGTAAAAAAAGCCAGCTGGAGAGCACTGAAGGCTTGAGAAAATGTGGCTATAAAAGTTACCTAATAAACGATGTTTTAAATTCAATAAAATAGGATTTGTTCCTATAAATGTATTGTAATAAGAAACTTGGGTTTTTCCCATGTGATTATTAATATAAAAGAAGGTGGTTTTACTCTGGTAAACATTTCCTAACTACGATCCTGATGTAAATTCCGCTGCGAGACTAAACAAACTGATACCACCAAACTCTGTGATCACGTCCGCCCATTCCCGGAGAACAGGGATCGGGGGTTGTGACATGGTAAGGCAGTGGTTGTGGTGTGTGTTGAAGTGGTGTGTGTTGAAGTGGTGATTTTTGGTTTAACAACTGCTGAAACCACTGAAGTACCAACAGTTGTTGATACAGCAGGTGATTCAACAGCTGTTTGGGTGGAGGTTTGATGTTTAGAGCCTTTGGAAGGTGGTTTGGAGACATGCTTTGTGGGTCTAGATGGTGTGTGTTTGGGTTGCCTCACTTGTCTAATGGGCTTCTTCTTTTTATCCTTAGGATTTTCATCATCCATTGGTTCAGAAGTACCCTGCTCATTCAGCTCCATAAAAGCTCTCTTCTCCTGTTCCCACCTGGCTTTATCCTTAGCCTCTCTATCCCTTTTTACACTTGTTTTTGCTTCAGCTAGTGCATTTTCGGTAACATCAATCTTATTACTACCATCTGGCAAGGGAATGTTTTTAGTCATGTTATCTTTTTCTGGTTCAATATAAAGACCATCTTCAATTCCCTTCTTCTTCCACTGCTTGATTTTCTCCCCCTTTTTGGCATTATCTGGTGGTGGGTTGTCAATAAAGAGAACAGTGGGAGGAGCAGTTCCAGTGGTGTTTAGAATGTGGGCTTTTATAGCCTTGATGTCAGCTTGGGTATCTTTAAACCTTGACTCCATCATGTTTCTCAGCTTTTGAACATGTATCTCATGCTGCTGATCAGCCAATTGTCTTTGTTGTTGGAGCAGTGGTTGAAATAAGTTCCATAACTCATTTGCAGCAGGTGCAGGTTGTGGTGCAAATGCTTGAGCTGGAGCAGCAGAGGTTGGGACTTTTTGAGCCTTCAACAACTGTTGCATCATATCTTTTATTTCAGCAACAGATGTATCAAGATTATCAATTCTAGCCGTCAATTCCTGATATTTTAAATCATCACCCAACTTAACGGGATCATCTGATTTCCCACCGGCAGTGGTTGTACCAATGTGTGACTTAGGGAACGAATTCCAAAAGTCATCCATTGATGCCCCTTGTTCTTGGTACTGGGGTCTTCTCCCTTCAACACTTGATAGCCTTTTGATGGTACCAGTGGTCATAACAAACTCATTAGTGGATATCAGAGGTGCTATGGAAGGAATTGCCTTCAAGGGAGTCTGATTGATGAAACAACTGGCCAAATGTAGATCTGTTGATCCAACACTTGTAGTTGCTGCTCCACTTGAATTACTGACTGGAATTTCAGGCAATTCCAGTAGTATAGCCTCCTCATTTGTTGTTGGTGGGTTAACAGTGATAGAAACACCAGACTCAGTCACTTGTTGATGTATATTCTTATTGACAGGTGATTGAGAAGAACTGATTTGTGTCTGGGCAATATCAACTGCATCCAACAAGGGTTTTATTGATGGTGGAATTTGTGAGGTGAGGATAGGGGTGGAAAGAGAATTTGCCCCGGGAAGTGGGCTGTGGATGATGGAATCAAGTGATTCCAGAGCATCATAATTTGGTGTCCCTGTGCTTACAACCTGATCTTTTTGTGAAGATGCAGGAGGAGTTTGAGGCAAGGGTGGAGATCTTTCTACCATCTGCTGTGAGGAAGTAGCAGCAGTGGTTATTGGTGACATTTGTGTTGTCACTGGCAGTGGCTCTGGGATCTCATCTTCCAGAGTTGCCTTTTTAATGGGTTTGGGGGGCTTTTTGGATGATCTCTTTTTAGGCTTTTTGGTAATGGCAGATGTGGGTTTCATAGCAGTGGGTGTGCTACCATGATCACCTGGAGCAGTGGGCTCAGCAGCAGATGCCTGAGGAGCAGTGGTAGCTGCTAAAGTCTGCTCAGGCACCTCTGCTTGTGTTTTTGCAGGTGTTAACATTCTAGTGTATGTTTCAGATGTTAACCAATTTATTTGAAAAGATTCACCTTGAATTAGCAAATTTTCATTTTCTTTTCTGAATTTTTGTTTAAAATAGTAGCTTAGAAACCTTGGAAAAAGTAAAAATGATTTGCTATCAACATTTTTTACCAAGTCATCAAAGATCTCCTGGGAATAGTTAAAATTTTCATTATGTAAAATAGCAAAGCCCAAGTATTGGATCTTTAATGGTATTTCGTTAAAAGCAGTTGTTTTATTGGAAACACACATCAAAAGGGTATGGAATAAAAACCTTGGTGCAGAAGGGAAGTAGCCTTTTTGTAAGGTGTCCCTTTTCATCTCTGCACCATACCCTCTTTCCAGAAAATCATTTTGATACTCGTTTTTAGGAAAAGAAGTTTTACCTTGTAGATCGTCGAGTTCAAACACTTCTGAAATGGATTGTGGGGTGATTTGAATCTTTTTACCCTTTATGGAAGAGTTAATGGCTATAACCGTGTCACCTTGAGTTTCAAGTGTGGCATTTTTCCAAAACTCTCTCTGGGTTTGTTGGTAAATTGGAGCATCAACAGTTAACAAAGTTTTGTACTTTGAAGCTGCAAGGACGTCGATGATGGAATTGAAGGTTTCGGTGTTAGTGGGTTTTGTGAGTAGACCCAAGTAATTGTGTGGAGATTTGTATGGAATCTATGTGGGATTAGTGGCCATTTTAGTGACCTTTTTGGAAGATGATGAAGATTTTGATTTTGATTTTGTCATTTTTTATGAAGAAGAACGATGAATGATTTGAGAAAGAGGGATGGAAACTGCTTTGAGAAAGGAATTTTGGAATTCAATTCGACAGTGTAAAACCCTGTTTGGGGGTTTTGATCAGGGTTTTATAAGGGAAAAAACAATGAATGCTGACGTGGCAGCGGTTACAAAGATCTGACCGCTATGCACTGTCCACGTGCCAACCTCTGATGAGAAGATGAATAATGGGGGACAGTTGTTTTGAAAACCACTGATGAAGCAGATACCAGTGGTTGCAATGATCATAATGAGAACAGTGGATGATTTTAACTATCAGTGGATAGCCTTATCAGTGGATAAAACACTGATTTTGAACAACAGTGATTACCAAGAAAATGAGAGAACAGAGGTTGACTTTCAGCAGTGGACAGCCTTTAGAGAACAGATGTTTGAACAAAACAGTGGTTATGGCAGACTTTTAAGGATTTAATGAAAATTCATTTTTAGCTATTTTTAAGAATGGATTTTTGATTTTCTGAAAACATTTTAATGCTTTTATTCATAGAAAAACAAGATTTTGCTTGTTATTCCATGTTTAGCATGCCAATCCTAGAGATCAAGCTTTCAAAGGTGGATGTATCTAATGCTTTTGTTAGCACATCTGCCAACTGATCTTTAGTTGGTACATGATGCAGAGAAATCAAACATTTTTCATAGCAATCCCTCACAAAGTGATGTCTGATATCAATGTGCTTGGTGGTTGAATGGGAGACTGGATTTTTGATGATATTTTCTGCTGCCTGGCTGTCCAACATGAGAGGTGTCTTTAAGGCAGTGATACCAAAATCCAGCAATTGATTTTGAAGCCAAAGCAGTTGGGCTGTATAGCTTGCAGCAGCTATATATTCTGCCTCAGTAGTGGATGTGGAAACAACTGCTTGCTTTTTGCTTTGCCAAGACACTAAGCAACTGCCTAGGAATTGGCACCCTCCTGAAGTGGACTTTCTTGTTTTGTCATATCCAGCAAAGTCACTATCTGAGAAACCTGAAAGCTCAATTTTACCATCAGCTGGATACCAGATACCAAGTGTGGGAGCACCTTTTAGGTATCTGAATATCCTTTTTACAGCAATAAGGTTTGACTTTCTTGGGGCTGATTGGGACCTTGCACAAACACATGTTGCAAACATGATGTCTGGCCTAGATGCAGTTAGGTATAATAAAGACCCAATCATGCTTCTATATAAAGTTTGATCAACCAAATCATCCTTTTCATCAGACATAACAATTTTATTGGTTGCAATGGGTGTACTGCATGGCTTACAATCATCCATCTCAAATTTCTTTAAAAGTTTTTTGGCATATTTGCCTTGATGGATAAAAGTGTCATTTTGCAGTTGCCTTACTTGGAGACCAAGAAAGCACTGGAGTTCACCCATTGCACTCATTTCAAACTCAGCTGTCATGAGTTGCCTAAACTCTTCACACATTTTGTTACATGTGCTTCCAAAGATGATGTCATCCAAATAAATCTGGACAATCATCAAATCCTTTCCTCTCCATTTTAAAAACAATGTTTTATCTATTTTACCTCTTGTGAAACCAATGGTTAGTAGGAAAGTGGAAAGAGTTTCATACCAGGCTCTTGGTGCTTGTTTCAAGCCATACAAAACTTTATTTAGCTTGTAGACATGATTTGGATTAAATGGATCCTCAAAACCTGGAGGTTGACAGACATACACCTCTTCTTGAATCTTACCATAGAGGAATGCACATTTGATATCCATTTGATACACCTTGATGTTGTGGTTGACAGCAAAGGCCAGGAATAATCTGATAGCTTCAAGTCTTGCTACAGGGGCAAATGTTTCATCATAGTCAATGCCCTCTTCCTGTCTGAACCCTTGAACCACAAGCCTAACTTTATTCTTGACAACAATACCTCTTTCATCAGCTTTATTTTTGAAGACCCACTTTGTGCCAATAGGACTTACACCCTCTGGCAGTGGTACAAGTTCCCATACTTGTTGTCTTTTAAACTGTTGGAGCTCCTCTTGCATGGCTTCTACCCAGCTGTTGTCTTTCAATGCCTCTTGGTACTTGACTGGCTGATGGAATGATAGGAAACCAGCAAAAAGACAGATGTTTTGGGATTGACTTCTTGTGAGCACCCCTTCACTGATTTTGCCAATGATTTGGTCAGGTGGATGAGACTTCAAGAAGATTAAATCTCCTTTGTATGGAACAACGGCATTGAATGGTGAGGGCTGTAGATGTGATTCATCTGAGCTAACCATTGCTGGTGACATTGATGATCTAGCAGTGGCTTCAAACGGTGGTGGAATAGGAGGTAATGGTGTGGACACATGCTGACTTTTATCCACTGTTTGGGGACTTTTGTCAACAGTGTTTGATGATGTGGAAGCAGGGGTTGATGGGCTACCTGTATCAACAACTGTTGAGATAGCAGTGGTTGAGCTTTGACAACTGTTTTGTACAACTGTTGCTTTCCCCATTGAAGCAGACTTTTGTTGAGGAATGATGACTTCATATCCATAGTCTGATGAAGGATTTTCTGATGGACGTGCATTGTTAGTCTTGACAACAACACTTTCAAATGTGAATTTATCAAGATCAAATAAATCAGCAGGATTTGCTGGGATTTTCATTGATGAAAGTTCATTGAACTTTACATTCAAAGTCTCTTCCACTGTTTTGGTCCTTGTGTTAAACACTTTGTAGGCCTTAGCAGTGGTTGAGTATCCCAGATGATAACCACAATCAATTTTGGCTGCAAACTTAGAGATAGAATCTTTTAAGTTTAAAATGAAGCATGAGCAACCAAAAATTTTGAAATATGAGATCAATGGCTTTATTTTATACAGCAGTTCATAGGAAGTCTTTTGATGCCTGGGTTTAATTAAAACTCTGTTTTGGACATAGCAAGCAGTGTTTACTGCTTCAGCCCAAAAAGTTAATGGCAAACCTGAATCAGCAAGCATGGTTCTGGCAGCCTCAATCAAAGTCCTGTTCTTTCTTTCAACAACCCCATTTTGCTCTGGTGTTCTTGGAATGCTATATTGCCTCACAATTCCTTTTGACACACAGAAATCATCTAACTCCTTATTTCTGAACTCTGTGCCATTGTCACTTCTGAAGATTTTTTCTGGCAATTCAAACTCCTTTTCAACCTGTTTCACAAAGTCTTGCAGAATGCCTGCAGTCTCATCTTTTGAGTGTAAAAAGTAAGTCCATGTAAACCTAGAAAAGTCATCAACAATAACCAAACAATATCTTTTCTTCCTAAGACTCATGACTTTAACTGGGCCAAACAAATCCATATGAAGCATTTGCAAACATTTGGTTGTTTTGGACTCTTCAATTGATTTGTAAGAGCTTTTATGTTGTTTTCCTTTTAGGCAGGAAACACAATGCTCAGGACAGGTGAACAGTTTTTGAGGTAAACCTCTTACTAACCCCTGTTTTGAAATAGCAGTGATTGTCTTGAGATTTGTGTGCCCCAATCTCCTGTGCCATAATTCTGTCTCTTTATTTGAAGCAGCTGAGAACAGACAGGCATCAGTCCTGGGGCTCTCTTTTGACATATCTACCACATATACATTGCCACTTCTTTGAGCAACAAGTTGAGTTTTTCCATTTTTGATTATTGCTTCAATCTTTTCAACCATTTCTGGTCCAACAATCCTACAACACTCTTTTGTAAAGAATGAGCCATAGCCCTTATCACTCATTTGAGAGACACTTAAGAAGTTGAATTTTAGATTGTCTATTAGATTGACATTTTCAAATTTAACTTTACCAGACTGAATAGTACCAGACCCTAGAACCTTTCCTTTACTATTATTGCCAAAGGATATATCACCCCCTCCATGAGTTTTGAAATCCTTGAGAAGGGCTCTACATCCTGTCATGTGCCTGGAGCCTCCAATATCTACATACCAAAGACTATCTAAGCATGCAGAAGCTCCCTGCATATAAAGTAAAGGATTAGTTCATTAAGGTCTCCAAAGCCAATATGGCTTTGGATGGAGTCTCGGCAGTGTCTAGATTAAGTTCAGGTGGATGGGTAGTGGTTAGGTCAGGTGTTTGGACAGTTTTGGAACTGGTTGTCTCTAACCACTGTTGGGGGTCTTGCCCAATAATATGTTGGTACCCAAAGGGATGCCTGTTCACTCTTGGTTTAGAGGGCCTTTTGTAGGTCTCATAAACGTGTGGGACCCTAGGGTATGGTGGTTGTCCCTTACCTCTTCTGTATTGATTGGCAGGGGGTGCATCAGTCACCTGAACATCTCTTTTGACAGATGTTTGGTTCAGCTGTTTTGTGACAGCTGTTTGAACTGGCACAAACAGTGGTTGGTTTTTGGTAAACTTGACAGATGAATTTGATGAACTCAAGGATGTTTTTGCAGTGTTGTCACACCCCGATTTCCACGTGTCACCGGTGGGCCCGGTGGGGAGTATCGTGACGTGGTTGGCAACATAATAGTCAAACAACACAATATTTAATATGCACAGCGGAAGCAAATGAAAGATATAATTTCAACCGATTATAATATTGTAATATCAAATATCACAAATGTCGATTGTTTATCCACAGATGGATCGAAAATAAAATAGAAACAATAGTTCAACAGACGGTAGGCATCTTAAGCTTGCGAGACTTCTAGTGATGCTAAGGAGAAATCCCAGCCAATTACGCTTAGTACCTGCATTTAATCTTTTTGGGAAAATACGTCAGTTTACACTGGTAAACACTATCAACTGACTCATTTTAGAAAATGATTGAAAATTGATTTGGATGAACGTGGCATAAACATTTTATTTAACTTGGGAGAATTATTTAAATATATAATCTTGTGCGTTCAGTAGCCCGGATCATGTCCGGGTTAAAGATCAATAGACACACCACATTATTCTTTTGTGCACTGACGGGTGTACGCCTACACCCCGCGCTTAAGTCGTGGCCATTTCATAAAATGATGCCAAGGATATCCGGGACATGGTCATTAACCCCCCAAAGGCTTTAAGTAACAAGACTGTTTAAACAAGCCGATCAAATTATTCAATTAACCACCCAACGATGGAAGATTTGATGCCCGATCAAGCGGTATTCTATATACCGTAACCCAAGCCCGTATAGGGAAAATAAGTTAAAAGTATTTACCTGAGCAAAGTATAATTCACAATAAGCAAATTGCAAGTAGCTTTTACTGGTACTCCTAATCTAGAACGAAGGTTTGTAATAACCTATTAGAATTCTAACGGGTCTTTAATTAAGCTTAAGCTTAGACCGGTTAGTTTTAAAAATACGGTCCGTACGCACGATTAAGCGAAGACCGGATAGAATGTGATTTAGACCCGACAAGTTCGGAGACTTGTTTAATATGGGTAATTCATATACATTCTGGATTTTAAGATAAAACCGATAAGGTTTGACCCGTTTCGGCTAATTTATGTAAACTAGTTACATAAACCGAACCGAACGCGTAATAAGCGTATCGGGTAATAATGAGAGCCATTTACAGGTTTCCTAAGTTAATATGCTCCAAATATATTGTGACATCAGTAAGACATCATTTATTATGCCCGAAATGAATTTAAACACAAACTATGCCCCGTAGGGGTAGTTTGGTCATTTATAAGGTGATAAAAGAGTTTAAGTAGTATCCTGAGTTAGAGGTCTGATGTAATCAGCAAAGATAATCAATTTGCTAAGTTATATCAGTAGGGTATTGTATATATGTGAAATTTATCAATTATAACCAAACTATGCACCGTAGGGGCATTTTGGTAATTTCACATAAGCCGTAAAGCTCAAAACTGAAGTCTGAGTTAAACAACTTTTTCTTACGGTTAAAATATTATAATTTGCCTCAAATATTAGTAGGTATCACCCTTTGTATGTTTAAAATAGTTTTAGTACATACTATGCGTTAAAAACGCTTAAAATGGCGATTAGAAGCCGTTTCCGGGTTCTATATAGAAATCGGATATTTTTATTATTCCAGATGGTTTAAAATAATTTATTTATCATTTAAGATCAGTAGCAAAAGGTTTGGAGTCGTTTAGATATGTAAAACTCATTTTATGGCCCGTAAGGGCAAAACCGACAATTACCGGATTAAGCCTACGACTCTTAGTTATGCTCAGCCTAAAATCAATTAAAAATCCCAAAATAATATATTACATCAGTGGGTAATAAGTTTGATACCAAAAAGTAGGTTTAAATAGGCTATACGCTAATTACGCCGTCTAATCGCTAAAGAAGCTTCTAATTACGCTAATGAGCATAACTCTCAATCTACACCTCAAACTGATGTCAAAATTTGTATGCAAGTTTAAATATCAGTAACTAAGGTTTCTACTCTTTTACATTTTCAAAAATCACGTTTTAAGGTGAAAAGGGCATAATGGTCAACATATGGGCAATTAACGGAATCATGCGTATTAATTGGATAACTAATGATCCGAGGTGTATAATTACAGAGGGTTATACTAGCATGTAACCTGGTCCAAATAAAGCTCTAAGGAATTTCTAAAACATACCAAAACGGGTCAGAACTGAAAGTCAAAGTAAAAGTCAAACTATGCGACTTTCGGTTCCGAACCGGGTCTAAACAGGAAATTGTCGGGTTGAACATGTTTAGACATGTTCTTACACTAATTACCAAGTTATATTAATGATCAAACAGGTTATATGTGTTCTACATTGTTAATCATGCATAAATTAGAACTTTAGTATCCTGTTGACTTTTTAATTACCAGTTTGACCTGACATTAGACCTAGTTAGAGTGGGAATCAGGGGGAACCCTTTTAAGGGTTTATTACCCACATAATTACCTACTTAGAGGTACTTTTAATTCGAGATTTGACTGAGCCATTATTAATTAATCTCGAAGTCAAACCGAAATTACGACGGTTTGACTTTTAGCTAAATAACTAAGCTAAACTCAATTAAAGAAGGTTAAGCAAACTTACAAGTGTCTAATGGTTGATTAGGAAGGCCTGGAAGGTGCTCTTGTGCTCCACAATTGATCAGAAGATGTTTGAGGAATGAATGATCAAAGTGTTGCACTTGTGAGCTTTATATAGTGACCAAGACACCACAAAGTGTTGACATCTAAGTCTATCACTGACCATAACATTCCCACAGGTGTCCTAGATGTTTAGGGGTTGTTTAGGGGTCAAGAAAGATGTGGAAAATCGTTTAAGGGTCGAAATATGCGTTTAAACAGGCAACAGCAAGTTTTCTGTTCGCTGGCAACCCCTTGCGCACCGCAAGGGGTATGCTTACGGTGCGCAAGCACCTTGCAGAACCCAAAAACTTTTGATCTTTCAGTATTTCGAAAGGGCAACCATCTTTTCCGAATTTGGGACTTCAATTATCAGTTTGGGGCCTCTAAAATGTGCCTTGAACAGTTACATACCCTACCATTATGTTATGTTTGCTTGGATCCTTTTCAAAAGTGCCGAACAAGAAGGTTTACCGTAGAAATTTCCATAGGAACCTGTCATGCACTTCGAATTCAATTATTGTCAACAAATTCCTGGATTTAAGATATGTTAGATGTGTGTAAAATATAATTGGGTCTTGGGATTTATAAATGAGGTCGTTCAGAGGTAAAAATTAACATGACGCCACTTTTAAATCCTGCCAAAACATCTTTATTAAATCCGGGTTTACAACGCTTTTTGTCTTACCTGACACGTGTTGTTATATCATTGAACACGAATTTTCGAGATGTTACAAGTGTACTCATTCTTTTTCACATCAAATGATTTTAGATACACACATTCTTGAGTTTTGTGGTTTGTTTTACCATAGATGGTGCAGCTTTCAGCAGGTACAATGACACTTGTTTTGTTGAGATCATATGCTTTTAGATGAAAACAATCTTTTGTTAGATGATTCTTCTTTTCACAAAATTCACAAAACAGGTTTTTGATCTTTTCTCTTTTCTTCCTCTTTTCAGACTCCTTAGCAACAGAGTTTTGAACCACTGTTGGGATGTCTTTTAGAGGGATAACTTTGGCTTTAGGAGCTATGACACCATCAGTGGTTGTGAAATCCATAGGTTTAAAATTTTCAAGAATGTCACACTCATCAGACCATCTGGGTGATATTCCTCAATCTCTTCATAGGTTGAAGAGTCCAATGGTCTTTCAAGTGTGATTTTGTTGCCATTTTTATCAGTAATTTTGATTTCTTGGCCATTCTTGTTTGTGGGTATGATCTCCACTGAACCAGATTCTTTTGTAGCATTGTTTTCAACTTGGTCATGCTTTCTAAAACCAACACCAAATTTTACATTGCTTTTAATCTGTTTTTCAAGCATTACTTCATAACCTTTGCAAGATTCCACCCACTTTTCACAAGTGATTTGGGTGGATTCCAACTTCTTTTTGCAAACATGATATTTTTCTATCATAGTTTGGAGTTGGGTTTTGGTAATGCTTTGCTCTTCTTTTAGACAACAAATTTCTTTGTCTTTTTCAGCCAACTTGATTTTAAGTTCTTTTAATGACTTTTCAAATTTGACTTCATCAGTTAATACCTTGTCCCTAAGGTTTTCATTCACCTCTTTAATGCTAGCAAATGCAATAATGCATTTGTCTGAACACAGATTTTTAAGAACCTAAGGTGATACCTAGGCAGCTGTCATCATAGCACAATCACATTGATGATTACTTTCTTCATCAGCTCTTTCTTCTTTCTCACCCTCTTTCTTCTCTTCTTTTTCTTCCTTGTCTTCTTTGGAACAAGGATCAACCAGTGGTTCAATCAAGGTTTCTGAATTTTCTCCCAGCAGTAGTTCACCAGCAACTGCAGTAACCACTGCTTCAGCCACTTTATCCACTGTTTCAGTACTTAGCTGTTCTCCTTCAGCCTCAACCCCTTCTGGTATTGACTCTAATGCCATCAGACAAAATTCATCATTAATAGTATATCATTAGAAGCATAGAGTGCAAAATTTTCATCACCAAGCTCATCAGGCATGCTGATCTGGTTGAAACACTGTTGGAGCAGCTTGTTGAGGTGCAACAGGTTGCACTTGTGCCTGAGGGACAGGGGTTTGTACATACTGAATTTGTGGAACAGTGGTTTGAACATAATGCACAGGCACAGGGGTTGCAGCATCATGAGCAGTGTTAACATGTGCTGCAGGGGTATATTGGGCATAGTGCACAGTGCTTTGGTGTTGTGGTCTAGGGTTTGAGCTGGGATGAGTTATAATTGGACCAGTGGTTTGACTCCTGCCCTCCCTAGCAAAATGACCTAGCCTATTGCACTTATAGCACTTGATTTTTGATTTATCCAACCCAACTTTTAAATTCCCATGTAGCCCTGGGAATTTTCTCCCTGTTCTTTTATAGAATTTGCTTGTTCTCACACTAAGCAAAGCCAATTGATGCAAAATGTCCATTTCTTCTAAGTCAGTGGGATCAAAGTGCTGTAAGTCATTTAGTTCAAAGCACAAGTTATCTGAGTTCTGGCTTTCTCCATTTGCTATGAAAGCAAAGTTGGATGAGTGAGAATCAGAGTTGAAATTACCTCCAGCAGTTATGTCAATAAAATGATCATAACTCTGATCCTTACTGCTGCCAGACTCTTCTTGACCCAAAAGAGCTGTGTTTCCAAATGAATAATCATCTGTAACTTTGCCAGACTCTTGCAACTTCTTTTTCTGGTTTAACTCCATTTCATAGGTCAGGAGTCTACCATGAAGTTGGGTCAGTGTCAGATCTTTGAACTCAACAGAATTTCTAGTCATAAATGCAATTGTATCCCATTTTTCTGGTAGTGCTCTAAGAAACCTACTATTTTGTGTTGATTTAGGAAATTCAACTTTAACAAGTTTTAGCTCACTAATGAGACAACTGAAACGTTCAAACTGTTGAGTCAATGATTCACCCTTAATGTGACAAAAGGTTTCATACTGCTGATTCAGAATTTCCCTATTGTTTTCAATTACTTCTTCAGTTCCCCCAAATTGTTCCTTAAGTGCATCCCATAGTTCCTTGGCACTGTTACAATGTAACAGCCCAGCATAAATTTCATTGGGTAATGCAGATGCAATGATGCTAAATGCTTTGGCATCCATTTCGAACTTTTGAAAATCAGTTTCAGTATAGTTTTCATAACTTTTAGGTTCGAATTTCTTTGAATCCTCAGCACTTGGCACCATTGGAACATGGGGACCAAAAACAACTGATCTCCAACATCCAGTATTTTGTTGAGTAAGGATATGACCCATCCTTCTCTCCCAGATGTTGTACTCATTTCGTTTTAGCATGGGTGGTTTGAAAAGTGAACCGATGTTATTCTTATCATCTTGTGATCTTGAGGTCATCCTGGTTGTTTTACAGGCACTGATTAATCAACTTTGAACGTGATTAAACCTTACTCTGTTTTTCAACAAAACGAACAACTATCAGTATCAACGATTGTGAGCTGAACTATTTATGTCAAAATGATTGTTAGATCAAATTTGACTGTCTGAGCTCTGATACCAATTGTTAGGATCTGAGTTTGGATTGATTTGTTTTTACGTTTGAATTAAAATGAAAGATGAACAAGTAGTGCAGCGGAATATAAGTGGAAATAAACTTTGCACACAATCAAACAAGAGAATTGCTTTGATCAAACATTTTAACATAGAACCGAAAGATTGAATTTATTTCAACTACGATTACAATGCATGCATGAAACAAACTCCCCCTCAGCCTGAGCTCACAGTGTTTGTTCGTACAAGAAGAAGATTGGTGAAGAGCTAATAGAACAGTACAGGGTACCGTTCTATTTATAGGCACGGACAAACCACTGTGGCATCTTTGCTGACGTCACCATGAAAGTGACATCTAACCTCCTAACAAACTCTAACAACTGATCTAATACAAACACTGCTATGCTAACCACTTATTACAATACATTACATAACAACAAACTAAACTACTGTTGAAACCTTCCACTGTTGTGACTCCAGCAGTACTTGAAATATTCAGCAGTGCTTGACCCATAGCAGCAGATTGACTAGCAGGGCTTTAGTCATCATCAGTCTTTGACTTGATCAGCAGTTGTAAGTCAGCAGTTGTAACGATCAGTGGATTGGAGGTCATCAGATGTTGAAACCACTTTCAAGGGGAGAGAGTTGTATTCATAACATCTGCTTATTCTGGATCCACTGCTCTGATCCGGTTTTGGCTTTAATTATCTGTTCCTCTGATAGGGTTCAATCCCAACACTTTCGGTTTGTAATAGTTTGTTCTAAACGAGCTAAAGATGACGCCATATATGAAGCATAACATTGTCTTTTAAAAGCACCATGCAATCATTTCCAAAATGTCTCCGATCTTAAATTCATTTTGTTTCGTCATACTAGATGAGTCTGGGTTTTGTTTTTTGTATTGGATCAATATAATAACATTGATAGCATTTTAAAAGTGTTGGTACCCAGAAATCATTTGTTGGGGTGCGGATGAGGTGTTCAATCATATTTTCAAGGGGTGCGGTCGGGTTTTTTTTGCCTAAAATACACACTAAATTTTTTTTTCAAAGGGTGTGACCACCCTCCCTGGCCAAAAGGTAGGTCCGCCCCTGGTACCAGTGTTAATTGAACCTACCTGTTTATTTTCTGATTGTGATGAAGTTGAAGTTCCTTTGAAATCCGGCTGTGTAGAAAAACGACAGTGCTCGGCAGAACAGCCACCTTCAGGGTTGGGCTCGACTGACCCAACCGACCCAGGACTCGAGTCTGAACCAGAAACCGACAAACCGACCAACACCTTTGGGCTGGTTAGGAGCGCATGGAACTAGGGAATAGATCTGGTGAGATATAGAGGTGGATGGATGTGGATGAGGCAAATTCAGATCTCGTATTTTTAAATTCAACTTTCTTTTATACAATTAGGGCTTTAATGAAATCAGGGGATGAAGAAGACAACCTGCTATTTCATTTGAACATTAAAAGAGAGGGTGAAATGTCATTAATGCCCTCACATGCAACATATGTGAGGGCAGTTAATCAAGAAAATTAACGTGGTTAGTTGTAAAGGTTATACCCTGTAGCAAAATATGAACATAAAGGTTGGTTTTTGCTGATTTCATAGTAAAAGATACGAAGTGCAGTATGGGTATAACATAAAGGTTAATTTCTGCAATTTAGTCATTAAACAAATAAACCTATTTGTATTGTGAATAAGACAATTTCTAGAAAAGACATGAGAACAAGGGGAACGACATATAATTTTTTTTTATTAAATTATCTATAATACATTTCCTTAGGACTAAAATGTAATTTTGCCCTTAATTTTTAAGACGGCATATCAAACGCCACTGCTATTCCCTGTGAGTTTCATCCCACGCTTCCAAATATGCCCCCTTCAATTAGGTTTTAGTGATTTCTTTATGTGGCAGATGGAATCATGAAATCAAACGTATATTGGTTTCAATCTCAAATAAATGGAATTAAAGTCAATCGATGGTGTCGATTCGTTTCTTTTTGCCTGGTTGTGTTCTCTGATTCAAGAAGAAATAAAACACGCTACCTATATCTTTCATTATTCTTCCAATTCCAGTTGCCCTAATTTCAAGGTTTTTATTATTCAGGAATTTGGCTCGTTCAGTGATACTCCTTTCTTGATTACAACGTTTATGCTTAATTCGATGTTTTGGTGGTTTAATTTCATCAATGTTTATGTTTACCAGGTTCTGTGTTACCCGCGGCGTTTATTTGGTTCTGCGTCAATTTCATCAACTATTATATCTTCCAAAGGTGAAATCCTAAAATTTCTTCTATATCTATAAAGGCCGGTAAACTATTATAGGTAGCATACCTGCTAAACTATTGTTACAGCTTGCGTTGGCGCTTAGAGAATACAGTTTATCCGACAGAAGTGGGACATTTTCTACAAAGATCATATTCACAAAATCAATGTCGACCCGGTTCAGGCAATCGCTGGTGAGCAGGATGCAATATGTCCCTCTGAAGCCGTGGTATGTATGATCTTTAATCGTATATCGTTTTTGGTGTTAATGTTTATGAGAAAGTAGTTTGTAGTTATTGTTTTGAACAACCTTTTGAGTTTTGATATATCTGCATTGTTTTGTTTTATCTATTCATTAATTTTTCTGTATTTACTAAGTATGGGCTTTTCGTATGTTTGTTCAAACTGGTCTGACCGGAAGGGGTAATATTTTATGAGTGTTCAAAGCAGGTTGGGTTGGGTTTAAGGGTTATACTTTATGCGTGCTCAAAAGTCAAAACGGGTTGGATGAAGTTGTACCTTTAAGTATCAACGAGTTATTAATCTTCTATTTGCGGGTTCCTTTTTTAGATTTATTATGTAACATTTAACTTTTTTTATATTATTTTTATTTGTAATGCAGAAATGACGGAGAAGCCTATGTTATATGATGCTTTGGATGTTGCAAACAAGATTGGAATAATCTAAGGTAAAATGTCATTTCATTTTAAAGTGGAAATGTATGCTTAATCATTTTTGCAGTTCTGTTAGTTATGTTTGTTTTTTGTTTAAGAGTAGTCAATTTGGATTCAACTTTGCTAATGGCTATTAGTTATGTATGTTTTTTTTTACAGAGTAGTCAATTTGGATTCAACTTTGCTAATGGAGATACTTTACCTGCTTCAGTCATGTTTGTTATTTTGAGATTTTTTATCATACATTCTATTTAAATGATTGCATTATTGATCTTGAGGCATTAAACGTGTTACCGATCTGGAGGCACCTTTTGATACACCAGTAGGGGTGTAAACAAGTCGGGCCGAGTCCAAGCCTTCCACTACTCGAGCTCGGCTCGTCATGTTTTTACGAAGCTCGGCTTAGCTCGAATCTACTTATTTGAGCTTGAGCTCGGCTTGCGAGTAAGAGCCAAATCTTGAGCTCGGCTCGAGCTATTTGAGAACAATTTCAAACGAGCTAAAAGCTCAGCTCGAGCTCGCTTCGATTTCGCCTAAACGACCCAAAGCTCGGCTCGAACTCGGCTCGCCAATGTTATTAGTTTAATCATATGGGCCTAAGTTGAAACTGACATGGGTTTTTTAGTATTGGGTTATAATAATCTTTATCATTATAAATTTATAATATATATGTATATATAATTATATAAAACAACTAATTTTTTTTGAGCTCGTTTAGGCTCGAAGCCTAAACAAACTTTGTATTTCAGGCTTGAGCTCGGGCTCGTTAACTCTCGGCTTTGTCGAGCTTTTAACCGAGCCGATCCCGAGTAGCTCTCGAGCCTCTAGGCTTGCTTACACCCTTATACACTGGGATGTGCTCAAACCGAATCACTTAACCGGCTTGCATTAGGATTGGACAGAAAAAAAGGTTGCTTGCCTATTTTATCAGACTTGTGGTATGTTTCACATTAACCCAATGCTGAAGTTTTTGTGAAATATTTTTTTTTATCTTGTGAATTGTTTTTATTTGTCAGATTACATCATCACCGAGATGGAATTAAATGAATCACCTTAACAGGCTGTAATTTTGGTGTACAATGTGTGGGTGTTCAGACAATGAAAAATCGCACAGTTCAACATGAGCACTTTGCCATCTTTTGTGATTTGTAGCGGTTCTTGGAGGGTTATTTTTCGTTTGCTTTTAATAAGCAATTAAGGAGTCGCACATGTCACATGAAACAAGTTTAAAGCATGTACCTGGTACTCTGGTAGATGACATTTTTGCTTCAAAGCAGTGGCGGACCCAGGAATTTTTTCCTGGGGGTGCGAAATATTTTCAAAGATTTTAGGCCCCTAGCTGTATAAAAATATCGGTTCATAGCGGATCGGGTCGGATCATGTAAGACAAAAGAACATCAAACTAAAATTTATAAATCATCAAAAACTCGTCCAACGTCATTACAAATTACAAACGTATTTAAAATTGTGCCCTACAGGGTTTTTTTTTTTTTTTTTTTTTTTGAAACATATCCAAAATATCATCTGATGATACTAAACACGCCATAAGTTCATTACATTCTTACTCATTGTTCCTAACACATATAATTTGCTCCATAAGTTCATAAAACAACACTAAACACTTAAACAAAATAAACAATCATGTTCAACCATAGCCCATAACTTTCAATTATATTTTTAAACAATCAAGCCCTAATATTAAATGTTGATTACTTGTAACTAATCATTTAAACTAACAAAGCTATAAATAAAACAACAAAATCATTTAATTACAAGTCTAGAACAACAAAAAAATAAAAAAGATTAAACACTTACAAATCTATATTTTCTTCTAATCATCACATAAAACAAAATAAATAAATAAATAAACCATACTAGTTCTATATTGGAATTCTTACGTAATATTGATCGGTCCAACCGGAATTTTGGTTTTTCCGGTAAAAAAAGCCACCAGGTCGTGAACAGTGGCGTCAAGTCACTGGGAGTTTTTTGGGGGGCGGGATTTGGAAATGGAATGGGTGGATGGGTTTGGGTTATTTTATTTAGTTCAAATTTCTTTAGGTTGGGTTTGGGCTTGTATTAATAAAAATTAATTGCAGATTGGGCTTTGATTGGATTAAATAATTAAGTGAATAAGTGGTTAGTAAATTTTTTTTTTTTCTAAGTGGGGCGGTTGAAAATTTTCAAGGGGTGCAGGTGAAAAATTCCAAAGGGTGCGGTCGGGATTTCCGGGAAAAAGTAACACTAAAAAATATTTTTTCATGGGGTGCGCCCGCCCACCCTTGGCATAGGGTGGGTACGCCCCTGCTTCAAAGTATTGGTCTTAAGCGCGAACATCTACCTGGAGCTTTTGCATGTGCATCTTCAAAATCATCCTTCAATACCATGACAAAGGTAAAGCAATTTAGGTTATATTTATTGATAACACAGTAGATGATGCCATTAGCTGTCTGTTTTGGAAGTGATGGACTCACCTTGAAATTAGTTTTTGTTTTAAAGAAAGAAGCAACAATAAGCACATTCATAATTGAACTTTTGGAAAATAAGATAGTTAGGGCTATATAATTCACTTCCAAGCCTTTAACATTTCAACTTTCTTTATCTTGAGAAGTTTCTTTTTGTGTTTATAATACCCTTAGTTTATAAAAAACGTGCTTAAGGCGCACCTAGGCATGAGGAGCCTTCATGTGAGGTGGTCATCGCTTCTGACACATAATGCGTGCTTCTTCGCCTCTCGCCTAGCATGGTTATGCCTCGGCTCCGGGGCTTATTGCTTCACTGCTCGTCACGCTTTTTAAAACTAAAAATTGAATCCAGTTTCATTGTGGTTTGTATATTACCCTTTCAGGAATTTTACACTTTACACTAAATGGCAATGTGTTGGGGGCTATTCAATTGACAAAACCGATGTCACCTGACCTACTTTAAAATGACAAAGGCCTGCTTTTTGATCTTCTAAGCTTCCTTTTTGTTGAACTTAAAAGAAATGTTGAGCATGATAATCATAAGATCGAATACTTTTTGTGAAGTTTTTTCAGTTATTTATTTTAATGTACATATTACTTGGCAACACATCTTGAAGTTGCTCAAGCCAAGTTGACTCCTTTTGGCAAAATGCAAGATTACGTTGAAACGCTTGAAGTAAGTTTTTTCATTGAGGAAGCTTTTAGTATATTAATAGTCTTATTATTAGTTTGGTTAATAAATGAGTTATTTTTATGCAGGATTTTATGGCCTTACTAGCTTACAAGGAACTAGAACAATCACTAGGATTTTATGGCCTTATTAGTCAACAAACCTTGGATCAGTTGATGGTTTAAGTCATGTGACATAGACAACCCAAAAAGATTAAATAAGTCTTATGAATATGATTTTTTTACCATAAAGAATGTAATTTATATATAGTTCAACAAACTTTGGATGAGTTATTGGTGTAAGTCATGTGACATAGACTACCCAAAAAGTTAAATAAGTCTTATGATTATGATTTTTTTTAATTTTATGGTTTGAATTATGTCCTTGTCCTGTATTCTCATTTCCGCCGCAACGCGCGGGTTTCTAGGGGTGTTCATCGAATCGAATATCGAATTTTTGAATTATTCGAATCGAATTGTTCGAATGATTTTTATTTTTCCTTGAATTCGTATTCGATTCGAATCCGATTAAAACCTACCGAATTCGATTCGAATTCGTATTCGAATAAAAAACCCAATTCGTATTCGAATAAAAATTCGAATTCGAATCGAATTCGAATAAATTCGATTTAATTCAGATTCTTTAAAAACATGTAAAAAACTTTCAAAATGAAACATAAATTTTAAGGCAGCCATAAAGCACGATATCACATTAAAAAGTTCCAAATAAAGTACCGCAAGTCTAAAATTCAAAATGAGAAGTCGGGAATAACCACTCCACATTACAAGTTAATAGTTTTACGCTTAGAAATCTATTGATAGATTTGTTACTTAGGTTTTAGTTATGGGCCATGTAGTGGGTTTGGTAATGGGTAATTTTAATACTTGGGAAAAAACTTGTAAATAATTTATAGTATAGCCTAATACAAGTTATATGTATTATATATAAAAATAGTAAATAAAAATGTATAATTTTTATTCGAATTTCGAATCGAATCGAATTTGAAATTATAAATCGTATTCGATTCGTATTCAATTTACTTGACTCGAATTCAATCGAATTCAAATTCGAATTCTTATAATCGAAACGAATTCTTGATAATCGAATTTAAACGAATTTCGAATTTTTTGAATTCGAAACGAATTCTGCACACCCCTACGAGTTTCCCACTAGTACAACTAAAAAGGACATGAGAACAAGGGGAATGGAATATAAATCTTTTTATTAAATTATACAACATATTAAGAAGAGTAAACTGCAATTTTACACCCTGTGGTTAGGGGTGATTGGCACCCTTACCCCCCTAAGGAAATAATTGCAATTTTACCCCCTCACTGTTTGCTGTTATGTTGCAACCTTACCCCCCGGCCTCAAATTTGTTGACTAATATGTTGACTACCACCTGAAATGACTATAATGCCCTTTCATATTACCCCCTGTGTTTTGTGCACTCTGTGATATTACCCCCTGCCACCACTGCCACGGCCATTCACCACCACAACCACCACTGCCACCGCCATTCACCACCACAACCACCACTGCCACCTCCAGCCACCACCCACAACCACCACTGCCACTGCCACCGCCATTCACCGCCCTCATAACTTTGTTTTTTTTTTTCTTTTGAATTCGTTTTTACTGGTTAAGTTTTACTCATGATAGTTTAATGGGGTGTTTTGGATGTATGTTTTGGAGATGCAGTCACATATTAACAATATTCTGCATATTAATGGCGGTGATTTCTCTCCATATTAATTACAATATTCTCCAATAACATCAAACACCTCCAATAACATCAAACACCGCATATGGTTAAATTATTACAGAATAAATTTAATATGCAGAATATTACAGAATATTATTACAGATTAACAATATTTTGCATATGGAGACAAAACACCGCATATGGAGAGAAAATGTTAATCTGTAATAATTTAACCAGTAACATCAAACACCTCTAATAACATCAAACTCCACAGGATATAATTACACCTGCATATGGAGAGAATTGCATTACTTTTGATTCTTTATATGATTGTGGACGGTGATTTCTAATAATTTTACAGTTCTAATCACAGACATATTGCATTACTCTGTGATTGCAGGGTGACTTTGAACAGTCACAGATTAACAATATTCTCTCCATACGGAGAAGATGGAGATGCAGTCACAGAATCGCCATCAAAGTCACCCTGCATATGGAGAGAATTGCATTACTTTGTAACAGTCACAGATTAACAATATTCTGCAGAATTCGCCATTTACAATGGCTCCTCGTTGGAGAAGATGACCGGAGTTGCAGGTTTCCGGTGACGGAAGTAGTGGTGGTGTTATAATGAAATGGCAGCGGCGATGGTTGTCTGTGTTATGTGAGGGAGAAGAAGAAAAGGGGTGAGGGCGGTGAATGGCGGTGGCAGTGGTGGTTGTGGGTGGTGGCTGGAGGTGGCAGTGGTGGTTGTGGTGGTGAATGGCGGTGGCAGTGGTGGTTGTGGTGGTGAATGGCGGTGGCAGTGGTGGCAGGGGGTAATATCACAGAGTGCACAAAACACAGGGGGGTAATATGAAAGAGCATTATAGTCATTTCAGGTGGTAGTCAACAAATTTGAGGCCGGGGGTAAGGTTGCAACATAACAGCAAACAGTAGGGGGTAAAATTGCAATTATTTCCTTAGAGGGGGTAAGGGTGCCAATCACCCCTAACCACATGGTGTAAAATTACAGTTTACTCTATTAAGAATTTATGATGGTCTCAATTCGTGTTGATGTCATCATTTATATGCTTTTAAAGATATTCAAGCTTTGTATTTTATTTTCTATTGATTAATTGTAGGGTCTCTTTTCAAGCGAATGCATCCCTTTTTCAACAGTCATATATAAAAGAGTCTATTCAATATGTTACATTGATCTTATCTAAATTGTGTACCAGTCCATTGTTGTGTCACTTCAACAACCCATAGTTGTCAATATATTTTTTCCTTCTAAACTATAAATCATTTATTTTAGTATAGTTACATTAATAGGCAAACAACCCTATTTTCTACATTTATCTTCAAAACTTATATGCCCAATAGATATGTAAAATATGTGTATACCCTTAATAGTTATGTTGTTGATAATCTTTGTAGTGCTATGTGTTTTATGTGATGAGAATATAGTGTATATATCTTCACAAACAAATCTAGTTGTACTTAATAGGATAGAGATGCTAATCTCTTCAATTTGGATCTACACTATAGTTGTTAAAAGCCATCGTCTCTTTCGCCTAGGCCCAATTTCCTAGCTAGGCAAGGCAATTGCGCCTTAAGTCAAGGCAATTGCGCTTTAATTATTCAGGTGATGGTTCATGCGTAGATTCCAGCGAGATTCCTGGATTCTTGAGAGTTTTCGGTCAAATTCTCTAAATTCTGGCAAGATTCTAGCTGGATTTCTACTTTTATCTAACGAAGCTACTTTTCTACACTAATAAACTAGCATTTTCTAACTTTTGATACTAAATAGACGATATTAAATGTTATATAATAACTTTAGTTTATTTTATTTGAAGAATAGTATTAATTTTTATTATATAAAAACATTTTAAGTTTTTTTTGTTGTACGCTTTTTTTTTCTTAGGCCAGCGCTTTTTTTGTGCCTTGCGCCTAGGCCCCAGGCGAGGCCTATGCGCCTTGAGTGCGCCTAACGCCTTTAATAACCATGATCTACACCGAAGCCACACAAGATCCTTAATCTCTTCAAGCACCTTCCCCACCGGAACATTTCGATTATTAAACGGGTTCTCATTTCTGTACCTCCATTTCGATTATATGGTATAAGTGTATAACACATATAATACACTTTGTTTATGTGTGGGTGCATATAACATTCTATTTTGTAATAGTATATAAATAATGAAAATACATGTAAAAAATAAATAATTAGCAAATGTTTTAGTTACAAAATATACAATATTGTTTACCCAAATTTTTCATCGCTTAAGTAACAAATAACTCGTATTATTACTAATCACATAACGAGTTACACCCATAAAATATAATCAAGTGATCAATTGCATATGTTCCTTCAAAAACTATATAAAACTAACTATTCTATCCACCACATATTTTAATAGTATAATATATTGTAAATTAAATCTTACATTTCATAAATAAATGTATATATGTAGCGGCGCGCCCAACATAAAACCAATTTTAAATAAAAAAAACATCATGAACCGTATAACGCGCTTTACACGGATTTTGAAAAATACATTCAGACTCACAAAAAGCGACACGTAATCTATAACATAACAAGCTATGTAATTTAGTTAAAACAAAACGTCCAAATGCTTATAAAGTTATCATTATTCTCTATTTAAAATTGGTTTTGTGTCAAATATGTTATAAGAATAGAGCGTGACATGAAATTCTCAAAATAATAAAGTCCATAATTCACTTATAATCCAATATACAATATCTAAACAAAGTGTATAGACGGCTGAATAGTAGCGTATAAAGAAGGGCATTATTGAAATATTGGTCCTAGTTTCCTCCATTAAAAACCCATAAACTCTCCACAAAAACATAACCAACAGAGCAGAGATTGGTTTATTATAAACAGGATGACAGAAGTCATATTAAATGTCGATGAACATTTTATATATCCTGCATCTGAGATTATATGTTGTAGAATTTGTCACGAAGCCGAGTTCGAAAGCTGTAAATCATTAGAATCTCCATGTTCATGTTCTGGAACCGTCAAGGTACATTTTCTGTTTCTGACTTCCTTTATGTGTTTTTAACTACGCGTTGATTTTAGACGCTGGTGTTTAAATTTAAATATTTAATTTTAATAAGACGTTTTGATTGATTGATTGATTGATCATTAGTTTGCGCATAGAGATTGCGTACAGAGATGGTGTGACGAGAAAGGAAACACTAATTGCGAAATTTGCCTCCAGGTTAGATTTATTTATCGATTTGTGTTCGTTTTTTTTTTTTATTAATCTTGTTCCAGTTTTTATGGTTGTTTTTGTAAATTTCTGTCCGACTCTCATTTGACATTTTCGCGAAGGTTTGAATTAATACTAACCGTTTTTGGTTTGAGCTTAACCATTTCTGTTATCATGACGAACCTTGAAGTGTGTTCGGTAGATCTTTTTTTTTTTTTTTTTTTTTTTTTTGCCAAACCAACAAATTACAAACAAACGACAGGTAAACGGACAAAAAGCTGCGCCGCAACCCCGTTTTGAATTGCAAAACTGCTCCTACCAAATTACAAACAAATGGCAGATTACTTGTTACGGAAATATATCATATTAATCAAAACTTAACTTTATTTAAAAAAGAAAATTCTGACTCATTTGTGTGTGTGTATATACATATAACCGATTTCGAGCTAAGATTTTACCTACAGTAATTAATAAATAAGCAGAAAAGTTTGACTCGCATAATAGTTACTAGTTACTACACTTAAAAATTTTCATATTTTCGAAAATATTCCAGGTACTTGTATTCAAAAGAAAATAATAATAAGTGGACCACAAAGACAAATTATAAAAATAATAAAGTTAATAACGTGAAATTTATTACAATAATTATAGAAGTAAATGTGAATTGCATGGACACAATCATATAAATATATATGAAATATTAATATATACTTAAGTATTTATGATTTTCTATCATTTGAAAAATATTCTACCCTCATGACCAATGATATTGGGCATTATATGTAGGACACTAAAACAGTTGTAATAAGCTTAAAGTTATAAAATATCTTATATGCTTAAAATCAAAAGTACAATGAATAATTTGTAATAAATCCTAGTTGCTTTGAAAACAATTTTGTTTTGTAAATGACATGTTGTACCAACTGAAAATGACATGAACTTGTATAACGTTGCAGAAATTTGAACCGGGATATTCAGCGTCGACACCCTCCAAACAAAACCACGAGATTGATGTCCCTATTCGGTAATTACTCGTCTCCTTATTGATTTCTAGTTCAGTTATCATGTAATATATGTGTGTGCTTACTTTAGTATAATACATAAAGTTTGTTATCATGTACGTATTATAATAAACATAAACATTTTTATTAGATAACACGTATATTTGATTATGTGATGTGTACAAGTGACGCGTATATAACTTTTATTGTTATCATGACATCAAAAGTAAAAAAGATCGAAATGAAATTGTTTTTCACACCTCGCGTCACTTGCCACCCAACCAACCACCAACTTAGCCTCTCTCCAACCACCTAAAATCGAAGTTGGCCAACAAAAAATCTCAAACACTCGAAATACGAGATACAAGTTGAAATTGAACCGACGATGACGGTAACGAGTGATGACAATGGAGGCGTAGATGCCGGGAGAGAGAGGATAGTGATAGTCAAAGAAGGGTACCAAATAGTGGTTATGTCCTTTTTTTAAATGTCACATAATCAGTTTGTATCTACTAGGTCATCTTATATGTCATAATGAACAAATATTAAAAAAAAATTGTGCATTATTTTAGTGTTAAAATAGATACATATGTTATGATACAAAACATATTATTGATCAACAATATTAACCAAAAATGTATTTAGCGAATTTTATATTGGTAGTAACCATGTTTGCATATTAATTGACAACTCATAATTTCTTTTCAATCTTAAATCTGTTAATTTTAAAAAAGTAGAAAGACTGTTATTGTTCAAGATGCAGCCCCCTTCTAAGATAGCCTGGGGACAATTTCTTTTAAAACTTTTTAATGTTTTTTTCTGTACAATTTAATTTTGCTGATTGATTTAATAATATTACAATAATAGAGAAAGATTGGAAGTTCCTAGAACAGATGAAATTCTTGAAGCAGTTGTCATTGTTGATGAAGAAGAAACCTTGGTTGAAAGAGAATTTACAGACTGTTCATCAGTTGCTGATACCACTACTTCAATGTGCAGAAATTTGGCTCTTATAGTAAGTTTTTACCATAATTTTTTGAGAAATAATTGTAACAGGGTGTTGGATTATTTGTTATAAGAGATATATATGTTAGTTTTTATAAAATAAGAATAAACATCTCCAAATTATATACTCACAAATAACTAGACACACACTTTAGGCAAACAATCCCAAGCAACATTAAAAATACTTATTATATCAAAACACATAATAAGTAGATGAAACAGTTTGAAAAAAAAAAATACTAGAAATGCTTCTATTCACTACTGCATACACTATAATATTTTAATTTTAATTATTTTATAGTTTTAGTATTAATAAATGCATGTATCAACGCATAGATGTATTCATCGATGAATAAAATCTTACTAATTACTCTCAATCACAATTTAGTTATATATATAAGGTCCATCTAAGCTACAATAAAATAAATGTTATTTGTTAAACAATTTATTTATTTTTGAACAATTATTGGACTCAGTGGCGAAGCTTGAAAAAGAAGTTCGGGGGGTCGGAAGGTAACGGACCTAAGAAAATTTTTTATCGAGTAGTTTCGAGGTGTATGTTCGGGTCGAACGTCGGTGATTCGATTCGGGTCGGGTCGGGTCAAACATTAATATCAAATAAAAAACGTTCTCAAACATTAAAAAATAAGTTATCATTTTATTTTTCCCCATAGCATAATCTAATAACAAAACAAGTTAACAAATCACCCTAAATTTCAGACTCTAATTTCTATCTAAATCAAATCACAATAAGATTAAACAAATAAAATTAGACAAAGTTACAGAAATATTCAACAAGTTTAGGGCAAAAAATTGGACCAATTTCACCCTAAATCACATAAATTGTGGCCCTAAATTAAACCTAAAGATAAAAAACACATACCTTTAACCTTATGAAGATTGAAGAAGTCAAACAAGAGTACAAGACCACAACAACGAGCAGCGTTTTGACTTTTGTTCTCGAATAAGAAGCTGAAGTCGAACAGTTCTGGAACCTACGTTTCCCCCCTTCTGCAGTTCTGGCTTGTGGCTTCTGTTCTTCTGGTCGATGTTCCAAAGTAAACGAATTTGTTTTTTTTTTTATAGGGTGGGCTTTTAAGTTGGGCTATATAATGATTTGATTTGGGTTATATAATATACATTCTCTAGTATTCTACCAAATATAATGATTTGGACTATAATATTTGGGCTAATTAAATATTTTATTTGGGCTATATAAATAAAAAAAATTTAAACCGAGGGGTCGAAAACGTATATACCTAAAATAAAACCGGGGGTCGAAAACATATAAACCTACAAAATCCTATACGATACGTACCTATATAACACTACTGACCGAAAAGTTCGGGGGGTCGGGCGCCCCTCCCCGCCCCTTAAATCCTGCGCCCCTGATTGGACTTGGACTAGGTTGGTAGGTTGAGTTGTTATCCAAACGTTGAATTCAATACTAGGTAATGATAAATAAAATACATGTCTTATAATACTAAATATTATAAGTTTGTTGAACAAAATATTATATAATATTACTATGTTAGCCTATAGCTATTTTGGTTTTCATTTAAAAGATTATAAAAAATATACAAACGTTTAAAGGTCAAAGCATGTGTTTTCATCTTAAAGTTTTAGTCCATTAGTTCTTAATGTTTGAAAAGCCTAATAGGGGCCCCTAATGTTCACACGGTATCAAGTGGTCAAGAAAAAACAAATTAATGCCATAAACCATTAATTAACAACTGTTTACCATTAGGCTCCCACGCTTTGATGGGACCACCCTTTGAATTTTAGACACAAAAAGAATTGATGGTGGAAGTGTGAGGTGTTTGAAACTTGAGGGTTAAAAATGAACATTTATTTTATTTGTTAACGACTATAACAGACCGGGGCGGACCTACTCATAGTCGCGGGTGAGCGGGCGCACCCCTTGAAAAAAAAAATTAATGTATATTTTAGGCAAAAAACCCGACCGCACCATTGAAAATATGGTTGAACGTCTCATCCGCACCCCAGCAAATAACTCATGGGTTCACCACTGATAACAGATAGTTAAAACACCGTTATGTGTGTGATTATAATTGTTGTATACTTGTATTGGATATTATAAAGAAAAGTGTTACAAGAGAGATGTATATATAATACGCATATTTACTTAAACTACCTTCTAATATTTATATAATGACACCTCTAACTAATCATAAATACATTGTGTCTAATACAAATAAATAACAACATGACCAAACTAAATGATGCTAAATTGTGCATTGGAGGTGTTTATAGCAACCCGGTTGTTCAAACTGAAAACCGTATAAATCTCAAAACCAGTCATATTGGTTTGCTTCGCTTTGGTTTAGACGGTTTGATAGGTTTTAATGGTTTATAAATTCTTCTGTAGTACATGACTTGAGAAGAAAATTGTTTATAATGAAAGCAAAGTCATTGTGATACATAAATTAAATGTATAAATACATAAGATTACAATGATTTTTTGGTTTATTTTCTTTCGAATTATAAATGTGCATAACAAAACATGCAGTTTACAATGCTTCTACTAGCCAGACATTTTATTGGGGTGCTAGTTGGCGAAACAGGAGATTATCCATTTACCTTTTTAACAGTAAGTATCATTTACGCTGCTAATTCTTTCTACTTTTGTCCTATATGATTTTTGATGTGATTATGATTTGCTCATTTGTTTTCAGTTAATAGTTATAAAGGCTTGTGGGATATTGCTTCCAATGTACACAATATTGCGAATGATCGATATGGTCCATAACATCATCACACATCAATATCCGGTTTGTCCCAAATTCTTTATTGTGTAGTTAAAAAAAAGTTTCTCACTATTGATGGTTCAGACGGGTTGGTTAACATGTGTTTTTTTGTGTTTAATAAGACGAAGAAAACAATTATGTCATCTTTTTATTTTAGGGTGAAATAAGTTGTTTTTTAATACGCGATTAATTGATATATATTGCATGGTATTTGTTTCTTACTTGTAATATAAGATGTTTAATTAAGTCATCCCAAACGCCTTCTAAACGACCATTGTAGCCTGTAACTTGTACTAAGATCTTATGTGGTTTCTACACAGGATTTGGAACGAGGCCACATATAGTTGACATACACAAATACAACGAACAAGATGACAACTGTCAAACTCTGATTGGTGGCATTGGATAGGATTGGCTTCAGTATATAGTTTTAAATTCTTCTAACTTTAGGTTGCAGCCTGTTGAACCCACAATTAGTTATTAAAACCCTGTTATGTTCAGCACTTGAATCAATATAGATAAGAAAAAGAGTTTATGGCACACCAACTTTTAATAACTTGTCATTTAATTTTGTTACCATTTGATATAACCCGCGACATGATAATCGCCAAATAAACCGCCATATCAGCAAAAATCATCCACATGGTGGCTTACTTGGCAAAACTTTACATCAATAACTGGATGGCTATAGGTAGTGGTGCAAAAATCGGGTTTTTTTAAAAACCGGGTTTCGGGTAGGATCGGGTTCGGGTAGGATCGGGTTTTACAAAATCGGGTTTTTTTTTTAAACCGGGTCGGGTTCGGGTCCGGGTTTTCTACCAAAAATGTATACCCTATATACCCGGGTTCGGGTCGGGTTTTATAAAACCCGGGTATTATAATACCCTATTTCCGGGTTCGGGTTCGGTTCGGGCATTCATCGGGTAGGGTTCGGGTATGCATCGGGTTGGGAAAAAACCCGCACCGGGTATTAAAAAAACCCGACCGGAACTATGCTTATAAAATGTATCAAACATAACTCTCACACATAGACATCAAATCTATTGATAAACAGAGGCACAATTTATAGTTCTTCATGTGGTTATTCTTGAACTTTATAAACAGAGGCATAATTTATTAAATACAAAAACTAATAATGATATTAAACAAACAAAGAAAATAGAAGGGCCAACATATATTGGCATATTTGTTTCCACTTGTAATGAAATATACTAAATAATTAAGTAGCGGTGGCAAATATCATTAGAAACCTAATAATTAAACAAGATTACATCAAAGTGCATACATAATTTTGTTAAATCATAAGAACTAAAAGTCTTAATGCATACGTAATTAAACAAGATTACATCAAAATCGGGTTTTTTTAAAAACCGGTTCCGGGTATTTATAAAACTCGGTTCCGGGTTCGGGTTCGGGTATTTATAAAACCGGGTTCGGGTATAAACCGGGTATAAAAAAAACCGGTTCCGGGTTCGGGTTTTAGATCAAATATGCATACCCGGTCCCTACCCTACGGGTAGGGTCGGGTTCGGGTATAAAAAACCCGGGTTTTATAATACCCGGTTCCAGGTTTTTTTTCAGGTCCGGGTCCGGGTTTTTTGTGCACCACTAGCTATAGGTTAAATTGCCAATCAAAAGCCAATGAAATTAGGTAGAAACATAGTCCACTGACAATTTTACTTTTGGTTTAAAAAACAAACAAAAACACAGAAAAAATAAGGTAGGACTATCCAAGTGTAGATTTGGGAATAGAGCTGGATTGTTATTTTAAGAAATTTAACTACTTATAAATCTCATATCATTTTAAAATGTTTAAGTAAAAATTCAGAGTAGAAAATAACTAAAGTATTTAAACAATACCATCAAGACCTTATCCTACTTGATAAATAAATACCAAAAGTCTCAACAGGTTCCTCATACTTCATTCATTGGCAGTCTTAAAACTTGACAAGTACAATTCAAGCATCAATAAATCGAATATCAAAGGTGTTTGGATGAATCTGCCACACGTTCAACGCTGCATATTCCTCTAAACATTCTTTCAGCTGAGCTTCAGTGTACCCCTATATATATCCACAATCAAATTACAACCCACAAAATAAAAAAAATAAAAAAACCCACCATACCAATACAAAAAAAAATGAAGAGAAAACTCACCATTCTTGAAATCCTGTTTAGAGCTTGTGCATAGCTTACATCCATCTTGTTGGCCCTTGCTGCCTCATCACGTAAAATCGAATAAATGTCCGAGATCGCATCAAGACCAGACCGCTGCCTTTCATCAGAGTACAATGAAAACTTTGACATTTGCATCAGCCGAAGTGCCTCGTCCACATCACTCTGAGCAACGGTTTCTGAGAATCTCAGCCTCGCAAGCGCCTGCAGTTTTATTTTATTGTTAACAATGATCACCATTGACCGCCCATTGTTAGCTAAAAGTGGAATACGTGTTTCAAAAGAAAAAAAACTCACAGCCGATATCCTTAGAATACTGAGAAGAGTTCTGACAGTTGTGTATGAGTGTGGGCTGCTTGATTTCGCTTCTTCTTGCCTGATGCTCGAGTATGCAGTAGCTATATACTCCTCCAGTTCTCTCGGAACAGATGGAGATAGCTTTCTGGCGGCTGAAATATATGCCCTGTAGACAAATAAAAATAAGTTTATTATCGATAATCATTATGGATACATGAATACATGGTATATTTACTAAAAGGAACGAAGTGAAAATACCTAAGAACAGAAGCTTCGAGAGGAGCAAACCCAAGGGCTGGAGATTCTCGTTTTTGGTGAACGTAAACAACATGTCTAGCCATTTCAAGATCATTATCCATGTCAGCTTTGTCAAGGATCAACCACAAAAGATCGAATCTTGATAGAAGTGCTGGAGGGAGGTTGATGTTTTCAGCTGGAGTTCTACGTAGATCGTATCTTCCCCTTTTTAACAAAATAAGATATTTATATTTAATATAAATATGCCAGTGACTGATAATATATGAGAAATGGAAATAGTATTTTATGTGTTACCAGGCTGGATTTGCGGCAGCAAGAACTGCGGTTCTTGCATTCAAAGAAGTTGTGATTCCAGCCTTGGCAATGCTGACTGTCTGCTGTTCCATGACTTCATGTATAGCTGTTCGATCAGACTCATCCATCTTATCAAACTCATCAATTGCACATATACCCATGTCTGCCAATACCTAATGGATCAGGTGCGCAAAAATTGTTAGATTTATTGCGTTGAGGTAGCCATCTCAACCTGTATGCGTTATTTCTAACTGCTCAAAACAGGTTAAAGAAAATTAACTTAGAAGATAACAGGTCAGAAAGTTGAGCACCACTCAATGTGTACTTTTAATGCACAAAACCCTCATAAATCATTTTGGCTCGAGAAAAAGCTTGAAACAAGCCGAGCCTTATCGAGCCCGAGCCGACATTGAGCCTAAAATAAAGCTTGTTTATTTATCGAGCCCGAGCTTGAGCTTGGCATGTGAACCTCGTTTATCAAGACTTAGTGTAATATTAGTTTTTATTAATATTTAATAACATTTCCCCTTATTTAAAGTTGTCTAGTAAACAAGCCAAGCCGAGCTTATTTAAACTTGTTTACGAGCCAAGCTCGCACCTAAATATAATCTTTTTAGTAAAGAGCCCGAGCCCAAGCTTCACTTATCGACCTCACGAGCCTTCGCGAGTCTAAATGAGTCTCTTATTTATATTATTTTATTTAATATATTAATCAATAGATAATAAATGAGCCGAGCTCAGGCTCGACTTGGCTCATTTGCACCCCTAGTATGCACCCATTTCAACCATTTATATGTTGAATATTTATTAAATAACTGAATAATGAAAATTGTTGTGATGAATAGTGTTGCACCAAATTTAGCGTAAATGGGGTGACTAATAATGTTAAACTAAAACTTTTTAATCATTTTGTTATCTTGGCTAGAGATGGTTTACACACCAATTTGGTGCTTTGATACATACATTGAAGATGGTCTTATATTTTTATTGAAATGGTATGATTATTTTATACATATTTGGCATACTACTTAGATATATAATAACAAAATTCCAACCCGTTTCAACCTACACCGTATATTACCCATTACCCAACCCACCCATTTTTCCAACTTTAGTAATATCACAATTCTCACCAGTGCGCCCCCTTCTAAAACCATCTCATTTGTCACTGGATCCTTCTGAACAGCTGCTGTAAGACCAACTCCACTGCTTCCTTTGCCAGTTGTATACACACCCCTTGGTGCAACATTAATTATGTGCTTTAAAAGTTGACTTTTTGCAACTCCAGGATCACCCATCAAACATATGTGTAGATCACCTCTTATCTGCATTACCGCATGCAGAACACCATGTTAAATTAACAAAGCAGATAGATAAAGCTGATATATAATTAGGTTGAGATAAACAAGAAAAGAATTAACACAATACCTTCATCCCATCCTTTAGTTTCCTGTGAGGAGCACCCACTAAGAGGAGTAAAAGAGCTTTTTTGATATCTTCATGTCCAAAAATCTCAGGAGCCAATGAGCGGGCCAGCTTGTTGTATATATCACCATCTTCAGACAGGCGCGCAATTTGTTCTTCTTCATCTCCTTTGAGTTCGTACCTGCACAGAAAAAGCAAAAGAATATAATGTTCAGGGTCGGCTATGAATGCTTAAAAACGATACTTATAGCCATAAAATTAAAAGTTTCTTACTCTTCATATTTTTTCTTGAAATGAGATATTGACATGGCCTCCAAATATGTATCTGCTACTAAACCCGCACGCATTGCTCTAAATCCAGTATAAGGTATAGGAAGAAATATTCCAGATAGCTCAACAACATCACCTGGGGATACCTGTGGAATTAACAAGTAGACTTCAGACTCACACTTGGAAAAATTATGTTCTATTTCTAAAAGCTATATATCAGTCCACAAAAAATATTACATGTTGGCTAAACTCATAATAACCAACCTTTCTTGTAAGTTCGCCTCGGAAATGAACAGTCATTGTACGAGGAATGTGACCTTTAGGAACATGTTCAGATAGTTCTTGAAGTTTTGCCTAAAAAAGTTGGGTAGAACAACTCGTGTAAGAAAACATTTGCATTAAACTAAATGTGAAAGTTTTGCTAACAAAGATTTTATGCTAACCTCCTGAAACTTCAAAAACTTTGAAGCTCTGAGTTGGAGAATAAGATTTCCTTTTGCTCGGTTAACATTACAACGCTTTGATGGACATTCAAACAGTGGCATGAACACTCGAGCAGTTACTTCCTGTTGCGTAAAGTAGCATGTTATACAGACAAGTATATCAAATGTAACAAATGTAAAAACAGAAAAACTACTTTAAAAAATCCCACAAAAACACAAAAGTATGGCTACTTCATTGACCTGCAAGGCCTGAATATGATACTGAATTACCAACTATAATATATAAAATACATGAAAGAACCACTAGCAACAGTTTTTCATAAGCAATACAAATCAAATGTGTTTTCAGAAGTGAGCTTAGTGTAAACATGATTACACACCTGATATATTTCAAAACCACACTCTTCACATGTGTAAACAGCAACCTTCATCAACGGTTTTACATCCGAACAGCGAGTCACAATACCAGATATCTTAACAAGCTGGCCAATATTTGAAGCCCTAACCTCCCTTATAGTAAAGGGTTGGCCCTTTGCAGAAGCTCGAATGTACACTTCACTGGTTTCCACAAAAATGAGCATTAGAAACATGAATAAGCTGTATGGATCACTAACAAATCAATTTCCATTCAAATAGAACATCAATGTAGCTAGCCTATAGCAACTAGCATGTCAACATAACTTTTCTGAAACAAAAACTGTAATACATATAAAACTCCATTCATTTAATTTCTAGTTAATAATTCACTGTTTCATGATTGTGAGTGAATAAGTATTACACTAACAAAATGAATTAAACAATCAGCTAATGACCCAATTCAACCTTAAACTGTCATATCTTTATTTAAACTAATATAATCAAAACCTTCAACTCAATTCATAAAAGCCAAAACCAAATTAATCAAACAAAAGCCCTAACTTATACTTACTAAAATCGCTTAATCTCCGGCGGCATCCTCTGCCTCGGATCAGTGCCATCAGCATTCTCATTGCCTTCCTCAGCTCTTTGTGTCATCAATATGTCATGATCATCATCCTGTAGAGCCTCTGTTGGCTCAGGAATCAACTCATCAATTGCATCAGCAAAAATGTCAACATATCTCCGAGTATTCTCAGTCACTCGTCCCACAAACTCCTCATCCAAATCCTTATACTAATTCACAAAACAACAACAACAACAAAGAAAAAATTAAAAAATTAAAAAAATAATAATAACAAATTATCAAGTCATAAACCTAATTCATGAGCAGAGATGTAGAAATTACATCGAATAGGTCTTCAATATCGATTTGAATCGCTTTGATTTTACGGTTAGCGACATCTTGCTGTGCACGAAACAGATTATTGTAAGCATATATATACATACATACACACACACACACACACACACACATATATATATATACATATAAAATGAATTAGGTTTTACGAAAACCTACAAGAATGTTCATATATTTTGCTTCGCCGTTCGCATCAACGAAGTTTTGAAGAAAATCGGTCGCCAGATCTGTTGAATAAGATAAACGAACAAGCTATTAGCATCGATTTGATGTGCAGGATGATCGATTTAATACCATACCTTTGTCTTGACTGAAATTGACATCCATTGTGCCTTAGGGTTTCAGCAGTTCTGAAATCGAAAATTTGGGAGGTGAACTGAACACAGAGGCAGGCACTATGAAGAAATGTGCAGTGTAAATTGCGGGAAAATGGAGAGGGATTTTGGCGCCTAAATGGTGTGTGTGAGGATATGTTTTGGCGGGAAAAGGGAAGGATAAGGGTTAACCTATAGGTATGGTGGGCCGAGGTGTGTTTTAGGAGTGTGAAGTGTTTGTGGACTGGTGATCTTAAAGCCCATTAAAAGATTCACTGGACTCTTACAGGTACAAGCCCAAATTTATTTCTTTTAAGAGAAACTAGTTGATTTTCCGTACGCGCGTTACGTCGGGGATCCAATGTCTGCAAAACGTGTGCCGAAAACGGCAAGCAGATACCGAATGTCAAAACATTGATAAAAATGACGTAGTAATGATAGTCAATCCGTTCTAAAAAAACAATTTTAAATGACCTAATATATAATAGTAGGACCCACATGTCCTACACGTTGGAAATTCGGTTGTTTTCAATTCAATTATTACGGTACTAACACGTTAAAATATGGATGAGCTCGGTACCGGTAACGGCACCCAAAGTACCGATCACCAAAATCATCGAAATTAGGTACCGGCACAGAAATGCTCGGTACAATACGGTATGGTATTTGAAGGTAAAAATCAGGAAATACAAGTATGGTGCCAAACCAGTGTCGAATCAAAAGTAACGATTCTGAAAATGCCAAATGGTCGGTACCAAATTGGTACCAAAAATGATTTGGTATAGTAAATTTGGTACCGATACGATGCCAGTTTGATTACAAGATTTGATACCATTTGTTCATCAATGATCTAAATATCCAAGTTAATTTTACATGCTACAATTCATCATTACAGAAAAAGACAAAAAGGAAAGCAAAAGAAGTTGTTGTGTATATAAAACCTCATTCAAACGAAATACAATTTACTTACCACGTGTACGAAAAACAATCTAAACGTGTAATTACTTGCGTTGGTACATGGCATAAGCTCAAAGGTGATGTTGGGATGAGCTCGGTACCAACCGGTACCGAAAATCCCCAAAAGTGGGTACCGGTAACGAATATACTCGGTACGGTACGGTTTGATAACGGTACGGTACATGTATTTAAGGGTAAAAAACGGTACCGAAAATGTACCCGTTTTGGTAAATTCTGTACCGGTTTAATAACGGTATCCGGTACCATTTACTCATCCCTATATGTTGTTATTCATTAACTTCTAATTTTAATATATAGGTACTTTACTTTATATTCCTTCGTTTTCAACTTAGAGCATTCCCCATAACAACTATTTGTAGGGATGAGCATTTAGCACTAAACCAGTACGGGTATCCATTTTCCTTATTTTCGTTATCAGTACCGGTATCAATTTTCTTCCCTTTTTTTGTAATGTAACACCCCAAAAATATTAAATTTATAAAGGGTAGGAGTTGGCTACAAAACCTACTTTTCCTGCAAAGTGTGGGAAGCAATCTCCTAGTGACATGTGGCATCTAGTGTTATTTTACTAAAGGGCATTAAGGTAATTGAATAATTACAACAATTTATGGAAGATTTTATATCATAACAATAAAATACTATTTTTATGGAAACTTATGTCTGTTAAATATTCAAAATTGGCAGTTACATCATTCGTATCCATGATTAATTCATCCAAAGTTTGAAACCTAAAACAAATTCATCATTTCTTAACATTATGTTTTATCAGTTTACGGTTTCTTCACACCGTGTTATATCAATTTTCACAATTAAACACACCCCTCGTATATTTCAAAACATAAAACACATTCATTATTTCTTGATGTTGTGTTTTATCAGTTTCTGGTTTCTTCACATTGTGTTATATCAGTTTCCACAATTAAACACACCCCTCACTCATAAAGCACAATCGTGTCTGAAATGCACAATATAAAACACACCAGTGAAATACACAATATAAAACACGCAGACACTATATAAAACACACTAGTGTGTGAATTACTTGAATCGTAATTTTTTAGATATGTAGCAATATTGTACTCATATTAAAGATTAAAAAACGCTCATTATTATGATATAATGTTTTTAAAAACAAATTATGTATAAAAAAGTTATTGACGTTTTAAAAAGATGAGGGAAAGTTACATGTGAGTAGCATGTGATTCCTAAATTTAAGGCATACGAAATTTACTTTTATACCCTTAATTCAATAAATCAATCAATTTAATTAAAACAAATATTACAATTTTACCACTCATTTAATTTCATCCATCAATTGCCTAATCTAATGGCCATAATCACTTCTTATACTTTTTAGACAAAACACACTTTGTAGAGGAACCCCACCCTATATATATATATATATATATATATATGGTCACTTAAAATTTGCGAACATCTTTGACTTTATACATTAATAACTATGAGTAATTAACCTAGTTGATAATATGCTGTTAAGTATTGAATCAATGAATGGTGACCCTTTTATAACAAAACCTTACATGAGGAACTAAAATAGAACAATTGAAAATCTAGTTTTTATTAAAAGAAAAAATTCACACACAAAACACACACATGTAGGTGTGTGTGTGCGTACATAGAGATAGAAAGAAGGGATGAACCCTTGTCCTTGAAGATCTTCTCAAATCATTCAATTCAAACTGAAATCCAAGTGATTATAGTGCATGTTTGAAGTTTTAATAAGTAATACTTCATCCTAACACAAGGTATGTTTCAATTTCATGATTTATTAAATTAGTTGGAGGAATTAATGAAATTAGAAGGTCATAAAGGGGTGTTCATCTTTAAGATGTGATTAGATGTATGTAGGAGCAGCTATGATAGTCTTAATTGATAATTGTATGAAATTTTACCCCATCACTTGTTTATATGACCATTCAAGTGTATTATGAAATGAGTTTTATCATAGAATGAAGAACCCCAAATTATATTATGTAAATTAGTCAAGAGTGATGATCTTGGTTGACATGTGTTTATGAATGAATTAACTCTAGTGAAAGAATGCTCATAATGTTATGAAAAATTGGGTGTATAAGGTTAATAAATCTAACTAAATGAGAAGCTAGAACTCTATGCATTTAAGGTGTATGATGAAATGCCTAAATGTAAGTTGAGAATATGGTAAAAAAAATTAGGGTTCATATGATGATTTCTTGAGATGAATGATGTTCTTGACATCTCTTAACCTATAATCATTGTATTATAGGTTTTAACCATTTCCAGGAGTTTAATAAAAGATTTAGCCATAGAAAGGGGTTGCATTTGATGGTTTGGGTCGAACTTGAAAATTGCCTAAACATGATTTCCGTAGCTTTTTATACGGATTTTGACTAGTCTTAAAAAAATCATATAAAATCAACCTTTTATCCGATTTGGGTGTTCTATACCTTTTCGGAAAGCTTATAGAGTAAATTTTTACAGTTTTCAATCATAAGAAGTACATATAGTTGTTAAATGGGTTAGAAAGGTGAATTAAAATAGCTGTGCAGAAGTTTTGAAAGCTGTTTGAAAATGAAAATATAGTTGTTGTACTGATTTTATAAAAATCATATAAAATAATAGAAAATTCGTTAGAAGGTGTATCTTATATGCTTGCAAATGTATTTGAGTCTTGTAATATCCATATTTGAACATGTTAATCTAGTTCGGACTTTGAATGGGTCATAATGGTCAATTACAGCAGTTGTATAGAAAATTGTTGCACATTAATAATGTTATTATTAATTAAGAAAAGGCATGAGATTGTGTATACTTGATTTAAGCATGAAGTATTGATTGTTAGGGACAAATAACACTTTATGTGACATGCTTGAAGTGTTTAAAACCACATATAAATTAGTTTGTATAAGTAACTTCACTAATGGGTCAAACGGTTAGTGAATGGAAAAAATTATGGGATAAAACTAGTTGTTGAATATATAGCATGCTTTGATGAATAAGTGTGTGTGAATCCATAAGGTGTGTTGGCCATGTTAATGGTTGACTAATAAAAAATATTGTGGATATGTGGTAGCTTGACTCTGACAAGCTAAGTAGAAGCTTGGAAATGAACGAGTCAAATGGATACAAGTAATACTTACACCTTTTAAATAGAACCACTTTATGTAATGGGTTAAAAACAAGATGAATAAATAAATCGGACGCCTTTGTCAAGTAAGACCCTATGATGTAAATCATAACGGGTCAAAACAGATGAAGTTATGTTGAACTGCATGTTTTCGAATAAACAAAGATGTTTTGAGAAAATACCCTATGGTGTAAACCGTAGCGGGTCAAAAATATATGAAATTATATTTAATCGCATGTTGGCTATTAAACAAAGAGTTTTGAAATACGGCCCAATGGCGTGAGTCATAATGGGTTAAACGAGCAAAATGGCAAGTAATCACATTTGGGTGATTAACATAATGAATTTTTAAAAATAAACTTTCAAAATATGATTGTCCGACACGAATCGAATGGGTCGAATATGTAAAAATGAGTTTTTGATGATAAACGCGAGCCGAATGGGTCGAGCAGGTAAAAATGAGCTTTTGGTGATAAACCAATAAACTTTTGAAATAAACACTTGCTGACGCGAACCAAATGTGAAACAAGTAAAAAATGAATTTTGGTTATAAACGCTAGCTAAGGCGAACCAAACGGGTCAAACAAGTAAAAAATGAATTTTGGTTAGAAACATTTGCTAACGTGAACCAAACGGGTCAAACAAGTAAATATTCTTTAAAGCGGATAATATTCAAGTTATGTTTTAAATTTGCATATATATATATATATATATATACACACATATACATACATATATTGTTAGGGGAGGATTTTCCAATCCTAAGGATCAAGGATCCTCAAGTACTGCCAGGATCACGGATCTTTAATTCTGTTTGAATTTAGGATCCTCAGAATGTGTTGCAGGACCAGGATTCAGGATCCTCATTGTTATCCTTACACTAACGGTTGTCTACCTTGTATGTGAGCTCGTTTTGCAGGGGTATGTGCATGGACTTGGTCTTGCCGATATTCATGGAGCATATTCCCTCAATATTCCGCACGCGCTTGGCCCTTGTGAACGTTATGGAGATCGTGGGAGACTTGCACAATTAGCGGATAGTTAGTTAGTTTAGTTATTTCTAATTTTAAAAAGGGGATAACAAGCTTGAGTGAGAACACTTAGTGAAATTTAGCAAACACACACTCTCGAAACAGCTCTCGACAGTTTACTTGGCGATTTCATACACTTTAACACTTTTGCACACTTGTGATCCTTGTAACAAGCTTGTTATCATCCCGAGTTGTAACCTTTTTCTGTTTAATCTTAGTTGGTGATCGGTAGTTTCCATCACCCGAGGTTTTTTGTGCTGGAGATCAACTCTTGATCAAGGGCTTTTTCCTCGTATAAATCCTTGTGTCACCTCTATATTTGATTTGCAAGTTGTTCATACGATTATCCATAGATTCAAGCATCACACCTCATAACAAAAGATTTGGTTGCATTATCCTTGCTTGATTTTTGACCAAAACAGTTCGGCGCCCACCGTGGGGCAATTAGTGCTTCATTCCTAAGCAGTTTTTGTTCTTGTGATCATTTCGGTTCGTTACAACCAAGCAGATGGCTTCTTCAGCAAAGAACACATCAAGTTCAATGCCGGCAATCAGTTCTTCACAGGGCGTTCCACCTTTGCCTCCACCACCTTTTGGATCCCAGCAGAATGCTGATAATGCTGCAAAGAGACCAAGCCCCATTTTTTCAAAACCACCAACTTCTTCTGTTTCTTCTAATCCTACTACTAGTGATCTTTTTACTTTGATTTTGCAGATGAAGAATCACATACAAGAGCAGGACAAGACTAACGAAAGGATCCTCCGGGAGATTGGTGACATCAAGAAACAGAAGAAATCAGGGGAGAATCACTCTCCTCTAATACCGATGTCTCTGGATTTCGACACTCCAGCTATAACTGCCCAGCAATCTGCAGCTCCAGATATCCAGTACCAAAGTGAACCATTGGGAAGGCGCTATGGAACAACAACCACGAGTCAGGCGTTAGGGTATCACTTCCAGCCTTCAGGATCTTATTTTCAACCTTCGGGATCCTCTTTCCAGCATCAGGGATCCTTCGTCAGCTCAGGAGGATATATGGGGACGCACACAATTCAAGGATCCTCTCAGGTTCAAGGATCCTCTCAAGTTCAAGGATCCTCTCAGATCCAAGGATCCTCTCAGATCCAAGGATCCTCTCAAGTTCAAGGATCCTCTCAGATCCAAGGATCCTCTCAGGTTCTAGGATCCTCTCAGGTTCTAGGATCCTCTCAGGTTTTAGGATCCTCTCAGGTTCTAGGATCCTCTCAGGTTCAAGGATCCTCCTTCCAGGTTCAAGGATCTGACATCTTTCAGGATCAAGGATTCTTGAGAAGCGTACAACCCTCAAGTTCAGATGTTCATCAAGGAGACTTCATTCCAATGCAGACCATTGCTTCTTCTGGCCCTTCAGTCATACCAGAATCCCGTCAATATGGATTCACATCTGGAATTCCAAACTTGAATCCTCTGGGATGTAACACTTTTAATAATTCTTATAACACTAACCATGGCTCTATGCAGGATACAGGTATCAATCAAGCTATGGCTAGGGAATTACAGAAACTGAAGGATATGATATCCAGCGTTCCAGGGGTGGTTAAGCCCATTCCTGAAATCGCAGATGGTAGCCATAGGATATCTCGTTTTGCACCACCTATTTGTGATGCTGAGATACCCAAAGGTTCCAGATACCAACTATGAAGCTGTATGATGGTTCGACGGATCCAGAGGAGCATGTAGCTCAATACAGAGAAAGGATGGAGATCAATCCAATTCCTGAGAGGTTAAAGGAAGCATGTCTATGCAAGGGTTTTGGATCCACACTCACAGGATCAGCTCTTAAATGGCTGCTAAGTCTTCCCCCTTACTCTATTACTTCATTTGCTAATCTGTTTAATAGTCAACTCTCATGTAGTAGAAAATTTAAACGATTAACTAGTGATCTATATAGGGTAACACAAGGTCAAAATGAATCACTTAGAGATTACATCACTAAATTTAGTAAAGAATCCTTAGATATTCATAATTTGGATATAGCTACGGCTGTTGAAGCCTTTAAAATGGGTTTGCTTAGGGATTCATTATTCTATGATGATCTTGTTATGACCCCATGCAGGAATCTTGATGAAGTGAGAACCAAGGCCCTTAGATTCATCCGATTAGAGGATGATAAAAGGATCCAGGAAAGACTGCCAGGATCCTCGAAGCAGGAGAAACAAGGATCCTACTTCAGGAACAACAAGTCCAGACCTTACAACAAGTCTGACAACCAGAACGTGCATGCAGTAGAACAGGAAGAGGATGATGAGGATTATCCTCCCATTTCTGAGTACTATTTTTCTGTTGATAACAATGAACTAATTCTTGCAATGCAGAATCTAGGTGAGAAAGCAAGATGGCCAAGGAAAAGTGATAAACCAGCCGCAACAAAGGACAAGTCCAAGTGGTGTGCATATCATGAGGATTTTGGGCATCTAACTGAAGAGTGTATTTCACTTAGAAGAGAAATTGGTTACTTGTTAAGCAATGGGCACTTGAAGGAACTTTTGGGAAGAAAAAAGTCAAGGATCCAGGATCCTGAAAAGGTTCCAGAAAGAGCTCCTGCCCCTCCAGCAGATGCACAAGTTATAAACTTCATTTCGGGTGGATCAGACATTTGTGGTACCTCCTTTTCAGCAGCCAAGAGACATGCTAAGGAAACCAAGATGGATAATGGGGATAGACCCATTCGAACCTCCACTGTTACCAAGGATAAAATTATAACTTTTGATGAGGATGACCGTGTTGACATCCAGGATCCTCATCATGATGGTCTTGTTATTACTTTGTTTATATCTAACCACTTTGTTCGCAGGATCCTGATAGATGGAGGAAGCTCAGTAAACATCATTCAGCTTGATGTCCTCAAGAAGATGAACATCCTTGAATCGGATATTGTACCAAGATCCTCAGTTCTTGTGGGATTCAGTGGAGAAACCAAGAACACATTGGGGGGACATCAAACTCCCCATCTATATTGAAGGACTTCATTCTTATCAAAAATTATGTGTTATAGATTGCTTATCCTGTTGTAATGTTATCCTTGGCAGGCCATGGATACATGACATGAAGGCAGTCCCATCTACCTATCATCAATGTGTAAAACTTCCTAGTCTATGGGGAGTGGTGAAAATTGAGAGTGATCAACAAGAAGCTAAGAATTGCTACACGTCATCAATGAAGCCAGCCTCAAGACCAAGGGAGCAATAGCAATTAAAGCATCCTCCAAGAGATGTCTTGGAGGCAAGAGAACAGGATGTGAAAGAAATCCTTTTGGATCCTTATGATCCTGAATCCATAATCTTCGTAGGATCAGGGATCCTCAGCAACATTGAACAGGATCTAGTATCCTTCCTTAAAAGGAGAAAAACTACCTTTGCCTGGAAGCATGAGGACATGACAGGTATATCTAAAGATATAATTACTCATAAACTTGGCATTGACAGGTCATTCAAGCCAATTCATCAAAAAAGGAGGAAGTTTGCACCTGAAAGGAATGCTATTATCCAGGAAGAAGTAGATAAACTACTCCGGGCAGGTATGATAAGAGAGGTTAAGTATCCAAGGTGGTTAGCCAATGTGGTTGTTGTTCAAAAGAAAAATGGAAAGTGGAGGGTATGTGTCGATTTTACTGATTTAAACAAGGCATGTCCCAAGGATCCTTTCCCATTACCCCACATTGACTCCATGGTGGATGCTACCGCGGGTCATGAGTTGTTGACTTTTATGGATGCTTCATCTGGATTTCAACAGATTCAGATGGAACCATCTGATCAAGAGGATACAACCTTTATGACCCCAACTGGTATATATTGTTATATTGCTATGCCATTTGGACTAAGGAATGCAGGTGCTACTTATCAAAGGCTAGTCAATATGATGTTTAAGGAACAAATTGGACACACTATGGAAGTCTATATAGATGACATGGTGGTTAAGTCTAAGAAAGCTGAGGATCATCTTAGAGACTTGGAGGAAGCATTCAATATCCTTGATAAGTTTAATATGAAACTAAATCCTTCCAAGTGTCACTTTGGTGTTAAAGCAGGAAAATTCCTAGGATACATGGTAACAAAAAGAGACATTGAAGCAAGTCCAGAGCAAATTAAGGCTATTGTGAATATCAAATCTCCTGCCAATGCCAAGGATGTGCAAAGGTTAATAGGGAGGATCGCGGCCTTGAACAGGTTCATATCCAAGTCATCAGAAAAGTGCAAGGAATTCTATGACATTTTGAGAAAGAACAAGAAATTTGAGTGGACTGAAAAGCATGAAAGTGCTCTCAAAGCCCTTAAGGATTACCTATCCTCAGCTCCTGCCTTGATGAAACCAGAAAAAGGGGATATATTATCCTTATATCTGGCGGTATCCTCTAAAGCAATAAGTGCGGTCCTTGTTAAGGATCACCAAGGTACACAACATCCTGTCTATTATGTAAGTAAGAGTTTGCTTGATGCTGAATCCAGATATTCACATTTAAAGAAACTTATCCTTGCTTTGATTATGGCATCTACTAAATTAAGACATTATTTTGAAACTCATGCCATTATTGTCAAGACTAATTTTCCAATTAAGAATGTTCTCAGGAAACCTGAAATGTTAGGAAGGATGGCTAAGTGGGCAGTAAAGCTTAGAGCTTATGATATAAGATATGAACCAAGGACTGCCATCAAATCCCAAGCCTTAGCTGACTTTGTGGCAGATTTTAGTAGTGACTTGCAAAAGGAAGCTGAGTTAGAAGTCCAACAGCTGGAAGAAACTAAGGATCCTTGGATACTCTTCACTGATGGAGCCTCTAATGTCAAAGGAACCGGACTTGGAATACTACTAAAATCGCCACAGGGGGACATAATACCCCACTCCATAGCTTGTGAGTTTCAAACTACTAATAATGAGGCTGAATATGAAGCCTTGATAGCTGGTTTGCAAATTGCCAAGCATATGAGGATCAGGTATCTTGAGGTACATGTAGATTCATTGTTAATTACTAATCACTTTAATGGATCCTATGTTGTTAAAGGTGAAAAGCTAATCAAATATTTAGAGACAGTCAAAGAATTGGCACTCTCTTTTGTTTCCTTTAGTTTGACACAGATACCCAGGGAAGAAAATGCAGAAGCTGATGCATTGGCCAATTTAGGATCATCCTTGAAGATTCCAGAGGATATCAGGATCCCTATTATCCACATCCTAACCCCCGCTATTGAGGATCATGTAGCCATGGAGATAGGAGAGGATTCTGCAATCATTCCTAGTGATGATACACAATCTCATTCAGGATCATGGATCCTTCCAATCAAAAGATATATCCAACATGGAGAGATTCCTATAGGAGAAACCCCAGGGCTTTCAAAATTAAGGTATCTCAGTTTACAATATTGAATAACATGTTGTATAAACGATCTCTTGCAGGACCATATCTAAGATGCATTGAGGATCCTGAAATCCAAGAAGTCCTAAAGGATTTTCACGAAGGAGATTGTGGAAACCACACTGGGGGCAGGGCATTATTCTCAAGGATCCTGAGGACAGGATACTATTGGCCTACTATGAAGAAGGATGCTGTGGATTATGCCAAGAAGTGTGATCCTTGTCAGAGACATAGTAACATCCTTCACCAACCAGCGGAGCTCTTGCATCCTATACCCTCTTCTTGGCCATTCATGAGATGGGGGATGGATATAGTTGGTAAACTTCCTAAGGCACCTGGTGGAAAAGTATTCATTCTTGCTATGACTGATTACTTCTCCAAGTGGATAGAGGCTGAAGCCTTCACTCAAGTCAGAGAAAAGGAAGTGATATCCTTTATTAAAAGAAATATTATTACTAGATTTGGTATTCCTTCTGAAATTGTTTGTGATAATGGATCCCAATTTATTGGGAGTAGAACTACTAACTTTTGTGACAGCTGGGGGATTAAGATGATAACATCAACACCAGTCCACCCACAAGCTAATGGTCAGGCAGAATCATCCAACAAGATCATCATCAACAATTTGAAGAAGAAGCTTGGATCCAAAAAAGGAAAGTGGGCAGAAGAACTACCTTATGTATTATGGGCTGATAGGACAACTCCCAAGAATGCTACTGGTCAAACTCCATTCTCTCTGGTATTTGGAGCAGAATCAGTGATCCCTACAGAGATGGTGGTTCCTACTGCAAGAACAAGCATCCGTGATCCTAAAGAGAATGCTGAAAACTTGGTTCAAGACTTGGATACTGTTAGGGGAGGATTTTCTAACAATTAGTGATCCTTACTTGTTATCCTAATTAATGATCCTTACTTCTGTGACAGATAGTGATCCTCAGAAGAGCTTTAGGATCAGGATCATGGATCACCTTAAGGATCCTCATACTAACGATTGTTTGTTTGTATTTCGTATTATATTGCAGGAGTAACAAGCTTGACTTGGTCTTGGCAACGTTACTATGGAATATTCCACGGGTATTTCGCACACGTTTGACTGGAAATGGACGTTGTGGAGAACGTGGGAGCTTGGCACAAAAGTCGGATAGTTTGTTATTATAGTTAACTTCTATTTTTAAAGGGGTGACGAGCTAGAATTAGAACACTTAGCCATTTTTCAGCTACACACACTCTCGTACAATTGCACTCTTGAAGCTCTCGACAAACACTTAACAATTTCCATTCACTTTTACACATTTCACCATAGTGATCCTTGTACCTAGCTCATTACTATCCGAAGTTGTAAACATTTATTGATTTATTTAAGCTTGGTGATCGGTAGTTTCCATCACCCGGGGTTTTTTGTGCCGGAGATCAACTCTTGATCAAGGGCTTTTTCCCCATATAAATCCTTGTGTCGTTTGTGCAATTTACATTGAAGTGATCCTTATCATTGTTCTACATTTCAAGCATCATTCCCCGTAACTAAGAGTTTGGTTACATTATCCTCATCAGAATTTTTGACCAAAACAGTTTGGCGCCCACCGTGGGGCAATTGGTGCTTCATTCTTAGAAAAACTCGTGTTTCTGTGCTCATTTCATTTCACTACAACCAAGCAAATGGCTTCCTCAGCGAAGAATGCTTCAAATTTGATGCCCTCATTCAGTTCTTCACAAGGCGTTCCCCCTTTGCCTCCACCACCTTCTGGATCCCAGAAGAATGCTGAGAATGCTGCGAAGAAACCAACTCCCATTTTCTCAAAACCTCCAACTTCTTCTGCTACTTACACTCCCACTACTAGTGACATGTTTACTTTGATTTTGCAGATGAAGGATCATATACAACAACAAGATAAGACCAATGAAAGGATTCTCAAAGAAATCGGAGATCTCAAGAAACAAAAGAAAACGGCAGAGGATCATTCCCCACTGATGCCCAGATCTTTGAATTTTGATACTCCGGTGATTACTTCTCAGCCATCAGTGGTTCCAGATGTTCAATATGTGGGTGGACCAAAAGGAGTGCACTACGGAACAACAACAGTGACCCAGGCATCGGGTTCATATTTCCAGCCAGCAGGATCCTATCCTCAGCATATGGGATCCCTCACGAATTCAGGAGGATACTCAGGAGCGCAGCAGGTTCAAGGATCCTCCATTGTTCCAGGATCATCCCAGGTTCAAGGATCCTCCTTTGTTCCAGGATCATCCCAGGTTCAAGGATCCTCCTTTGTTCCAGGATCATCCCAGGTTCAAGGATCCTCCTTTGTTCCAGGATCGTCCCAGTTTCAGGGATCCTTCCAGATGCCAGGATCCTTGAGGAGTTTGCAGACAGGAAGTTCAGATGTCCATCAGGGAGATTTTATTCCAATGCAGACCAATGCTTCTACTGGTCCTTCGATCATTCCAGAGGCCCAACAATATGGATTAACATCCATTCTTCCTAATCTGAATCCAATGGGAGGTAACACTTTTAATAATTCTTATACTACTAACCATGGCCTTATGCAGGATCCAGGTATCAATCATGCCATGGCCAGAGAGTTGCAAAAGTTGAAGGATATGATATCAAGTGTTCCAGGAGTGGTCAAACCTATCCCAGAGATCGCAGATGGGAGTCACAAGATATCTCGTTTTGCACCACCAATCTGTGATGCTGAGATACCCAAGAGGTTCCATGTCCCAACTATGAAGCTGTATGACGGTTCGACGGATCCTGAAGAACACATAGCACAATACAGGGAGAGGATGGAGATCAATCCAATTCCAGAAAAGTTAAAGGAAGCATGCCTGTGCAAGGGATTCGGATCCACTCTTACTGGATCAGCTCTCAAATGGCTGCTAAGTCTTCCCCCCTACTCTATTACCTCATTTGCTAATCTAGTTAACCTATTTAATAATCAGTTTTCTTGTAGTAGGAAATTTGAACGATTAACTAGTGATCTATATAGGATAACCCAGGGTCATAATGAATCATTAAGGGATTACATTACCAAATTCAGTAAAGAATCCTTAGACATTCCCAACTTGGATATAGCCACGGCTGTTGAGGCCTTCAAGATGGGATTGCTTAGGGATTCATTGTTCTATGATGATCTTGTTATGACACCATGCAGGAACCTAGATGAGGTAAGAACCCGGGCACTTAGGTTCATCCGGCTAGAGGATGACAAAAGGATCTAGGAGAGGTTAGCAGGATCCTCAAAGCAGGATAAGCAAGGATCCTCATTCAGGAACAACAAGTTCAGATCCTACAACAGATCTGATAACTAGAACGTGCATGTTGTTGATCAAGAAGAGGATGATGAGGACTATCCTCCAATCTCTGAATATTGTTTTTCTGTTGATAACAATGAACTAATCCTTGCGATGCAGAATCTAGGTGATAAAGCCAGATGGCCAAGAAAAAATGACAGACCAGCTGCAACCAAAGATAAATCAAAGTGGTGTGCATACCATGAAGATTTTGGGCATCTCACAGAAGAATGCATTGCACTAAGAAAGGAAATTGGATACTTGTTGAGCAAGGGGCATCTGAAAGAATTGTTGGGAAGAAAAAAGTCAAGGACTCAGGATCCTGAAAGGATCCCTGAGAAGGCTCCAGCCCCTCCAGCAGACGCACAAGTAATAAACTTTATTTCTGGAGGATCAGACATTTATGGCACATCCTTCTCAGCAGCTAAAAGGCATGCAAAGGAAACTAAAATGGATAATGGAGAAAGACTCGTTCGAACATCAAGTGTCTCCAAAGGAAAAGTCATAACCTTTGATGAGGATGATCGTGTTGATATCCAGGATCCTCATCACGATGGTTTAGTTATTACTCTTTTCATTTCTAACCATTTTGTCCGCAGGATCCTTATAGACGGAGGAAGCTCAGTGAACATTATCCAGCTTGATGTTCTAAAGAAGATGGGTATCCCTGAATCTGATATCATACCAAGATCCTCCGTGCTCGTGGGATTTAGTGGCGAAACTAAGAATACCCTGGGGGACATTAAGCTCCCAATATACATCGAAGGCCTACACTCTTATCAAAAATTTTGTGTTATTGACTGTTTATCTTGTTGTAATGTTATCCTTGGCAGGCCCTGGATACACGATATGAAGGCAGTCCCATCTACTTACCATCAATGTGTGAAGCTCCCTAGTCCTTGGGGAATAGTCAAGATTGATAGTGATCAGCAGGAGGCTAATAATTGCTATACTTCATCGATGAAACCAGCCTCGAAGTCAAGGGAGCAATAGCAATCAAAGTATCCTCCAAGGGATGTCTTGGAGGCAAGAGAGCAGGATGTGGTAGAAATCCTCATGGATCCTCATGATCCTGAATCCAAAATCTATATCGGATCAGGGATCCTTGGCGATATGAAGGAAGACCTCATATCCTTCCTCAAAAGGAGAAGGACTACCTTTGCATGGAAACATGAAGACATGACTGGCATATCTAAAGATGTAATCACTCACAAACTTGGCATTGATAGGTCCTTCAAACCAATCCATCAAAGGAGAAGAAAGTTTGCACCGGAAAGAAATGCCATTATCCAGGAAGAGGTAGAGAAATTGCTCCGGGCAGGTATGATTAGAGAGGTCAAGTATCCAAGATGGTTGGCCAATGTGGTTGTTGTTCAAAAGAAAAACGGAAAGTGGAGGGTATGTGTCGATTTTACAGATTTAAATAAGGCATGTCCCAAGGATCCTTTCCCATTACCCCACATTGACTCCATGGTGGATGCAACTGCGGGTCATGAACTGTTAACTTTTATGGATGCTTCATCTGGATTTCAACAAATCCAAATGGAACCATCCGATCAAGAGGATACAGCCTTCATGACTCCAACAGGTATATACTGCTATATTGCTATGCCATTCGGACTAAGAAATGCAGGTGCAACATATCAAAGGCTGGTGAATATGATGTTCAAGGATCAGATTGGACAAACTATGGAGGTTTACATAGATGATATGGTGGTAAAATCCATAAAAGCTGAGGATCACCTAAGGGACTTGGAGGAAGCATTCGATATCCTTGACAAATATAACATGAAACTTAATCCTTCAAAATGTCACTTTGGTGTTAAAGCAGGTAAATTCTTAGGATACATGGTGACCAAGAGAGGCATTGAAGCTAGCCCGGAACAAATCAAAGCTATAGTGAATATCAAATCTCCGGCCAACGCTAAGGATGTCCAAAGGCTAACAGGCAGGATTGCAACTTTGAACAGATTCATATCCAAATCCTCAGAGAAGTGCAAAGAATTCTATGATATCCTAAGGAAGAACAAGAAATTTGAGTGGACTGAGAAGCATGAAAATGCCTTAAGAGCTCTCAAAGATTACCTATCCTCAGCCCCGGCCTTGATGAAACCAGAAAAAGGCGATGTGCTATCCTTGTATCTTGCAGTATCCTCAAAAGCAGTAAGTGTGGTCCTTGTTAAGGATCATGAAGGTACACAACATCCTGTCTATTATAATATCCTCAGGAAACCAGAGATGTCAGGAAGGATGGCTAAGTGGGCAGTGAAGCTTAGTGCCTATGATATAAGATATGAGCCTAGGACAGCCATCAAATCCCAAGCATTAGCTGACTTTGTGGCTGATTTCAGTAGTGATTTACAAAAAGAAGCTGAGTTAGAAGTCCAGCAGCTAGAGGAGACCAAGGATCCTTGGATACTTTATACTGATGGATCCTCAAATGTCAAAGGCACAGGGCTTGGAATACTACTAAAATCGCCACAAGGGGACATAATACCCCACTCTATAGCTTGTGAGTTCCAAACCACTAACAATGAGGCTGAATATGAAGCCTTAATTGCTGGTTTGCAAATTGCTAAGCATATGGGGATCAGGTATCTTGAGGTACATGTAGATTCATTGTTAATTACAAACCACTTTAATGGATCCTATGCTGTTAAAGGTGGAAAACTAACCAAATATTTAGAGATAGTCAAAGAATTGGCACTCTCCTTTGTTTTCTTTAGTTTGACACAGGTACCAAGGGAAGAAAACACAGAAGCTGATGCATTGGCTAACTTAGGATCATCCTTGAAGATCCCGGAGGATATCAAGATCCCTATTATCCATATCCTGACCCCGGCTATCGAGGATCATGTGGCTATGGAGATAGGAAATAATTCTGCAATTATCCCTAGTGAGGATACTCAATCCCATCCAGGATCAGGATCATGGATCTCACCAATCATGAGATACTTACAACATGGAGAGATTCCTACAGGAGAAAACCCTAGGGCTTTCATAATTAAGGTATCTCAATTCATAATTTTAAATAATATGTTGTATAGACGATCTCTTGCAGGACCATACTTGAGATGCATTGAGGATCCTGAAATCCAAGAAGTTTTAAAAGACTTCCATGAAGGAGATTGTGGAAACCACACTGGGGGCAGAGCATTATTCTCAAGGATCCTGAGGACAGGATACTATTGGCCAACCATGAAGAGAGATGCTGTGGAGTATGCTAAGAGATGTGATCCTTGTCAGAGACACAGCAATATCCTTCATCAACCAGCTGAATTTTTACATCCTATATCCTCCTCTTGGCCATTTATGAGATGGGGTATGGATATAGTTGGTAAGCTCCCTAAGGCACCTGGTGGAAAAGTATTCATGCTTGCTATGACTGATTACTTCTCCAAGTGGATAGAGGCTGAAGCTTTTGCCCAAGTCAGAGAAAAGGAAGTTATATCCTTTATTAAAAGAAATATTATAACTAGATTTGGAATTCCTTCTGAAATTATATGTGATAATGGTTCCCAATTCATTGGGGGCAGAACCACTAACTTTTGTGACAGCTGGGGGATTAAGATGATAACATCAACACCAGTCCACCCACAAGCTAATGGTCAACAATTTGAAGAAGAAGCTTGGATCCAAGAAAGGGAAATGGGCAGAAGAACTACCTTATGTGCTTTGGGCTGATAGGACAACCCCTAAGAATGCTACTGGTCAAATGCCATTCTCTTTGGTATTTGGGGCAGAATCAGTGATCCCAACAGAAATGGTGGTTCCAACTGCTAGAACAAGTACTCGTGATCCTGAAGAAAATGATGAGAACTTGGCTCAAGACCTGGATACTATCGAAGAAATCAGGGATCTGGCTAGGATAAGGATGGCCAGTTATCAACAAAGAATGGCTGGTGCTTACAACAAAAATGTCAGGATCAGGAAATTTCAAGTTGGAGATATGGTATTAAGGAAAGCATTTCAGAATACCACCAATCCCGCTGATGGAAAATTGGCTCCAAAATGGGAAGGCCCTTATTTGATTGAAGCTGAAGCAGGAAAGGGGGCATATAGATTGCTAACCATGGAAGGTGATTTGCTACCAAGAGCTTGGAATGCTGTCCACTTGAAGAAATATTTCATGTGAGCATGATCCTCATGGAAGATGATCCTTACGTTAGGAGTATCCTAGAAGGATCCATAAAGTATCGGTGATCCTTACTTTGGTAATATCCTAATCTTGAACTATTTCATTTCTTTATTTTCTCATATAAGGATAAGGATCATGTGTCCTTTATCCATCTCTCACGTGATTTTAAGTTTTGAAAGTTCAGGTATCCTTCACAAAATATTGGTTATCTGCAGAAGCAATCCGTTCCTTGGGTTTAACCCCAGTTATTTGGGCTTGACCCCAGTTCCGCCTGTAGCGCATGATGATCCTGGTATAGTTCAAGGCAGTGGGACCAGTACTCGCTTTAGGGGCTGGTAATTCCATTGTACTGGCTATACCTAGGATCCTACGTATAATGGTAGACGTACCATACATCCGTTCCTAAGGTTTCTAACGTTTTCACGTTAGCTAAGGTTTTGGCATTTTCATGTCACTAAGTTTGGATAGTCGCTAGTTAGGGCCATACTCCAGTTTACATACGATCCTTGGGCTTGTCCCCAGTTATCCTTGGGCTTGTCCCCAGTTATCCTTGGGCTTATCCCCAGTTGCTAACTCTTATCTTATATTGACTTAGTCCCAAGTTATGCTCTATTTCAGGTCCTTGAAGATAAGCAACTAGGGATCCTTGATCCTTACTTCTCTCTAAGGTTTATCTTATAGTTATCCTGATTATGGTTAGGATCCTAACTTGGATCCTCAGGTATGATCCTTAACTATTTTTAATTCTATTCATTGTTTATTTGAATAACCCTTAAAGTTTGACAACTAAACTTGTGATCCTTAAACTATATTACTTTTTGGGATTCTTTAACTATAGGATATTTGATCATGGATCATATCCTAAATATTCTCAATCTGACTTATTCAAAATTGTTTATTCAATAAGTGTACATCAAAACAAAGGAGAATTAAAGAGACAAAAAGGATAACAATACAAGATAAGTGACAAAAGATTAAGATTTTATTTATTAACAAAAGACTAGCCCTTTAAAGGTTGTCAAAATTACCTACCCCGAGCATCTACCAGCAATACGTGGCCCGTCCGCTGGGGTAGGTAAAGGGTGTCCATGATAATAGGTTCAAAAGTAGTGCAGGAATATAAAGGCGGCAGGATCACAATGGCTTCATCCCCCAAACAGAGGATCCCTCCACCATTAGCAATCCTGCCTATTGTCCAAAGGATCATACATGATCCTTAATCCTAAAAACTATTGTTCAGTACAAACCATCAAATTGTTCAACATCACAACCACAAAAAACTACTACCAAGTTTAAAAATTGGGCTCCGGTTGCGTCTAAGAATGTCCATCATCGCCCAATTGTGCAGCCTACACCTTTGCTGCATCCTCTTCCCCTCCAGCTGCGGTATCCTTCACCAGATCCTTCCCACTACCTCCAGCCTCGATCACCAAAACCTCCTCAGCCTCCTCATCATCCTCAAGATCAGCCAACCTTGCTTTCCAGCCCTCAACATCCCAGCTGCTTCTGTCGAAGTTAGGATCTTGAGCTTCCTGGGCCATCTTTAATTTTGTCTGATACATTGTGATGGCAGCAGAGACCTTAGCATTTTCTATGAGATCATGCTTCTCATAGTCAATGTCGATCAGGATTTTAGCTGTTTGAGTCTTGGCATCTTTAAGGGCTTTTTCGAGGTCAGCGATCTTAAGATCCTTGAGCACTGCAACCTGTTGGAGGTCAGCAATCTTCTTATCCAGCTCCTCAACACTCCCCACGTAATCTTCAATCTCAGCAAATTTCTGCAAAGAAAAGGACAAAGCAGTTCAAGATCAGGTGATCCTCATACGAGTAGGATACCTAGGCAGAATTGGTGATCCTTACCTCATTGAAGTATTCAAGGAACTGGTGGCGGATCAGTGGTAGGCCTTGAAGGTCCTCAGTGTCAGAAGTTTTCCTCTTCTTGCCACCCTTTCCTTTAGTGGGTGCCTTGGGAATGGAGATGCTAGGACTGGTAGTGGCCCTCTTCTTCCTGGATCGAACAACATCAAGGTCAGCCGTGTTGAACTGGGATACAGGCTTGGCAGATTTTCCGGCACCTACACATTCAAAGCAAGATAAGTATCCTAATCCTATTTCAATTTAATTATTTATTTTAATATTCAAACTATGCAAAAAGCAGGATACTTACTTGACATGGTGATGGAACCTGAGGATACTTCTTGTGAGTCTTGGGTGTCTATCTTGAATGTCCTTATTTCAGGATCAAGCTTCCAAAAAGCAGCAAGCCTATCCTTGGTTACGGGTGTTGCGATGATGTGCGAAACAGAAATAGCTGCATAACACAAGACAAAAAGGGGTTAGTGATCCTTATACAAAAACAAGACTACCGGGTGATCCTTTTCAGGATCCTCTGGCCTACCATGGGTGGACCACGTCCTTGGTAGATCCTTTCCGTTTGGAATGGTATCCCTCCTGACAAAGAAGAAGCGACGTTTCCAATTTGTGTCATTCTTGGTGACTTTAAGAAGGGGGTGTTCTCCGCCGGGTTTTCGTTTGAACAAATAACGATGAGAACCAAAGGTAGTAAGATCATACATCTGTGTCAGCTCTGACATTCCTAAATCAATGCCTTCCTGCTCGATGATCCTCTCTAGGGTATACAAAACCCTCCAAATCATCGGCATGGCTTGGATGTAAGAGATGTCGGTAAGGGAAAAGAAGGATTGTGTAAATTCTGGGAAAGGATAGGTGTATCCTATGGCGAATGGAGTAACTGGAAAGGCAACCCATGTTTCTGAAACATAGTCGCTTAGAATAGTAAGATCGAAGGGTTTGAAAAAGGCACTCGCCGGAAAGCAGTGACGAATCTTGTCTATTTGAGCATCGTTAAAGCAACACCTCTCATGTATCGAGTCTTTGATGATCCTTTGACTCTTCAAGGGACTATCCTTCTGGTGATCCTTGGCGGGGGAGGACCGGAGCATCATTCTTGAAGAGATGATAGAAAGAAAGAAAAACAGAGTAAGAGAAGGAGAGATAAGAGAAGAGATACCTGATAGATCTTCGACCAAGAATTTAAAGGGAGTTTCTTTGAATTTAAATGCATATCGATCCTATCTATATCTCCTATTTATAATCATGATTGTGCAGGGTTGTCACTTCTGTGACGTCATGGTTGCAACGGATAGTTCTACAATAACGGCTATATTTATGATAGTTAGTTGCGGATAAGATCAGGAAAATATAACTCGCTCATTTAACATATCACTCCTTATATTTTGGGGGCAATTGTTAGGGGAGGATTTTCTAACAATTAGTGATCCTTACTTGTTATCCTAATTAATGATCCTTACTTCTGTGACAGATAGTGATCCTCAGAAGAGCTTTAGGATCAGGATCATGGATCACCTTAAGGATCCTCATACTAACGATTGTTTGTTTGTATTTCGTATTATATTGCAGGAGTAACAAGCTTGACTTGGTCTTGGCAACGTTACTATGGAATATTCCACGGGTATTTCGCACACGTTTGACTGGAAATGGACGTTGTGGAGAACGTGGGAGCTTGGCACAAAAGTCGGATAGTTTGTTATTATAGTTAACTTATATTTTTAAAGGGGTGACGAGCTAGAATTAGAACACTTAGCCATTTTTCAGCTACACACACTCTCGTACAATTGCACTCTTGAAGCTCTCGACAAACACTTAACAATTTCCATTCACTTTTACACATTTCACCATAGTGATCCTTGTACCTAGCTCGTTACTATCCGAAGTTGTAAACATTTATTGATTTATTTAAGCTTGGTGATCGGTAGTTTCCATCACCCGGGGTTTTTTGTGCCGGAGATCAACTCTTGATCAAGGGCTTTTCCCCATATAAATCCTTGTGTCGTTTGTGCAATTTACATTGAAGTGATCCTTATCATTGTTCTACATTTCAAGTATCATTCCCCGTAACTAAGAGTTTGGTTACATTATCCTCATCAGAATTTTTGACCAAAACAGATACTATAGAAGAACTCAGGGATTTGGCAAGGATAAGTGTAACAACCCGCACTTTCGTGCGTTGTTACTACTCGATATACTCGTTACGCCTAGCACCAACGATTCGGATCATAATGTAACTGTTAGGGGAGGATTTCTTAATGACCCGTGATCCTCAATTGTTATCCTGTTTGGTGATCCTTACTTCTGTGTCAGTTAGTGATCCTCAGAAGTGCTTCAGGATCAGGATCATGGATCATCCTAAGGATCCTTATACTAATGATTGTCTGCTTTGAATTCGATATTGTTTTGCAGGAATACCAGCTTGGACTTAGTCTTGGTAACGTTTCTTGAGAATATTCCACGCTTATTCCGCACGTGCTTGACCATGGTGAACGTTATGGAGATCGTGGGGAGAAGGCATGAATTGCGGATAGTTAGTTATTTAGATATTTTACTAAATTTAAAAGGGGTAGCGAGCTAATTAGACAACACTTGGCTATTTTTTGGCTACACACACTCGTACAACTGCACTCATCAGCTCTCGGCAAAACACTTAGCATTTTTCATACATTTCATACATTTCTACACGATACACTATAGTGATCCTTGTATTTAGCTCGCTATCATCTGAAGTTGTAAAAGAATTATTGTTTAATTTGAGTTGGTGATTGGTAGTTTCCATCACCCGAGGTTTTTTATGCCGGAGATCATTCATTGATCAAGGGCTTTTTCCTCGTATAAATATTTATGTCTCCTGTGCAATTCATTTCATAGTGATCCTCATTGTTGTTTACCAATTCAAGCATCATACCCCGTAACAAAGAGTTTGGTTGCATTATCCTCGTCTGATTTTTGACCAAAACAGTTTGGCGCCCACCGTGGGGCAATTGGTGCTTCATTCCTAAGAAATTCTCATTCTTGTTATCATTTCGGTTCGTTACATCCAAGCAGATGGCTTCATCATCAAAGAACACCTCCAGTGCGATGTCTGCAGTCAATTCATCCCAGGGCATTCCACCTTTGCCTCCACCACCTTCTGGACCTCAGAAAAATGCCGAGAAGAAACCAACTCCTATTTTCTCAAAACCTCCAACTTCTTCTGCTTCTTATACTCCTACTACTAGTGACTTGTTTACTCTGATTTTGCAATTGAATAAGCATATACAGCAGCAGGATAAGACCAATGAAAGGATTCTTATAGAAATTGGAGACATCAAGAAACAGAAGAGATCGGCAGAGGATCATTCTCCACTGATGCCCAGATCTTTGAATTTCGATACTCCGGTTATAACTTCTCAGCCTTCAGCGGTTCCAGATGTTCAATATGTGGGAGGGCCAAAAGGAGTGCATTACGGATCATCAACAATGACTCAGGCTTCAGGGTCGTACTTCCAACCAACAGGATCCCATCCTCAGCATATAGGATCCTTCGTAAGCTCAGGAGGATATTCAGGAGCGCAGCAGATTCAAGGATTCTGGCCGTTTCAAGGATCCTCCCAGGTTCAAGGATCCTCCTATGTTCAAGGATCCTCCCAGGTTTAAGGATCCTCCTATGTTCCAGGATCCTCCCAGGTTCAAGGATCCTCTCAGTTTCAAGGATCCTCCCAGGTTCAAGGATCCTCCTATGTCCCAGGATCCTCCCAGGTCCAAGGATCCTCTCAGTTTCAGGGATCCTTCCAGATTCCGGGATCCTTAAGGAGTTTGCAATCAGGGAGTTCCGATATCCATCAGGGAGATTTCATTCCAATGCAGACCATTGCTTCTACTGGTCCATCAGTCATTCCAGAGCCTCAACAATATGGATTCACATCCACTCTTCCTAATTTGAATCCAATGGGAGGTAACACTTTCAATAATTCTTATACCACTAACCATGGCCTTATGCAGGATACAGGTATCAATCATGCCATGGCCAGAGAATTGCAAAAGTTAAAGGATATGATATCAAGTGTCCCAGGAGTGGTCAAGCCTATCCCAGAGATTGCAGATGGGAGCCACAAGATATCTCGTTTTGCACCACCAATTTGTGATGCTGAGATACCCAAGAGGTTCCATGTGCCTACTATGAAGTTGTATGACGGTTCAACAGATCCTGAAGAACACATAGCACAATACAGGGAAAGGATGGAGATCAATCCCATCCCAGGAAGGTTAAAGGAAGCATGTCTATGCAAGGGATTTGGATCCACTCTTACTGGATCGGCTCTTAAATGGCTGCTAAGTCTTCCCCCTTACTCTATTACCTCGTTTGCTAATCTAGTTAACCTATTTAATAGCCAGTTTTCTTGTAGTAGAAAATTTGAGCGTTTAACTAGTGATCTGTATAGGATAACCCAAGGTCATAATGAATCATTAAGAGATTATATCACTAAATTTAGTAAAGAATCCTTAGATATCCCTAACCTAGATATAGCTACGGCTGTTGAAGCCTTTAAAATGGGATTGCTTAGGGATTCATTATTCTATGATGATCTTGTTATGACACCGTGAAGGAATCTAGATGAGGTAAGAACCCGGTCCCTTAGGTTCATCCGGCTAGAGGATGACAAAAGGATCCAGGAGAGGTTAGCAGGATCCTCAAAGCAAGAGAAGCAAGGATCCTCATTCAAGAACAACAAGTTCAGATCCTATAACAAATCTGATAACCAGAATGTGCATGCTGTTGAACAAGAAGAGGATGATGAGGATTATCCTCCAATTTCCGAATATTGCTTTTCTGTTGATAACAATGAACTAATCCTTGCGATGCAGAATTTAGGTGATAAAGCTAGATGGCCCAGGAAAAATGAAAGACCAGCTGCAACTAAAGATAAGTCAAAGTGGTGCGCATATCATGAAGATTTTGGGCATCTCACAGAAGAATGCATCGCACTGAGAAAAGAAATTGGATACTTGTTGAGCAAGGGGCGCTTGAAAGAATTATTGGGGAGAAAGAAATCAAGAACTCAGGATCCTGAAAGGATCCCAGAGAAAGCTCCAGCCCCTCCAGCAGATGCACAAGTTATAAACTTTATTTCCGGAGGATCAGACATTTGTGGAACATCCTTCTCTGCAGCTAAAAGACATGCAAAGGAAACCAAGATGGATAATGGAGATAGACCCATTCGAACATCCAGTGTCTCCGAAGGAAAAGTTATAACTTTTGATGAGGATGGTCGTGTTGACATTCAGGATCCTCATCATGATGGTTTGGTTATCACTCTTTTTATTTCTAACCATTTTGTTCGCAGGATCCTTATAGACGGAGGAAGCTCTGTGAACATTATCCAGCTTGATGTCCTCAAGAAGATGAATATTCCTGAATCCGATATCATACCAAGATCCTCTGTGCTCGTGGGATTCAGTGGCGAGACTAAGAATACTCTGGGGGACATTAAACTCCCAATCTATATCGAAGGCCTACATTCTTACCAAAAGTTTTGTGTTACTGACTGTTTATCTTGTTGTAATGTTATCCTTAGCAGGCCTTGGATACATGACATGAAGGTAGTCCCATCCACTTATCATCAATGTGTGAAGCTTCCTAGTCCTTGGGGAATAGTGAAGATTGATAGTGATCAGCAAGAGGCTAAGAACTGCTACACCTCATCAATGAAACAAGCATCAAAGTCAAGGGAGCAATAGCAATTAAAGCGTCCTCCAAGGGATGTCTTAGAGGCAAGAGAACAGGATGTAGTAGAAATCCTTATGGATCCTGATGATCCTGAATCTAAAGTTTATATAGGATCAGGGATCCTTGGCGAAATAAAGGAAGACCTCATATCCTTCCTCAAAAGGAGAAAGACTACCTTTGCATGGAAACACGAAGACATGACAGGTATATCTAAAGATATAATCACTCACAAACTTGGCATTGATAGGTCCTTCAAACCAATCCATCAAAAGAGGAGGAAATTTGCACCAGAAAGAAATGCCATTATCCAGGAGGAGGTAGAGAAATTACTACGATCAGGTATGATTAGAGAGGTCAAGTATCCAAGATGGTTGGCCAATGTGGTTGTTGTTCAAAAGAAAAACGGAAAGTGGAGGGTATGTGTCGATTTCACCGATTTAAATAAGGCATGTCCCAAGGATCCTTTCCCATTACCCCACATTGACTCCATGGTGGATGCAACTGCGGGTCATGAACTGTTAACTTTTATGGATGCTTCATCTGGATTTCAACAAATTCAGATGGAACCATCCGATCAAGAGGATACAGCCTTTATGACTCCAACTGGTATATACTGTTATATTGCTATGCCATTCGGACTAAGAAATGCAGGTGCAACTTATCAAAGGCTAGTGAATATGATGTTCAAAGATCAGATTGGACAAACTATGGAGGTTTACATAGACGATATGGTGGTAAAATCAAAAAAAGCTGAGGATCACCTAAGAGACTTGGAGGAAGCATTCAATATCCTTGACAAATATAACATGAAACTTAATCCTTCAAAATGTCACTTTGGTGTTAAAGCAGGTAAATTCTTAGGATATATGGTGACAAAGAGAGGCATTGAAGCCAGTCCAGAACAAATCAAAGCTATAGTGAACATCAAATCCCCTGCCAATGCTAAGGATGTTCAGAGGTTAACAGGCAGGATTGCAGCTTTAAACAGATTCATATCCAAATCCTCAGAAAAGTGCAAGGAATTCTATGATATCATAAGGAAGAACAAGAAATTCGAGTGGACTGAGAAGCATGAAAGTGCCTTAAGAGCTCTTAAGGATTACCTATCCTCGGCCCCGGCTTTGATGAAACCAGAAAAAGGAGATGTGTTATCCTTATATCTCGCGGTATCCTCAAAAGCAGTAAGTGCCGTCCTTGTTAAGGATCACGAAGGTACACAACATCCTGTTTATTATGTAAGTAAGAGTTTACTTGATGCTGAATCCAGGTATTCACACTTAGAAAAACTTATCCTTGCATTAATTATGGCATCTACTAAATTGAGACATTATTTTGAAACTCATGGCATTATCGTCAAAACTAATTTTCCAATTAAGAATGTCCTCAGGAAACCTGAAATGTCAGGAAGGATGGCTAAGTGGGCAGTAAAGCTTAGTGCATATGATATAAGATATGAGCCCAGGACAGCCATTAAATCCCAAGCATTAGCCGACTTTGTGGCAGATTTCAGTAGTGATTTGCAAAAGGAAGTTGAGTTAGAAGTTCAGCAGCTAGAGGAGACCAAGGATCCTTGGATACTCTATACTGATGGATCCTCAAATGTCAAAGGAACAGGGCTTGGAATACTACTAAAATCGCCACAGGGGGACATAATACCCCACTCTATAGCTTGTGAGTTCCAAACCACTAACAATGAGGCTGAATATGAAGCCTTGATAGCTGGCTTGCAAATTGCTAAGCATATGAGGATCAGGTATCTTGAGGTACATGTAAATTCTTTGTTAATCACTAATCACTTTAATGGATCCTATGCTGTTAAAGGTGAAAAGCTAATCAAATATTTGGAGATAGTCAAAGAATTGGCACTCTCTTTTGTATCCTTTAGTTTGACACAGGTACCAAGGGAAGAGAATGCAGAGGCAGATGCATTAGCCAATTTAGGATCATCCTTGAAGATCACGGAGGATATCAAGATCCCTATTATCCATATCCTGACCCCGGTTATTGAGGATCATGTGGCTATGGAGATAGGAGAGGATTCTGCAATCATCCTTAGTGATGATAATCAATCTCATTCAGGATCATGGATCCTTCCAATCATGAGATACATACAACATGGAGAGATTCCTACAGGAGAAAACACTAGGGCTTTCAAAATTAAGGTATCTCAATTCACAATTTTAAATAATATGTTGTATAAACGATCTCTTGCAGGACCATATTTAAGATGCATTGAGGATCCTGAAATCCAAGAAGTTTTAAAAGACTTCCATGAAGGAGATTGTGGAAACCACACTGGGGGCAGGGCATTATTCTCAAGGATCCTGAGGACAGGATACTATTGGCCAACTATGAAGAGAGATGCTGTGGAGTATGCTAAGAAGTGTGATCCTTGTCAGAGACACAGCAATATCCTTCATCAACCAGCTGAAGTATTGCATCCTATATCCTCCACTTGGCCATTCATGAGATGGGGCATGGATATAGTTGGTAAGCTCCCTAAGGCACCTGGTGGAAAAGTGTTCATGCTTGCTATGACTGATTACTTCTCCAAGTGGATAGAGGCTGAAGCTTTTGCCCAAGTCAGAGAAAAGGAAGTTTACTAACTTTTGTGACAACTGGGGGATTAAGATGATAACATCAACACCAGTCCACCCACAAGCTAATGGTCAGGCAGAATCCTCCAATAAGATTATCATCAACAATTTGAAGAAGAAGCTTGGATCCAAGAAAGGGAAATGGGCAGAAGAACTTACTTATGTGCTTTGGGCTGATAGGACAACTCCTAAGAATGCTACAGGACAAACTCCATTCTCTTTGGTATTTGGGGCAGAATCAGTGATCCCTACAGAAATGGTGGTTCCAACTGCTAGAACAAGTATTCGTGATCCTGAGGAAAATGATGAGAACTTGGTTCAAGACCTGGATACTATAGAAGAAATCAGAGATTTGGCAATGATAAGGATGGCCAGTTATCAGCAAAGAATGGCTGGAGCCTACAACAAAAATGTCAGGATCAGGAAATTCCAAGTTGGTGATATGGTACTAAGGAAAGCATTTCAGAATACCACCAATCCTGCTGATGGAAAGTTGGCACCAAAATGGGAAGGACCTTACTTGATTGAAGCTGAGGCAGGAAAGGGGGCATATCGATTGCTAACAATGGAAGGTGATTTGCTACCTAGAGCCTTGAATGTTGTCCATTTGAAGAAATGCTTCATGTGATAAGGATCCATGATCCTCACATGATAAATATCCTTAAAGGATCCTTAAAGCACAGATGATCCTCATTTTGGTAACATTCTAATCTTAAACTATTTCATTTCCTTACTTTCTCACATAAGGATAAGGATCCTGCATCCTTTATCCCCCTTTCACGTGATTTTGAGTTTTGAAGGTTCAGGTACTCTTAGCAAAAGAATGATTATCCACAAAAGCAACCAGTTACTTGGGTTTGACCCCAGTTATTTGGGCTTGACCCTAGTTCCGCCAGTAGCGCACGATGATCCTGGTATAGTTCATGGCAGTGGGACCAGTACTCGTTTTAGGGGCTGATAATTCCATTGTACTGGCTATACCTAGGATCCTACGTATAATGGTAGACGTACCATACATCCGTTCTTAAGGTTTCTAACGTTTTCACGTTAGCTAAGGTTTTGGCATTTTCATGCCACTAAGTTTGGATAGTCGCCAGTTAGGGCCATACTCCAGTTCACATACGATCCTTGGGCTTGTCCCCAGTTATCCTTTGGGCTTGTCCCCAGTTGCTAACTTTTATCTTATAATGGCTTAGTCCCAAGTTATGTTCAATTTCAGGTCTTTGAAGTTAAACAACCAAGGATCCTTGATCCTTACCTCTTACTAAGGTTTGTCCTATGGTTATCCTGGTTATAGTATTAAGGGTTAGGATCCTAACTTGGATCCTCAGGTATGATTCTTAACTATTTTGATTTTATTCATTGATTATTTGAATAACCCTAATACTTTGACAACTGAACTCATGATCCTTAAAATATACCACTTTTTGGAATTTTTCAACTATAGGATATTTGATCCTGGATCATATCCTAATTTTTTTTTTATCTAATTTGTTCAACTTTTCTTACTCAGACAAGTGTACATCAAAACAATTGAAAATTAAAAGGACAAACAAGGATAACAACATAAGATAAGCCAAAAAAGATTAAAGTTATTTTATTAACAAAGGTTTAACTGTCGAAGGTTGTCAAAATTGCCAACCCACGTTTCTACCAGCAAAACGTGGCCCGTCCACATGGGTTGGCAACGGGTGTCCATTGTTAATGCGGTTATAGCAAGTGCAGGAAATCAAAAGGCGGCAGGATCACAATGGCTTCATCCCCCAAACAGAGGATCCCTCCACCATTTGTAATCCTACCTATTATCCAAAGGATCCTAGGTCCTTAATCCTAAAACTATTATTCAAATACAGACCATCATTGTTTTAAAACAACACAACCACAAAACAAACTACTACCGAATTTAAAAAATTGGGCTCCGGCTACGTCTAGAAATGTCCATCATCGCCCAATCATGCAGCCTACACCTTCGCTGCATCTTCATCCCCTCCAGCTTCGGTATCCTTCACCTGATCCTTTCCACCACTTCCAGCCTCGATCGCCAAAACCTCCTCAGCCTCCTCATCATCTTCCAGATCAGCTAACCTCGCCTTCCAACCCTCAACATCCCAGCTGCTTCTGTCGAAGTCAGGATCTTGAGCCTCCTGGGCCATCTTCAGTTTTGTCTTGTACATTGTGATGGCAGCGGAGACCTTTGCACCTTCTATGAGATCATGCTTCTCGTAGTCAATGTCGATTAAGATCTTAGCTGTCTTAGTTTTGGCGTCTTGAAGGGCTTTTTCGAGATCAGCAATCTTAAGATCCTTGAGCACTGCAACTTGTTGGAGGTCAGCAATCTTCTTATCCAGCTCCTCAACACTCCCCACGTAGTCTTCAATCTAAGCAAATTTCTGCAAAAGAGACAAAGCAGTTCAAGATCAGGTGATCCTCAAATAAGTAGGATACCTAGGCAGAATTGGTGATCCTCACGTCGTTGAAGTATTCAAGGATCTGGTGGCGGATCAGTGGCAGGCCTTGTAGGTCCTCTATCTCAGAGTTTTTCCTCTTCTTGCCGCCCCTTCCTTTAGTGGGTGCCTTGGGGATGGAGACACTAGGGCTGGCAATGGCCTTCTTCTTTCTGGATCGAACAGTGTCAAGGTCGGCCATGTTGAACTGGGAGGCAGGCTTGGAAGCTTTTTCGGCACCTACACATTCAAAGCAAGATAAGTATCCTTATCCTATTTCTATTTAACTATTTATTTAAATCTTTAACTATATAAAAAGCAGGATACTTACTTGACATGGTGACTGAGCCTGAGGATACCTCTTGAGAATCCTGGGTGACTGTCTTAAATGATCTTGTTTCAGGACCGAGTCTTCTAAAAACAGCAAGCCTTTCCTTAGTATCAGGAGATGGTATGAGGTGTGAAACAGTGACAGCTGCATAACATAAAACAAAAGGGGGTTAGTGATCCTATCATAAGAGCAAGATTACCTGGTGATCCTTCTCAGGATCCTCTGTCCTACCATGGGTGGACCACTTCCTTGGTAGATCCTTTCCGTTTGGAATGGTATCCCTTCTGACAAAGAAAAAGCGTCGTTTCCAGTTTGTATCGTTCTTGGTGGCTTTAAAAATGGGATGTTCTTCGCCGGGTTTTCGCTTAAACAGATATCGGTGGGATCCAAACGTCATGAGATCATACATCTCTGCCAGTTCTGACATTCCTAAATCAATCCCTTCCTGCTCTATGATCCTTTCAAGGGTATATAAGACCCTCCAGATCATCGGCATAGCTTGGATGTAGGAGATGCCGGTTAGGGAGAAAAAGGATTGGGTAAAAGCTGGAAAAGGATAGGTGTATCCTATGGTGAATGGGGTAACCGGAAAGGCAACCCATGTTTCAGAAATGTAGTCGCTCAGAACAGTGGGATCGAAGGGTTTGAAAAAGGCGTTCGCCGGATCTTGTCTACTTGTGGATCGGTAAAGCAACACCTCTCATTCGCTGAGTCTTTGATGATCCCTTGACTCTTCAAGGGGCTATCCTTCTGGTGATCCTTGGCGGGGGAGGACCGGAGCATCATTCTTAACGTGATGTTGGTAAAGAAAGTAAAACAGAGTAAGAGAAGGAGAATTAGGAAAAGAGATACCTGATTGATCTTCGGCTGAGAATTTAAAGGGAGTTTCTCTTGGATTTAAATGCGAATTGATCCTATCTCTAACTCCTATTTATAATGATGATTTGCAGGATTGTCACTTCAGTGACGTCAGGTTTGCAACGGCTAGTCCGTCTTCAACGGCTAGTTATCCGTTAGTTTGTTACGGATAAGATCAACAAAATACAACTCATTTATTTACAATATTACTCCTTATATTTTGGGGGCAATTGTTAGGGGAGGATTTCTTAATGACCCGTGATCCTCAATTGTTATCCTGTTTGGTGATCCTTACTTCTGTGTCAGTTAGTGATCCTCATAAGTGCTTCAGGATCAGGATCATGGATCATCCTAAGGATCCTTATACTAATGATTGTCTGCTTTGAATTCGATATTGTTTTGTAGGAATACCAGCTTGGACTTAGTCTTGGTAACGTTCCTGGAGAATATTCCACGCTTATTCCGCACGTGCTTGACCATGGTGAACGTTATGGAGATCATGGGGAGAAGGCATGAATTGCGGATAATTAGTTATTTAGATATTTTACTAAATTTAAAAGGGGAAGCGAGCTAATTAGACAACACTTGGCTATTTTTTGGCTACACACACTCGTACAACTGCACTCACCAGCTCTCGGCAAAACACTTAGCATTTTTTCATACATTTCTACACGATACACTATAGTGATCCTTGTATTTAGCTCGCTATCATCCGAAGTTGTAAAATAATTATTGTTTAATTTGAGTTGGTGATTGGTAGTTTCCATCACCCGAGGTTTTTTATGCCGGAGATCATTCATTGATCAAGGGCTTTTTCCTCGTATAAATCTTTGTGTCTCCTGTGCAATTCATTTCATAGTGATCCTCATTGTTGTTTACCAATTCAAGCATCATACCCCGTAACAAAGAGTTTGGTTGCATTATCCTCGTCTGATTTTTGACCAAAACAGTAACTATATCGCATACATCGCTATTCGAAGGATAATCGCATATTTTCGCAATATATTATAGTTACATCACATCACAAACACTAACACTCACGATGACATTGAGTGAGGACCTATTCTACCCTCCTCGGTGGCCGTGATGTGTCGAAACGCAGACAATTAACGCTAACAAGGACTCTCGGGTGAGTGCTATAGCTCCAGTCGTCGTGACGATGATGACAATACGAGTGAATGGTACCCCGTCAGTCATTGTGGCACAACACACAATAACGTTCACGATGACATCGAGAAAGGACCTATACCACCCTCCTTGATGGCTGTGAAACGTCGCTAATAATCGCATACTCGAATCGAAAACCGATTGTTATATCAAAACTTCGGAATACGAATACGTAAATACGACCCCTATTGATATATAATAACAATATAAACTAACTATAGAAAGCGTGTACCCCAAAAACTATCGCAACGCTCGAAAAACGAAGATTTTCCCCGCGCCGGAGTGGCCATCCGAATGGACAGCCTCATCCGAACGGATGCGCCATCCGAACGGATGGGCCATCCGAACGGATGAGCCATCCAACCCAGTAACCTCCATTCTCCACTTGTTGCCTATAAATAGCATGTCACACCACTGTTCAAGTGATGTGATAACTCCCACTCGACCAAGCACGCTTCAAGACCCTTTTCTCCCGATTCCCCGAGATTTCGGTAAGATTTCAACCCAAAAACTTGTACCTCTATGATCTACACTCAATTCTACATCATTATGTCTTTCAAAGCTCAGTTTCTAACCGTGAAATCTACTGATTTGAGGTGTTTTAAGGTGATGTCACCAAGAGTTCATATGAACTTCAAGTTGTGACCTCATCCCACCATAAACGACTCAGATCTGGGTGATTTCCACATGTTTTGATAACAAATCTCACCTAAATCTATGTATTTAATCAAGGAACTGTGTGATTTCGAGTTAACCATAAGAAACCATCAAGAACGGCCAGATCTGCCAGAACGGGGTGATTCCCGGCCGTTAGAACGGGTCGAAATTGATGGAATTTCATTTGTTAACACGAAATCACACCGTCCCAGTAAAGCCGCACGTGTTCCTACCAAAAACACTCAAAAACGACTGATCGGGACGATAAAACAGACGTGTCATCCGACTAGATAACATGTCATCCAAACGGACCACATGTCATCCGACCGGATCACATGTCATCCGATCGGATAGCATGTCATCCGACCGGATAACATGTCACCTGATCGGATAGCATGTCATCCAACCGGATGATCCGACCGGACTAGCTCATCCGACCAAGAATGGTCATCCGATCCGGACCAAGTGTCATCCGATCCAAACTCTAGTCATCCGATCGAATGTCAGAATGAACCAACAGTCATCCGACCGGATGAGCATTCATCCGACTGGATAACTGTCATTTTGATACTATTCCCGCTTAACCGTACATCGTTTACTATATCATTCGATAATTAACGCAGACGTACTCGCAACCGATCCAATCAAGCTATATTCTCGCTAAATACGCACTGTGAGTATACTTGAACCCCTTTTTAATCGCATTTTGGGTGTAACATACGTTTCTAACAAATCAAACTTATTAACGAATTATTCAATCAATCGAATTATCACTTGCGAATAACTGTTATGCATAGATATACGTGATGCTAGTTGCATATCTGCTAGGGCTTATACTCGCGACGTCCCACCACGACTAGTATAGTACTATTGCGCCCGATGGGGTCTAGTTTGCCATCGCATATTCGAGCATCGAGGACTTAGTTGGTAGTATTAGCTTTGTGAGTATATATGTCGTGTGTTACGTTTATTGTAACAACTCTCATTAAAAGTCCTAATTATTATATTATTTTATCCAATAGGAAACCCTAATTGAGACACCCAAGTGATTCTGCACAAACCCTAAAATTTTCAGAACAATCGGAATCAGGATCAGGGCCCCTAAAACTCAGGGGGGGGGGGGGTAAAACCTAGTTAACGAATATCTGCATAAAACGTTGTCAAACTTGAAATTTACGAAACTACTGACTCAGCTAGGCTAGTCCCAGACGTGGCTACTCTATAAACATTAGGTGTCCCTTACGGACCGTAAGGGTTATTTGTTACGGTCCGTAAGCCTGGCCAAAATTTCACTATAAATAGCAGACATTGGCAATCGAAGTTTGGCGCTTGAACGACGAAGAAATTCGTTTCGTAGACCGAGATAAGCTCTGTTTATCACAATTAACACACACGATTCACTAATCGACGCCGCAATCAGGGTAATAACTCGATCGCTATTACGATTCAACGTCCGATCGATTATAACTATCCAACGATTGTTTAAGTGCCGCTCAAATTGAGTTTATACTTTGTTATTCATCGTGATTTCGACTTGAATGTTTGAGTGCTGTTCAAATTCGGACTATACTCTGTCATTCGTTGTGAATCCACTGAATTGTTAAGTATTGCACTTGTAAATCGTTGTGAGGGTTTAATCTCGTGAATTGTAGTAACTGCTGTATTAAGTTACTAACCGAATTGTGTGCCTGTTATTAATTTAGGTTAAAAGGCTAATCAGTAGGCTAGGCTCTGCTCAATTAAATCTACACTGTGAGTCATTCTCTTTTTATCAAATTACTTTTGAAATCATGTTTATTTTCAAAGATTATAATTACAGTGATTAAGTTTATGTAATCACCCAAGTTACAGCCGGTATACGGGGTTTTGTATACATTACTTGATAACCGTCACTATTGGACAACGAGTTAGCCAATGAGTGATATGACCATAGTCACAGACACCATCGGGCAAAGAGGCTTCCGATGGATGTTCGAGTGACAATTACTGTGGGTAGTTGGTTTGATATCTGGAAACATTGTAATCTCTCTTAATACTGTAAATTATAACAAATGAGTCGTTTTCATAAATAGAATGATTCACTCAGTATTTTCCGCTGACAAAATATTTTTCAAACATGTTTCAGGTGATCTGTTGTGATCCAGGAAAAGTGTCGCGAAGCACTATCAGCTTAAGGAAGTGGCTCAATATAAAATAAAGAAACATGTTTTGTAAAATAATAGATTTCTTCGTGAAATCTCAAGATTGTAAATTACCGGGTTTTATCCCGAGTTGTGAAATAAAATAATCGGGAAATATTTCAGTTTTAAAAAGATCCTGAAGAAAACTTCCGCTGTTAATTAAATACCACGGGATTTCTGTCCCGCGGCTCCTGAAACGGGTCAAACCGGGTCGGGGGCCGTGACATTTATGCATGTGGAAATTCGCTACACTTTTTAATCTATTACGCTATACCTATCAAACCTGTATACTCGCCAATACTTTTGTATTGACAAATATTTTAACGTATGTTGCAGGTTAGATCACAGACTATATCAAATCAAGCTAGGAAGTCTAGAAACTCAACTAAAATCTAGGTTATCGGATTTGTATTGTTCGAGAAGACAAGAAATCTGTGATAACTTATGTGATTGTATTATTTGTTAGTATGGGATAACGAATGTATTAAATATCATCGCAATATAGTTGTTATGGACTCTCTTGAGCAATCTGATTTGCCTAGTGCCGCGCCCCGATGATTCCGCCATCGGTTGGGGTGTGACAATAAGGATGGCTAGTTATCAACAAAGGATGGCTGGAGCTTATAACAAGAATGTCAGGATCAGGAAGTTTCAAGTTGGCGATATGGTGTTGAGGAAAGCATTCCAAAATACCACCAATCCTGCTGATGGCAAGTTAGCACCTAAGTGGGAAGGTCCCTATCTTATTGAAGCTGAAGCAGGAAAGGGGGCATATCGATTGCTAACAATGGAAGGTGATTTGCTACCAAGAGCTTGGAATGCTGTTCACCTGAAGAAATATTTCTTGTAGAAAGGATCCAGGATCCTCAACTATTCTCATGATCGATATCCTCGAAGGATCCTTACAGGACTGAGGATCCTCATTTTTGGTAATGATCTAATCTCAAACTATTTCATTTTTTAATTATCCTATATACAAGGAGAAGGATCCTGGATCCTTTATCCTCCTTTCAATTGATTTTGAGTTTTGCATAAGGTTCATGTATCCTTAACGAAGGATTGAGTATCCACAGAAGTCTCCAGTTTTTTGGGCTTGACCCCAGTTTTTGGGCTTGACCCCAGTTATTTGGGCTTGTCCCCAGTTATTTGGGCCTGTCCCCAGTATCGCCAGTAGCGCACGATGATCCTGGTACAGTTCATGGCAATGGGACCAGTACTCGCTTTAGGGGCTGACAATTTCATTGTACTGGCTGTATCCGGGATCCTACGTATAATGGTAGACGTACCATACATCCGTTCCTAAGGTTTCTAACGTTTTTATGTTAGCTAAGGTTTTGGCATCTTCATGTCACTAAGTTTGGATAGTCGCCAGTGAGGGCCATACTCCAGTTTACACAAGATCCTTTGGGCTTGTCCCCAGTTTTTTGGGCTTGTCCCCAGTTTTTGGGCTTGTCCCCAGTTTTTTGGGCTTGTCCCCAGTATATTGGGTTTGTCCCCAGTATATTGGGCTTGTCCCCAGAATTGTTGGGCTTGTCCCCAGTTGCTAACTCTTCTCTTATATTGGCTTAGTCCCAAGTTATGTTCCATTTCAGGTTTTTGAAGTCAAACAGCTAGGGATCCTTGATCATTACCTTCTACTAAGGTTTGTCTTTTGGTTATCCTGATTGTAAATGTTAAAGGTTTAGGATCCTAACTTGGATTCTCAGGTATGATCCTTAATTACTTTAATTTTATTCATTATTTATATAAGTGACCCTTGTCCTTTGACAACAGGATTTATGATCCTTAAGCTATACTACTTTTTTTTTTTGAATTTATCGATTATAGGATATTTGATCCTTGATCATATCCTAAAACTTGTTGATATAATCTATTAAACTTTTCTTATTTACTTAATAAATTCAAACAAAGTGTATAATAGCAACTGAAAGGTAAAGTGTATACAAATGTGACAACACATGATAAGCCAAAAGATTAAAGTTTTATTTATTCACAAAATGTTAAACCCTTAAAGGTTGTCAAAATTGCCAACCCAAATTTCTACCAGCAATACGTGGCCCGTCCACTTGGGTTGGCAAAGGGTGTCCATTGTTAACAGGTTTTGAAAGTGCAGGAAATAATAGATGGCATGATAACAAGTGGTTTCATCCCCCAAACAGATGATCCCTCCACCACCTATTATCCTACCTATTGTTCAAAGGATTCATGATCCTCAACCCTAATAGCTATTGTTTAGTTATTACAGACCATCATTGTTTGAAATAAAAACATCATAACCAAAAAACCACTACCAAATCCTTAAGAATGGGCTCCGGCCGCGTCTAAAAATGTCCATCAGCATCAGCACCACCAGCTTGATCCTTCCCGCTGCCACTTGCCTCAATCGCCAAGACCTCGGTAGCCTCCTCCTCATCATCTAGCTCAGCCAGCTTCGTCTTCCAGCCCTCTTTGTCCCAAGTGGTCCTGTCGAAGTCAGGATCCTCAGCCTCCTGGGCCCTTTGCAGCTTGATCTTGTACATGGTGATGGCAGCAGAGACTTTAGCATCCTCCAGCACCTCATGCTTCTCATGATCAGCGTTTATTTGGGCCATGACCACTTGCTGCTTTGCCATAGCGAGATCTTTCTCGAGGGAGGAGATGGTTTGATCCTTGGCCAGGAAGATCTTTTGGAACTCCAGATGCTTCTGCTCAGCCTCTTCAACATATGCATCAAACAGCATTTCGATCTCAGCGAATTTATACAAAAAAGACAAGGTAAAGTTCAGGATCCGTGATCCTCAAGTGGGCAGGATAATGAAGCAAGGTTGGTGATCCTTACATCGGCAGAGTATTCCTGAAACTGGTGGCGGATAAGAGGCAAGCCTTCCAGGTCATCAGCCTCGGTAGCCTTCCTTTTCTTTCCTCCTTTACCCTTGGAGGTAGTGGGCTTTGGCACTGAAACGATGGGGCTGGCAACAGTTTTCTTCTTCCCGGAGCGGGCTGTGACAGTGTCAAGATCACTGACACTAAAGCGAGTGGCTGACCTTGAGGATTTTCCAGCGCCTACCAATCCAAAACAACAGATAAGTATTCTTGTTTTATTTTCATTTAAACAATTAATTATATACAAACTCGGATACTTACTTGATATTGTGACTGAGCCTGAGGATACTTCTTGAGAATCCTTGGTGTTTGCTTGAAATGATCTTGCTGCAGGATCAAGATTCCAGAAAGCGGTGATCCTCTCTTTCGTTGCGGGTGATGGAATGATATGGGAAATAGAGATAACTGCAAAATAGAAACAAAAGGGGTCAGTTATCCTCACAAGAACTGGGTTATCCTATGATCCTTCTATAAGGATCCTCTATCCTACCATGAGTGGTCCACTTTAAGGGGAGATCCTTCCTATCCGGGATAGAATCCCTCCTAACGAAGAAAAAACGCTTCTTCCAGTTGGTGTCATTTTTGGTGGTCTTGAGGATTGGGTGTTCTTCACCGGGTTTGTGTTTGAATAAAAAGCGGTGTGAACCATGGCTCACAAGGTTGTACAGTTCAGCAAGTTCTGACATCCCCAACTCTATGCCTTCTTGCTCGATGATTCTCTCTAGGGCATATAAAACTCTCCACATCATAGGCATTGCCTGAACATAGCACATGCCGGTGAGAGAAAAGAAGGATTCAGTGAAAGCAGGGAAAGGATAGGAGTATCCTATCAGAAATGGGGTGGCCGAAAAAGCAACCCAAGTTGCAGAAACGAAGTCACTCAAGGCGGTAGGGTCAAAAGGTTTAAAGACAGAGTCTGTCGGAAAGCAATGACGAATCCTGTCGATCTCAGGATCAGTAAAGCAACAACGTTCCTTCGGAGAATCTTTGATGATTCCTTGGCTCTTTAGAGGGCTATCCTTTTGGTGATCCTTAGCCGGTGAAGATCTTAACATCATTTTGGTCATGGATGATGGTAAAGAAAGAAGGAACAGAGTAAGAAGGTGAAAAGAGAAAGGAGAGAAAAGTACCTGTTTGATCTTCGAATGAGGATTTAAAAGGAGTATTGCTCGAATTTAAATGCACATTAGTCCTTATCTCTAACCTATATATAATGATGATTCTGCAGGGATGTCGCTTCAATGACGTATAATATGCAACGGCTAGTTAGATTGTAATGGCTATATATCCGTTAGTTAGTTGCAGATAAGATCAAAAAATATAACTCGCTAATTTACACTTTACTCCTTATATTTTTTGGGCAATTGTTAGGGGAGGATTTTCCAATCCTAAGGATCAAGGATCCTCAAGTACTGCCAGGATCACGGATCCTTAATTCTGTTTGAATTTAGGATCCTCAGAATGTGTTGCAGGACCAGGATTCAGGATCCTCATTGTTATCCTTACACTAACGGTTGTCTACCTTGTATGTGAGCTCGTTTTGCAGGGGTATGTGCATGGACTTGGTCTTGCCGATATTCGTGGAGCATATTCCCTCAATATTCCGCACGTGCTTGGCCCTTGTGAACGTTATGGAGATCGTGGGAGACTTGCACAATTAGCGGATAGTTAGTTAGTTTAGTTATTTCTAATTTTAAAAAGGGGATAACAAGCTTGAGTGAGAACACTTAGTGAAATTTAGCAAACACACACTCTCGAAACAGCTCTCGACAGTTTACTTGGCGATTTCATACACTTTAACACTTTTGCACACTTGTGATCCTTGTAACAAGCTTGTTATCATCCCGAGTTGTAACTTTTTTCTGTTTAATCTTAGTTGGTGATCGGTAGTTTCCATCACCCGAGGTTTTTTGTGCCGGAGATCAACTCTTGATCAATGGCTTTTTCCTCGTATAAATCCTTGTGTCACCTCTATATTTGATTTGCAAGTTGTTCATACAATTGTCCATAGATTCAAGCATCACACCTCACAACAAAAGATTTGGTTGCATTATCCTTGCTTGATTTTTGACCAAAACATATATATATGTTTGTGTGCAAATTACTATAAAAGTGAATATGCAAATATGTTTGTATGCAAGAATGGTTAAAATGCAAATGAGTCATGCGGGTCAAATGGTGATCGCTATTTAAACCCGGTATTTAATGTTTTGTTTTTTCAACTTTCATGCTTATAGGTAAACATAATGTGTGGGCATGCATTGCCATAAATTGGAAAGAAATAACCATCGCAAGGTATGGATAACGAGTGAATGGTTTTGACTCGTGCCATGTATGTATAAAAGGTTATGCTTTCGGTAAGAACTTATGGCTCGACTAGAGAGAGATGTTTCAGATTTGGGTAATAGATTAACCCAAGTAAAATGCATTTAGCATTTTTGGTAGACGGGCATTCGAGCCAAGAGCATGTCCATTGTGCGGAAATGGACTAAATTGAATTATGTCACTTAACGGGTCATTTTGGTCTAATGTCTTAACGAGGGTAAAATTGGAATATAAAGGTTTTCCTATAATAACCCACCATAAAGGAAGTTGTGTTGGAAGATATAATGAAAATTTTGATAAGAAAGTAGGAGACATTAGCTAGGATGCGAAACACCTCCTAACGGGTCGGTTGGGCAATTAACTTCAAACCGTAAGAATGAATTGTAGAGAAAACACGTTTTCAGCTGACACGGCCGGGGGGAAACCAGACCCGGCCGGGTAAGGGTGATGAGAAAAAAACATGTTTTAGTTGACACCACCACGTAATCCTGCCGCCACCACCTCAAATCTCGTCACCACCACCACTCCGGTCGCCGTTCACCAGTCGGGCCACCACCTCAAACAATGATCCATGGGTGCATTTTTTACGTGTAACATGTGGTTTTCGAGATTACTTACACTAGAATTATGTATAACATTTGTAACTTCAGTCTTGAAAGAAAACTAGGTTTATGTATCACTAGAAGATTTAGGAGGTATGGTTTATAAGTAGACAACGCCCATTAAAAGACTCGGGCAAGTAAAGACTCCCTAAACTCTGCATTGATTACTTCAAATGTGTCCATTTCAAGGCCTTTCATTTCAAGCTTCTTGACTACAAGGTCTATAAGAGGCGTATAGAAGTGTTGTTCTGAATCTGAAATTGATTGGATTGATTTAATTCTGGAGCCATTATTGTGTGGTTTCGATTTAATTGAATTGTAAGTTTATGTGCAATTTGAAGTTTAGAATGGATATATTGTGTGGGTTTTTACGGGTTGAATGTGATATTAAAATTATGTACTGGGCTGGTGATGCGTGTGATGATTTGGATGAAAAAATGAGTTACTGATTGGCTTGTAGGATCTAGAGTGTATGTGTATTGTTGAAGACCAATGAAGGTTTTGTAGTTTGATCCTTTAATGATTGTTGCAGAATCTTGAGGTAATAAATAATTAAGATGGTGGCGACGAGATTTGAGGTGGTGGCGGCAGGTTGTGGTGACGGCGGCAGAATGAGGTGGTGGTGGCAAGATGTGGTGGTTTTAAGGTTATGAAATCGGGGAAGATGAAGTGTTTTTTTTTTTTGGAAACGTGAACTTCATTAGAAACACCAACCCACAAAACGGGGAGGCCGGAAAAACGAGCTACATAAAAACAAAGCTACACCACTCGGACCACGAGACAAACCTTTTATTGAGTCTACTATTTAACCACAAAAAACCTAACGATCTAATATCACTAAATATATCTTCGACTTTCGCCGGTTTATTGGAAAATATTAACTCATATCTCGCTCGCCAAATATTCCAGCAAGCGATCATCACAATACCATAGAAAACCTCTTTCGCCAGATCATTCAGCCCGACTTGATTCCTTATCTCCAGTAAATCTCTAACCGAGGCCACATTAAGCACCGGAACCCTGCACCAAGCAGCAATCCGCTGCCATATTAAGCACGCAAACGAGCAGAAAACAAACAAATGTTCGCTGCTTTCATCTCTAGAATCACACAGCTGGCATGTGATATCTTCTACTTGAACATTCCTGTTTCCGAGAGCAACACCCGTCGGGATCGGGGAAGATGAAGTGTATATGCAATTTCTTTTGGTTGTATTTATTAAACATTTAAATAAAATAAAGAATTGACTAGAATACTCTTAAGTGAATAAACTTAACTGGAAATTTTAATATGGTTAGTGGCAAAACTGCAATTTGTCAGGACTAATGAGCGAGTGTTAGGCAGTTGACTGACAAAAAAAAAAAAAAAATCAAGTCAACCAATTAAAACAAAACATTTTTATATGTTTGGTAAAAAAACAAAAACGATGACAATACTGTAATTTTGAGCTGGAGGCAAAACTGTAATTTTTTGCCAAGGTAAAATCGTAATTTGTCAAAAGCTAAAGCGATGACAATACTGTAATTTTTAACCATGTGTAAAATCATAACTTTGAACAGAAGGCAAATTTGTAATTTAAACTGGGGGTAAAACCGTAACATACCTGAACCAAAGGAAGAGTGTTAGAAAGCTGCCTAGCACTATTCCCTCATGTAATTTTTAACCAGGGATAAAATCGTAATTTTGAAGAGAGGACAAATTTGTAATTTAAACTGGGGGTAAGATCGTAATATACATGGACCAATGGGGGAGTACCAGACAACTGTCTGGCACTATTCCCGCATCTTCTTTGTGTATATATATATAATATCAATATTAATTTTAGAATTTGATTATATATATTCACACACTCATGACTCATACATGTATACACAATTTTGTTAATCAAAATGTGATGTGGATAGAAAAACATTTATTGACAGATGACAATGTTTGTTTATGAATAATGATGTGTATAGACAAACAATTATTTACAAATGACAATGTTTCTTTATGAATAAAAAACTATTCAATCTTAAATCTAAATTTTTTTTGAACGGAAAACTTTATTAAAACCGGCCGGCCTGAAAAAAAAAACGCAGAACCGCGCCAACCCCAACTACAACATATACAAGAGATAATTTTTTTTTAATCATAAAAGTTTATCCCCTTCAACCTAAAATATTGTAAACCTTAAATTCGATCCTCAAATAATCATCCAAAAAGGGTGGTGATTCACATAAGATTGGCAAATCTCTAACTTTAAAAAACTTAACCACAAATCACATCACATAGGATCTTAAAAATAGAAAAAGTAAACGTGAATTAGGCTGCACGGTATGGTCCTCCGTCCTGGTCCGTCCTCCACCGGCGACGAAGCAACATCCACGCCGCCCCCCTCCGTCCCCGTCTTCAGCGTCGAGATGTCGACGTTCGCCCCCTTTGTTTGTATGTTTGTTTGTGAATGTGATTTGTACATTAGGCATTAATACTTGTACATAGTTTTGTGGGGTAAGATCATCCTCCTATATCCTCTAGTTTTGTGGGATGGACCATCTTGGAAGGACTATGACGTGACGCCTACGTGGCGGATCATCCTCTCTTAGAGGACCATCACCATACCCTCTAGACTTACAAACAAAATAACGTGTTAATAAAATTTGATTCCGTGAATATTCTCCATCTAGAAAGCCGACGGTTTGATCAATCAACATTTACGTGGCTTAGCTGGCAGCCACCCATACATCATATTTACACCGATGCCACTCCTTCAAAATTGCCGCTATTTCATATTCTAAGTCTCTGTGTTTAGGTTACTGCATAAACAGATCCTTATACTTAAACATAATATCAATATCACCCCTCCATATTAGAAACTGACCATATTGATCAAACCAAAACAAATCGGCTAAGGGGCTGTTTGGTAGCCTCTGAATGATTATTAAAAGGCTACGAGGCTACCTCTTAATGGAACCATTAAAAATTTTACCAATGAGAAGGTAGAAGAATGTGACATGTGATGATTTACCATTCAGATGTTACCTCTTAACCATTTAGACTTGAGGTTACCTCTTATTCATTCAGAGGTTTTAAACCATTAAGAGGTAGCATCTGAATGATTATTAAGAGGCTACCAAACAGCCCCTAACTTGGTTTGTTCATGGTTTGAAAAAAAAAACCGGGTTTAATGATTTGATTCTTAGTTTGAAACTTGAAAGTGGTCATGTCAACCAAATCAACAAGTACTAACTTTATTATTTATTGATTTATCATTGTTTAAACATGTAAATGTGCGTATGTATAATATTCAACAATGAACTTAACCCGTTTTGAAATTTTAATACAATCTATCAATTCTAGAAAAAAATGAAAAACTAATTCAAACTGCCAAATTAAACAAGTTTTACCAGTCAAGTCGAACAGTTCCAACCAACCCACCTGGTTTGGTTTACTGTTTTTTTTAACTGTTGTTTTCTTCCCTACATTTTGTTAAATCATATGAACCAGACTCTAAACACCTCTACTAACACTGCACTAGGGTCATAAATGTTTTCAGTTTGTCTTGTTGAAACCATCTCTTGAAACCTTACACTTCAAAAGACAAATTCATATATATATTCTTTACTTCAAATTAGTGATTTCATTTTACGAAGGTGATGACTCATAAGATACATTTTCACCAGATATAGAGGTAGATAAATTTACTTAAACATAAACTTACTCGTGATTTATTGGTCTAATGTTTAGGGGTGTAAATAAGCCCAGAGGCTCGAGAGCTACTCGTTATCGGCTCGGTTAAAAGCTCGAATGAGCCAAGCTCTAACGAGCCCGATGCCAAACTAGAGCCTGAATTAGAGCTTGTTTAGGTATCGAGCCCGAGCTCGAGCCTGAAATACAAAGCTCGTTCAGGCTCACGAGCCTAAACGAGCCCAAACAATTTTTTAATATAATATAACAATATCGATTATAACATTGGCGAGCCGAGCTTTGACGCATTTAATTGATATTGAAGCGAGCTCGAGCCGAGCTTTTAACTCGTTTGAGGTTGTTCTCAAAATAGCTCAAGCCGAGCCGAACTCGAGCTTTGGGTTTTACTTGCTAGCTCAAATAAGTAGGCTCGAACTGAGCCGAATTAAAAACATAACGAACCGAGCTCGAGCCCAGACGAGCTTGGGCTCTGCCCGGCTCGTTTACACCCCTACTAATGTTATAGTGTTTGTTCTTCATAAAAAAATAAGCGAGTTTAAATTCATGTAAATGCAATAACATAAGGTAAGGGGCTAATTTCGCTGTAAACAAATGTACAAGGACCAGTCAAAAAAAGTAGGTGTAGATCTGGATATCCGCCATTAAAATATTATTAATATTTCTGCAAACCCACCCTATAAAATCATGACCCGAATACCTTGTTTAACCTTCTTTCCCCAATCTTTTGGTTCGCCCGCCTACCTTTATTCGGTCTTTCTCTCTCTTGTTTTCTTCATCTTTTCTTGTGTTTCTAAATCTCTGCAGATCGTTTGAATCGGCTTCTTGTCGAGTCATCTGTTTCCAGATCGATTTCGCTTCGATTAGGGTTTCTGTAAGGTCTGAATCACGATTTCAGTTTCAATCGTTTAGATGAGTTTTTCTTATACATGACGTATGCTATACTAATGCGTCGTATTCGAATTCTTCACTCGTTTTCCGTCGTTTTTCTCTACTGGTTTCACGAGCTTTCATGAATCACTGAATCAGCCCTAAGTTTTTTCTTATTTTTTAGTTAAAAAAATCGTTAATTATTTCGTTATTTATTGGAATTATTCATCTTTCGATTACCAAATCAATTCAGAAACCCTAATTAACTGTCCTATTGGAAATTGGAATTCTTCATCTTTCGATTACACGATGGCATCACCGAACAACCACAACCACAACCACTTGCCTCCTATGGGGTCGGATAACGACCCGAGGTATGCAAATCTTGATGAAAGGAAAAGAAAACGGATGATATCGAACCGAGAGTCTGCTCGCAGATCGCGTGCGAAGAAGCAGCAGCGGTTGGATGAGCTGTTGGCTGAGATTAGTCAGTTAGAGAATGATAATAATACAATAATGAAGAAGATTGATGGGGCAACACAAATGTATGTTGGGGCTGCTTCTCAGAATAATGTTCTGAGAGCACAACTCACTGAGTTGACAGAGAGGTTGCATTCTTTGAACTCTGTTCTGCATATTGCTCAAGAAGTTAGTGGTTTGGCTTTGGAGATTCCTGAAATTCCTGATACTTTGCTTGAACCTTGGCAGCTTCCTTGCTCTGTTCAGCCTATTACTGCATCATTCAATATGGATATGTTCTAGGGTTCTAGTATTATTAATCTAGTATTGAGTTTGTTTTTTTATATGGGTCTGTTAGTCAACTGTTTATTGGTTTTGGGGTATGTGGTTTGAAAAACATGATTGTTTATGTGGTTTTAGCCTCATTTTGTTGCTGTTAAGTACTTAAATGGTAATGCTTGGTGTTAGTGTTACATGTTATTGTCTTTGAATTACAATGTTTGATATATATATATTTTTTGAACGGCCGACATGAAATTTTTATTAAGAATCCAGCAAGATGCTTGGCACCATAGTTACAGGAAAGCAACACAGAATTCACCAAAAATTATAACAACATACAGTCAACGAAAAACATTAAAACTGCTCCCACGAAAGCGTATCCAAAGATACACCATTGTCTTGACTTCATCCAGAACTTTATTCAGCTGCAACTGTCCTTGAACAAAAAGAAGTTCGTTCCTCAATTTGCAGATGCACCAGACGGTTACAAGGCACACAGCATGCCTCGACCCAGGACTGAATCCATGAAGCTCCATAAGATCCGTGAAATCGAAAGCAAAAATCGGTGGGATTCCAAACCACATTGCAATCTTCTGCCAAACAGCCTGGGCAAAATGACACGAGGCGAAGAGAGGCTCCACTGATTCCTCGCATTCGCCACACAAAAGGCATAAAAGATTCGGGACGGTTATGACCCTCCTTGCTGATGCTCTTCGCGTAGGAAGGTGGTCCTTTTCTGCCCTCCAAGACACGATTCCAACTTTTTTGGGAACACAGTTGTTCCAGACGAATGTACGAGCAGGTCTCGATCTATTGAAGCTGCTCAGAAATCTCTTGAAGCTCGAAACATGAAACAAACCTGAATCCTACAATGTTTGATATTAATAAGATGTTTGATAATAGCAAGAGATTTGCTCTTCCATTTTCAACAATGGCCCATATATAATTATAGTGGGGAACCCGCGTGTTGCTGCGGGGTCGATAACACGGGGTGAGAACATAACTTAAACCTTAAAACAATAGAAAAGATCATATATAAGTTATAGAATCATTGTTATCTTTATCCGCCTATGCAAACCCTCAAAATAAACAAACGAAAGGAATTAAAGTTCTTGTTGAGTGTCGGTTGTTATATTGCAGCCAACAAGCGAAGCTTTATCAATATACACTAAACCTGCTATTTAACTCTATTATTATTAATTTGTTTCTTCTTCTTTTTTGTTAAAAAAATTATAATTAATTATATACTAATGAAATATATGATATGGTTGTCTTGTAAGTCATTTTGCTCAAAGGAATAATTATGTATCATGTGGTTATTAAATTCCAACTCTTTACGAAATCATTTTATATATGTTAATACTACTGAAAGAAATAACTTAACTTTGGCATCTTTACCATATCACAAAGTTTGTATTTTGTTGTCTTGTTCAATTTCTCGTTTATACAAGTTTCTTATGACTTTGTTCGCCTTCTGGTTTGTTTTTAAAGATGGGTTATTGAATTTTAATAATCCTAAGTTTCACCCGTTAGACAATAATAATCCAAACTTTAAAAATTCCCTCCAACGATTCCAACTTGTAAGAATTTGGCCCCATTGATCTTTTTCCAACTTGTAAGAATTTGGCCCCATTGATCTTTTTCTAACATAGGTTTACTTGAATCTATTGAGGATGCCAAATTCTTATATGTTTGAAAAGGATCAATGGGGGCCAAACTTTTACATGTTTGGGATCGTTGGAGAGAATTTTTAAAGTTGAGATTATTATCAGCCAACAGGTTAAATTTAGGATTATTAAAATCCAATAACCCTTTAAAGATTCATGTTTTTCTCCTTCCTTTGTTATTTTATTTCAACATGAAAGGGTAGATGTGTTTTTTACATGAAAGTTGTTGTTAAATTAAGTCGTGTGGAAATGTTAAAATAATGTAAATCATAAAGGTTAGAATCTCTGTTGGTTTATACCTGATAGCTGCCAATGACATGAATGACCACACACATGTTAGCAGCTGCAATAAGCCGTTTAGCTTCTGTAATGAAGTAAGATCATATTCTGCCACATCATTTCCAAACATATACTATCCAATTAAACCAACCAGTAAATAGCACAATGCAACTACAATATAAGCCACAACCACCCCTCTCCACATAGGTCCCTTTAAAGGCTTCTCGGGTGTCGAAGGGATGGTTGCCTGGATCTCTAGCACAACGTTGTGGCCTACGTACGCAAATGCCATTAGGTAATATGTGTGTCCTTTCTTCAATCAGTTATTAACATGTCAGTTTTAGGCATCAAAAACTTCAAAGTTGTTTACCAAAGAAAACCTAGCTTTATGAATGACTCATTTACTGAAGATTTACATTCTCATTGCGTCTAATTAAAGTGTACTACGAGAAATCAATACATTAAAAATGGTCGGTTTCCACCTGAACTTGTTTTGATCCCTTTCCAAACCCGCCGAAATCACCCATCTTGCCACCTCTAAATTGCTCTACAACAATTGCACATCGCCGTAATAAGAGAAGACTTGGAAAATTAATTGCATACCTTCAAAAGATCAAAAACCTTTACACATATATACTTTTGCTGAATGGTTGCCCCTCGTTGTTGCAGTTTGTCGGGATGAACAGAAAGAGTAGCTTTTTTATTTGCCTTTTTTTTTGCTACACTTGTGGTTATGATCTCTGTCAGTGAAACCGGTTGCCAACTACTTTCAGGTCCACAAATCTACAAGTTAAAGAATTTGCTAAAATATAATGGGCTAAGATGTTCAAGGAAGAAATTTCGGTCTGTTGACATAAAAACATGTTCATTTGGGTTACAATTTATCTATAACGGGTCACAAGAGTTAACAATGACTTAACTATAAAGGATGTGGTCCTGCATGTTAAGATTCGAATGCACATCTCCAACATCGCTAAATATTATTTTAAGAGTTAACTACACAGATGGTCCTATGGTAACGCAATATTACGGTTTTGCTCTCAAGTTTTCAGAAATTACACTCACGATTCCCATTGTTCCCTCATCGATAACATGTTTGATCGTTTTCATTAACAAACATTAAAAAATATATAAAGTTCTTTTTTTCTATAAAAAGCCACCATTCACCAACCCGCACCGTTCTTTATCACTCCTTTGTTGGTGACCTACAAAAGAAGCATCTTAACTCTTAAAAGCAATGCTCACAAGTTCCCTTTTTTACCGCCGTTTGATATCAACATCAAGATTCTCGGTTAACCCTGAAACAAAATTGGATACAAAAATATAAAGATAAAAGTATAAATAATAAGGTACTATGACGGAAGTAAATACTTACATTATGTGCAGGTTGACCGATGGTTATAGATTCGTTTAAAGCCAATGCACGAGCAGCCAACGGGCGGGGTTGGATTTCAGGCGGCGCTGCAAAAATATTATGACCACTAAGTTCCTTGTTTTTTGCATCCGAAATTTGTTTCTTCAACCTTGCTTCCGATTCACTATCCATCGTGCCACTTAGCTCCCATTGCTTAGCTTTGGAGATTGGCTTTTTAGGAGACACGGTTTCTTCTTCACCAAATGAAATGTGACTAATCCCAGCAACCGCTTGTTGATGAAGATATAATTAGAATTAGAGAAAAAAAAAAGTAAAATGTGTCTATTCGTTATGAAAACTGGCAAATGGTTAACCTGGTAGATGCGTATGCCACACGTGAATCAAGATATCCATCTTTTATGAAAATTGCAAACCAAACCAGCTAATGAGTTTTTTCATCAAATAAGAAAGTATAAAAATAACTGATTTTCAGATGGAATTTGGCATCAATTGTCTTGAGATTTCATTGACATGATGTATGGATGAACCGATAATTGAATAGAGAAAGTCATCAAGATTCAACCTTTTTATCTGTCAAGCTGTCAAGCAGAACTGAGTAAACTGCTTATTCAATCAGATAAAATAAATTATCAAGTAGGACATTAAACCATAAATCAGGTTGATGATGTTTGAGGATGTGCGTGTAAACAAGTGCGAAAGTATATGGGCTCTCAGCTGATGCAAGCTCTCTCAAATCAATTTTCCTGAGTCTGTTTAGAAGGTAGTTTGCGATAGATTATCTTTAGAAAAGATAAGAAAAAAAATCTCGATTAGTTTGGACCTGGTTAGTTTACGTAACATTTTTTTTTATCTTGTTCAGAAACTGTAAGCCTAAAAAATTTAAAAAAATATATATTCTTTCCCAAAATCATGCTCTATCCAAAAAATCAAGACACAGAAATTTTTTAATTTCCTTAACGGGTCAACATGCCGAAAGTGACCGGTGGCCTGTAACTTGTTTTAGTGTCCAGCTATTTTGACCACTCGCTAATCCCAATCCAACCCAACCAAACCATTTTGACACCTACAGCGAAGAGAAAGAAACAAATGTTTGACAAGGTTATCGGATCCTGGTGTATTGATGCATTATCCTACCCACTTTGAGAGATTGAGATATCTATCTTTTTATAATTCTGAAGTATTTTGACCCATTATCCTACCCATCCGTTTGCCACCTCAGTATTTAAGCTTAATTTATTTTACCACATATCGATTTACATTGAACACACCATAACTAATTAATTATTCGATAAGTTAATCTAGTTGTCAAAAACTTCAAAACTGACACAATTTTCAACTCGAAGATGAGCTATTTGATTTTTTGAAGTGTAAGCTTAACTCTGATATGAGCCAAGAAACAACCCTAAATATCAGCATCCCACAGTCATTGGCAAAATAAGAAAAAAAGAAACAAATCAAGTGTACCAAACATGCAGAAAAGATAGCGTAGAATAAATTTACCTGCAGCCTCAAGTTGGTTTTGAAGTTCTTGACCAACAAGATCATTTTCAGCCTACACAAAAAGATTCATTATCTGTGAGATCACAATCTATAATCATTCTTCTTAACTTATTTAGTTCTTTTAGGTTGTTATCATCACGCGTATGACGATTATTCATGGGATGCACTATGGTAACAATAACAATTTTTTTTAATAAAATCCACACATATGTGGGCTAATATACCTGAAGTTGTTCAATTTTTTTCAGGATCACCAATAGTAAATTCAGGATTGCAATCACAATAATCCACACTCAACCCACCATACTGAATCGAAACACATCAGATTTTTTTGCATAAATTAAGATGTCATTTGCTTACCTGTGCCGTCATCTCACTGCATCTTCATCCTAACCCTAGGCTGACCATGTATGCGATAACCCCTCTTCAAACCCTGCATATTGAGTTACATATACATGGATACGAATTCTAGGGTTCCAATAAGATTGAAGATGAATCAAACTGAAAAATTGAAAAGTAATAGAAACTCACCAGTGATTGATGCGTCCATTCCACCGCCGGAGACGGCCACCGGAAATACGTCCTTGTACGGCGATTGGGGTTCAGGGTGGAGAAGGAATACGGTAGTGGGTGACCGGAGACGGAGATGGATCGTGTGAGTGGTGGCGACGGCCGGTGCTTGATGAGGGTGAGTGACCGGCGAAGTGGAGGTGGTGTTTGGAGATGGAGATGGAGGATGTCGTATAAACGGGGGAGGCGATTTGATTGAAGTCTGCCGTGATTTATCAACATCACAGAACACCAAGCATCGACGGTTTTGACAATTGGAATTCCGGATAGTAAATGCTCTATTTTAACCCTACGGGCGTCTTAAAAATAAAGCCAAATATTCTATTATATGGAGAAAAGGGTAGAAAGGTATATGGAGAAAAGGGTAGAAAGGGAAAAGAATTGTGAAAAATTAGGGGTTTTAACTTGTCTTTTCATATCCCATCTTAAAATTTTAAAGGAAATTACAAATTTGTACATCTGAAATGCTTTATATAGTTATATATATAGATATATAGATAATATTTTGAGTGGCATATATGAATTAAATTTCTGTGTTTTTCTCTTGTTTACATTATTCTTATAATCGGACATGAAACGCCTGCTTGACGGGTTCCTTATAATCGGACATGAACCGCCTAGTCAACCAGATAAGCACGGACCTAGGTAGAGCTCTGGGTGGGCGGGTGCGCGCCCCTTGGAAAAAGAGTTTATAGTGTATTAATAGGGCAAAATCCCGATCACACTCATGAAAATTTGGTTAAACCCCTTGTTCGCAACTCTTATTTTCTGAGTCCGCCACTGCAAACTGATTTGATGGGTACTATTCAACCTTTATTTGGATCGGCTTGTTATGGCATTGAATATTTGTTTCCCAATTAACTTGGCAACTTATCTAAACCAATATTTGGTCTTATTTGTTTAATCGATTGTCATATATACTTAATCTTCATAGAGCTCAAGCGTTGGATTAGCTAGATGTTATATAAATATGGTTCAAGTCACAAAAGATCTTTCAAATCAATTAATTTGACATCAATATCCCATGATGATACAGGAACTTCTAAACACCCGCAGGAGCACGGAACTAACAAATTTATTTGGCAATGACTTTTCTCCTAGGATACTAAAGAATTTAAGGAAATCAGTATCAAGATAATAACACCATGTGTAGTGGTAAAGGAAGACATCTGGGCATTATCCGTCATGTGGCGGTCTAGTCAGCAATTGGACATTATGAGCCGTTTTTTTCTAAAATGGGTGTAGTAGTAATGCCCCAACAATGATTACCTAATTATTAGCTTTTTAGAAAAATAAAACATATAATATTATCGTAAATGAGTTGGAAATTTCTTATGGGTCCATTAATTTTTCATCAGGCGTTTAAATAGACACGCCCAAGCAAAAAAAAAAATGCAATCAAATGCCCATGGGGGCGGTGCCGGTGCGCAGGGCGTTTTGGGGTGTTTGGCCCAATCCACGTCCAAAAATCCCCCCACTACTGGTGTTCTAATACAAATCAAATTGGCAATAACTTTTCTCCTAGGGTACTATGAATAGTATCAAGATAATATGACAGTTTTTTTTTAACCGCAAAGGTTACTTATATCCAACTTTACATCAATTGTATAAATTTCTTCTCTTGCTCAGGTTTGTCTTTATCAAGTGGGCTACCTCACATTGGCATAATATCACAGTTTTAACATGTGGAATCAAAACTCACAATGAATGGAAACAAAGCATGAACACAAAATTAAAGATAACTCAATGTGCATGAAGATATGTAAAATGAAAAAAATAATAATTAAAAGAACAATAGACTAGCTACATGAAGTCCGAGAGGAGATGGTGTGGTGTGGATGTGTCTTCCCTTAAACCATGAGATGGATGGTTCAAATCATACAATATGCATGTATCGAAATATTTAGAAGTAAGTTAGTTTGTCGTTCAAAATAATCACATAAAAAAGTTAGAATTTAGGGTGGGGTTCTATAGTGAACACTAGTGTATTTATGAACTGAGTGAACAAATCTTGGCCATTGATATATATCATCAAATCGTAAAATACACTAGTGTATATCAAATCTTGGCCATTGATTTATCCTTGTGTACTGATAATCAAGGGCTAGGATTAGTTCACACAGTTCACTACCAAGAGAATAACCTGGTCGATAATAATACATACACGTAATATGGCCACTAACTCTTCTATGCTTCACTTCCGTTGCAAACAACCCCACTTTAACAAAGATGTTAGTACGTATGCTTGTGGGTTTTATTTATGTTTCAAACATTTTAAATATTGTGATTGGAAACAAAGCATGAACAAAAAGTTATAGAAAACTTGATATGCATAAATATATGTGAAATGAAAAAAGAAATAAGCGTCCAATAAACTAACTACATAATAAAGACATCTAAAATGAAAAAAGAACCAAGTGTTCAATAGACTAATTACATAAAGAAATTTAGATTCTAATAATCTAAACCTTTTACTCATTGGTTAATAATAATCCATACCTATAATATGCGATTCTCTTATCTTTCACTTTTGTTTCTAACAGGGGATAACTACGTATGCAATATTTTGATTGGGATAAAAAAATCACTTAACTATTCATTAGGGACACATGAAATTACTTTTTTTTAGTTAAGTTGCCATTAGCAATGAAAGTGAAAGTTAGGAATGTTACTGATCACATTGTTAGCGTGAATTATTATCGGCCACTAGATAATAATTCTCATCATTAAATCCACGTTGCCTTAAATAAAACCCCAAAACACAACTAATCCCTTTTTTCGAAGGCGGCTATTTTTAAAGAAATAGAAAGGCGGGCCAGCTGGATGCTGGAATTCCCAAACAACAATCCAAAAAATTACAAAATCACATCACGCACATTAAACTTACACCATCTCTCCCATTCAAGTCTAACCAACGGGGATCTACACTTTAACCATAAGAAGGAATCCTCCTTATCGCCTTCCCCCACCTTTGTGACCAAGAAAGGGATGCTAAAAATTGCATCGTTTCTCGCCTTTCATATTCTCCACACAGTAGAAAAAAGCACGGGTTGAGCACTTTCTTCCGGCTTTTAGATCCTTTCTATTGGCAATTGGCATCGAAACTTTTTGGAAGATTCAATATAAAAGAATTAGAACATCAATGAGTGAATTAATTAACTAAACCGACATAATAATATGTATTCGAATTGATTTTAGTAGCTAAAGTCAATTCTTTATAGGGCCATATGACTTCACACTTTAAGAGAAATCGATAATGGCCCCTTTGTTTAGATTTGTTACCGGTTGTATTTTCTATATCATTAAACCATTTTATGTGGGTCTTACTACATAATTAATCTATGAACCATTTTATTATGGAAAATTGGTTTTTAATAAACCAACCTTTGTCCATTGGTAATTAATAATCCTACCTACAGAATTGGTAATTAATAATCCTACGTTTCAATATGTTGGTACTCAATAGACCTCCGTTAGTTTTTTTTAACTGAAGTTAGTTTTTAAGTTTTATTTGTTACACAAACAGTCTCTGTAGTTATAATTTACAAGTTTTAAGTTTTATTTATTACACAAACAGTCCCTGTAGTTATAAAAAAAATCATAAAAATAAAAAAAAAAAAAATCTGAAAAATCAAAAAAATTCAAAAAAATCATAAAAATTCAAAAAAATCAAAAAAATCATAAAAAATCATAAAAAATCATAAAAAAACATAAAAATTCAAAAAAAGCAAACGTTTCGACGCGCACCGTTTCGAACCGTACCACCACCACCGCCACCACCACCACCACCGCCACCACCGCCACCACCACCACCACCGCACCGCCACCACCACCACCACCGCCACCGCCACCACCACCACAGCACCGCCACCACCACCACCACCACCGCCACCACCACCACCGCACCGCCGCCACCACCACCGCCACCACCACAGCACCACCACCACCACCACCGTTTTTGAAACGGTCCGGGTCGAAACGGTACGCGTCGAAACGGTACGGGTCGAAACGGTACGGGTCGAAACGGTACGCGTCGAAACGGTACGCGTCGAAACGGTACGCGTCGAAACGGTCCGGGTCGAAACGGTCCGGGTCGAAACGGTCCGGGTCGAAAACGGTTCGGGTCGAAACGGTACGCGTCGAAACGGTACGCGTCGAAACGGTACGGGTCGAAACGGTCCGGGTCGAAACGTTTGCTTTTTTTGAATTTTTATGACTTTTTATGATTTTTTTTTATTTTTTTTTGAATTTTTATGATTTTTTTGAATTTTTTTTAGAATTTTTTTGATTTTTTTAGAATTTTTATGATTTTTTTGAATTTTTTTGATTTTTTTTTTATTTTTATGATTTTTTTTATAACTACAGGGACTGTTTGTGTAATAAATAAAACTTAAAACTAGTAAATTATAACTACAGGGATTGTTTGTGTAACAAATAAAACTTAAAAACTAACTTCAGTTAAAAAAAACTAACGGAGGTCTATTGAGTACCAACATATTGAAACGTAGGATTATTAATTACCAATTCTGTAGGTAGGATTATTAATTACCAATGGGGCAAAGGTTGGTTTATTAAAAACCAATTTTCCTTTTATTATTATAGTATAATGCATGAGGGAAGGGTATTTTAAGATACCAAAAAAAATAAGAACTTTTTCCCCTTTAATTTATAGATAGACTCCTAAAATGAGGGTAATATGGTCTTTTAAACACCATTTATTTTTTAGCCCCTAAACTTATTACACTTAAATCATTTAGTTATAACAAAATTACAGATAATTAGTTCCATTTTTCCTCTCCACAACAAACTTATAATTCTGAAGGGGTAAGGTCCCAAAAACCTCATAAAAAGGATTTAAGACCATACCACAAACTAACTTTTTAACCTCTTGACCTTGCGCGGCCGCGCAACGGTCTCACAAGAGGTAGAAGAAATCAGCGATCTATAATCGCGCGACCAAAGGATAACATGAATCCTTGCGCCTTCCCCAAATTAACAATGGATCAAAACCTTTTTCAGATACCTCCGCCTAAGTATCCAGACTTGGATATTATTTTACCCAGACTTGGGATTTATTCGTCTGTATCCACACAGCAAGGTGTCACACCAGATTACAGCAGTAATCTTCTAGAAAGAAATACAATCATGCACCACCCAGACGGTTATAACCGTCTGGACACGTGTCATCACCACAGACAACCCTGGAATCACAACGAAGGCATGCAATTGGAGAGTAATCTCCAATTAATCACTTTCCACGTGGCGATTCCCCAGCCACAGATCAAACCACGATCCGTGTGTATTCACATCGGATCGAGGCTAATTGACGTCAGATCAAAGAACTCAAACGGAAGAAAAATAACCGCTACGGCGTCAAGCATTTTCCGTTATCTTTTCAATAACAGGTTTTCCCTCTCAAACGCCCGGTTATAAATAAGAGAACTGTTCAGGTATAAACTCAGATTACTCTCACTCCTCAAATACTTATCTTTTCCGATACCAATACTTATTCTCACGCCGGAGTCGGGTCAAGGAGAGAACCCTCTTCTCCCCTTGACGAGGCTAACGGTGTTCTTTTTTGCAGAATCAACGGAGAAGGAATTCCATTACAACTGAATCAGCCGAGAGAGAGCTAACCTTTTATGCGGATTCAAACCCCCTAACTATCTCGGTTCCGACCATTTAGTTAGTGTTTCTTCAAATTCTTTTACGTATTCTACACATATCTTATAAACAATAATGTTTTAAAAAAAATCAAAAAGTACCGTGACGACCTACTCATTTTTGTTGACGTTTCGATAGTTGTCTTGGTCAGTATTGATGTGTGGATTAAAGGGTACAAGTAATTAAAGCCCAATGTACTTAGTCATTATCCCATAATATTTAATAGCTACAAAATGTCAAGTAATTAAATACCGTCATTTTAATCATCTCATTTAGATTACATTTTAATCTCTAATCTTTAACAAAATTATAGATATTTAGTTAGTAGTTACACTTATCCACTTATAAAAAAACTCCCCCCCCCCCCCCCCGACGATTTTTAAACAGTCATAACCATTTGGTACCGCTATTTTATTCTCTTTAATTTGATTATAATATTGCTATAGTTTTTTAATTAAAAAAAATAGGGAAATTGGAAATAAATAATCCTAACTCACTGTTATTGGCCAATAATAATCCCAACTCATTTAATCACCAATAATAATCCGAACTATTCACTTTTGTTTGTAAAATACTCTCACGTTAAAAAAACACTAACTAGGTTAAAATATTGCTAATGCAGCTTAACATGTGTGGACTGACGTGGCTGGTTAACATCTTACATGTGTATAAAATGATTATCAGCCTCATTTGCACACACAATCGCACTCTCCTTCAAAACCCTAATTCAACAAATTGGGCAAATTCAGTCGATTGTGTGTGCAAATGAGGCTGATAATCATTTTATACATAGGTAAGATGTTAACCAGCCACGTCAGTCCACACATGTTAAGCCACACCAGCAATATTTTAACATAGTTAGTGTTTTTTTAACGTGGGAGTATTTTACAAACAAAAGTGAATAGTTCGGATTATTATTGGTGATTAAATGAGTTGGGATTATTATTGGCCAATAAGAGTGAGTTGGGATTATTTATTTCCAATTTGCCAAAAAAATATATGTTACGTGATTAACAATGTCTAAGGGTGAGTAATAACTGAATTGTTAACCGAAACCGAACCGAAATCAACCCAAAACTGAATTAACTGAAAGCTAATTATCCGAAACCCGAGTTAACAAAAAACGGTTATCGATTTTTTGTACCCTCATTTAACCAAAAATAACTGAACCGAACCATTCATATTTTCATATATTTCTAGCTTTTATACATCCAGTTCATATATTTCATATTTATACCCTTATTTTATGTATTTATACCTCCATTTCAAGTACCTATGCATCTATTTCATGTAATTTTTTTTTGGAAGGTGACTTTCTATATACTGGACCAGTGGTCACCGGGTTCATGTCTAAGACAATCCCCCGTCAGCCCTGCATTTACGGACGCGATGTTCGATCGGGCCCGGCCGCCGCGTAAGCTGACTTCCGCCCGGAAACCATACTGCCCCCACACGAGAGACTCGCTGGGGTAACAGCTGGGTAAAACCGGGTTGCCCTCAAGACCGCACCATGCCTCGGTAGGATACGATCTATCATTGGGACGTCCCCCCCCCTAAGGCCACAAGTGGGAGTCGAACCGGTGACCTCCCAAAGGAGGAGCCGGCCAAACTAAACCCCGTGGGAATACCCACTGGGCCACGGAGGGAGGATATATCTATTTCATGTAATTATACCTAAATTTCATGTATTATTAATTAAAAGGTTTAACCCAAGTTTGGTATTGACTATTAACCGAAATTAAGTAAATAAAACCAAAAACCGTCAATCTAACTGATTAAACCAAACCGATTAACTGAAAAGATTGGTTAATAAAGTAGAATAATCGATGACCTCGATTTCATTTGAGGATAATAATCTAATCAACCGAACAATGCACACCGTGGCAATGTCTGTGTTTCCCGCTGCATCGCGCGTGTATCTATCGGTTAATAACCAAAACCGGTTATTGGTGAGCAATAACTAAATCGTTAACCTAAACCAAACTAAAAACAGACGAAACCGAACCGAAATTAACCAAAAATCGGTTATCAAATTTTTTGTACTCTTGTTTAGCCTAAATTAGCTGAACCTAACCGAATTATTCATTTTTCACATATTTATAGCTTTTAAATCTCCAATTCATATATTTCATGTTTTATATCTCCATTTCATATATTTATACTTTCATTTCATGTATTTATACCTCAATTTCATATATTTCTAAGCAAAAGTTTTAGCCAAAGTTTGGTTTTTGCAATTAACTAAAATTAAATGAACCAAACAAAAAACCGTCAATCTAACCAATAAACAGAAGTGATTAACCAAAAAGCAATTGGTTAATGAAGTAGACTAATCGATGACTTTGGTTTCGGCTTCGGTTGAGGATAATAACCGAACCGGCAGAACCATAGACATCACAATGAAATGGATTACCCGATTACTTCGCTTTTGATGATATCACAATGTTGTTTCGATAAATATTATATGAATAAGAAAACTACTAGAAATGAATGCAACAATACAAATTGTCACTCCCGCCGTATCGCGCGGGCACCCTACTAGTTTTTTTAATCCATGAGACATATGACTTGGATAAGATAACACAAACCAACTACATATCAAATCATCATGTAACAAATATAATTATGGTATATATACAAACCAACTACATATCAAATCATCATGTAACAAATATAATTATGGTATATATGATTGAGTTATTAATATAACATGTTTTCATCATACATATCATTTCTAGATCAACCGTTGTAATTCAATTGTCCACACCATACATAAAATCATCCACATAACAATATTACCCGACGTAACACCATCAATTACTCGTAAGTACGACACTCATCAGTCTCAGGGTTGTCCTTGCAGTAAGTCTCCAAAGGGTCCGAGTCTTTAGCCTTGTCACGAGCATGGCTAGACGCCGCACTCAACTCCTCCACCTCATCCCAAGCCGCCACACATTCACCACTGGCGGGGTCCTCTGCACACGACTCCTGAGCGCTCTTGATGCTAGCGTCTATCTTCTCTGACAGACCCTCAGGGGCGGCCCTCACTGGCATCAAGTACATCCTACCGGATGTCATGATGGTGGGCATCTTGACACATGTGGGCTTTAGGCCCGAAATGATCCTGGGTGAGTCCGATGATGGGTTGGCCAAGACTCTTGGAATTGAGAGGCTGACACTAGCAATTGATGCCATTGTTGTTAATGAGAGTTTGTTTTGAAGAAAATGGTTATTGTGAATGGTAATAATATGTATCAAGATATGATACGTGAAGATGGATATATGAATGCAAAAACGTAACGATTTTTGAACATATGTTTCTTATCATCTCCTGGCCAATCATGGGTCTCCACGTCTACTTGCAACATTAATATCTTTACATGTGATTACAAAGCTTGCAAAGATTTTTTTTTGTCTTCTAGAATCTGGGAAAAAAACATAAAATGGAGATATTATTTGGTATGAATATGAAGCTAATATTTCAAAGATGGGAAGCAAATATTTAATTTACTTCTCTTAAATACTTTAATTTCTTTTATTGTCTAGTGATGCCTCTTGCATTAAATAGAATATACATATTTGAAATTAAAAATAAAGTCGAACCAAATTTGAATTAAAAGTTGTTTTCGAATTGAGTTTGCATCCGAACCGAGTTCCAAATTCAGTTTTCGAATCGAATTTGAATTAATGATTTTTGAACCTTATATATTGGATGATATATACAATATAAATTATTATTTTATATTTTTCATAAAAATACATTTAGTTTTTATTTATACATATTACTAGTCTAAGTTCCCGTGTGTTACACGGGTGGCCAATAAGAAAAATAACTACTTTAACATTGTTGACGTAAGTATTTTAATTATATATATATGTTGAAATATTAACGGGAATGATATAGAGTACACCAAATAATTGAAATACACGAATACAAACAAAATAAATATTAATATCATAAACATATTAATATTGAATTCATACGGATTTGTTGATGCATCGATTTACACCTAGCATTACAAAAGGAAAAATGGAAACACGCAAGAGCACCAAACCGGCGTAGCCTCCTTAAAAAGACCCGCATGGCATTCAAATGTTTTCTTATATCTGTGAGCTTCATCGACTACCACATACCTGATTAATAAGTGATAAGTTTAGTATTAGGCCATATTTAGAAAAGAGAAAAAGACAAAGAAAGTTCTTGCCAATTTGTATAAAGACATTATTTGTAGAATTGTATAACACCAACATGCATTAGAATAACCACATCCTCTTTGCCCACATCATGATAGCCATGTCTTTTACAGCCTTAAGTTACGCACCAACATGCATTAAAAGTAATTCCACAGCCGATTGGAGAAGTTCTTTTCCGAATTTACACTCACGTTGATGTCTTAATTAGGCTACTAATTTCCATCGTAGCACAAAAAGCAGCACAAGTTGGAAGATTTTATGGCACTTACAATGAGAAAAAAAAAGTGACAATAATATTATAGTAAATAAAACTAACAGAGTAATAAAATAACACAAAAAATAGCACATTCAAAGTCATTTGGTTTAAAGAGCTCAAAGTAGACTTCTCACTTCAATGGTAAGCAACTTAAGTATATGCTCACATAGCCTTAGCAACTTCATTCGCTATGGATAAATAAATAGAAAGCTAGAATTTACCAGGGACATCGTGGGCAACCTGGTCATACGCCAAAACATCTTGAGATTCAATCGGAGCTGTTGGACTTCAAATCTGCAGCGCTAGAATCGCAGCTCAAAGAACACCACAAAAAGCCTCAAAATCCGCAAATGCCATAAGATTTGCTTGTGTAGTCTGCAAAAGAAACATGACCCAACATGTTATACCCCTTTATAATCAAATATGGCACACTAATTAACTTGGACAACGGTGATTCAGGTCAACCTGACCCGACCCACTACATACTAATTATTTAAAAGGTGACATTTGACACACTAATTATTCAACAAATAGACAAAATGTACTTAAGGTGAACTTGACCCCTCCCGTTACATACCTTCTTTATTAGGTTTTTTGATTTTTCCCTTTTGTTATAGTAGCTGGGCAGTGATCGGGCTTTAAAGTATCACACCAAAACAATACCAAATTACAATGAATGATGTCGAATTCGACTTGTAATAAACAACTGTTGTTTTCTACAAACTCAACTGCAATATAGCAAAGCCCCAGATAGACTATCGTTTCCACAAACTCACACTTAATAATTACCTCAAGTTATTGATTGATAAAAAATGTGGAAAGTTTGACCCGTATACTTACAAATGGGAGTTGATATTATTTCTACATGTTAAATGGGTGTGTGTGTGTGTGTGTATATATATATATATATATATATATAAAGCTTAGCTTAAATAATGGTCCAAAAGTCACAGAATATGTGTTCTTAATGCAGATAACATCCTAAATTGTTTTATTTATCAAAATCTATTATTTATGTGATAATGTAATTTTTTCAATTCATATTTAAAATTACAATCTTTTAAAAACAATTGGATAAAAGGTTTTTCAAGTTCACCCAACCCAAAAATACCCGTTTTGACATCATCTCGTTTCTCATTTAAATAAATCAGCTCGTCTTCTTACAAATGAATCTGATGGAACCCAAACAACCAACTACCATAAATAAAACCATAGTTTGCAAGAACGAACCTAATTTTTATACCCAATGACGAAACTGGTTTTGAAGAATTGTGAAGGCAATTATGGGTTCCTTACCATTTGTTGTAAAGACATGAAGTGTCGTTCCCAACCATCAATAATGACGCGAACTATTTTTTTATTCTTTATCGCTTTCAAGTTTAGTCAACCTTTTCTTTGATGCTTTATCAATGTCGTTCTTTAAAGATAGTCTCTCTGAAGAAACACAGAACTAATTATTAGACTAATCAGTTTGGTTTATGTTTCTACCATGATGGTTAATCTTCTTTATGGTTTCCTGAGCTCCTTTAATGACCGTGGTTATCTGCAAAACAGAACACCGTTACTCGTTAAGAGGGGAATGGGGGGTTTCCCTCTTAACCGGGCTCCGGCGTGAGAATAAGCGACTATATTTGGAGAGAATTAAGTATTAAGTGAGAGAGTAGAGGGAATAGAATGAATAACCTGTGAAGTGAAGGTCTCTATTTATAGCCGGAGAGGTGTAAGAGGGTGTGGGCTGACGGGCCTTGGGCCGGAAGGCGACAACATGGAGGATATGCTCCTTGCCTCACTGGTGTCGACCGTTAGTGGCCTCTAGGAGCTTTATGGAGTTGGCGCAACGTGATTGGAGCCACGTGTCACTGTTGTCGGCCTGGTCGCCCTTCTGCCATCAGCAGGTAAGTGGAGATCGTGGGGCAGTTGTCTCTGCCCTGTGATTGGTGCCACATAGGCGTCCTTAAGTACTTTTTGTCTCCTGCATGTCAGACGATCGTGGAGCACGATTGCGCAGGATCAGAAGGACCCTGATTGGCTCTTTTATTCTGCCACTTGTACCTTGTGTACTATCTGAAAAAGCCTTGCGCCGTAGTCACGCATGATTCTTGCTGAGCACGTTATTACCTCGCGCGAGGCATGGGCTTTCAGATGTTCTTTTCAGAATGCTAAGTGTTGCTAATTGGAGTTTCCTTTTATGTAGACCTCGCGCCGCGTTACACAGATGTGTTGTAGCCCGCGCGAGGTTGGCAATCAAGGAAATTGCTGAGTAAGGAGTATGGTCCCGCGCGACCTTACAGGAGGTTGCGCAGCTTTTTGGGACCATACCCCTTCAAGTCCCCCCAGTCCAGTGCTGCACCATGCGCAAGGCAAGTGGTTGGAGCTATGGACTTAAGAAAATAAAGTAGAATGATGCTTCTGGCTTTGGTAGACGGCGCGCGTGTAACTTGTTGGTTACTACGGCGCGGTTACCAGGCTTGGTACTGGGTTTGTTGTTAGCTTCTACATGAAGTTTCTAATGACTTTGGGCGGGAAAAACCTCGAAATTCGAATTTCTGACAGGTTGGTGAAAAAGTCGCGGTTGGTGACGTTTGAGTTGACCTCTGGTGGTTGTCATCAACTTGTCCCTGACGAATCGTATTTCCGTCAGAGAGTGAGGCCCACGCGCGCGTGGTAACTGTCACTCCGGGAAACACGCCTTACGTGGCGTTTTCTAATTGGCCTTGCTCGCGGCGACTTCGGCACGGTTACCCATCGCATTAAATGCGATGGGTATATATATCCAAAGAGATGTGGGAGGTTATCACTTTTCTGTTCTACTATTGCTCTCTCTCTTCCTTCGTATATTCAAATCTTCAAACTTTGTAGCAGATTTTCGAGATCGTTCTTTATATCTTCCAGATATTTCTTCATATCTTCAAGATATTTCTTCATATCTTCAAGTTTTTCTAGGACTTGAATCTTATTTACTATGGCTGAAGAACATAAGGAGGATGTTCCCGGAGAAGAAGGTCCTGTGCCTGTTCTCCGGTGGGATCCGGGTCTTTTTGAGCAGATCACGAGGAGTTTCCGGTTTCCACCGGAATGGGACGCTAGGTACCCCGGTCAAAACCAGACGGCCGCTGATGCACCACCGGGGTATATCACGTTGTTCGAAGACTTCTTTCATTTGGGCAACTTCCGATTTCCGGCGACGAACTTCATGGCTCATATTCTTCAGTATTATGGGTTCCATATATCTCAGATGAGCCCACCAGGGATGGTCCGGGTTCGACATTTCGAGTTCCTATGCTGGGCTCATGGCATAGAGCCAACTGTTGATAAATTCCGGGTTTTTTTTATCAACTCCAGAGGAATATGGGCTTCTATTCCTTCGCCAGTCGAGGCGCAGCAAAGAAGGTACTTCTAAATCCTCCCAAGAGTTTCCATGACTGGAAGCCAAAATTCTTTTATATTCGCGAGGAGGTTATTCTGATCGTCATGACGTTTCGCGCTTGGAATGAAGCGATTGTGAAAGAAGACTTGGCGATACCCAAGACCGAGGCTTGGTATCGGGAGCTTACTGCCACCCCAAACCGAGTGTTTGGGGAGAATGTCTTGGTAGCGGCGCGGATGAGCGATCAGTGGCTGCCTGAAAGCAAGGAAGTTCCTATCTTGATGATTGATGATAGAGGTTAGTGATTTCCTTAGTTTCACTGATCTTATTTCGTAGCTTGTGTTTTATTTAAATGATTTGTCATGTAGAGGCGCGTTTGTATCAAGCTGCCTTCGCCACTTTTGGCGGTTCCATGGGCGTGCGCCCGCTTCAAGCTGGAGAAGAATACTGGTATGACCAGATTAAGGGTAACTTTATGTACCCGGTTGCTGATGCGTTTGCCTCGCCGCCTACTGCAAACGAAAGTGCGCACATACCGAAACCTCGTCCTTTGCGCTCTGTGACCTCTGCTGGGAAAGAGGTTGTCTATCTTTCCAGCGAGGAGTCTGTAGGGTCTTCGAACGGAGAGCTAAGCTCGTGGTCTAACATCTTTGCAGGTGTGTTGCGCGACTTGGGTATTGACCCAGAAGAGAAGAAGAAAAAACCATTGAAGAAGAAGAAGGTTGCTGCCTCGGATGCCGAGGTGACCAGCAAGGGGGCTGGGAGTAGTCGCGCAACCGCTGGTAAAGGTATTCTTCGCCTTCGTCAAAGTGACTTGAAAGATTTCGTGGTTATTAGTGACTCACTTGAAGGCTTGTCGCGCGCAGGCGAGAAGAAGACTGGAGCTGGTGGCTCAGGGAGCGCGGGTTCTCGCAACCCGGATGCTGGCGCTACTCCTTCCTCTGTTGCGCATGAGGAAGAGGAAGAAGAAGAGGAGGCTGCTGGAAAGTTGATCAGCAGAAAAAGAACTAGGAGCGAGGCGACTGCTGTTGCGTCGAAAGCTGGAGGGGTTCTTGTGCTTGGTAAACAGAGCAATCTGCGCTCACTTTATAAGTTTTCTCCTGGTAAGTTTGTTTTTAGTTCCTTTTTGTTGCTTCCTTTTCTTGATCCCTTGGCTTTTTGCAGAGGGTAAGAAGAAAACCCCTGAGAAGGGTGTTGTGTTTACGGAGCCAGAGCCAAAGAGACCGAAGATTACCATTAAATCTTCCCAGGCTGCTGGGGCTGAATCTGCCAAGGACAAACATGTAGCTGAGGGTGATAAGGCGAAGGCTGCCGAAGAGAAGAGAAAGGTTGATGAAGAGCGTAGGAAAAAAGCTGATGAGGATAAGAGGAAGAAAGCGGAGGAAGAGAAGAAGAGGAAAGCTGAGGAAGATAGGAAGAGGAAAGCCGAGGAAGATAGGGAGGCTGAGGAGGCGAAGAGGAAGAAAACCTCTGATATGGAGAAGGAGAAGCAAAAGGCTGTTGAAAAGCCTATTGATGATTCATTGAGGTATACCGGTGCCGCTGCTATCGCTCTTCAAGAGAAAGCGCAGGGTCCGGATGTTTTGAGCGTCGCGGGGTCTGCGAAGCCCCATCAAGAGAGAAGAAAAGAGCCTGAGGTTGAAAAACCTACCCGCCCTACGCATACTGATATCCCCCATCGCTCTAAGGTGACTTCTACTGGGGGATCAGGTCCGTATGTTTCTAGTGGCGCGAGCTCTGGTGGCGCCGGGGGTTATAATCCACAAGCTATCGGGGCGAAGGATACCCTCGGTGATATCTACTATAAAAGTTATACCGAGGAGGAACGTGGTAATGCTCCCCACCAGGCTCCCTGGAGCTTGAGGCAAAAGGACACCTTTCAAGAGTTCGGCCCTTGCTGCGATTGGTTCTTAAACTCTTTCACTCCTGGTGAGGTTAATAGGCAGAAGGCGAAAACTCATGAAGGGCTATACCGTATTTATATGCTCGGGGAGGCGAATGCTCGCGCTGCTAACCACCAAATCGTCCGTGAGTGGCGGACAATGGATAGGGAGCGGTCGGACTGGGAGAGGTACCGCGAGCGGATGTTGAAGCGTATTAGCGAATTTGAGAAGTCGAAAACTGCCCTTGATGAAGAGAAGGCCAAGTTTGAGGCTGATAAGAAGGCGGAGGAATGGGGGCGTGATGCCCTGAAAAACAAACTTCGAGCTGCCGAGGATCTTTTGTCCAAGGAGAAGGCTGAGTTTAAGCGTATATGCGCGAAGGACAACCAGCGCGCGTTTGCTGATCAAAATAAGATTGTTGACCTTGAAGCCAAAGTTGCTGAGTTGACAGCGAAGGTCGAGGATGCGCAGGCTGCTAAAGAACGGATTGAGGTTTGTGAAACTTTTAGCCTTTTCCCTACTGTTTTGTTTGCAAAATATCCTAAGCCTTGTCCTTTCTTAGGTTGAATTTGCTGATGTGAAGTCGCAGCTGTCGAGCAAAGACAAGGATCTTCAGGCCAAGGATGTCGAGATCGCTGAGCTGAAACGTCGCCTGCGAGAGCAGGTTGACAAAAGTGAATCCTTGGAGATCGATCTGGAGGCTGAAAAGTCTAAGGCTGCCTCAGCTGAAGAGGCAAAGCTGAGGGCTGAGGAAGCGCGTGATGTTAGTACTGCGGCTCTTAATGTAGCGCAGACTAATTATGCTGAAGCTCAGGGTATCGTGGATACTCTCGTCTCTGATGCGGAGTGGCTGCGCGGCCGGGGGATAGTTCTGGTATATCTTAACTTTGGTTTTATTTACGAAGTTAGTTCCTTATTTGCTTATTTTGATGCAGATGGCTAACTCGATTCTGAATGCTGGCGAGCTGGACCAGACTGTCGCTGCTCTCATTGATGCTTCTCGCGCCGTTGGACATCGCGGAGGTTATATGGAGTGTGCGCAGCATGCCGCAGAAATGTTTGGACAAGAGTTTGATGCCAGTCATTGCTCGGTAACTGATGGAGCTGATGCCGAGTTGGCTCGAGCTGAAAATTCTTATAATCATTTAGCCTTACCTGTGATGGATTTGGTCTCGAAGGCTCTAGAACACGATGACTGGTGTGCACGTGTGAAGGGCATTCTTGATCCACCAGAGCACGTAGACCTCTTTGACGAAGATGAAGCGGTGGGCAATGATGGTGGAAACGATGGTGATGACGGTAAGCCTGGCGACGATGGCGATAAAGGCGATAAGCATGATGGTAGTGGAGATGATGAATTTGAATAGGTTTGTCAACAGGCTTTGTGCCTTGTAAAAAATTCCAGTAGGTTTCTGATGTAACTCTTTGCGCGGGCGCGCTTTTATCTAATGAATGACATTGTGTTTCTATAACTGTTGCGCGGTTACGCTTATTAAATAGTATGTTTGCTTATTATCCATTACAATTATTGCACTGTTGTTAGAAACTTTGGTTAAGTTAGTGCGAATAAATGTTAGTGCGGCTCTTGTGTGAGTGTAATTGTTCGGTGTCGCGCTATGTTCGCAGAGGACCTTTGAGGCGTAACTCAAGAGCTCGTAAGCCGCTGGAGTGTTTTCGTGCTAATCAGAAGTTTAACATGCATTTGTAACGAAAGAAGTCGGATAGTGATAAAAGAGCATGTCATATGCTTTCATTGATTACGTAGGCGCTTAGGCCGAGATACATTGCTTGTAACATAAAAGGCGTGTAGCCAACATAGGAAAGTAAAGGGCGCGTAGCCGACATCAGTGGATAAAGGCGCAGGGCCTAGAATAGTTACATATAGCATTTGCGCAGTTGTTGCGCATTCCACGTGCGCGGGATGATGTGTCCATCCAGGGTGCGCAATTTGTAAGCCCCTTTCCCTAGCACTTCGTGAACTAAGTATGTGCCTTCCCATTTGGGTGCTAGTTTGCCTGGGCGTTCAGCGTTTGAGGCTTCGTTGTCTCGAAAGACGTATTCCCCTGGAGTGAAGGTACATATGCGGACTCGCGCGTTGTAGTACCTTTCCAGTTGTGTTTTGTACTTGGCTTCTTTAATTCGCGCAATTTCGCGCCTTTCTTCCAGCAAATCCAAGTCAAGACGACGCTCTGCCTCGTTGTCGATTGCGTTGACTGCTGTCAAACGCGGAGAGGGCAGGCCAACTTCTGCCGGGATAACCGCTTCTGAGCCATAGACTAGGCTAAAAGGGGTCTCGCCGGTACTTGTTTTCGGCATGGTTCGGTGAGCCCACAAGATACTCGGGAGCTCATCCACCCAGCCTCTTCGCTTTGTGCCCAGTCGGGCCTTAATCCCATCGACAATACACTTGTTTACACTTTCAACCTGCCCGTTGCCTTGGGGATGCGCAACGGAGGAGAAAGCGTGTTCGATTTTCATCTCTTTCATCCAGTTCTGGAGGTCTTCAGAAGCAAAATTTGTGCTGTTGTCTGTGACAATCTTGAGTGGGAGACCGAACCTGCAAATGATGTATTCCCAGATAAACTTGCGCACCATCATTGCAGTGGTTGAGGCGAGGGCTTTGGCCTCCACCCACTTAGTAAAATAATCAACGGCTACAATTATGAACTTGACGGCACCAGGAGCGTCTGGGAAGGGTCCCACCATATCAATCCCCCACTGCTGAAAAGGCCAAGCAGTGGATACGGGGATCAGATCGTTCTTGGGGCGCAGGGTTTTTGGAGAGTGCCGCTGACAGGAGTCGCACTTGCGCAGCTCTTTCAGGGCATCAACATGCATCCCTGGCCAGTAATACCCAGCGTTCATAATCTTTGCGAGAACCATGCGTGGTCCTGCATGAATGCCACAGATCCCTTCATGAATCTCTCTTATCAGGTAATTCGCATCTTGGGGGTCCACGCAGCGCAGTAGTGGCCCCAAGAAGGACTTGCGGTACAAGATACCATCATTCATTTCATAGTGCAGAGCTTTGTTCTGAATTTTTCTTGCCTCTGCCTTACTCTCTGGGAGTATCCCTTCTTTCAAGTACTGAATGATAGGGGTCATCCAGGATGGCTGCCCTATCTCGATCACGTTGACTTGTCGTAGCAGAACTGATGGATTTTTGAGTACTTCAATCCTTACATCTTTGGCGAGATGTTGAAAGGAGGTTGAAGCAAGCTTGCTCAAGGCGTCTGCTTGTTTGTTTTCCGAGCGGTTGATGTGGATTACCTTGTGAGAGTTGAACTGTTGAAGCAACTCTTTTGCCTGTTCTAGATACAGGGCCATAACTTCGCCCCTTGCATCGTATATACCGTTGACTTGGCTGGCTATCAAGAGTGAATCAACGTGTGCTTGTAGATTTTTAGCTCCCATTTTGATGGCGAGGCGCAAGCCTGCCAGAAATGCCTCGTACTCCGCCTCGTTGTTGGTGTTTTTAAAGTCCAACTTGATGGCGTAAGTAAATTCATGATTTTCGGGGCTTACAAGGCGCAATCCGGCTCCCGCGCCGTCCTCGTTTGAGGCCCCATCAGTATAAAGCATCCAAGTCTCGTTTGTCATGTCTTTCAGTGGAGTTTCAACAAGCTCACAATCCTTGATTTTATCAACTGGGACTTCTGTGATGAAGTCCGCTAGAACTTGCCCCTTGATGGCTGGGCGCGGCCTGTACAGAATGTTGTGGCCCCCCAGCTCGATGGCCCATTTTGTTAGTCGCCCAGATGTTTCTGGTTTTTGAAGTATCGTGCCGATATGGAAATTGGTAAGTACCGTGATCACATGCCCTGTGAAGTATCTGCGCAGCCTCCTGGAGGCGTGTAGTAGCGCAAGTACCAATTTTTCCATCGTGGAATATCTTGTTTCTGGATCCGTTAATACCCTGCTGACGTAATAAATTGGAGTTTGGACTCCATTTCTTTCCACCAGTAATACCGACCCTACTGCCTTGTCCGAAGAAGATAAGTACAGTACGAGTGGCTCTTTTTCAAACGGTGTAGTCAGGGTAGGGAGCTCAATCAGACACTCTTTCATTTGCTGAAAAGCCTTCTCTGCTTCAGGGGTCCATTTGAACTCTTGCTTTTTTACACAGTTGCGCAGAGGGCTGATAAAAGGGTATGACTTCGCGGCGTGATTTGACAGAAAACGGTTAAGCGCGGCTAGGCGGCCGGCCAACCTTTGCATCTCTTTGATCGTTCTTGGTGAAGGCATTCGTTCTATTACCTGGACCTTTTCTGGGTTAACCTTGAAGCCGCCGTTTGTGACTATGAAGCCCAAGAATTTGCCTTCTTCCATACCAAATGAACACTTGGCTGGATTCAGTTTCATGTTCACACTGCGCAACGAGTTGAATGTTTTTTCGATGTCTTTCAACATTTGGTCCTCTTCAGGACTTTTGACCACTAGATCATCGATATAAACCTCGATATGCTTTCCAATGTCTCCGGCAAATGTCTTGTCCATCAGGCGCTGGTACGTTGCTCCAGCGTTTTTGAGACCGAACGACATCTTTGTATAGCAAAAGATCCCGAGATCGGTTCGAAAAGCTGTCTTGTCTTCGTCTTCGAGCTTCATTTGCACCTGATGGTACCCCTTATAGCAATCCAAGAAGCACTTCCATCTGTATGGCGCTAGAGAGTCTATCTTTTTGTCGATCTCCGGCAAAGAGTAACAATCTTTAGGGCATGCCTTGTTGAGATCAGTATAATCCACACACATTCGCCATCCTCCACTAGACTTCTCTACCATCACGGGGTTCACAACCCAACTTTGATAACGTACTTCACGCAAGATGCCAGCTTTAAGTAATTCACATACTTGCTCATTCATTGCTTTCGTTTTGTCTGCCCTAAGCTGCGCCTTCTTTGGACTCTTGGCTCAACAGAGGGGTAGGTGTTTAAACAGTGCTCTGTAATGTCGCGCAGGACACCGGTCATGTCGGCCGGGGTCCAGGCGAAGATATCCATATTCTTGAACAGGAGCTGTTTGAGACGAGTTCTGATGTTTGGTGAGATTGCGTGGCCTATCGTCACCGTTTGCTCCGGGTATTTGCGGTTTAAAACCCATCTTTCAGGCTCGGTTGTCGAAACCTTCGCCGCTTTTGTTGGGCGCATCTCCTCTGTCGACATTACTTCCTTCTTTGCATAAATGATCGCCACCCCCGTCTTAGTTGGGAAACCTATCGCTGAGTGGGGGGTGGAGGTTATCATATTCAGCTCGCCTTGCGTCTCTCTCCCGATCAACACATCATGCCTTGATTTCACAGGCATCACCATGAAGTTTACAGTTGTTGTTCTTGAGTGCTTCCCGTCAGAAAGCGTGACGGGGAAGCTGATTTGGCCAAGTGGGAAAACCATCTCGTTGCAAAATCCTGACAAAGGGTAATCAACCGGCTCGAGTCTTGCTTTGTCTTCTTCATCAAACTGATTAAAGCATTGCTCATAGATGATGTCTGCCGTACTTCCCGGGTCAATGAAGACATATTCCGTTTCATAATGGCCGATGATACCGGTGACGACGCTGGGTCGTGTGGCTCGAGGACCCCCGCGACGACCGGGAAAATGACCTGTTGTTCTTGCCATGAAGGCTCATAAGGTCTCTTGCCTTTTTCTCTTGCGCTATACCTTGGTCCATTGACCATGTGTGTCTCTAGGCGTCGAACTTTCTTGTGATTTCCCTCGTCGTGGCGATGGAGCTGTCTTGTTTCTTTGCGCACGTTTTTCACTAAGTGGCTCAGCTTTCCGCTCTTTAGTGCTCTCTCGATCTCTTGACGCAAGCTGTAACAATCATCTGTTAAGTGGCCTGTATCCTTGTGGAAATCACAATACAGATTGGGGTCTTGCCCCTTTTTGTTCGTCATAGGCCTTGGTGCCTTAAAATCGTGATTCTCCGTCATCAGCACCTCTTTTGGTGTTTTTATGAGCGGAGTCCAATGCTTTTCACGATTATCATCTCGGACTGCCTTTCTATAGCCGATGCGATCAATAGTATCTCGCGCGTCTTCCTTATAGCGGGATCGTTCCTCATAACGGGGTCGTTCACTATAACCGCTGGAGTGGTTGGCCTTCCACCCAGGGTTCTTGCCTTTGTTGCGTCTGTTGTCGTCGCGCGAGTGACCCCCTTTAGAAAATCTATCTTCAGAACGATAGCTGTTGTTTCGTGCGAGTGACTCTTCAGTTTGCGCGACTATCTTCGCGGCTTCCATGAGTTTATCCCGTTCCTTGGGCATTCCATCTTTCCCAGTGATGGTTCTAATTAGGCTATCGCAGCGGATGGCCTTCTTGAAATGGCAGCGCATGAGTTGCTCACTAACGCCGCCGATTTCCAAGCACTCTTTGTTAAAGCGAGTTATGAAATCTTCCAAACCCTCGTTATCTCTGCGCCAGATGTCTTCAACTTCGGCTGTGTCGCGCTGGTATCGTCTTTGTTGACTGAAGTGACTCAAAAATTGAGTCCTGAAATCCACCCATGATTTTATCTTTCCCAGAGGAAGGCTGTCGAACCAGGCGCGAGCAGCCCCCGTTAGTGTTTGGATAAACAGATGGCACCACATGGGCATATTCCAACCTCCCATGCAGCCCACGCTAGTGAACACTCTGACGTGATCATCGGGATCAGTCAATCCGTTAAATTTTCCGACAGTCGGAGGTAACTTTTCTCTCTTGAGCGGCGCCAGTGCTATCTTTGGAATGAACTTTGAATGCTCTATAGCTTCCTCTGGTCGATAGGCGAGGCGAAAGTCACGCTCTGCCTCTTCTATATACCCAACGTGCTGCCTTGGTTTGTAGTACTCGTGATTTCTTTGTAAACGATTGAAGACCGAAGATTCTTCATCGTTCTCCCAAGTTGGATCATTTGGGTCGGTATCTTCCCATTCATCGTTCATGTTGCGCGGCGTGAGCCGGCTATGAACTGGGCCTCTTTGGAAGTTTGACGGGTCGTCATAGTAGCTTTCTGTTTCTCCCCGTGTGTCGCGCGTGTCCTGCACGCTTAGTCTTCGGGTAGGGGGAGGTCTGTTGGCTCTTCCTTGGGTATTTTGCGGTGGTGGCATCTGGCGCGGCCCGTGACTGGGGCCGGTTGGTGTAACCAAGGAAGGCTCTGACGTTAAAACTGCTTGTTGTGCGCTCAAGGATTGATACGCCGCGTTAATGGTGGCGAGTTGCTTGGCGTACCATGAAGCTGGGGTTTCCCCCTCTTGTAGCCCTAGTAGCACCGAGATATTCTGAGGTGGGGCTGGGTTCGAAGGTCCAGCACCGTTGTTTCCTGGGGTAGTTTGAGTGATGCGGGTGAAGCTCCCGCGCGGACCCCCAGTGTTGGCAATCTCGATCTCGCCGATTTCTTCAACGTGTTGGGGTTGGATGTTTTGGTTATCCACCCCCAACGCTGCATTAGGGTCTGCTCCAAGACCAACAAACTCGGGAATGATTCCTTGACCAGCCATGATCGAAGGAAGAAAAAACAACGAAAAACTCAGGAAAGAAGATGAACGTGGTTTGTAGAAAAATCGGTGGGCGCCAATGAAGAAACACAGAACTAATTATTAGACTAATCAGTTTGGTTTATGTTTCTGCCATGATGGTTAATCTTCTTTATGGTTTCCTGAGCTCCTTTAATGACCGTGGTTATCTGCAAAACAGAACACCGTTACTCGTTAAGAGGGGAATGGGGGTTTCCCTCTTAACCGGGCTCCGGCGTGAGAATAAGCGACTGTATTTGGAGAGAATTAAGTATTAAGTGAGAGAGTAGAGGGAATAGAATGAATAACCTGTGAAGTGAAGGTCTCTATTTATAGTCGGAGAGGTGTAAGAAGGTGTGGGCTGATGGGCCTTGGGCCGGAAGGCGACAACATGGAGGATATGCTCCTTGCCTCACTGGTGTCGACCGTTAGTGGCCTCTAGGAGCTTTATGGAGTTGGCGCAACGTGATTGGAGCCACGTGTCATGTCACGGCCCCCGACCCGGTTTTACCCGTTTCAGGAGCCGCGGGACAGAAATCCCGTGGTATTTAATTAAGTGAGTTTAACAGCGGAAGTTTCTTCAGGATCATTTTTAAAACTGAAATATTTCCCGATTATTTTATTTCACAATTTGGGATAAAACCCGGTAATTTACAATCTTGAGATTTCACGAAGAAATCTCTTATTTTACAAAACATGTTTCTTTATTTTATACTGAGCCACTTCCTTAAGCTGATAGTGCTTCGCGGCACTTTTTCCTGGATCACAACAGATCACCTGAAACATGTTTGAAAAAAATTTTGTCAGCGAGAAATACTGAGTGAATCATTCATTTTGCTAAAATGACTCTTTTGTTATAATTCACAGTATTAAGAGATATTACAATGTTTCCAGATATCAAACCAACTACCCACATTATTTGTCACTCGACCCATTGGCCCTTCCATCCAATGGTGTCTGTGACTATGGTCATATCACCCATTGGCTAACTCGTTGTCCAATGGTGAAGATTATCAAGTAATGTATACAAAACCCCACATACTGGCTGTAATATGGTGATTACATAAACTTAATCACTGTAATTATAACTTTTGAAAATAAACATGATTTCAAAAGTAATTTGATAAAAAGAGAATGACTCACATTGTAAAATTTGAGCAGAGCCTAATCTACTGATTAGCCTTTTTATCCTAAATTACACAATATGGTTAGTAAATTAATACAGTATTTACGATAACTCACGAGATCAACCTTTACAACGAATGACAAAGTACGATACTTAAACATCCATCGGATTCACAACGAATGACAAAGTATAAACCCTAATGTGGGCAGCACTTAAACATCCATTGAATATATTGATCGATCGGAAAATGAATCGTAGCAGCGATCGAGTTAATACCCGGTATTTGAGCAGCACTATACTATAATTGAACTAAATTCGACCTTAGAGCAGTAGAATTTCGTATTTGTGAGTTTTTATCGACACCAGTGGATTGTGCAGGTGAAGGGCTATTTATAGCTGAATTTTAGGTCTGACGCGGCCCGCTTTAGTTTTTAGCTTAACCGGACGCGGGCCGCCTAGCCGCCCAGTCTACGACTAGCTTTGACTAGTCACGCGTAGGCTAGCCAGGTGGACGACACGTGGCACTGTCGCGCTTATCCGGTCAACTTAAGGTTGACGCGGCCCGCTTTAGACTTACCTTGTCTTTCACGCGGGCTGCCTGAGACCCTAAAATTTTATTTTTCTTGATTTTTAATAAGGGTTAGGGTTTCAGGGGTCCGGGTTTTCACTTACGGGTATTTTTAGGATAAAATTTTGGAGAGTCCTTACATTCTCCCTACCTTATTTAAAATCTCGTCCTCGAGATTTATTGGAATAAGTGAGGATACTTTCGCTTCATTTCTGATTCCAGCTCCCAAGTGTATTCGGGTCCTCTTCTGGAATTCCACTTGACTTTTACTAGCACTAATCTTTTATGTTTTAGAAACTTGATTTTTCGGTCTTCAATTTGAAGTGGTTTTTCAACAAATTTCAATTTCTCATTTACCTCTATATCTGGTAGAGATATTACCAGAGATTCATCTGATAAACATTTCTTGAGATTGGATACATGAAATACATTATGTACTCCAGCTAGTTCTTCTGGTAGTTGTAATTGATAAGCAACTGGTCCTATACGTTGGATCACCGGAAATGGTCCTACGTATCTGGGACTTAGTTTTCCTTTCTTACCGAATCTAACAACTCCTTTCCAAGGAGAAACTTTCAACATTACTTTGTCTCCAACCTGGAATTCTAATGGCTTGCATCTATTGTCTGCATAACTCTTCTGACGATCGCGAGCCGTCTTCAATCTTTCCTTGATTTGTATAATCTTATCAGTAGTTTCTTGCACTATTTCAGGACCTGATAATTGACTTTCTCCTATTTCTGCCCAACAAACGGGAGTTCTGCACTTTCTTCCATATAGTGCTTCAAATGGGGCGGTTTCAATACTTGAATGATAGCTATTGTTATAGGAGAATTCAATTAATGGTAAATGATCATCCCAATTTCCACCAAAATCTATTACACATGCTCGGAGCATGTCTTCTAGAGTTTGGATCGTCCTTTCACTTTGTCCGTCTGTTTGGGGATGATATGCCGTACTCAGATTTAGTCGAGTTCCCATAGCTTGCTGGAAACTTTTCCAGAAATGAGAAGTAAAACGACTATCTCTGTCCGAAACAATGGAGAGTGGAACTCCATGTAAGGATACAACTTCATCTACATACAATTTTGCCAACCTTTCCATACTAAAGGTTTCTTTCATAGGTAGAAAGTGAGCTGATTTGGTTAATCGATCCACAATTACCCAAATCGCATCATTACCTTTTCTGGTTTTGGGTAACTTAGTAACAAAATCCATTGTTATAAGTTCCCATTTCCATACAGGCATTTCTAATTGTTGTAGTAGACCCGAAGGTTTTTGATGTTCTGCCTTAACTTGTGAACAAGTAAGACATTTAGAAACATAGTGCGCTATATCCTTTTTCATTCCTATCCACCAGAAGTTCTTCCTTAAATCTTGGTACATCTTATTGTTTCCTGGGTGCACAGTATACCTAGATTTATGGCCTTCTTCTAAAATCTTAGGTCTTAAGTCTCCCTGCTTAGGTACCCAAATTCTACTTTTGTGGAATCTCCAAATTCCATCTTCTCCTTGTTCTAAGTCTTTTATTCGTCCTTTCATTCCTTCAGCATCATCCTTGATTGCTGTAACTTGAACATTCTTCAATTGTTCCATTAAATCTATTTGTAGATTTAATCTGAGAGCACGAACCCGTCGTTGTTTCTCATAATACTTACGACTTAAGGCATCTGCAACTACATTTGCCTTTCCTTCGTGATACTGAATATCACAGTCGTAATCACTTAGGATTTCTATCCATCTCCTTTGCCTCATGTTTAACTCTTTTTGCCCAAATATATATCTTAAACTTTTATGATCTGTATAAACAGTAAATTTACTTCCATACAGATAATGTCTCCAAATCTTAAGGGCAAAAATTACGGCTCCTAATTCTAAATCATGAGTCGTATAGTTTTCTTCGTGCTTTTTCAATTGCCTTGAAGCATATGCAATCACCTTTTTGCGTTGCATAAGCACACATCCATATCCTAGTTTTGAAGCATCACAATATACTTCAAAATCTTCAGTTCCTTCTGGTAAGGCTAAGATTGGAGCATTGGTTAATTTCTGTTTCAAAAATCCTAAAGGCTTCTTCTTGTTTAGATCCCCAGTCAAACTTAACAGCTTTACAGGTTAACTTAGTTAATGGTACGGCTATTTTGGAAAAATCCTTAATAAATCGTCTATAGTACCCAGCTAAACCTATAAAACTTCTAATTTCCATTGCGGTTTATGGAACCTTCCAATTGGTAATTGATTCTATCTTAGCAGGATCTACGTGAATACCTTTGTGATTCACCATGTGTCCTAGGAATTGTACTTCCTTTAACCAAAATTCACATTTTGAGAATTTGGCGTACAACTTTTCTTTTCTTAACAAAGTTAAGAGTGTATGCAAGTGTTCAAAATGCTCGTCCTGACTTTTTGAATAAATAAGTATATCGTCTATGAAAACAATTACAAATTTATCCAAATACGGTTTACAGATCCTATTCATCATGTCCATAAATGCTGCAGGTGCATTTGTTAACCCAAAGGGCATGACTGTAAACTCGTAATGACCATACCTAGTTCTGAAAGCAGTTTTAGGTATGTCTTCTTCTTGTACCTTTAATTGATGATATCCGGAGCGTAAGTCTATCTTAGAAAAATATCTAGCTCCTTGAAGTTGATCAAACAGATCATTAATCCTAGGTAATGGGTGTCGATTCTTAATTGTAACCTTATTCAATTCTTTATAATCGATACACATTCTCATTGAACCATCCATCTTCTTTATAAACAACACTGGTGCTCCCCAAGGGGATGAACTAGGTTGTATGAATCCTTTACTTAGTAATTCATCTAATTGCTTTTTCAGTTCTAACATTTCTGTGGGTGCTAACCGATAAGGTGCCTTAGCTATCGGTGTAGTTCCTGGTATTAGATGAATTCTAAATTCTACCTCCCGATCCGGTGGTAATCCGGGTAAATCTTCTGGGAATACATCTGAGTATTCTGAGACTACAGGAATTTCTTTAAGTTCCTTACCCTTAGTGCTAATGATCACCGAAATCATATATACTATTCCTTGTTTTCGTTCATAATTAGCAACTTTCATTACTGATATGAATTTCATGGGCTTACGTGGTTTGTCTCCTGTAATCCTAATTACTTCTCTGGTAGGTGCTTGAATTTCTATAGAATTCTTATCACAAAGGATGCGAGCATGGTTGGCTACTAACCAATCCATTCCTAACACAACATCAAACTCGGCTAATTTCATAGGTAATAAGGTTGCAAAGAATTTATGACCTAAAAGTTCTATTTCTACATTTTGCAAAACCTTATTTATTCTAACTGAATTCCCATCAGCCGTTTCGACGGTAAAAATCTGCCTAATGTTGGTTAAGGGTATATTAAGAGCTTGGCAGAATGAAGTATTGATAAAACTTTGGTTTGCACCAGAGTCAAATAATACTTTTGCGTATACGTTGTGAACTAAGAACGTACCGGCTATCACATCTGGAATCATCTCTGCTTCCTGAGTAGTCAGCTGGAATGCTCGAGCATTCTTCTTAGTAGCTCCATCTGCTATCTTAGCTTTGTTGTCTGCTGACTTTGCCAATTTAGGACATTCTGGTTTAACATGTCCCTTTTCTCCACAGTTATAGCAGACTATTGTTTTCTTTCTGCAGTTTTCTTCACGATGTCCTACCATTTTACAAAAATTGCAGGTTACATCACATCTTCCAAAATGTTTCCTTTTGCAATTCCTGCAGAACGGTGGATTTGAAGATTGCCCTGTTCCTCTTTTCTTGAAGCTGTTATTATTAGGGCTGTAAACGAGCCGAGTCGAGCCGAGCTAGACCCAGCTCGAGCTCGGCTCGAACTCGATTCGAGCTGGCTCGGCTCGAGCTCGAATTTCAAATCGAGCTGAGATTTGAGGCTCGAGCTCGACTCGATTAGAATTCGAGCTAGCTCGGCTCGACTCGATCTAGCTCGAACTAACAAAAAACCGCAAAATTTACTACTTAAAAAACCCTTAAAATGAATTTCTTCATAGACTAAGGGCCATAATTGCCATTTAATTTAACCATATGGCTAAATATGCAAGTATAAATAGTTAATTCACTTTGTACATTGTCTTTACCTTCTTTTATAGGGGAAAAACTCCCTTAGTTTTTGTTTTCTAAGCGATGTGGGACAAAAAAATAAAGAATGTAAACCTTATCGAGCCAGCTCACGAGCTCACGAGCCGAGCCAGACCAAGCTCGAGCTCGGCTCGTTTACAAACCGAGCCGAGCCGAGCTGGCTCGTTAACAACCGAGCTAATTTCGAGCCGAGCTTTTTTCGAGCTTTTTTCGAACGAGTTTCGAGCGAGCTGCGAGCCACGAGTTTTTTGAACACCCCTAGTTATTATTACCCGTACGAAATCCTTGGGTAATTTTCTGAGCTAATTCCTTTTTCCTGTCTTCGTCTCTTGTGCGCACTAGTTCATCGGTTAGGGTGTTAGCTAATTCTACAGCATCGTCAATAGTGCGAGGTCTCGCAGCATTAACAATATTGCGAATTTCACTAATCAGTCCCCAAATGTAGCGAGAAATGAGTACCGGTTCTGGCGAAGCCAGTGTTGGTACCACTCTAGCATATTCAAAGAATGTCGAAGTATAACCACGACAATCTACACCCATCTATGATTTAGGAACTTATTTGTCATTTGTTCCTTTTCATACTCGGGACATAATTTTCTTTCTACCAGACTCTTAAATTCTTACCAATTCATGGCATAAGCTATTATTCTTCCTTTTGATTGTAACACAGTGTTCCACCATTCGAGTGCTCCTTCCTTGAAGAGATTTGATGCGTACATTACCTGATCATCTTTAGCACATTTACTTATTGCAATTACTGCTTCGGTTTTCTCTAACCAACGCAATGACGCAGTCGCTCCTTCATTGCCTGCAAACTCAGTGGGTTTACAAGCAAGGAATTCTTTGAAAGTGCAACCAGGTGTTGCGGCTTTCATTTTCTTAGGTAATGGAGCTTGATGTGGTTCTGCATTATGATTGACATTATTATTGCCTCCATTTACACTATTACTGAAGTTATCTTCAGAATTGCGTTTACTAGGAACAATTTGTTGCGGTTCGATTGGATTCTTTATAGCAGCAACGAATGCTGGAATAGCATTGGCTATCCCTTGAGCAATAATATTTTCGATATCTTGTCGAGTCATATATTGATCTCCTGGATGTTGCTCAGACTGATTAACCTCATTTACTGGTTCATTACCAATGTTTGACATCTGATAATAAATTTTATGTAAATAATTAGTATAATTATATATATAAATATAATAAAACAATTTGCACATAATCACATTAACATGTATAACCAAAAATTATCGATTTCACAGGTTTCATTTCTATATATTATATTATGCCTCGTACACACGATTATCATACAACGTTTTATTGTTAAATTATTACTCATACTGGTTCTTATTTATTAAACAACTATTCCTTGCAATTCCCATTATCTGATCAGCTAATTTCTTAAAAATTACGCTCCCTTTCATCGTACTTCCAAGTAATTCTTTCTCCAACATCCCTAATCCTATTTCCTGCAGTAATTAACTCTTCTCCCCAGAGACGAAGTTCAGCCAGATTCTTCGAACTCATAGCTGGGTATAGTGGAGGTTCTGGGTCAACTTGTGGGAAAATGTATCAGGTTTTTTAAAAGATTATGGTATTGCCAATCAGTTGTCCACCATTCATCTAATTCTACTGGTAGTGGTTGAGGTTGGACAATAGGATCTGGAATAGCAGGTTCCAGATTGATTGGGATTGGAGCTTCTAGTGGGTAGCTAAAAAGATCTTCTTCAGTGAATATAAGGTTTGGATTGGCTGGTTCAAGGTTTCCGTCGGCAGGTCCAATGTGGTCACTTATTACTAATTTATGATCTAAAATTTCCCAAGGAGTCATTTTCTGTTTTAGTCCAGAACTCTCTCCGACTTCTCTTTCTGTTTGTTTAACATTCTTCTCAGCTTCTATCTCTACTTGATTAACATTTTCCTCTATTTCTACCCCTTTCCCTTTGTCTTTTGAATTTTCAGTTTTGGTAACCTTTCTTGTTGCTGACTTTTTCTTACGTATACGACTTCCCCACACGTATCTCCTTCTTTTCTTTGGTTTTGGTTTTGCCAGTGGTTTGGATTGAAATTCGATGGGTTCTTCTTTGTCAGCGAAGTAACCAGTGAATTCTTCGGAAACTTCTATCTTAACGGGATAGAGGTTAAGATTGTCTAAAGCTTCGGATATCTCATTCATGCTGTTTAGCATATATGCAAAATATATATCAATTGTTAAAATAAATTAAAATAACAAAATTTCATAGATAATCCTTAAATTTTATTGTATATCATACATAAGACAACTGACAAATAAAATATACTAAAATTTACTGTGAACTTATTTATTTACCAAAATAGGTTTCTAAATTGTAAATACATAAAGGTGCTAAAACTTGAGTTTAAAGTATTTAGAGATTTGCATTTTCTGCTATTGTGGCTAGCATATACAAATCTGCCCATTTCTCATCTAATTTGTCCTCCCAGTGTGTTTTACTGGTTAATTTCTGGGTTTCCTGTTTAACTTTCTTCTCTCGGATTTTCTTTATTTTCTCCTTACTTTTCCTAATAATCAAATTTCTTTTATCCGGAGAAAGTGGTTCTTCATAATTTGCCTTTCGCACAAATATTCCTTCTTCAGGAATTACATAAGGTTTTGTTTGGGATGAACTTCCTTTCTCGTTGGATGACCTATCTAGTTTAAGATAGATGTTTGACAGCTTTTGCTTACCCATACTGTAACTAACAAATAATCAGTTAATAAAACACATAATCACATAATTGGCAATCAGTAAAATTAAGTATTTCTAAATACTTAATAGGCTTAGATCAGTGGCTCTGATACCACCTTATTTCTGTCACGGCCCCCGACCCGGTTTTACCCGTTTCAGGAGCCGCGGGACAGAAATCCCGTGGTATTTAATTAAGTGAGTTTAACAGCGGAAGTTTCTTCAGGATCATTTTTAAAACTGAAATATTTCCCGATTATTTTATTTCACAATTTGGGATAAAACCCGGTAATTTACAATCTTGAGATTTCACGAAGAAATCTCTTATTTTACAAAACATGTTTCTTTATTTTATACTGAGCCACTTCCTTAAGCTGATAGTGCTTCGCGGCACTTTTTCCTGGATCACAACAGATCACCCGAAACATGTTTGAAAAAAATTTTGTCAGCGGGAAATACTGAGTGAATCATTCATTTTGCTAAAATGACTCTTTTGTTATAATTCACAGGATTAAGAGATATTACAATGTTTCCAGATATCAAACCAACTACCCACATTATTTGTCACTCGACCCATTGGCCCTTCCGTCCAATGGTGTCTGTGACTATGGTCATATCACCCATTGGCTAACTCGTTGTCCAATGGTGAAGATTATCAAGTAATGTATACAAAACCCCACATACCGGCTGTAATATGGTGATTACATAAACTTAATCACTGTAATTATAACTTTTGAAAATAAACATGATTTCAAAAGTAATTTGATAAAAAGAGAATGACTCACATTGTAAAATTTGAGCAGAGCCTAATCTACTGATTAGCCTTTTTATCCTAAATTACAAAATATGGTTAGTAAATTAATACAGTATTTACGATAACTCACGAGATCAACCTTTACAACGAATGACAAAGTGCGATACTTAAACATCCATCGGATTCACAACGAATGGCAAAGTGTAATCACTTAAACATCCATCGGATTCACAACGAATGACAAAGTATAAACCCTAATGTGGGCAGCACTTAAACATCCATTGAATATATTGATCGATCGGAAAATGAATCGTAGCAGCGATCGAGTTAATACCCGGTATTTGAGCAGCACTATACTATAATTGAACTAAATTCGACCTTAGAGCAGTAGAATTTCGTATTTGTGAGTTTTTATCGACACCAGTGGATTATGCAGGTGAAGGGCTATTTATAGCTGAATTTTAGGTCTGACGCGGCCCGCTTTAGTTTTTAGCTTAACCGGACGCGGGCCGCCTTGCCGCCCAGTCTACGACTAGCTTTGACTAGTCACGCGTAGGCTAGCCAGGTGGACGACACGTGGCACTGTCGCGCTTATCCGGTCAACTTAAGGTTGACGCGGCCCGCTTTAGACTTACCTTGTCTTTCACGCGGGCCGCCTGTGACCCTAAAATTTTATTTTTCTTGATTTTTAATAAGGGTTAGGGTTTCAGGGGTCCGGGTTTTCACTTACGGGTATTTTTAGGATAAAATTTTGGAGAGTCCTTACATGTCACTGTTGTCGGCCTGGTCGCCCTTCTGCCATCAGCAGGTAAGTGAAGATCGTGGGGCAGTTGTCTCTGCCCTGTGATTGGTGCCACATAGGCGTCCTTAAGTACTTTTTGTCTCCTGCATGTCAGACGATCGTGGAGCACGATTGCGCAGGATCAGAAGGACCATGATTGGCTCTTTTATTCTGCCACTTGTACCTTGTGTACTATCTGAAAAGGCCTTGCGCCGTAGTCACGCATGATTCTTGCTGAGCACGTTATTACCTCGCGCGAGGCATGGGCTTTCAGATGTTCTTTTCAGAATGCTAAGTGTTGCTAATTGGAGTTTCCTCTTATGTAGACCTCGCGCCGCGTTACACAGATGTGTTGTAGCTCGCGCGAGGTTGGCAATCAAGGAAATTGCTGAGTAAGGAGTATGGTCCCGCGCGACCTTACAGGAGGTTGCGCAGCTTTTTGGGACCATACCCCTTCACTCTCCATCTCGAGTTTTAACATAGCTCCATCTATCTCATCTAATTTAGTGGGCTTAGAAGTAATCTCCATTTTTAGTTTTGCAGTGGATTCATCAATCAGATAAATGCTGTAATTATGAATAATATCATTAATAAAAAAAGAACAACATTTGAAATTATATGTTAGACATTTATAATATTTAGTACTACTATATGTTCTAACCTTTGTCAGGTAAAAAACGTTCTTTTGTATATCGATCTGCAAGAACAACAACAGAAAGCAGAGCACCGTTATATATTTTGACCCCATGATGCAGTTCATATCACGCAATCCACGAAGAATGGAGATTGTGTCTTCAACAAACGGTTGATCACAAAATACTTTTTGAAATCTGCGTTCGAGAGTTGGGTCTTTTTCAATGTTTTTTCGGTATTCGTTCAATGTTGTTGCTCTGGTACATCGAAGCTCACCTCGACCCTACATCAGTTTAAGTATAAGATATATTTACTTGGAACAAAATAAAACAACATCAAACAATTTATATCACAACAATTGGATCAGACATTAATTTAGACAACAAACATACCATGTCACTAATGTCTAAATATCTTATACGAACACTTAACAGTTGAACAAAATGGCTTGACACTAATTTTCTATTACATTAGCCACCATCATAAAACACGGTTTCGTCATAAAATCTATATGTCGGATTCAATCACCATGTCATGACAACCACAAACACCACCATAATAATACACAGTTTTGTCGGGTAAGAATGTTAAAAATTGGCAGAAACGACAACATATCATAAAATATCATCTCCAACTCCTTCACATCATCATCAATCCCTCACTACCGCCCACCAAAAAAATTTAACCCACCAAAACAAAAAAAAAACTATAAAATTAAACCATATGGGAAAGAAAGTGTTGTTTCAGGGCCTAACATTTGCTAACGACGAAAATTAAACCAGGTAAGTATCAAAGCCAATACATATACCAAACAACAGACCAACTTAATAAGACTGACCAGTTTTACCAGCCGAATCTGACTTTTAGTTTGTTTTATATAACAAAAACACAGAAGCTGAAATTTTTAAAAATAAATTAAAAGACCAAAAAATAACCAGACCATTATATGAAACTTGATTCACAAAACCAACGCCAAATACAAAGAATAACATAACATCTAAAACCCATCATCCAGAATATTCTAATTAACAGATAGTGGCCAGAAACTAAGGTGGCAAATCGAACGGCCGCCAGGTCAAGGTTAGGATTAGGCCGACACACAAACACATTTTTATCTATTTTTCTTATGAGTATAGTTGATGCATCGGATAACATTATAAAACAATTTTTATACATTTATATTCTGAACTTTTTCTAACAAATGAAAACTCTACCTGTCCTTGAAGACTCATAAGATAAATAGATGACGTCTTGTTACAAACTCTAACATGGTCAAGATTTTTGGGTGGCAGGTGAACGGAATTTATGGACACGTCACCTCCCTGTAATTTAACCAAAAGAGGATTTAGAACTAAAATATAAGAAGATAAAATAAAATTGGGAAGAAAGAACAAAAGGACAAAAGGGTGTATAAACGGTACCTCAAATCAACCATTTACATTAATTTTTATGGAATCCTTACCCCAATGCCACAATTGGTCTCCACCACTGGCAACACCGCATATGGTCAACGATATTTGCAACGCCTCGTAACTCGCCTGAAAAAGTTCAAAAATCCTAAGAAGCAACTATCGATTTTAGAAAATGGATTTATGGCTCAACCAATCTTAAATCTAATAGAATTAACTGTTGAAGTCCATTCACACATCTGTTTAAGCTACATATTAAAAATTGCGAGTAAAGGGCACCATTACAAATTTTGATCAGTAAAGGACACCAAGATAGATTTTGGTAACAGGTGCAATATTAGTAAAGGGCACTACAAATTTTGATCAGTAAAAAAACATCATCTACAGTATTCTTTATAATTTTCAATGTAGCCATTAATTTTCTTCAAATATAATTATATAATTTAAAAATATGAACTAATGTGCAAATCCTAAACAGAGATCGCACAACAATATGGCCAATAAACAATGAGCAACAAAGATGGTTTAAACATTGAAGCATTTTGAAGTCTACTTATGCTCATATAAAATCTCAATTGCAGATGTTTTCACCACAAAGACGACTGCTCAGAGTCTAATTTTAAATCAGTCTTCGGAGTTTTTCACCACTAATTCAACTGGTCAGAGTTTAAAATTAAGTCAGTCTTCAGGTCCATTCACCACTAATATGATGGACACTCTGTTGCGAATGATGATGATATAAATCAATTTAGTTTTTTAGTTTTTCTTTTTATCCTTAACTTTAGTTAAATTTTTAATGATGGTTTCTTTACCTTAGTTATGGCGATCACCAGATTCAATACACCTTGAGATAGAACTGTAATATAGGTTAAAGAACTTAAAAAAATAGTTTTAAGATATGGTGAATGTTTGAAACCGAACCTATTCACCTATCGCTGAAATCAACCATAGCAACCACCGTAGTTGTGTTGTTGGATCCTTAACTGCAACAAAAAGGTTTTCTAATCGCTGGTCTTGGAGACAGAGATAAGTTCTTCATCGTCTTCCTCCATAAACCTAATGGCAAAGAACAGAAATCAAACATGTTGCCTTACCTCGACTGACCTAATCATTGGTAAATAAATCTCAAATTGAATTGAAGAAGGTATCCGATAAGATTTAGAAAATAGATTCTTCGATAAAGAAACGATTAGGGTTACAGTTCATTACAGAGACAAATAAAACCTGGATATGTGTTTTGGGAAACAATCGCCTATCCACCTTTGTGTATACCACCTTCTACCTTCAAGTAGCGATGAAGTAAGTTTTCTCTAAAGACAATATATATATAAGTGGCTGAAGGATAGCCGATCTTTAAAAAACGTAGCAAGGAAAAAAGCCACATTCAATTTCCATCAAACATGTAACTATAAGCGATCAAACAATCAACAATACTAACAATACTGAAACAAATATCAAAATTAGCATCATCAACAATTTAATTAACATACAACAGTTCCAATCCACTCGGTTACATCTCGAAATCAGCCAATAACTCAAAATCGCAACTTGATCTCGAAATCAAATAAAAAACAAACAACTAAATTTCAGAAATCCAAAAAAGGTGTTTGGAGTTTCATGATGTTTACCTTCTAATCTGAAACTTTTGAGCCCTACCTTCAATCCCTGAAACAGAGAATTTCGGCAAGTGAAGATTGGGGGCGCTAGGGTTTGCAAACGTGAATTGTGATTCGTCTAAGAAACAAATGGATATGGACCGGACCTTAGGTTGCCGACGTAAACAATTTTAGGCTGCAAATGACAAATACCGGATTACATAAACATCGAAGAAAACATACCTGCAGAGAGTTCTTATGCTTGAGATCCAGGGATTTCTTAAGTTCTTATGAGACTGGAATTCAAAGAAACACCAGTTAGAGATGGAGCGATGGAACATGCAAGATATATGAGATTGAAATTAGGGTTTTAAGGATTGATTGAAGAGACGACGTATTGGAGAAGATTTCTAGCTGATTGATTGAGAATTGAGTGGGTTTCCATATAAAGCATTTTGCCGCTTAAATCTCAATTCTCTGGCCAAAGATAATAGCCACATCAAAGTCAAATAGTTAATACTATTTTGCTTTAATATAAGAGATAGATTTATTTTGTTTTCTCATAAGTCGGTTTATTCGTTTTTTAAAATTCTAATTTGATTCAGTTTCAAATTTTCAAATTCGTACCTAAAATTGACCCAATTAACACCCTTATATTAAATCAGCTATGGACATTTTCGTTATTTTTATTTAATCATTTTCATTGTTTTTATTTAATTTAAGTTATTTTCTTTATGTATAACAAGCACTTTTGTTATATGACTTGGTATTCTTCTACTGAAGATATTTTCATTATTTTCATTTAATTTAATTTAATTTATTTTCTTTATGTATAACAAGCACTTTTGTTATATGACTTGGTATTCTTCTATTGAAGACAGCTAACTTAAATGACTTTTTATTGTGGTGTTCATTTAGCTGCTATTATTATTAAAAAAAAAAAACTACGTTTCTAGTGTTCCTAATTGATACACAGCTGCTACTATTATTAACAAAAAATATCTATGTTTCTAGTGTTCCCAATTGATACATATTTTGTATTTTTTGGACGCTAAACACCCCACACTCTTCTACTATTTACTCATAAAATCCATTTAATGCTCACCTTGTAAGACTTGAACATACACCATTTGTTGGGGTATAAACACCGGATGCTAAGCAAAAAGGCCATCGCCTACAGAGACTCTTGGATTAAAATTATAATTCCAAATAGACGAACTCTTTAAATTACTGACATCTTTTAACTATATTAAAGTGTGCTAAACCTGATGTATTTAAATAATTCACTTTGGATGTATCAAACCGATTTAAAATTTGGTTGTGTGATGACGTGACATCAAATTTGTCTTTAAAGATATCTCACTTGTAACTAAATATATCTACATGTAAACTTATCAAATTAAATTAGTGTTAGGTGTTACCAAACACACCTCCTCCTCTTTTCTTTCTTGGTCCTGAATACCCGCCCCTCATCTTCTTTCTTCATCTTGGTTGATAGGAGACCAAAAACCTTTAGGGTTTACGTTCATCGCAACCCACAAATTTGGGGGGGGGGGGGGGGGGGGGATCGAACACAAGGGGTATAATAAGAAATGAATTCCAAAATGAGGAAATGACTATAACATAAAACAACACTAGTTGAAAATAATATGCATATACTGTAAACATATCTAGCCAAACCTTAATACAATTATGAAAGTCATTATTAGCTAGAGAGAATAGTAGTTTGACACTAAACTTTCTTTTGTGGCTGTGGAGATATTAGACTGAAAACGTTACAAGATATCCATGGGCGGACTTAATGGCGTGCGGGGAGAACCACCGCATAGGGCCTGTGATTTCGAGGGGCACGTGTTTTTTTTTTAAATCTGGTATATATATATATAGGTAAAGAGTACTGTACAATATTGCTTATCGTACATTACGTACGCTTCAATCTCAGCCGTCAGATGACTCAGATCATCTTCTCGCATTTTAAAATCGCATGTTGTTTTTTTATAACAATTTCGCATGTGATAATTTTTGATGAATTCGCATGTTGTTTTTTTGTACCAATTTCGCATGTGATAATTTTGATGAAATAGCATGTTGTTTTTTTTATAACAATTTCGCATGTGATAATTTTTGATGAATTCGCATGTTGTTTTTTTGTACCAATTTCGCATGTGATAATTTTGATGAAATAACATGTTGTTTTTTTGTAACAATTTCGCATGTGGTAATTTTGATGAAATCGCATGTTAAAAAACCAACATGCGAAATTGTTACAAAAAAACATGCGAATTCTGTTACACCCTAAAACGTTTTAACCCAATTTATCGCAGCGGAAAGTACATACCTAAAATTTCTTTCATGATAATCTTTCTTTCAATTAAATACATTAATCCCTTTTTATAAATTAATCAAAAACTAACATACTTATATCAATTTGAGTGACAACAACACACCCACGTACAATCCATATATTGACTCGATCTTCAACCGCGTACACTTCTTGATGAAACATCCAAAACCCTGTACGGTCTGCAGTCACCACATTCAATCAAATCATTAGCAACAGGTGACATAATAAAAAAAATTATAAATCTTAACACATGCATAGTAAAGCGTCAACATATCCTGCTTTCTCTTATACCAGCCCCTTCATGGATCCATTCCTTCACTAGCATCGGATTGCGCAGCTAACCTTCATTTTCATTGTTAACATGCCTATACTTTACATTAACTCTCAATAGAAACGGTTAGTATCATTAACTTCCCTTCATACGAACATATTCTCGAATACCCATAACTCATCTTTATGCCTAATTCATTATGTAAGTTCCCTTTCTTACCCAAACTTAATCGAATCTCTTTCTTAACCACTCCCATCTCATTTGTACTAAAACTTAACTTGGTAATAACATCGATTCATATCTTCTCATACTACTTTCAATAAGTACCCTATATCATAACTATTGTACCAAACAAAAGGGTAAGTTCGGAGTGCACTTACCTCGTGCGTCCGAGTTCAAGCATAGCTTCCGTGTCTATCCTTAGCCCGTTGCCCTTCCATGCTTGTGTCCATGTTGACATGACTCCTATCCATACATGTCATCACATTCATTATTAGCATACAATTTCACTTGTCATTTTCTCCTAAGCATTTCATCAAACACTTGGTGTGCATAACACTTTCTAAGCATAATGTACAAGTGCTTAAAGCATGTTCTTCCTTATTTCATCTTATGAACCATTACATTCAAACAAAATCTCATAATCATAAATTCCACATCAAGTTTATCTATCTTAGTCTATCATACAACACCTTATACATCAAAAGATCACACTATTACATCTACAAGTTCATCATGATCATCATCTTCACACTCATGCAATGGGTTTCATTCTAAATCATCCAATTACTTGAAATTATTCATAACAAGAGTTCTATTTGGTGTTTCTAACACCTCTACATGCTTAATTTCATACCAATTCATGATTTACAACATAACCCACTTCGTGGGTAATCACCAATCTAGAATCTAAGACATACCTTATGATCCCCTAGTGTAGGTGATCACAAATTCGTGTTCGGTTATGAGTTTGAGCTTTAATTCATCATCCAACTTGAAGCTTCTTGAAGAACTAGGGTTTGAACCCCTTGTTCTTCTCCTGAACATTCGACACACACACACACACTAAATGTGTGTTGTGTGTTAAATTGTTGTTTTATAAAACATAAGTTTCCATGTTACAATTTAGCCCCTTGTGTTCACCCTTTAAATATAACTGGCACAAACTTTTAAATCTTTAATAGTTTTTACCCTACACTTAACTAGGTTAATTAGCCTAGTTATTTGTTTCATATTATAACATACAGGAACATGTGGTGAATATATAAACCTTCGGGTTTTGGGGCGTTACAAATTCAATGCGGGAAGATGATCGGACGGCTGAGATTGTAGCGTACGTAATGTACGATAAGTGGATTTGTACGTTAACCTAACCATATATATATATATATATATATATATATATATATATATATATATATATAGGGCAAGGATAAATTGAAAACTCACTTGAGTTGAATAAACCCTGAAAACCCAATAACAAGCATTGATCATATTTGATGGATGGCTAGGATTCACTTTTGCCCATCAGATGCTTTTGTGTCCTTTTGTCTCAATATTTTAATATATTTCATGTACTGCAGGGTAATATTGGAACATTAACATAATTTCTCTTACAATCAGATAGAAGTCTGCATGTTGTAAGAAACCCTCACATCAATATTCATCATTATACTTCTTTTTTCTCCAAATATGATATACCAACTACTTTTCAATATTCTTTTTTGCTCGTATATTTTTTTTTTGCTTTTGTTACATGTGTATATGACAATATATTTTTGTAACATATTTTTTTTGGTTTTGTTACATGTGTTACATAGAAACGTAACATATAATTTTCTATGATCAAATGTTACATAGAAACGTAACATATAATTTTTACATTATTTCTGTAACACAAAAAAATGTAACATGCATTTTTTCTTTGATTGTTACAATTTTTTATGTAACACAAAAAAATGTAACAGACATTTTTGCTTTGATTGTTACAAAAAATGTAACGGACATTATTTATGTAACACAGAAAAAAACGTAACTTGCATTATTTATGTAACACAAAAAAGTGTAACAATGCACCTTATTTTCAGTAACATACATTATTTATGTAACACGAAAATATGTAACATGCATTTTTTTCTTTGATTGTTACATTTCGTAACTAAGATGCAAAGAATTGTTACATCCAACAACACTAGATTTTTTAGATTCAACCATAAAATTAGTAATAAAAAAACAACATATCCAGAAAACAAGAACTTAACAACATTAATCTACTTAAACAAGAAAATAAAAAAAAAGTTGTAAATCTACAAAACACAACAAAATGAAGATCTACAAAACACAAAAAATTGCAAATCTGAAAATTGCAAATCTGGATGACCTTTTAGATCTGGAACACAAAAAAATTTGAAATCTGAAAATTACAAAAAAGTGAAGATCTACAAAACACAAAAAAAAAATGAAGATCTACAAAAACACAAACATACTTATGGATCTCGAGGATCTTATAGATCTGGAACATCCTGTTCAACATCAAACATCTTTTGGATCATCTTCAACATCGAACCGTCATCTGAAACATCATCGAACATCTTCAACCGGATCTGGAGCATCTTTTGGATCTGGTAGCATCTTCCCGGAGCATCTTCAACTGGAGCATCTGGAGCATCTTCAACCAGAGCATCTGGAGCATCTTTTTTTATTCGGATAATCTTTTTTGTTCAGAGCATCTGGAGTTTTGGTGGTTGATTATGAAGGATTTTGATAAGAAAAATATTTTTTTTTGTTTCAGATCTTAGATCTGGAAAATGGTTATCTAGAGAGAGAGAGAGAGAGAGAAAGAGAGATAGAAGTGTGTGGGATGAGGTAGAGAAGTGTGAGGGTGATGAAGATTAAGGGGATGTCAGCACAAAAGCTTCTCCATGGGTGGTGGGTTTGTTCTGAATTTCTTTGATCTGAACAAAGTGGTGGTGGGTTTTTTGGTAGAGGAGATAGATGAATGAGGAATTGAGGAGAGAGGTAGTGTTAGTTGAGATGAATGAGGTCTGATGGGTTTTTTTAAAGTGTTGCTCTCATAAATTCTAGAGAGAGAAAATGTACAAAAGTTGTCATCATTCTCAAAAAGAAGACCTGTTACATTTTCAGGCTATTGGTAAATTGACGTAAATACCCCTATCTTCATCTTTATGCATATGTGACGTGGCTGAATCCTAGCCACACATGTGGGTTTGTTGGGTTTTCTCATCTGGAGTGGGTTTTCTCATTATAATTAGCTTATATATATATAGAGGCCGATTATCATACAAATAACCTAATCGTACATTATGTACGCTTCATCCACAACCGTCAGATCATCTGATTTAAACAGCGTGTTTTACTATTAAATTTATCAAATTAAAATTAATACAAAGAAACCGCCAAGGTTAAAATCGTCTAATGCGAGATCAAAACCCTTGATAATCAGCAAACAAAAACCTCAAAAATCATAACGTAAGATTCTAAAATCAAAACCGAAATCGAAATTATAACAATTAATCAAAAATCGATCGATTCCTATTCACCAAATCCTTATGTGAAAAATGAAATTCTGATGAATTTAGAAATTATGAACTAACACAAATCGATGGACACGTTTGTGAACTTCTGATGAATTTATAAATCGAAATTATAACAATTAATCAAGAAGATGATGCAGGTTGTGAGATCATGTGCGAATTCATGGACAATGCACATGCGATTTAAATGAAAAAAAAAATTCTTTCAAATTTCATATAGTGTACGAATTCATAACAATGTACATGCGATTACGAGCAAAAAGTTAAGTATTCCTTAAAATTTCATATAGTGTGCGAATTCATTATAAAGCATTGCGATTTCAGTAAAATGTTAAGTATTCTTTGAGATTTTATATAGTGTGCGAATTTGTATCCATTCAAATGCGATTTCGAATAAAAATAGTGCAAAACAATTAAAAATGCAAAAAAAATAAAAATAAATAATAAATAAATAACTAAAAAAACAAAATACGAATCTAAAAAACTAAAAATACTTGATTTATGACCGATGTGACTGTAAATTGACATGTAATGATCAATTTTACAATAATTACTATTGAACTTACCACCCTACCTACATAATAAATTTACTATATTAATATAAAAAACCTAGATATAACTACCTTCCATATTAAGTCATACATAGAAGATTATAAAAAACACACACAAAACATACAAACAAAAATGGCATCTGATGATTCAGAACAAATCAAAAACATTGCAATCAAAGAACTATTGTCAACTCGCACGTTGACAGAACTAAGCACTGATGTCAACTCTTCTCATCTGGTTCTTGATGTGCAGGGTAAAATTCTTGAACAAATCAAGAAAAATCAAGATATATGGGAACGCCTACTTCAAGAACCACCATCAAGCTTCAAGGACAGAGCTTTGGATCACATAAAAGAGCAATCTCAAGCTGATGACTTGGCCTTCTCTTTCCTGACAGATGCTCTGAACACTGTGAAGGAGAAGATGGAGTTCAGCTCTTCTGAACGTGATAAAATCTTTTCTTCAAGTAACTAAATTATCTTTTTAATCCTTTTGTGGTTGTGGCTCTGTTAGACAATAACAATTATTTTATATTTTGGGTATGTATTTAGAACACATATTATATATTTAGAACACGTATTATGCTTGCTTATAAAAATATTAAATCACATGAATGATATTGCCCTGTTTGTCATATAAAAAAAATATAACTCAAAAAATCGCATGTAATAAAAGTGAAATCGCATGTTAGAGTTATTATAAACTGAATCATATAAAATCGCATGTGAAAAAAGATATAAACAGATGAATATAAAAAATCGCAAGTGTTTCGTATAAATTCGCATGTCCATTTAGAAAAAAACTACTCATCCTCATCATCTTCCGACACCTCCTCCCACTGATCTTCTTCTTCAGATCCATCATCACTACTGTAATCTTCAAACTCATCTTCCTCTTCATCATCTTCAACCTCATTGTCTTTGTCTCTAGCAACATTTTCGATCTGGATGCCCTTCTTCTTCTTTTTTTGCTGTTTACCTTGTAGTTTGGCTTTCAGCTCCTCGCAAGTCCGAATGTCATGACCTTTTACATTACATACGCTACATGTCCTTGACCTTTTCCCCTTGCGGCTGATCATTTGTTCTTTCTTAGATTTAATCCTTTTATGCGAGCCGCGACCTTTGTTTCTTATACCAGCCGCCACACGGACAGTAGGAGGAGCATTAGTTACTGGTTGTTGATAACCAATCAACTTTGAAAATCGGTCAAATTTTGGACCAAGTTGCTTGGTTATTCGACTCTGATCAACTCTCTCTTTAAGTTGCATCATTTGATCCCTGACTAAAACAAGTTGATCGAGATCGGAAATCAAATTGCTAACCAAATACTCCCCTGTGTGGATGATTTCACGAGCAATCCGTTTAGCCTTGTGTTGCACATCCTTGCCACCCACATTTAAATTGTACTTCACATTTAACTCATTCGGCACCACATCCTTGGTCCATCTCTTCATAACATACTTGTTTGGTATTTCTTTAACACCAAACATCTTGAAAAGGAAATAGATGTGTTTGCAAAGCAGCCCATACTGCTCAAAACGCAAACAGCTACATTGTGCAGTTACATCAATTTCAAGGTTCTTGAACCACACCTAGGAAAAACCAACAAAAAAAATATATATATTCAAAATTAAAATCGCATGTGTAACAAGACAATTTCGCATGTCTTAAAAATATGTAAATGAATAAATTTTGAAAATCGCATGATAAAAAACAAAATCGCATATTGTAAGATGATAATTCTGAAAAAAAGAAATTCGCATATATGTTATCAACAAATCGCATGTGTGAAATAAATATGCTATAATACCTCCAATAAACCATTTCCATATGCTTTAAAGTCCTTCAACATTATCCTGATCTGTGGACCCTCTACTTTGGTGTCCATCGGCAGACATTCAGAAATTGTACCACAAATCTCTATTTGCTGATCAAAGAATATAGACCTGGTGAATCTCTTAGCAGCATCTTCTTCCAAAGAAGTTCCAGTCAAATCAGCAGGCTCAGTATATCTTGAAATATGATCATTCTTTCTATGATTAAAACGTTGGACATCCATTGCACCGTCGAAATGATTCATAAACTCTATGAGAGTGAGTTGTGAATTAAACACCTGGCAGAAAAAATGGTTCTCACTCTCTGATCTTGAGGTTGTTCTCATAAGTCCCGACATTGGCTCGTGTCGGTAAAAAGCTGGAATCCACATGGATCTCATCACAAACATATCATCGATCCATTTGTTTTCTGTGAGACCAAACTCAATCATCACCAACTTCCACTGTCTCTCGAATTCTTCGGGCTCAATCGAATCAGTCCATACAATGTCGCACATCCTCCTTTTAAACTCATCGTTATTGCATAACTCGTGTCCAACCTATGACAAATAAATGCTTTTTATATCAACCTATAACAAAAATATATAATATACAAAATAATAACACTAACAGAAGACAATATAGCATACTATACCTTATCTGCCACTTTTTTCATTATGTGCCACATGCACAATCTGTGTCTGCTGACATGGAAAACCTCCTCAATAGCCTGTTTCATAGCAGGGTCTTGATCAGTCACTACAACCTTTGGCTGCTGACCAGATGACTTTAAAAATGAATTCAGAAGCCATTTATATGATTCAATGCTCTCCGATGCCAATAACCCAGCTCCAAATGTTACATTTCGACAGTGGTTATCAATGCCAGTGAACGGGACAAACACCATCTTGTACCTGCACAACACATGCGAAAATACGTTGAAAACATGCGAATTACAAAAAACCACATGCGAAAACAAAAGTATAACATGCGATATAGTCAAACACCAATTTTACACATGCGATATACACAGCTCATGAAGACATATAACATGCGAAAATAGTAAAAAAAAAAACATGTTTGTCTTCAAACACTAACCTGTTTGTCTTGAAAGTTGCATCAAAGGATATCACATCCCCAAATTCCATATAGTTAAGCTTGCATAAACCATCAGCCCAGAACAAACCAGTTAAACGTTTGCCATCATCAACAGAATATTCAAACGAATAATCAGCTAAATACTGTTTTTTGTCAGTCATCCTATTAATCACCATGTCAGCATCATATTCTCCTATATAGCTGTTAATTCGCTTCCTAAAATTTTTGCAATCATCAACCGTGGCACCAACGTTCTCGAAACCACCATAACGTTTCCTCATTATATGGAAAGCTTTGACAGGACTAAGGTTTAAAGTGCCTAGTTCCCATACCATCTCCTCCTGGACATCTGACAATTGTCTGTAAGCTGGCAACATGTGAATATCATCTTGGCATACAAACTTATGATTATGGCCATCAACAAATCTCTTTACTGTATATAATCTACCATCCACAGTGCAAATCATAAGTTGAGCTTTGCGTCCAGTTCTAATAGTCCCCCTGTTCCTTGTTTTGAATTGCTTTTTTGACTTCGAACGATCGTCAATACACAGTGGCTTATGTCCCTCTTTAGAACAAACAAAATACTTAGTTTTGATTATACCACCACTGTGTACTTCACCACCTTTCCGAATAGAAAAACCAGCTAACTTAGCAAATGATTGGTAAAACGCATATGCTTGTTCAATAGAGATAAATTGCATTCCAACCACAGGTGCAGCTGATGCTTGAACCTCCGGAGTGTAAACCCTTTCATCTAAATGAATCAAATCAGAAAAATCAAAAACATGCGAAATCTATGAAGAAAACATGCGAAATTGATGATTTTGATTAATCTGATTTATCTATGCGATTTAATATACCATAGCAAGCGAAATACTTAAGGAAAAAAACATCAAATGCGAATTGAAAGACTAATAACATGCGAATTTGTACATGTTGCTTTCATGTCAAAAATATACTCAACATTCAAACTTCAAAAACAGTTACAAAAATGTAAAATCAGAGGAGCGATTAAACAAAAAACAGGTATACGAACAATTTAGAGATCTGAATTAACATAATTACCATTAAAACAATCGTTTATAGCACTTGAACTTGCAATTGGATTTGAATTTGCAGATGGCGGATTTAGAACATCCTCAATAGAAACTCTCTGATATGCAGATAATTGAGCATGATCATCGATCGGTCGACTTTCTTCAACATCAACAACATTTGCACGTCCAGTACTGCTCTGTGGATCCATCGAAAAAAAAAACAACTGAATAAAACCCTAACACAGAAGAACGATAACTGCAATTTGAGAATTATGAAAAAATTGAAATTGATTCGAATGATAAATACCGGGATATTAGTGTAACGAACTTCTCGCTCGCTGATTGAATGAAGAGACGAATTTACCCTCAGATGATTGAATTGATTGTCTCATTTAACCTTATATATGAAAAAACCAATCAGGACACGTGTATGGCTATTATGTTAGCGTATATAATGTACGATAAGGTAATTTGTACCGTACTCTTTACCTATATATATATATATATATATAGGGTAGGGATCCTAAGAGAAGTCCACCCTATTTGAGAAACTTGAGAAGCAATCTGGACCACACATTTTCCCTAAGCAAAAAATGCAAAAAAAAAGGTGAAAAAAATGCAAATTTTTTTTTTTGGAAAAATCGCAGCTTTTTCTTTAAGTATTAATTTTTTTAAATTTTTTTTTGGATTTATACACATGTGTATATTGTTAATCTTTTAACTATACATATATGTGTATACATGTTTAAAATTGAAAAAATATGTCTTATAAATCCTAAACCTTAAACCATAAACACTAAAGTTAAATCTTAATGCTAAACCCTAAACTCTAAACCCTAAAGCTAAACCCTAATGCTAAACCCTAAAACTAAACCCTAATTCTAAACCCTAAAGCTAAACCCTAATGCTAAACCCAAAAGCTAAAACTAAACCCTAAAGCTAAACCTGTAACACCCTTGTTATTATTTCATGTTTATCGTATAATTTAAATCCATAATCATATAATAATAGTCACAATTACACTGAAAATACGGGTTTGTTAAAAACTTTTACAATTTAAAGTGATACAACATAATATGATTTAATTCGCCGTTTTAGAATAACGACGAAACAACGTTGCGGAAGCTTTGTTTAACGTGTGTTCGGTTCTTGCTCGATGCTTGATCTTCATCCGGGACTCTCGACATTCACCTGTGATCAAAACCAACTTAAATGTCAGTTTTGATAATTAAATAACTAATACAACAAGGAAATTAGGAAAATCCAACATTGATATCTTGATCCAAAAACATTTACTTGATTCTGGCCTCCACCGTAACTTACGGTGGACACCGTAAGTTACGGTGGCCCCTGTGTTAAAATTTCTCTACCGTAACTCAGGAGCCAACCACCGTATCGATTTCAGCCCCACCGTAACTTACGGTGGGCACCGTAAGTTACGGTGGCCCCTGTGTTATGCCCCTTCCATTTTGCCGTTTTTGACACTAAAACTTTCTTATCTTTCGATCCACGTATCCGTTTGACCTCCCGTTTCTTCCTACATGATCGTAATTTGATTCTCCATCTTGTAGAGTAAAATTCAACATTTAAAACTAATGAAATTCTAAATCTTTAAGCATTCGGCTTATTGTTCAGAATCAATATTTCGACCCGTTTGTATTTAGGACCTCTAAACTTGTTTCTAGTTAGTCATAAATCATAAACTAAGATATCTAACTTTAAATCTCTATCTTGGATTCCTAACTTTCATTTAAAAGATTATAAATCAAGGCATTTGAACAAAATAATTAAATACAAGAAATTATATATTTTGTTTTCAGCCCCTTCACCCGACCGTGTCAAAAGATCACCCGGCCGTGTCAGTTTAACATATATTTTTCACAGCCCCTTCACCCGGCCGTGTCAAAACTTCACCCGCCCGTGTCAACTCTGCACGTTTATTTTTCATCAAATTTGCATCCAAACAAATCCAAACTCATTTTAATTGCTTGGGGTTCGTTTCTTAACATGTCTAAGCTATCATCCATTACCCGGATCCATTATTCATATAGTTTACGCTCCCGTTACCCGGTTTACGTTTTTCTTTATTACACTTAAGCCTACATTTCACCACCTACTTTATTTTGACCCGTTTAGAAGTTTTCATGCATTTGAGCATTCAAACTCGCTATTTTCTTTTTGCGCCTCTTCTCTTCTTGCTAATTAACTACTTATCTTCCACCCAAACTATTTCTATGGTGGATTCAACATAAGGAACCCAAAATCCCAAAATTTTACCCTTTGGCTAGTCCTTTTTCGCAATTGACTATTTCTAGGCGTTCGACCCACAAATGTTTTTGGCCTAGAACTTTTATACACATCTAAAGGTTACAAACTCATAATATAAATTTCTAAGCAACCTCTAAGGGTCGTTTACATTGTTTACCTATTAAGGGCTCTTTGGTCACATTTAATCCTTCATTGCAAAAATGAAGGATTTCGGCTAGATATTTGACCTTCTTTGCACTTTTAACTATAAGTCCACATATGCGTACCTGGCTCGGGTCATAGCATCGACCCATATACATACCTTTTGCTTTAAATTTTCTAGTTAAAGCAATGCGATCACATGTTATATCCTGTTATCACAAAACTCAACAAGTAGTCGTCAGTCATTGTTGTCAAATGGTATTTATACCCTATTTGACCCGTTTAGTCGACATGACCATTTGTCAACGTATGATGGTAGATTAATACCATCATGCCCCTTGAACCTATTCCGGTTCGCGCCATGGTTCTTATTACTTAAAAGCAATATTTTTAAATTGTTTCGACCCATTATACTTTTACCAAATGGTGTCTTCATTTTAATCATTTTTATTTTAACTATTAATTTGACCCATTTGGTTGTCGAGTGAATTCCATCACTTCAATGACATACCAAACACAACCATTTTCGTTATATCAACATTACACATATTTAAACTAAGCTTGTCTACATAAATGTAACGGAGTGACAAGCCACTTACTTCAAAGCTTTCCCTTCAAACGAGCGTCCGCACCGGCTTGACTTCCCGACGCCTCGCTTGTGTTGCCTAAAATATACAAGCCAATTATCATTAGAACCTTCCGGCTCATAACTAAAGCTTGTTACTTTGCCAATCACCACATTTAGTGTCTATCAACGTCTTTTAGGCATTTTGTCGAGCACCTTAAGTGCATACTACTTAATTAGCCATTTTTATTCAATTAAACCTTGGTAAATCTAAGAAATTCATTCTTATTCAAGCTTCATTGCTCATCACAGCCCATACCATCATACTAGTTCAATCAACCTAGATTATTACTCACATAGTTCATACAATATGTTGGGGTTTCTCATTCTAGATAGAAACCCACTTCATGATATGGCACATAGTTACATTAACACACAATTTATTAATCTTTTTCACATGATTTCAGTTAGGTTTATGATCCTACACTCTAATCACACCTTCTTGAATCATAACATTACTCAATCATTCAAGAATTTCTACTAATCAAACTTTACCCAAAAATCAAACATCACCAAATCTGAAATTGCAACTTACCTAGTGTTAGACAAGTGTAGGTGATCAAGATTTTTGATTCATGCAGTGATTACATGCCCAATTCACCCTTCAATTGATCAAATTGGATGAAATAAGGGTTTGGGGGTTCTTCCCCTCTCCTGGTCGCTCCCACGCACGCACACACTGATGTGTGTGTGTGTTTGATTTGTTTTATTTTTATAAAAATCAAGTTTGGCCATTTATACAAAATCAGCCCCTTTAGTTTATCTTTTTGGACTAATGCACATCAAACTAACTTATTTCCTTTTAGTTCATAATTTAGGTGCTTTTAACTCACTTTTGAGTTAACACAAGTCTTATAACTAACTAGGTTATTTTGTCCTAGTTAGTTTGTCCTTGTTTATTTAAAACTTTATAATTTTAATATAAAGTTTTATATTTTCCTAGTTATAAGGTTTTAACCCACTAGTATGTCACTACAAGACTTTTCTTCTAACTAGGTTATTATTATTCCTAGTTAACTTATTGGATTCCGGGAGTTATAACCCGTCTTATTTAAGTTCCGTTAACTCAGGCTTTTTATCCCTTGAAAGTTCTTATCCGCCTTTTAATTAATATTAGGATTATTTATTTAAATTCTAATATTTATCGGGTTGCTTTTGCCGCTAACGATACTTTACCCGTCTTTTAGTATTAACGGGGTTTGATTACCAAACCCGTTTTCGGGGTGTTACAAAACCCTTAATGCTAAACCCTAAAGATAAAGCTAGACCCAAAAGTTAAAGCTAAACCCTAATGCTAAACCCTAAATACTATTGCTAAACCCTAATGCTAAACCCTAAAGCTAAACCCTAAACCATAAAGCTAAACCCTAAACCCTAATGCTAAACCTTAAATACTAATGCTAAACCCTAAATAACACTTATTTTTCAATTTTAAACATGTATATACATATATGTATAATTGACAATATGCATATATGTATAGTTAAAAGATTAACAATATACACATATGTATAAATAAAAAAAAAAAAAAAATTTAATCCTTAAAGAAAAAGCTGCGATTTTTCCAAAAAAAAAAAAAAAATTTTTTGCATTTTTTCACCTTTTTTTTGCTTAGGGAAAATGTGTGGTCCAGAATGCTTCTCAAGTTTCTCAAATAGTCTACTACTTCTCACATGATCCTTATCCTATATATATATATATATATATATATATATATGTGTGTGTTAATCTTTTTTTAAATAACATACCAATACCAATTCTAATATAAGCCCATTTACAAATCAATTTTAATGGTTTAGAAGTTAGCACATTGACATTAGGTTTAGTAAACCAATTTTTTATGGTTTAAATAGTGATTGCATTATTTATCGTTAAGACAATAAGCAAGTTGGTACTTTATCATGGGCCATATTTTTATTGTCACTTATATCTTACCAATACAAATATATTTGATGTTAACTTGCTGAGATGAAAAAAGTAAAGAGAACCCCACAAGAAAATAATAAAAAAAATAACTTATACGCCTGTTAAAAACCAATTATAAAATTGAGACATAGAAGAGAATATAGAAGTATAGAACCACCTTATATTTTTTTAATTAAAAATCAGATATTTTTACAGATACTTTTCTACCACCAAAAAGTAAGGGGTGTAAACACGTCCAGAGGCTTGAGAGCTACATGTGATTGGTTCGGTTCAAAGTTCGAACGAACCGAGCCTTAACGAGCCCGAGCCTGAAATAGAGCTCGTTTATATTATCAAGCCCGAGCTCGAGCCTGAAATACAAAGCTCGTTTAGGCTCGCGAGCCTAAGCGAGCCCAAACAAAATTTTAGTTTTTTTTATAACTAATATAATAATAATGGTGATAACATTGATGAGCCGAGCTCGAGCCGAGCTTTGACTTGTTTAAGCGATATTGAAGCGAGCTCGAGCCGAGCTTTTAGCTCGTTTAAGATTGTTCTCAAAATAGTTCGAGCCTAATCGAGCTGAGCTCGAACTTTGGGTTTTACTCACGAGCCGAGCTCGAGCTCAAAGAAGTAGGCTCGAACCTAGCCAAGCTCGAGCTCGAGCTTTATAAAAACATCACTAGCTGGGCTTGAGCGTAGTCGAGCTCGGGCACTCGTCCCGGCTCGTTTACACTCCTACCAATAAGTATCAACGAATCCGGGTCGGATATCGGGTAAATATCAGTGTCAGAGGCTCTGGTCCAATAACAAAAACACAACCAGCACTTCATCAAACAATAATATTCGCATTGGAATATTGGATTGAAGAAGCCATTAATCCATTGCTTATCAAGCAATCAATCAATCATCATGCGGTTACACAAACTCTCTCTCACTTCACCCACTCTTCTTCTTCTTCCTCATTTCCCCCCTTCTCTACATTTCAAACGCTGTCGTATTTCATCCTCTACAACACGGAATCATTCACATAACCGCTTTCTTCAACCTATGTCTACTTCACGCTTACAGAAGCTTGTACCTGTTGCTGCAATCGCCACCGAAGATGCCGCTGGTCCTAATGGCTCTTCAGCTGCATATGAAGATGACGGTAGTAGTTAATATATCTGTGGTTTTGAATTTCGATAATCCTGTGTGTGTTGTTTGTTATTGGAGTTTAATTAGTAGTTTAATTGGAAGAGTAATTCGGTTGAAAACCTAAGTTACTCTTGTTTCAGACCTTGTGTAGGTAGTTGATTGTAGTTAGGGCTGCAAACGAATTGAATTTATATCGAACATGTTGTGAAACGTTCGGTTGGAAGTTCTCTTGTGTTCATTCGTTTAGTAAATGAACGAACTTTGACATGATGAAATTTTGTTCGTTTAGTTAAAAAAACGGACATAACAGAGGCCGTGTTCGTTCATTTATGTTCGTGAACGTTTGGTAACGTTTTCGTCTGTGTTCGTTTGTGTTTATTTGTGTTCGATAGTTCACTTGGGTTTTTAATTTTATTATTTTATTTAAATACTTCAAAAGTCTCATGAAAAATGTTTAATAAATACTAGTGTATTGTATGTTACATAGTATATATAACATTTAATCATATTTATGTACCTTTTAATAAATATTACTGTAGATGTATATTTGTAATAAATATTGTGTTTGTTTATGTTGATGAATGCTTCTTTGTGTTCATGAACGTTCGTTTGTGTTTGTTTCCTAAAATTAACGAACGGACACAAATGAACACGACACGTTCATTTCCTTAATGAACTCACGAACAAAAAGTCTTGTTTGGTAAGTGTTAATTAATAGTTGGTGAACACATTTATTTCCTTAACGAACGAATGTTTAGTTCGTTTGCAGCCCTAATTGTAGTTTCTTTCTAGTGTTGGGTTTATGGAGGCTTAATTAGTTAAATGGGCTCAGTTTAGAAGATACAAAAGTGGCAGACTAATTAAATTAAAGACCGATGGCAGGCTTGCCCCGTTTCAATTATAGCCCATTTACTTGTTTTTTTCGGGGGAATAAGCTATAAAGTATAAACCATAACCTGTAATCATGTATAGATGATCTTGTACTTATAATTTCTCATCACAAGAGCAAAGAGCAATATTACTATACCGTGGTTGCAGCCCCCGAACCACGTAAATCCTAGTGTTCTTTACTTTTCTGCAGTTTATTTGTATGTGTGTTTGCAACTTGATCCTAACCTCTAGACCTAATTACACAGCATGTGTTGCACACAATTTGAGTTCTACATTGGCAATTGACTTGTTTTTGATACGCATTTTTTGGGTTGGTGATGAACTAATAGTTTTTATGTCATCTTAAATGTGATGCAATTAGAATCGAACGGTGGATATCGCCTGCCTCCACCAGAAATTAAAGATATTGTTGATGCGCCACCACTTCCATCTTTATCATTTTCTCCAAACAGGGATAAAATTTTATTCCTAAAGCGAAGATCTTTACCTCCATTGTCTGAGCTGGCAAAACCAGAGGACAAACTTGCAGGCATTCGTATTGATGGGAAATCGAATACACGTAGTAGGATGTGAGTCTCGGGAATGCTAGTGTTTTTATTTATATACTTATAAATGTGGTTGATAACTTGATATGGTTGAATGAATAAAATTTGTTGTTTATTTATAGGTCATTCTATACTGGTATTGGAATCCATGATCTAAAGGATGACGGCACGTTAGGTCCAGAAAAAGTGATACATGGCTTTCCAGATGGATCTAAGATCAATTTTGTTTCATGGTAACCTCTATCGTCTTTGATCTTATTATTTAGGGAAACTGCACGAAATAGAAATGAATTTTAAACATGTTCTCGTTTTAGCAACCAACACCATAAATCAGTCTCAAATACTTAAATTAACCAACTTACTCTTTATTACTCATCTTTTCAACCAAGTTACATGTTATTACTGACTAAAGTAACAAATAACCCTGTCAACACTTCAACCAGTAGCAGATAAAAATTTTGCTTGTTTTTCATAAATCGTTGATGTGGCATCATATTTATCATTTTAGTGTATACGTATGCGTCACCTGGCATCTGACTTATCAATTAATAATAATCTGAAATATACATTGCATATCTGGTATGGTATCTAATGTTGTGGCTGGCTTGACATCGTGACATATTGGTGGTTTCTAAGTTGATACTAATTTAGAGTTGGCTACTAAATCTGGAAAAAAATTTAAAGTTCGTTTCTGGTTCATGAATTTTGCCTTTTTCTTTATTATAAATATGCTACAATACTGTGCCATTTTTCTCTGTTTTTAAATTGGTTTTTCATTTCTTTATTCTTAACAAGGTCAACAGATGGCAAACATTTAGCCTTCAGCATTCGGCAAGACCAGGTAGTGGCCTTTATGATTACTACTGAAACCCAATAAAGAAAACGTGTTAATAGTATTTTGATTTACCATCCAGTTATCTACAATTTTGTACATAAAAGAGTCTTGCTAATCCTAAGGCCTAATCATCTAACAAATCAACTGAAACAGGAGGACGATAGTGGCAGTAAGCTTAGAGTATGGGTTGCAGATGTGGAAACAGGAAAAGCTAAGCCCTTGTTTCACACTCCAGATGTGTTTCTCAATGCAGTTTTTGACAAGTATTGATCACTTTCTGAGCTGGCAAAATTGGTTGGTCGGGTGGGTTGGGTAACGGGTCAAAACAGGTAACTTTTAGTACAGTCAAACGGAACAGGACTGGTCTATCTGACCTGTACGGCTGTAAACACTCTATTTATCATTTATATAAATAGTACTTGCTAAACATAACTATACACACTATATAATTACAGTATTATTCCACTCTTTACAACTAAACGATTTAGGAGGTTCTTTTGCAGCTGAGTACAGTTCAATGACTTCAATAAGACTGTAACGATTCGTATCTTTTTAATGGAATCTCTTATGTTTAACTGATTTGACCCATCAGAGATAGAACACAACCCAAATGGGTTAAAACTAACACCTATAATTTTTTGGTTTGCATTCGAACAATTTAGAAATAAAGTAACTTGTTTGGTTACAATAATTTGTTTCTGTTAACTTGCAGTTACGTGTGGGTCAATGATTCTACACTCTTAGTCTGTACAATCCCATTATCTCGTGGAAGCCCTCCGAAAAAACCATTAGTCCCTTCGGGTCCTAAAATCCAATCAAACGAGCGAAAGAGTGTAGTTCAATCCCGAACGTACCAAGATTTGCTGAAAGATGAATACGATGAAGATTTATTCGAATATTATGCCACATCACAGCTTGTTTTGGTGTCTTTAGATGGAAGTGTGAAATTATTCGGCGAACCAGCTATATATACGTCACTAGATCCATCTCCTGATCAGAAATATGTTTTACTAAGCTCAATTCATAGGCCGTTTTCTTTCAACGTGCCATGTGGCAGATTCCCTACAAAAGATGATTTGTGGTCCGCTGATGGGAAATTTATAAGAACACTTTGTGATTTGCCTCTTGCTGAGGATATTCCAATTACATTTAATAGTGTTAGAAAAGGCATGCGGTCTTTGAATTGGAGAGAAGATAAGCCTTCAGATCTTTACTGGTATGTGCACTTCTTGCTTAAAATCATATCATGTGATTATCAGCTTATTGAAAATAGTTTATTTCACCCTAGGGGTAAACTTGTAATTTTGAATCAACCTATATAACATTATAATTTCCATAGCAGAAACTGTTTTGTTGCAGGCTTGCAGCTGCTCCAAAGCTGATTAATTAACCTCTAAATGATATGAATAATTTTCACTATACCCAAACACTAGAAACGGATTATATGCGACTTCAAAAGACAAAACACCAAGTCAAACACCCCCATATTGTGTTATTTCCTGTTTAACTGTTTAAATAAATGCTATTATTTTAAAGGGTGGAGACACAAGATGGTGGTGATGCTAAAGTAGAAGTTTCTCCTCGTGACATAGTCTACACACAAGCTGCCGATGCCCCTGAAGGTGAAGAGCCAAAAATATTTTTTAAGCTTGATCTTCGCTATGGGTAAGTATCTAAAATAAATCACATACAGTAATTTTGCTACACATAAGTTAAGTAGCTGATGCGACATTTTGAATGTTTTCAGAGGAATTAGCTGGTGTGATGATTCACTTGCCCTAGTATATGAATCATGGTACAAAACACGACGTGTAAGAACATGGTTGGTTGCCCCTGGGTCCCACAAGACCCCACGTTTATTATTTGATCGATCGTCTGAAGATGTATACTCGGACCCCGGTTCTCCCATGTTAAGGAGAACTCCAGATGGAACATATATCATTGCTAAATTTAAAAAGGAAGATAAAGAAGGGACGTATTTATTACTAAACGGAAGTGGTGCTACCCCAGAAGGAAACATACCTTTCTTGGACCTCTTTGACATGTAAGTATTACATACAAATAAATTATTTTTTGAAAACGGTTAAAGTATACATTTTGATGTAAAAACCCTAAATTATATGTTATAGTTCTATCATATGGCTCAACTTATTTCAGAGATACGGGAGTTAAGGAAAGAATATGGCAGAGCGACAAGGAGAAGTATTACGAGAGTGTTGTGGCTTTAATGTCGGACCAAACAGCAGGAGACTTGAACGTGAACAAGCTAAAAGTGTTGACTTCCAAAGAGTCAAAGACTGAAAACACCCAATATTATATACAACAATGGCCCGATAGGAAAGCATTTCAAATCACTAGCTTTCCACATCCATACCCGCAGTTGGCATCATTACACAAGGAAATGGTGCGGTATGAGAGACGAGATGGGGTGCAATTGACGGCAAATTTGTACCTGCCACCTGGCTATGACCCTTCACGGGATGGCCCGTTACCTTGTTTGGTTTGGGCTTATCCTGGTGAGTTTAAGAATAAAGAAGCAGCGGGTCAAGTTCGTGGTTCACCTAATGAGTTTCCTGGCATAGGTTCAACTTCACCGTTGCTTTGGTTGGCAAGGAGGTATTACTAGTTTATTTAATATTTTATTTAATATTGAAATGATTTATATTAAAAATTCGTTACATGATTTTGCATTAGTATTTGATCAGTTTAATGATATCATAAGTTTTGCAGATTTGCGATATTGTCTGGACCCACAATACCTATCATTGGTGAGGGAAAAGAAGAAGCAAATGATAGGTAATCTTTTGTGGATGAAGATATAATCCTGTTTCGCTATTTATGACTGTTTCTCACCGTTTAATGACTAATTTATGTGATTTTTTTTTTTTTGAGCAGTTATGTTGAACAACTTGTTTGGAGTGCAGAGGCTGCAGTTCAGGAAGTTATCCGCCGTGGGGTAAATTCTTTTCTTCTGATCCATTTGATTACTAATAGGTTAATTTACATTGTTACTGTCTACTGAAAGCAACCTCTCTATTCCTACGGGGTAAAGGTAAGGCTGTCTACATCTTACCCTCATCAGACCCTACCTTAGCTTTCCTCTTGGTGGGATTAACTGAGTATGATGATGATGACGACATTGCTACAGTCATAATAATTGTTAATACATTATATGTTAAAGAAGTCCTTCAAATGGGCAAAAAAGTGGTTGTGGAGTGACCCGACCCGACCTGTTTCAGCTGGAGCTAAAGTTACCTGTTTTGACCCGAATATATTTTAGACTATTACTCAACAACCCCCAACCTTGCCACCTGTACTTTGGATTAATCTAACTTATGCTATTTTTCTTAAAAAAACTGAAGGTGGCTCATCCAGACAAAATTGCTATTGGGGGACATTCTTATGGAGCATTCATGACCGCAAATCTCTTAGCACATGCCCCTCATCTTTTTTCTTGTGGAATTGCTCGCTCAGGAGCTTACAATAGAACACTAACGCCTTTTGGGTTTCAGGTAACATATTTTTCTTTCAGACAAAAAAAAAAAAACCAATGTAACTAATATGTATAATGTATTCATGGGTATATAATATATATATTTTCGTTAGAGTGAGGATAGAACGCTGTGGGAAGCCACTGATACTTACATCAAGATGAGTCCGTTCATGTCCGCCAATAAGATTAAGAAGCCCATTTTACTTATTCATGGAGAAGAAGACAATAATTCAGGAACCTTAACGATGCAGTCGGATCGTTTCTTCAATGCTTTAAAGGGTCACGGGGCCCTCTCTCGCCTAGTCATCCTACCATTTGAGAGCCATGGTTATTCATCACGGGAGAGCATAATGCATGTCCTTTGGGAAACTGACAGGTGGCTACAGAAATTCTGTGTTTCAAATTCTTCAGAAGATATTGCATCAAAAAACGATGAAAGCAAAGAAACTAAAGGCTCTGAGGATAAAGCTGTCGCCTCTGGTGGTGGTGCTGTTGCTGTGCTGGAAGACAGTGGAGTTGATGGTCTTCATTTTCATACAAGATCATCACTTTGGTAATTTTTTATTTTATCATTTATGCACAAGATAAATATTCTCTTGGTTTAGGTGGATATTATGTTAATTTATTGTTTTTCTCAATATTATCATATTTCAGATTCTCTTTTTGGAGCAACAATTGGTCAATGGTCATTGGTTATTTGAAGAAACTATTTAGCAGGTGTACAGGCGTGCCATATCAGCTCCTGAGAATACGCGATCGGCTGATGCTGTGCAATGTATATATGAAGGGATGGCTATTGTACCATCCCTATAGTCTTGAAACGAAAACAAACTTGTATGTAACTTAGATACAATTATTTTTGTAACAAACTAACAATCCTGCAACATGAAATTGGAGGAAGTGAATTCATTTAAATTTGTCATTTGATACAACAATACTTCTATCATTTGATGTAACCTTTTTATATAATTTAAATTAACATTTTTGTTTATTATTTACTGTAACAATTTTTTAGTTACCTCTATCCTGAAAAAAATATGACATGACATCTGATTTTACAAATTTTGCTTATTATTTAATGTAACAATTCATGTAATGATCGCTTTGTATTGGATCAAGGGATATGATTTACATGTTCATGCTCCATTTATTACTAAAGAATAAAAGTATCAACAAACGCGGTTTGTTTTTCTAGAATGCTTAACATTTAAAACTGCGGCTAGACGTGATATAAGACCAAATGATTCAAGATGTTGTAATATTAATAAGATGCTATAATATAGTTGTTCTTGTATCTTCATCCTAATGGCTTCCTTTTTTTGCTCCACCAAGTTTTTGTTGCTACTTATGCTCCTAACGGCAATACCATCAGCCATCATCATATCGCTCGAATCAGCCACCCCGGCCACTAACTACTACCAGTTTCACAGCACAAGTTGGCTCAGAGAATCCAGCAAATGGGACGAAGTCAACCGCCGTTTCATCGTCTCCTTCACTGACACTGGTGGCCTCGGCGTTGTCCATGTTCCCGACAACCACAACCCAAAAGTTGTCCTGGAAGAGGTTCCTGTCGTGAATAATACCGATTTTGTTGGGAATGGGACGTGTGGTGTTTTCATTGACCGCCCAAGGAACAGAGTGTTGGCGGCCATCGCTGATGTGTCTGGCAACACATACAGTGCGGTTGCAGCCTATGATCTGGATTCGTGGGAACGCTTGTTTTATACTCACCTCAGTTCCTCAGGTTTGATCACTCTTTTATTTGAGAGTAAATTACACTTTTCGTTGTACTTTAGCTATATACTAAATTTCAGGTTTTGTTCTTAAACTAAGGTAATAACAAAAAATGTCTTTTAGCAGGCGATGGAAAAAGTTGTGCAGATGATGTTACCGTTGATGCAGAAGGGAATGCATACGTAACAGACGTCAAAGGTACTCAAATTTGGAAAGTCGGGGTAGACGGTCAACTCTTATCGATCATAAAGAGCCCCATTTTCCATGCTAAAGAATGGTACAATGACATAATGACCCTTAACGGGATCGTCTACCATCCAAACGGGTACTTGATTGTCGCGCACACAATCACTGGAACCCTTTTCAAGGTTGAAATCAATAATGACAACAAAGTCAGTGTGATTAAAGTTGACAGTAAGCTGACATTTGCAGATGGTTTGGAACTTTTGTCACCCACTAAACTTGTTGTGGCTGGAGTCACTGGTGTGAAACTAGTTGAGACAGGGGATGATTGGTTAACCGGTTCGGTTGTTGGAAGGTCACCTGTACTAACACATAGGTTTGCAACTGCAGCCATGGTGAAGGATGGGAAGGTGTATATTAATCATGCACTTGGTATGGGTTACCCCAAGAAGAAACATATATTTGTTGAAGCTGCATTTTCTTAGATTTTTTTTTGTTACAAGTTTAGTTGTGTATTGATTTAAGTTGCATAATAATCCAAGTTTGTGTTCTGAGGTGGACCTAAGTAATAGAGAGGCGTGTCATGTGACAACGGTAAAAAGAAATTCATGTGTTATAAAATATCAATGTTTGTTTTTTAGGTGTGTTGTTTACGTGATACCTATTTACTGAATATTTTCAGAAAGTGATAACTATTCAATAAATACTTTCGGAAGGTGATACAAATATAAAAATCTTAATCCACAAGCTTTGTTAATTATAGTTGGGTAAACTATAGAAAGCGGTAGACAAAATGAAACAAAACAAAAATCACGTAGTCATGTACTTGGTATTCAAATTCACGTAATGAGTACTGGGTCTAAACTATAGAAAGTGGCAGACAAAACAAAACAAGATAAAAATCATGTAGTCATGTACTGGGTATTCAAAATCACGTAATGGGTACCAGGTATTCAGTATCACGTAATCACATAATGAGTATTCAAAATCCTGTAATTTTTTTAAAAGAAAACTATAGCAACGGACTGCTCGAATTAAAGAGAATGAAAAGCTCGTTAATACAATGTACATTTTTTTTAAATATTAACGTATGAAAAAGTTATAGTCGTTTGAAAATCAAGGTGGAAACTAGTTCACTTGAGAAAAGACAAAATTACCCTTCCTACAATAACACTTGTCACTTCCTCGTTCTCACGTATGCTTCGCACTGGATTTCTGTCTTGTAGAAGATCCTTTTCTGGGTAAAACAAATAAAATCACATTAAAATTAGAGAAAATAACGAAATTGGCCTATGAGTGGTCCACTTTTCCAAAATAGCCAGCTGGAACCCCACCATGAGCCTTCTCACTAAAATGGAGGATGCTTGTAGCAGCTTTGAAAATCCTTTCAACATTAACCAACCACATTGCACCACATGTATTTGACATGTGTGTGTATATACATGTTTTTACAATGAATTTTACACACGATTCAGTTTTAAATTTAGAAAAATGATTTATACTTCAACATTAAGACACACACGAAAGGGCAAGTGTAGCCCGTCATATATGTAGTAAAGTATCGGTAAGAACCAAGTGTCGGTAAGAACCAAGTGTCGATCCAAGGATGTGGGCGGATGCAATAATACTAAACCCCTGTCATTAAATTACCGGTAAAAAGATAAGTCAGTGATTTGTTAAAAACAAAAATATGACTAAACAGATATTTTTATAACTTAATAGACTCCCAAATATAAAAATAGATAAATATCCCTGCTTTATGAACAACCAACATATGTGAACTAAATCGGTTTTGCCACTTGAAACACTTGGTCAATTTTCCATTTTTCAAAGACAATTAGTATCCCTTTCGGGAATCCAAACATGACAACTCTTTGGAAAGTTAAAACGATGAACACACTTTAACCACCTAAAATTGTTCTTTAACGCCCAATTGACAAATGTCTATGAAAATCCCCTAAAGAAAAGTTAGTCATCCGTTAGGAGTTTTCTAACTTCAATTAATCAAGGAAAGTGACACCGATAAACACAATGTAACCACCGAGACAAGCATAAACTAGATTAAATCACAACCGAGTTCATTTTACAAATCTTAAACATAAATTCATCAAGAAAGCAATTTTGGCCTAAACTACTAACAAGATTAACAACTTATGTCAAGAATTTGTAACAACACCATCTAACCCGTTAAGGTCCTTCCGTGAGGGAAAGCCTTATTGATTAACAATAATTACCCCTTATTAAACCACTAACCATTTCTAGTCTCATGGTGTAAACATTTTAAACAAGTTAAAAGTTTACTAATACATAACTAATTAAGCTTCTTTTTACAAATATCTCAACTAACCACATACTAATCATCCAAGATAATTAACTATAATCAAGAATTCAACATCAATAAACAAGGTTGCAAACTAATCATCAAGGATTAACATAGAAAATGCTTCAAGTGTCATTACAAACATAATTAACATACTAATGTTTGTTTGTTAAGCAAGGATTACTAGTGTTTTTGCCCTTAGGCTTACAATAATACATAAATAATCAACCAAAATGCTTGAATTATAACAAAACAATGGAAAGATTCAAGAATCAAACCATAAACAAGCACTAGATTGAGAATCCGGATGATAACGGAGCTTATCGGCATAATGGTGGCTTGGTTACGGGCAAAAGATTAACTTCCGGAGCCTGATAAATCGCCTGAAAAGCTCCCAAAAGTCCAGAGTTGTGAACTGATTGCTCCTTTCTGTTTTTTTATAACTTTTTCAGATCGCACGGTCGTGCTAATAAAGTGCACGGTCGTGCACTGTTCACCATATCTTGTGAGATCAGCAAATCTTGGACCGGTCTTCAGATCGGCACGGGCGTGGCATATGTTGCACTGTCGTGCATCACCGAGATGAGGCCGACACGACCAACCGCACTTGCAGTGCACTGCCGGGCTGGGTCTTGTCATCGGATCCGCACGGGAGTGCCGATTATCGCACGGTCGTGCGTTCCCGAGGTAAGCTGGCACGCCTGGTCGCACTGGCAGTGCATGTCCGGGCTGTGTCTTTTCATCGGATCGGCACGGGCGTGCTGTAACACCCTTCTCGTTATTATATGAATTTAATATAATATACACATTTTTAAACCCAAAATACTTCAATTCATTAAAAGATACGAAATAGAAGTTTTATAGTGTCAACTTACTAGTAAACTACTAACTAGTTTAACATCCCAAAAATCATAATTTAAGTGATTACAACTTAAAACATTGTTTCAACAAGATTAAACAAGCGCGGAAGCTTCAAAAGATAGTGTTCGGTTCTTGAAATGTTGCTTGATTGTCATCCGGAACATGATCAACATCACCTAAGGTCAAAACCACATCAAAAGTTAGTTTTGACAACGTTAGAATGGGCATAAACAAGTTCTGAAATCAAACAAAGAAAACGGAACAAAATTCTGCACATTTGGGTCTGTCGCGCCCCGCGACGGACCCCTTGTTAGCCTTCGCGGCCTGCGACTGACGTTGCGTTATGTAGGATCGTTTTGTGACCCGAACGAGTCGTTCAGAAGAGATTTTATCAGTTTCAGATGCGGAAAATAAGAAACTGACTTTGAAACAGCTTGCTTATCACTTTAAACACTGATTTGATTGATATAATAGCAACTACAATCAGTCTTCACACCGGCAGCACCTCGGTGTGGAATTCATGAACTGTTACAAATGAATAGACAACATGCCTATTTATACTAAACCAGCTTTCTCTTGAAGACATACATGTCAGCTTCAAGCGAAACCCACTAATTTCATTTGAAGCTAAACCTACCAAGATGTCTTCAAACGAAACCTCATATGCTTGACTTTCAAGCTAAACCTAAATATAAACTAACATTCTGTTTCAAGCGAAAGTCCATGTATTTTGTCTTATATGAAGTATGATGTTGCACATGATGATATCACTTGAATGATGTCATCATCAAGAATGATGACATCATGCTTGATCAGCTCCGCAACGAACCCGAGACTCGATATAAGACGAAGACGACAGATGAATGCACCAACACGTTACGCGACGATGAACCTAGTTTGGTGTCGCGTGACGCGACACCCTGTTTTTCACAGACTGCTGCTTATTTTGAGCTGCAGATTTCCAGCTCTTAAGTTTGGCACAATTCTAACTTCAAACATTCACAACTTTTGATCCGAAAGTCCGTTTTAGGTGATTCTTTTTCCTATGCGTCCGTAATAAAATTACCGACGCGTCTATCATAATCATTGTATCAAAAATAGAATGTACGGGCTGGAAGTCTATAAATGCATAATGTATTTATTTGACCCGTATAAAATTTGCGCTAATTTAACCACTAACAATTTTATGACCGCAAGGCGTATTTACCCCAACATCCGGGGCTTACGATCACGGGTGTTTCACTACCAAGATGTCTTCAAACGAAACCTCATATGCTTGACTTTCAAGCTAAACCTAAATATAAACTAATATTCTGTTTCAAGCGAAAGTCCATGTATTTTGTCTTATATGAAGTATGATGTTGCACATGATGATGTCACTTGAATGATGTCATCATCAAGAATGATGACATCATGCTTGATCAGCTCCACAACGAACCCGAGACTCGATATAAGACGAAGACGACAGATGAATGCACCAACAGACTCCCCCTCAGATGTTGACAAGTCTTAAGTGTCGAGTCTTCGCATCTTCAGTCTTTATCAGACTCTTTTCTTTCTTAGCATATACCAGGATCTTCTCTTTGGCTCTAACCTCGTCAGACTCCCCGTCTCATCATGATGGGATCGCCATCTGGAATTAGCTATCACCTTATCAATCCCTGGTTTTATCTCTGTTCAGTTCATCTCCTGCACAAATTTTCTCACTACCACATAAGTTTTCACTTAAATCAATAAGAAAAACTTATTAGAAATAGTTACATCAAGTTCAAATTAATGACCCTGATTAACTAATCAAACTTTCTTTCTCAAAATAAATTCCTTTATTTAAGCACTCACTCCCAACCCTGTTCATCATGTTCAGCACTTGGAATTTTGAAAATCAGCTCTCCAACATCAGTTATCGAAAATCTTTTTGTATTTTTCAAAATTTATGCTAAAACACTCCGAAAATCTTTTTGGATTTTTTATAACAAAGGAATGCAGAAAAGAAATATTTACAAACAATATTTTTGAGAGTTTGTGTAAAAGGATCATATCAGTGTATGTGACTAATCACTAGCACCGTTAAGCTTTAAACATTTTAAGTTCTAAACGATTCACATGGATTGACGATATTGTTGTCCACTTAAACTCAATCTAACAACTTTCGAAATGCTTACCGATACGTTAAGGTATATTAATTTTGCACTAAGTTCTTATGGACCCCACGATCTCAGCATATCCCCTCATCATGCAATACACTGACTCAAGCAATGCCTTTAAACTTTTATCAACTGTGATAAGTGTGAAAACAACTCAGAATGTTTAAACATTAACAATCAGGTCGATCTTTCGATACGCAGAGAAAGTCCAATGTTTAATCAAAATAAGAAAAATAAAACAAATTGAAGTTGTTTAGGCTTTAACCGCCAGGTCGATATTCCCGTATACGCAGAGGTGATCCAAAGCTTAAACGAAACACCAAAGAAAATAAAGCAGAACGTTTAGGCAATAACATCCAGGTCGATACTCACGTATACGCAGATGATGTCCAATGCTTAAACAAAATAAAGAAATAAGACAAGTTTAAATCTTTGCAAAATAAAATGCACAATCACAGCGATTTTTTTTTAGCAAAGTTGTGAAAGTTCACAAACTTAACCAGTTTTATGTCTTTCGACAATCAGCGATTACTGAGTAGGCACACAATCAAGAAGGACAAAACTAAGTACTATGCTTTCGACCATGTTTCCCACTAGAACTAGGCTTTTTCATTTAGGTTTGTATCGTTCTCGCAAATATACTAGTCTAGTTGAGCCTAACGTCACATCTTAAGTGAGACCGTTTATCACATTTTATCTTTCCATTTGTTTAGCATGCTGTGATAGTCCACTGATTTACTATCATTTCCTCTTGTTCTCAACAAAACTCATTTTTGAATTTTTCAATGTTTTTGACTTTTCAAATTTTCAAATTTTTTAAATTTTTACTCCCCCTAAAATCAAAATATGTCTCAATTTTGATTTTCTGAGAAAATTTGAAAATGAAATGTACAAAGAAACGTGACAACATGATGAGAATTACTTCAATTCTCCATTCACTTGACTTGAACAATCAGAACTCCCCCTGACAACAAAACATTTTCCCATAGTGATTTCAAAACACTTAAGTTTGTTTTAATCAAACTGGTTTTTCCGGAAAATTAGTTTTGTGTGTCGTTTCACACATTTGGGTTTTCATCACCTTGTTTTCTTTAACCACTTGTAGGATTTAACATTTATCGATTTTTCAACACAATCACTTGTAGAAGATCAAATACAACTTAATGTCCCTGATTTACCACTTGTAAGTCGAAATATCACATTTGTGAATTTCTCAAGAAATGTGCCGATTCCTGCTCCTCGCTTACCAACCTGGGAGCTCCGGCAAGTCAGGTTTTTCATTTAAACAGATTCACCCAAGCCTGACAGTCCTTGGGTGATTTTGAATTCTTGTTCAACAATGGTGGAAAATTTGCATCATCCATTGTTAAACCAGAATTCTCAATTTTTACCTCAACACAAGGCTCTTCTGGTTTTACCACACCAGATGCATTGCCTGATCGTGGCTTGTCTGACTTTAACGAGTCAGATTCATTGCCAACAACTGGCTCCTTTGTTTCCGGAGAAACAAATTCATCACCAGCAACTTTCTTTTTCATCTTTCTCTCTTTCGTCCTCAGATTTGTATCTGATGAATCCGTTTTGCTTGATTTGTCATTCTTTGGAGAGCAAGACGATTTATCAGAACTTTTATCTGTTTTACTAGTTGTATCCGAGGACAAAATCCTTTCGAGATACTCTCTCGCCTTCTTCCTCAGTCTGTCTTTTTGTCCCTGAGAAAGTTTCACTTTCTTTTCTTGAACTTTAGGTTCTTGAACCTTCTGTTCTTCGGCTTGACATTGACTGGTTTCTTCACCTGCTTTTGAGATTCAACCCTCGTTCTTCCCTTTGATCTCATTGGGCAATCTCTGGCAATGTGTCCTCTGATTTGGCAGTTGTAGCATCTTCTCGTCTCATAACTCCAATTCTGGCAGTTAACAGCAATGTGTCCTCGAACACCACAAAAATAACACACTCTGTTATCGTACCATTCACCACTTTCACACCAAACACTCAGATCATAGCATTGTCTGGCTTTGTGGTAATTATCACTCCTCCTGAAAGCTGGATTTTGCTTTGAAGCACTGTGGTCAAACCTGCACCACTCATTACCAACTGTTTTTGAATTTTGGTTTTCAACTTTTTGTGATTTTTTATAACGATTGGATGATTGAACTGATGAGCTTTTATTCTTGTTTTGACCATTTTCTGAATTTTTAACTTTTTGTTTCTGTTCCACTTTCTTCTTCAAAGATTTTTGCATAGAGCATTCACCCTTTTCAGTCGATTGCAGAACAGTTTCTTGAAAATTTTCTTTTAATTTCAAAAATATTTTCTTTTTCTCATTTTCAGCATCAGACTCTGACTCAGACTCGTCTGCTGAATAAAACTCCTCATTTTCATCATCAGTTTTCTCATCACAATCTTCAACCTTGACTTTGTCAAAGTTTGTGACATTGTCACTTATATGAACATAATTGATTGGTTTTGGACAGGGGAACACAGATGAAGTCACAAAACCTTTCAATTTCTTTTCAAGCTCATCAATTTTGTTCCTTGAATTCTCAGCTTCATTTTCAAGCTGAGATATTCGTTCAAGATGAGACTTGATTGATTTTTCGTTTTCAATTTTAATGTTTTCAAGAACAGATTTTTCATTTTCCAAAACTTTTAACTGTTCTTGAAATTTTGTTTCATTTGCTTTCAAATTTTTGTTCTCCAGCTTTATCCAGAAATCTTCATCTTCTGAAGATTTCTTTTTGCTTTCAAAATCCTTTTCTTTCTCTTTCAAAATCTTGTTTTCTAATGTCAAACTGTTCAAATCATTTAACAGTTTGTCATTTTCAGATTTCAACCTCTCACAATTTTCCTGCAAATCAAAAGTATGTTTCTTATCAGCTTTCTTCTCGTCCTTCATAACTGAAATTTCTTCAGTCTGTTCCTCTTCCACTTGGACACCTTTACTCCTGCTTCTTTTTAGTATTGATTTTCCATTTTGACTTTTCTTCTTCTCAGCATTTCTCTCCATCTGTTCTTCAAGTTTCTTAATGAATTGACAAATTGCCAATCTAGAATATTCTCCAGTTCTTTTTAAATCCAAAAGATATGTACCCCATTCTTGTTGAGGTAATGAATTGGCTAATTTATCAACCCATTCATTTGGACTTTTCTGAATACCTTTCTCAGACAATGAACGAACAAGATGGCTATACCTCTCAATGATACTCTTTGTATTTTCTCCTGGACAACCTGAAAACGAGTCAAACTCTTTCTATAATACATTTATTCTATTAAATGTTTCACTAGTCATATTAAAGAAATTTATATCCATGATTCGTAAACACGTTTATCAAGATAGTCCCGTTAAAGTGAAATATCAAATTCAAACTAGATTCCCTTTCAAATGAAATGATTCACCTCGTGAAACACCTGAAACAAACAAACAAACAATCAGTTTAAACGGATAGAATACGTAAAATGTATTGACGATTGAATCAATCTAGGACTTGTGTCGAAAATTTGCGGATAAATGTTGTTCGGGTTTCAAATCCACATGCAAACTATTTGTTGATTGAACCAAGACTTTTATAGAACAAAACAACTATCCAATTGAATCAAGTGATTGGGCCGATCAATACATGCGAATTGATATGATTGGGCCGAGAATTTTGAATTTCACAACTGTTAGTAAGATCAAGTGAACTAGATGATTGGACCAATTAATCCACTAAACCGACAACAATGTGATAAAAGACTATGATTGGTCCGTTAATATTCAACACATGGATAGATCAATATCAATATTAATTCTCTTTCAAAACAATGTGGCCGACACTTTCAAGTAACCTTTCAATTTGATTGGACCGTATATATTCAGCACATGTACTGATAATTGTCACTTGAATTGTTACTTTCTAGACAATCTCTTTTCCCAACCAACTTTAATGATGATAAAATGTATTCACTTGGGCTTTGCTTTATCACGTGAATGAGCCGATAAGTCTTGAAATAACAACAGTCACATGCAATCTGATTTTACCGACAACTAAATAAATGTTCAGCACAAATCGATGCACTTTCACGTGGTTTGTTTTCAAGCGGTCGATGTTTTCAATTGGTGTGCCAGTTTCAAGCAAGACTTACGATGTAAACTCAAGCGAAAGACCAAATTCAAGCGAAACCTGAACTTTTCAAGCGAAAGCCTGAGTTTCGCTTCAAACAGTACCACTTTTTCAAGCGAAACCTAATTGTTCGTTCAAGCTAAACCAGGTTTTCAAGCCATTTTTACAAGTTTTACTTCGAATTTTAAGCTGATATTCTCAAGGGTTTGTTAAAACATGATTGCACATAATATGTGTGAATTTGAGCCGATTTTAACCAAGAAAATTTTTTAATTTTGTGAAAGAATGGTGTAGAAATCAGAAAAAGTGACGAAAACAGGCTGTTTTGGCAAGATCTCTTCCTCCTGAGCTCTGATACCACTTGCAGGATCGTTTTGTGACCCGAACGAGTCGTTCAGAAGAGATTTTATCAGTTTTAGATGCGGAAAATAAGAAACTGACTTTGAAACAACTTGCTTATCACTTTAAACACTGATTTGATTGATATAATAGCAACTAGAATCAGTCTTCACACCGGCAGCACCTCGGTGTGGAATTCATGAACTGTTACAAATGAATAGACAACATGCCTATTTATACTAAACCAGCTTTCTCTTGAAGACATACATGTCAGCTTCAAGCGAAACCCACTAATTTCATTTGAAGCTAAACCTACCAAGATGTCTTCAAACGAAACCTCATATGCTTGACTTTCAAGCTAAACCTAAATATAAACTAACATTCTGTTTCAAGCGAAAGTCCATGTATTTTGTCTTATATGAAGTATGATGTTGCACATGATGATATCACTTGAATGATGTCATCATCAAGAATGATGACATCATGCTTGATCAGCTCCGCAACTAACCCGAGACTCGATATAAGACGAAGACGACAGATGAATGCACCAACACGTTACGCGACGATGAACCTAGTTTGGTGTCGCGTGACGCGACACCCTGTTTTTCACAGACTGCTGCTTATTTTGAGCTGCAGATTTCCAGCTCTTAAGTTTGGCACAATTCTAACTTCAAACAGTCACAACTTTTGATCCGAAAGTCCGTTTTAGGTGATTCTTTTTCCTATGCGTCCGTAATAAAATTACCGACGCGTCTATCATAATCATTGTATCAAAAATAGAATGTACGGGCTGGAAGTCTATAAATGCATAATGTATTTATTTGACCCGTATAAAATTTGTGCTAATTTAACCACTAACAATTTTATGACCGCAAGGCGTATTTACCCCAACATCCGGGGCTTACGATCACCGGCGTTTCATTACCAAATCTATGGTTTCACGCTCTTGTGATCCGTCTTCGCCAAATGCTATTCAAAACACAATTTTACTACTACTAAACAATTATTCGACCCGTTTGGCTCATTTATGGAATCCTCCATTTCTAATGACTACCAAACGCCGTCTAATCAGTTTTTAACTCATTCAATCAAGTAGTGAACAATGTCACTTCAACTAATACCAATCTTTATACTAAAACACAACTATGAACGATGGAAATACCTAATTTGCGTAATGTAACAGAACAAGTTACATACCTTCAAAGCACACCCTTCAAACACACGTCACCACCGGCTTGTCCGCTTGACGTTCCGGTTTCCTTTCCTATAGAGTTCAACCGCAAACCGTTTAGAACTCTTTTATTATCATATAACGCTAGTTCACCAACTAGTACAAGTATGCGTTTTTGTTCAAATTTCAACGTTTAGCCTTCTCTTAGGCATTTTTACAAACACTTTAAGGGCATAATTTTACACAATTCATTATCAAGTTCATAACCTGTTATATAGCCAAAATTAACATCAATCGGACAATTTCTTATAAATTTTAACATCAATAAATCAGAAATTACTTCATAAAAATCAGATTACACTAGAACAACAACCAAAATCCGAGTGTTTATCAAGTTCCCACAAAACCCACTAATCACCTTCATTGGTGTTCATGGAATTCACAAGAATTAAGCTTGATTTCAACATATAATTGTCTAGGGTTCACTCCTAGACACAATATTATTTCTATTCCATCCATATAACTTTCATGCAACAACAAATTTCAAATTCTCTAAGTTCATCCAGAAATTCAAATAGAGATTTCGAGTTAAATGCCATTTTAGTCCCTGTGGTTTGGGCCATTTTGCCAGTTTAGTCCAAAGGTTTCATTTTTAACCTGTGGGTCCAAAAAGGTTTCACAGTTGCCATTTTAGTCCACTGGATTAACTTCATCCATTTTTTCTGTTAACCAGAAGGCCATTTCGGTCATTTTATATGGCTGAATTGCCCTTTTAGTTAACAGAATTACATACAAAATGACCAAATTGGCCTTCTCGTTAACAGAAAAAATGGATGAAGTTAACCCAGTGGACTAAAATGGCAACTGTGAAACCTTTTTGGACCCACAGGTTAAAAATGAAACCTTTGGACTAAACTGGCAAAATGGCCCAAACCATAGGGACTAAAATGGCATTTAACTCTAGAGATTTCCTATAAAATTCACATACCTTATGACCCCCCTACAGTGGAGATCACCAATCTAAGCTCGAATTTCTTTTTGGAACTGATTTGTGCCTTCAATTTGTGAGATTTGTGTGATATAGGGTTTGATGGAGGTTCTTGGTCGCCCCCTGTGTTCTATTCGATCCAGACATACACTCAAAGTGTGTGTTTGGTGTTTTTATTTTGTTTTTAATAGGTTAAGTTTCAAACTTAACAACTCTAGTCCCCCATCTATTATCAGGTTTTTATCTTAGGTGTTTTAACCCACTAGCATGTCACTACAAGGCTTTTCCTCTAACTAGGTTATTTTATTCCTAGTTAATTCATTTTGTTTATTTACCAACATCGTATTTATAGTAACAGATTTATATTTTCGGGGTGTTACAAGTCCACCCCCCTTAAAAGGGTTTCGTTCTCGAAACCGGAATAAATACCGAATAATGTCGAGTAGAGACGTCGCATCTCCTCTTCGGATTCCCATGTAGTATCCGATCCTTTTCTGTGCTCCCACTTGATCTTCACTTGATCAATTCTCTTATTCCGCAATTTCTTAACCTTCCGATCTAGAATCTCAATTGGCTTTACCGCATAGTTAAGGCTATTGTCCACCTCGATATCATCGTAGTGGATATAAGTCGTTTCCTCCGCTAGACATTTTCGTAGTTGTGACACATGAAACGTGCCATGGATTCCACTCAATTCGTCCAGTAATTCCAGGCGATACGCTACTTTGCCAACCCGTTCAATGATTTTAAATGGCCCTATAAACCACAGGCTTAGTTTCCCTCTTTTCCTGAATCGGATAACGCCCTTCCATGGGGAAACTTTTAACATAACCATGTTGCCCACCTGAAATTCAATCGGTTTCCGTCGTTTATCCGCATAAGACTTTTGTCTGTCTTGGGCCACTTTCAAATGAGCTCGAACCACATCAATTTTCTTGTTAGTGGCTTGAACTACGTCTTTATGGGCCAATTCACGCGGACCCACTTCACCCCAACACACCGGGGTTCTACATTTCCTACCATATAGCATCTCATACAAGGCCATGCCGATGCTGGCATGATAACTGTTGTTATAAGAGAATTCTGCTAACGGCAAATACACATCCCAACTACCCCTGAAATCAATAATACACGCCCTCAACATGTCTTCCAGTGTTTGTATCATTCTCTCACTCTGTCCATCCGTCTGAGGATGGTATGCAGTGCTAATAAAAAGTTTTGTTCCCATCTGTTCTTGGAAATCTCGCCAGAAGTGTGAAGTAAACCGGGTATCCCTGTTCGACACAATAGATACCGGTACCCTATGACGTGCCACTATCTCGTTTGTATATACCTCAGACATCTTTTCCGAAGTATATGTCTCACGTATAGGAATAAAGTGAGCACTCTTCGTCAGTCTATCCACAACCACCCATATAGCATCGAATCCTCGGTTCGTCCTAGGCAGTTTGGTCAACAGGTCCATGGTGATATGTTCCCTTTTCCAAACTGGAATTTCCAATGGTTGCAGTTTTCCATATGGCTTTTGGTGTTCCGCCTTGACTTGTAAACAAGTCAAGCACTTCTCCACATACTTTACAACATCCCTCTTCATTCCAGGCCACCAATAGTTTTGCTTTAGATCATTATACATCTTGGTTGCCCCCGGATGGATAGAATAACGGGATTTATGAGCTTCGTCAAGTAGAAGCGTCTTGACTCCACATGAATTTGGGACCCATATTCTTTCGAACCGAGTCTTTAACCCATTGTTACTATCCGCCAAATCTTTCAATTGACCAACTATCCTTTCCTTTTTCAAGTTTTCCTCTTTTACTGCCTCGGCTTGTGCTTCTCGGATTCGTTCAAGTAAACCCGAGGTTACAACAAGCTGCATCGACCGCACTCGTATGGGGACATAGCCTGTTTTCCTACTTAAGGCATCCGCCACAAACATTGGCCTTCCCGGGGTGGTAATGTATCCCGCAATCATAGTCTTTTACCTTTTCCAACCATCGCCTTTGCCGCATGTTTAACTCCTTCTGATCAAATAAGTATTTTAAAGTCTTGTGGTCGGTAAATATGGTGCACTTTACCCCGTATAAATAGTGCCTCCATATTTTTAACGCAAACACCACCGCCGCCAATTCGAGATTGTGCGTGGGATATTTCTTTTTGTGTACCTTTAATTGTCTCGAGGCATAAGCTATTGTTATGGTTCATTTTCTGAGCATATATATCCTGACTAATATTCTGCTTTTGATTGTTTATCTGCGACCAGGATACCGGATCAGGATATTGGTAACATCCTGGTGCGATATCCTGGTATTAACTAATTAATCACGTGCAGGTTAGAAGCTGTAGGTCACTAACGGTCAGTTGGACTTCTTCTCCTTAAGACTCGGGCAAACCAGTTACAAGAGAGACGTTGAACCCGAAAGACCAGGTCTACAACATTCAAGTGGGAATATCCGTCGGATCCCGGTTTAATAGGGTAGTTTGTTGCATTTCTTTTACTATAAATAGATGGGGCAGATCAGATTAAGGCACGCAATTTTTTACACACACTTTGTTCTCTAGCTTCTAGCAAACACTACACAAACACTTGTATTCGAATTACCTTGTAACACCTAGTTGATCCGCATCGCATCCTGCACTGTATCCTGATATTTGAAGTAATAGAAGAACAAGGCAGCTGCGATTATCAGCTCCCGAGGTTTTGTGCCGGCGATCTAGATTGATCAAGGGCTTTCCTCGTACATCTCGTGTCACCCTTTACATTTTCGCTCATTGTTTGATCATAGATACAACTCTATATCCTGAGCCGTATCCTGAAACTGTTTTTGCAAATAATCTGATTAACATATTTTCGACACTTGTTTCTAGCACACTACCTCACTTAACTAATTTGATCACTAAATTGCTTCGGTAATTTTTTACCAAAACAATTTGGCGCCCCCCGTGGGGCAAGTGGTGCTATTTTTACTAAAAACTTTAGTAAAATCATTACTCGGTTTTCTGTTATCAAAACTTTTTGCTACATTGTTTTCAATGGCCTCGAGATCAAACATGAGCTCTTCCACCATGTCTGCTACAACCTCTGCAACAATTGGTTCGGTGCTTCCACCTCCTCCTCCAAGAATGCAAGCTTCTTCACACGGAACTGAGAGTCATGTGGCTCGGGATGTTATCCCCGCTCCTAGTACCCAGGGATCTGGTCCTGTTTTGGCTTCTAATGATGAAATTCTAAATTTGTTTGGTAGTGTACAGGAGCAGATGAGGCAGCAGTAGGAAACTAATCGGATGCTGATGAGAGAGATACAACTCTTGAAATCCGGCCCAAGTAGACCTGCTGAAGAAACTGTCACCCCTTTGCAGCCTAGGGCTTTGAACTTCAGTTCTGCAGTTTATACTGAGGATAACCAGGGGAATATCGTGCCAAGCCATTCTCAGAGTCATACTCCTGAGATACCCTCCTCGGTCAGGATGTCAACTGTGAGGAGCTCAGGATACGCTTCAGGATATGGCCAGAATCCTCAGACCGGTAACGTGTCAAATAATAATATTCTTGCTGCTAACAATAATGGGTCTTTGCAGGATGCAGGTATGACGTCAACATTTACTAGGGAGCTTCAGAAATTGAAGAACATGATATCCAGTGTACCTGGAGTGGTCCAGCCAATTCCGGAAGTGTCCCAAGACAGCCACAGGATATCCCACTTTGCATATCCTATCTGTGATGCTGAAATCCCAAAGAGATTTCAAACCCCCAACATGAAACTGTATGATGGGTCTACGGATCCTGAAGAGCATGTTGCTCAGTATAGAGAAAGAATGAAGATTAACCCTATCCCTCCGGAGCTCAAGGAAGCATGCTTGTGCAAGGGTTTCGGTTCTACCTTGACAGGATTAGCCTTAAAATGGCTGTTAAATGTTCCTCCTCACTCAATTACTTCATTTGCTCATTTGGTTAATTTATTTAATAGTCAGCTTTCTTGCAGCCGGAGTTTTGAGAAACTAACCAGTGATCTTTACAGGATAACTCAAGGACCTCAGGAATCCTTGAGGGATTATGTGAACAAGTTTAGTCGGGAATCCTTGGATATCCCACATCTTGATGTTGCAACAGCTGTGCAGGCTTTTAAGATGGGATTACAAAAAGATTCTCAGTTCTATCAGGATCTTGTAATGAATCCCTGCAGGAATCTCGATGAAGCTCGTAACAGGGCCTTGAGATACATTCGCTTGGAAGATGACAAAAAGATGCAAGAGAGGATGAATTCTACTTCAACCTACGAATCAACTAACAGGAAATCAGAATCCTCGTATAAACCGTATCACTCCAAGCCATATGGCATAAATGACAACAAGAAAGTGAATGCTGTTGAAGACGAGGATCCTGAAGAATATCCTGAATTATCCGAATATTGCTTTTCTGTTAACATACCTGAGTTAATGTATGCTATGCAGGGTTTAGGAGACAAAGCTAGGTGGCCTCGAAAGAATAAACAAAAAGCTGATTGGAAGGATAAATCCAAATGGTGTGCCTTCCATGAAGATTTCGGACATGTGACTGAGGATTGCATTGCTCTAAGGAAAGAAATAAGCTACCTATTGAGCAAGGGATATCTGAAGGATTTGCTGGGAAGAAAGAAAAATAAAGGGCAGGATCCTGAGAAGGATCCTGAACGAGCAGTATCACCCCCAGCAGATGCCAAAATAATTAACTTTATTTCAGGAGGATCCGACATTTGTGGGACTTCGTATTCTGCGGCCAAGAGACATGCAAAGGAGGCGAAGGAATTGTTTTGGTCAAAAATTACCGAAGCAATTAAGTGATCAAATTAGTAAAGTGAGGTAGTGTGCTGGAAAGTGTATTTGAAAATATACTTGTCGAGTTAATTAGGAAATCAGTGTTCAGGATACGGCTCAGGATATTGAGCTGTATCTATGATCAAACAATGAGCAAAAGTAAAGTAAACGACACGAGATGTACGAGGAAAGCCCTTGATCAATCTAGATCGCCGGCATAAAACCTCGGGAGCTGACAATCGCAGCTGCCTTGTTCTTCTTATTACTTCAAACGTCAGGATACAGTGCAGGATGTGGTGCGGATCGACTACGTGTTACAATGAAATTTGAATACAAGTGTGGTGTTTGCAATGAGCTAGAGAGTGAAAGTGTTCGAGAGTGTTAGTAAAAAATTGTGTGCCTTAAACTGATCCGCCCTCACCTATTTATAGTAAAGATAAAATAACAAACTATCCTAAACTTCCGGGATCCACCGAATATTCCTTCATCGAACGTTGTAGACCTGGTCTTTCGGGCTCAACGTCTCTCCTTCAACAAACTCGTCCGAGTCTTGTGGAGAAGAAGTCCACTTGACCGTTAACAAGCCTCAGCCGTTAACCTGCACGTGGTTAATTCAATAAACCTCAGGATATCACCCAAGATGTTAGCAATATCCTCTTCCAGCATCCTGGTCACAAATAAACAAACAAAGGCAGGATATTGGTCAGGATATGTATGCAAAGAAAATGACCCCCAACAATTGTCCCCAAATATATCGGTTGGGATACCAATCCAACGGATATATTTCAAAAGTTTCACCTCATAACTTAAGGTAATTAATACGACTAGACCCTTGAAATGACAGCGGTGCAACTTCCAAAGCATTATTTACTCTTTACCCCCCTATATTCATCCTATATTAACCGAGGGACTCCTTATTACTGTTATCCTTATCTTCAAGCGGACATCAGGTATTTTCCTTTCTATCCTTCTTTCTTGAATCTCTCTTAATTTGCTCAATACTTTTCATGGCACCACGAACAAAATCCCGATCGGACCGACCAGCCCCAAGCCTCGTAAGTCAAAACTTCATTGTTGATCCAGCAAAGAAGATCTGCTGCTTCAACAATGCCGACATCGCTGCTCTTAAAGATTCCGGCGCCTTCCCCACCGGAACAGTCTTTCGCCCTTTTGATCAGGAAGCCCGATCAGATGCAATATCCGACGAGTGGGTTTGTTTCTTCGCATACCCCTTCTCTCTTGGACTCCGGTACCCGTTTCCACCCTTTATTTCTAGCTTTTTCGACCTCACCGGCCTTAGTTACGCCCAGGTTATGCCAATGGTTTGGCGAGTTTTAATAGTGCTGGATCAAATCAAATCTCGTCATTTTCCTAACCTACTTGTTGAGGACCTTCCTATAGCATACCGGTTGAGATCCCACGGCAATCATCGTTTTCTTCTATTTTCTACCTCCAAGAACCCTCTGGTTCTTAAAGCCACCAAGAATGAGGATCGATGGCGACGGAAATTCTTTTTCGTAAAAAGAGACTCTATTGATAAGGGTTTCGATCTACCGGTTAAATGGTTAACCAAGGGTAGGATTTAGGGTTTTAGGAATATCCCCAACTATATCTTCAAACTGTATCCCAGACTTATATCCTAATGTTTTTATGCAGCGAATTTCAGAGATTTAGTGCCTCCCAGTGCAGAATCCGAATCCAAGATCAAGGAAATCTACCGTCTTCCTGCCAGTGAAAGAACTTTCTCCCTGTCTCTTACAGATTCAAGCCAGAAATCAAGCTCAGAAATGTCTGGTAAGCACATTCTCAGCATATATTAATTATTTTTCAAAAGTATGATGAGTTTAAGAATATCTTCCCTTGTGTAGTACCATTCGTTAACCTTGAAGGTTTCGAACTTGACGAGTTGGATTGCTACTCCAGCCTTGAACCCATCAAACAAGAATCCAAGCCAAATTCGTCTGCTACACCAAAGGCTACCTCCTCGAAGACTACTTCTGCTCCCAAAGGCCCTCCGGCATCCAGGACCCGGGCATCTAGCTCTCGGAAGAGAAAGGAGACGGACTCCCCAGCTGTTTCTGAAACATTCTCTCTCGTGAATCAAGGGTTTAACGAAGCCACCTCATTCCTCAAACAGGTAAAATTTCCCTTACAATATCCTGCATAAGTATGTTAGTCTTTATCCTGCCTATTTTTACATCGATACCTGTGTCTTTATCGATAGGGTTTGGACCGCCTTATGCACTTGTATGAAGACGCCTGCGGGCTTAACAAGATGTTGGAGATCAAGCTGGAGAAAGCTGAGGCCACCATAGCTGACCAAGGAACCATTGCAGCTGCTAAATCCCATCATTATGAAGACAAATTCAAGGCAATGATCCGGGATCACCAGGCTACTCTCCACAAAGCCAACGAGGATGCTCAAGCCAAACTAGATGCCGCCCTTCTCCAATATCAGCAGAATATGAGTTCATATCGGGATAGCCTCAAAGCATCCGTGGTCGTCTCTCTTCTCCAAGCCAGGATAAGGATGGCTTATGAGGCCATGGATTTGGGTTTTGAATGCCCTTCCTGGAATGTAAAGGCTTGGGAGGAGAAACTACAGGGCCTCGGAGGTCATCCCGTCGCTCATCCTGCAAAACATACTGGTGAAGGGCCTTCTAAGGCGACAGAGGAAGCGGCCAATGCTGATGATGATGCCGAGAAGAATCCTGAGGCTGATGCTGGTGCGAACGCTGGGAAGGAGGTTGCTGTTCAAGAGGGTGCTGCCCCTTAGGCAGCGGAGTGGGCGATGATGGATATACGTGCCAAGGCCGGAGCCCATTTTTAAATTTCATGGTTGTGGTTGCATAAACAATTTACTTTTCCTGTCTTCGAACAATTTACATTTCCTGCACTAGAACAATGTGATGACCAAAGGTGGATGGGTCCTATGTTTTAGGATGAAGCCCTTGGTCATCAATTAGTATAACTCATTTTGAATGCGATAACGGTTGCAGGTGGATAGGTCCTGTTTTAAGATATATCCTGCAACCATTACACAAGTATAGTAAAAACTAATTGTGCTTTTGGCGGATGGGCCTTGGTTTGTGGTGAAACCAAAAGCACAACTTTTGACTTGTTAATAATATAACTATCTTTTGACTTATTTGCTGTTGCCTTGCATTACTTAGTGTAATTCTTAGCTTTGTAAAAATTTTATATTACTATCTTATGAAAATATCCTAATCAGTATTGTTAGGGGAGGATTTTCTAACAATTAGTGATCCTTGTTCATTATCCTAACTAGTGATCCTTACTTCAGTGACAGGTGGTGATCCTCAGAAGGGCTTTAGGATCAGGATCATGGATCACTTCAAGGATCCTCATACTGACGATTGTTTACTTATGTTTTATAACATCTCGCAGGTATAACAAGCTTGACCAAGTCTTAGCGGCATTCTTGGAGAATATTCCCGAAGTATTCTGCACGTGCTAGATCAAAACTAGACGTTATGGAGAACGTGGAGGCTTGGCCCGAAAGTCGGAGAGTTTGTTAACTAGATATTTTTCTTATTTTAAAGGGGTAACGAGCTAGTTAGTGACACTTAGTCATTTTGGCAGTTACACAAACTCGCAAATACGCTCATACAAGCTCTCGTTCAAACACTAAGCGATTTCGTACACTTTTTACACACTTCACCGTAGTGATCCTTGTACCTAGCTCGTTACTATCCGAAGTTGTAAACGTTTATTCATTTATTTGAGCTTGGTGATCGGTAGTTTCCATCACCCGGGGTTTTTTGTGCCGGAGATCAACTCTTGATCAAGGGCTTTTTCCCCGTATAAATCCTTGTGTTGTTTGTGCATTCTACATTGAAGTGATCCTCATTGTTGTTACACATTTTAAGCATCATTCCCCTAAACAAAGAGTTTGGTTGCAATATCATCATCAGATTTTCTGACCAAAACAGTTTGGCGCCCACCGTGGGGCAATTGGTGCTTCGTCCCTAAGAAAATACGCATTTCTGTGCTTAATTAGGCTCACTACAACCAAGCAGATGGCTTCCTCATCGAAGAATGCTTCAAACTTGATGCCCTCATTCACTTCCTCACAAGGCGTTCCTCCTTTGCCTCCACCACCTTCTGGATCCCAGAAGAATACAGAGAATGCTGCGAAGAAACCGACCCCCATTTTCTCAAAACCACCTACTTCTTCTGTTTCAACTAATCCTACTACTAATGATCTCTATACCTTGATTTTGCAGATGAGGAATCATGCACAAGAGCAGGATAAGACCAACGAAAGGATCCTCCGGGAGATTGATGAAATTAAGAAACAGAAGAAAACGGCGGAGGATCATTCTCCACTGATGCCCAGATCTTTGAATTTTGACACTCCGGTGGTTACTTCTCAGCCGTCAGTGGATCCAAACATTCAATATGCGGGTGGACCAAAAGGAGTGCACTACGGAACGACAGCTATGACTCAGGCACTAGGTTCATATTTCCAGCCAGCAGGATCCTATCCCCAGCATATGGGATCCCTCACGAGTACAGGAGGATATTCAGGAATGCAGCAGGTTCAAGGATCTTCCTTCGTTCCAGGATCATCCCAAGTTCAAGGATCCTCCTTCGTTCCAGGATCATCCCAGGTTCAAGGATCCTCCTTCGTTCCAGGATCATCCCAGGTTCAAGGATCCTCCTTCGTTCCAGGATCATCCCAGATTCAAGGATCCTCCTTCGTTCCAGGATCATCCCAGATTCAAGGATCCTCCTTCGTTCCAGGATCATCCCAAGTTCAAGGATCCTCCTTCGTTCCCGGATCGTCCCAAGTTCAAGGATCCTCCTTCGTTCCAGGATCATCCCAAGTTCAAGGATCCTTCTTCGTCCCAGCTTCATCCCAGTTTCAGGGATCCTTCCAAATGCCAGGATCCTTGAGGAGTTTGCAAACAGGAAGTTCAGATGTCCATCAAGGAGATTTTATTCCAATGCAGACCAATGCCTCTGCTGGCCCCTCGATCATTCCAGAATCTCAACAATATGGATTAACCTCCATATTTCCTAACTTGAATCCAATGGGAGGTAACACTTTTAATAATTCTCATACTACTAACCATGGTCTTATGCAGGATCCAGGTATCAATCAGGCCATGGCCAGAGAATTGCAAAAGCTAAAGGATATGATCTCGAGTGTTCCGGGAGTAGTCAAACCTATTCCAGAGATTGCAGATGGGAGCCACAAGATATCTCGCTTTGCACCGCCAATCTGTGATGCTGAGATACCCAAGAGGTTCCATGTGCCGACAATGAAACTGTATGATGGTTCGACGGATCCTGAAGAACACATAGCACAATATAGGGAGAGGATGGCGATCAATCCAATCCCAGAAAAGTTAAAGGAAGCATGCCTATGCAAAGGATTCGGATCCACTCTTACTGGATCAGCTCTCAAATGGCTGCTAAGTCTTCCTCCCTATTCTATTACCTCATTTGCAAACCTAGTTAACTTGTTTAATACTCAGTTTTCCTGTAGTAGAAAATTTGAACGACTAACTAGTGATTTATATAGGATAACCCAGGGTCATAATGAATCATTAAGGGATTACATTACCAAATTTAGTAAAGAATCCTTAGACATTCCCAACTTAGATATAGCCACGGCTGTTGAAGCCTTCAAAATGGGATTACTTAGGGATTCCTTATTTTATGATGATCTTGTTATGACACCGTGCAGGAACCTAGATGAGGTAAGAACCCGGGCCCTAAGGTTCATCCGGCTAGAGGATGATAAGAGGATTCAGGAGAGGATAACAGGATCCTCAAAGCAGGATAAGCAAGGATCCTCATTCAGAAACAACAAGTTCAGATCCTACAACAAATCTGATAATCAGAACGTGCATTCTATTGATCAAGAAGAGGATGATGAGGATTATCCTCCAATTTCTGAATATTGCTTTAGTGTTGACAACAATGAACTAATCCTTGCCATGCAGAACCTAGGTGATAAAGCTAGATGGCCAAGAAAGAATGACAGGCCAGCTGCAACTAAGGATAAATCAAAGTGGTGTGCATATCATGAAGATTTTGGGCACCTCACAGAAGAATGCATCGCATTAAGAAAGGAGATTGGATACTTGTTGAGCAAAGGGCATCTAAAAGAGTTGTTGGGTAGGAAAAAGTCAAGGACTCAGGATCCTGAAAGGATCCCTGAGAAGGCTCCAGCCCCTCCAGCGGATGCACAAGTGATAAACTTTATTTCTGGGGGATCCGACATTTGTGGCACATCCTTCTCAGCAGCTAAGAGGCATGCGAAGGAAACTAAAATGGATAACGGAGAAAGGCCAGTTCGAACATCGAGTGTCTCCGAAGGAAAAGTCATAACCTTTGATGAAGAGGATCGTATTGATATCCAGGATCCTCATCACGATGGTTTAGTTATTACTCTTTTTATATCTAACTATTTTGTCCGCAGGATCCTAATAGACGGAGGAAGTTCAGTGAACATTATCCAGCTCGATGTTCTAAAGAAGATGGGTATTCCTGAATCAGAGATCATACCAAGATCCTCCGTGCTCGTGGGATTTAGTGGCGAGACCAAGAACACCCTGGGGGACATTAAACTCCCAATATATATTGAAGGCTTACACTCTTATCAAAAGTTTTGTGTTATTGACTGTTTATCTTGTTGTAATGTTATCCTTGGCAGGCCCTGGATACACGATATGAAAGCAGTCCCATCTACTTACCATCAATGTGTGAAGCTCCCTAGTCCTTGGGGAATAGTAAAGATTGATAGCGATCAGCAGGAAGCTAAGGATTGCTACACTTCATCGATGAAACCAGCTTCGAAGTCAAGGGAGCAATAGCAATCAAGGTATCCTCCAAGGAGTGTCTTGGAGGCCAGAGAGCAGGATGTGGTAGAAATCCTCATGGATCCTGAATCCAAAATCTATATCGGGTCAGGAATCCTTGGCGAAATGAAAGAAGACCTCATATCCTTCCTCAAAAGGAGAAAGACTACCTTTGCTTGGAAACACGAAGACATGACTGGTATATCCAAGGATGTTATCACTCATAAGCTCGGCATCGACAGATCCTTCAAACCAATCCATCAAAGGAGAAGGAAGTTTGCACCAGAAAGGAATGCCATTATCCAGGAAGAGGTAGAGAAATTGCTCCGGGCAGGTATGATTAGAGAGGTCAAGTATCCAAGATGGTTGGCCAATGTGGTTGTTGTTCAAAAGAAAAACGGAAAGTGGAGGGTATGTGTCGATTTTACCGATTTAAATAAGGCATGTCCCAAGGATCCTTTCCCTTTACCCCACATTGACTCCATGGTGGATGCAACTGCGGGTCATGAACTGTTAACTTTTATGGATGCTTCATCTGGATTCCAACAAATCCAAATGGAACCATCCGACCAAGAGGATACGGCCTTCATGACTCCAACTGGTATATATTGCTATATTGCTATGCCGTTCGGATTGAGAAATGCAGGTGCAACGTACCAAAGGTTGGTGAATATGATGTTCAAGGATCAGATTGGACAAACTATGGAGGTTTACATAGATGATATGGTGGTAAAATCCATAAGAGCTGAGGATCACCTAAAGGATTTGGAGGAAGCATTTGATATCCTTGACAAATATAATATGAAGCTTAATCCTTCAAAATGTCATTTTGGTGTTAAAGCAGGTAAATTCTTAGGATACATGGTGACTAAGAGAGGCATTGAAGCTAGCCCGGAACAAATCAAAGCAATAGTGAACATCAAATCTCCGGCCAATGCTAAGGATGTTCAAAGGCTAACAGGCAGGATAGCAGCCTTGAACAGATTCATATCCAAGTCCTCCGAGAAGTGTAAAGAATTCTATGATATCCTAAGGAAGAACAAGAAATTTGAGTGGACGGAGAAGCATGAAAATGCTTTAAAAGCCCTCAAAGATTACCTATCCTCGGCCCCGGCTTTGATGAAACCAGAAAAAGGTGATGTGTTATCCTTGTATCTTGCAGTATCCTCAAAAGCAGTAAGTGCGGTCCTTGTTAAGGATCATCAAGGTACACAACATCCTGTCTATTATGTAAGTAAAAGTTTACTTGATGCCGAATCCAGGTACTCACACCTTGAAAAACTTATTCTTGCATTAATAATGGCATCTACTAAGTTAAGACATTATTTTGAAACTCATGTTATCATTGTTAAAACTAATTTTCCAATTAAGAATGTCCTCAGGAAACCAGAGATGTCCGGAAGGATGGCTAAGTGGGCAGTAAAGCTGAGTGCCTATGATATAAGATATGAGCCTAGGACAGCTATCAAATCCCAAGCATTAGCTGACTTTGTGGCTGATTTCAGTAGTGATCTACAAGAAGAAGCTGAGCTAGAGGTCCAGCAGCTAGAAGAGACCAAGGATCCTTGGATACTCCACACTGATGGATCCTCAAATGTCAAAGGCACAGGGCTTGGAATACTACTAAAATCGCCACAGGGGGACATAATACCCCATTCTATAGCTTGTGAGTTCCAAACCACTAATAATGAGGCTGAATATGAAGCCTTAATTGCTGGTTTGCAAATTGCAAAGCATATGGGGATCAGGTATCTTGAGGTACACGTAGATTCTTTGTTAATTACAAATCACTTTAATGGATCATATGCTGTTAAAGGTGAAAAGCTAACCAAATATTTGGAGATAGTCAAAAGTTTGGCACTCTCTTTTGTCTCTTTTAGTTTGTCACAGGTACCAAGGGAAGAAAATACAGAAGCTGATGCATTGGCTAACTTAGGATCATCTTTGAAGATCCCAGAGGATATCAAGATCCCTATTATCCATATCCTGACCCCAACTATTGAGGATCATGTGGCTATGGAGATAGGGAATAATTCTGCAATGATCCCTAGTGAGGATACTCAATCCTATTCAGGATCCGGATCATGGATCTCACCAATTATGAGATACTTACAACATGGAGAGATTCCTACAGGAGAAAACCCTAGGGCTTTCAAATCTAAGGTATCTCAATTCACAATTATGAATAATATGTTGTATAGGCGATCTCTTGCAGGACCATACTTGAGATGCATTGAGGATCCTGAAGTTCAAGAAGTTTTAAAAGACTTCCATGAAGGAGATTGTGGAAATCACACTGGGGGCAGGGCTTTATTCTCAAGGATCCTGAGGACAGGATACTACTGGCCAACCATGAAGAAAGATGCTGTGGAGTATGCCAGAAGATGTGATCCTTGCCAGAGACACAGCAATATCCTTCATCAACCAGCCGAACTATTGCATCCTATATCCTCCTCTTGGCCATTTATGAGATGGGGTATGGATATAGTTGGCAAGCTCCCTAAGGCACCTGGTGGAAAAGTATTCATGCTAGCTATGACTGATTACTTCTCCAAGTGGATAGAGGCTGAAGCTTTTGCCCAAGTTAGAGAAAAGGAAGTTATATCCTTCATTAAAAGAAATATTATAACTAGATTTGGAATTCCCTCTGAGATTATATGTGATAATGGTTCCCAATTTATTGGGGGCAGAACCACTAACTTTTGTGACAGCTGGGGGATTAGGATGATAACATCAACACCAGTCCACCCACAAGCTAATGGTCAAGCAGAATCATCCAACAAGATCATCATCAACAACTTGAAGAAGAAGCTTGGATCCAAGAAAGGAAAATGGGCAGAAGAGCTACCCTATGTGCTCTGGGCTGACAGGACAACCCCTAAGAATGCTACTGGTCAAACACCATTCTCTTTGATGTTTGGGGCAGAATCAGTGATCCCAACAGAAATGGTGGTTCCTACTGCTAGAACAAGTACCCGTGATCCTGAGGAAAATGATGAAAACTTGGCTCAAGACCTGGATACTATTGAAGAAATCAGGGATATGGCTAGGATCAGGATGGCCAGTTATCAACAAAGAATGGCTGGTGCTTACAATAAAAATGTCAGGATCAGGAGGTTTCAAGTTGGAGATATGGTGTTAAGGAAAGCATTTCAGAATACCACCAATCCTGCTGATGGAAAATTGGCTCCAAAATGGGAAGGCCCTTATTTGATTGAAGCTGAAGCGGGAAAGGGGGCATATAGATTGCTAACCATGGAAGGTGAATTGCTACCAAGAGCTTGGAATGCTGTCCACTTGAAGAAATATTTCATGTAAGCAGGATCCTTATGGTATAGGTGATCCTCATCGAAGAGATATCCTTAAAGGATCCTCAAAGTATCGGTGATCCTTACTCAGGTAATATCCTAATCTTGAACTATTTCATTTCTTAATTTTTTCATCTAAGGATAAGGATCATGTATCCTTTATCCATCTCTCACGTGAGTTCAAGTTTTGAAAGCTCAGGTATCTTCAGCACAACATTGGTTATCCACAGAAGCAATCCGTCCTTTGGGTTTAACCCCAGTTATTTGGGCTTGTCCCCAGATTCCGCCTGTAGCGCACGATGATCCTGGTATAGTTCAAGGCTTTGGGACCAGTACTCATTATAGGGGCTGATAATTCCATTGTTCTGGCTATGCTTAGGATCCTACGTATAATGGTAGACGTACCATACATCCGTTCATAAGGTTTCTAACGTTTTCACGTTAGCTAAGGTTTCTAACGTTTTCACGTTAGCTAAGGTTTTGGCATCTTCATGTCACTAAGTTTGGATAGTCGCCAGTTAGGGCCATACTCCAGTTTACATACGATCCTTGGGCTTGTCCCCAGTTATCCTTGGGCTTGTCCCCAGTTATCCTTGGGCTTGTCCCCAGTTATCCGTGGGTTTGTCCCCAGTTATCCTTGGGCTTGTCCCCAGTTATCCTTGGGCTTGTCCCCAGTTATCCTTGGGCTTGTCCCCAGTTGCTAACTCTTTTCTTATATCGGCTTAGTCCCAAGTTATGCTCTATTTCAGGTCCTTGAAGATAGGCAGCTAGGGATCCTTGATCCTTATTTCACTCTAAGGTTTATCTTATAGTTATCCTTATTATGGTTAGGATTCTAACTAGGATCCTCAGGTATGATCCTTAACTTTTTTGGTTTTATTAATTATTCATTTGAATAACCCCTATACTTGACAACTGAACTTGTGTTTCTTAAACTATATCATTTTTAAAACTTATCGGTTATGAGATATGTGATCCTTGTTCATATCTTAAACTTTTAGGATATCTTTTCTAATTTTTCAAGGCTTGATAAGTATAAACAAATTGAACATTATAACAGTTGGAAAATAACATACTAAAAAGGATAACAACACAAGATAAGCGACAAAAGGTTAAGTTTTTATTTATTAACATAAGACTAACCCTTTAAAGGTTGACAAAATTACCTACCCGAGCTTCTACCAGCAAAACGTGGCCCGTCCGCTGGGGTAGGTAAAGGGTGTCCATGATAATGAGTTCAAAAGTAGTGCAGGAATATAAAGGCAGCAGGATCACAATGGCTTCATCCCCCAAACAGAGGATCCCTCCACCAATTGCAATCCTGCCTATTGTCCGAAGGATCATACATGATCCTTAATCCTAAAAACCTATTGTTCAAAGTACAACCCATGAAATTGTCTTAAACATCACAACCACAAAAAACAACCACCAAACTAAAAAAATTGGGCTCCGGCCTTAGCACATATATCCATCATCGCCCAATTGTGCAGCCTACATCTTTGCTGCATCCTCTTCTCCTCCAGCTGCGGTATCCTTCACCTGATCCTTCCCACTGCCACTTGCTTCAATCGCCAAGACTTCAGTAGCCTCCTCTTCCTCATCCTCAAGCTCAGCCAACCTTTCCTTCCAACCCTCAATATCCCAGCTGTTCTTATCAAAGCTAGGATCTTGAGCTTCTTGGGCCATCTTCAACTTAGTCTGATACATTGTGATGGCAGCAGAGAGCTTGGCATTTTTGATGAGGTCATGCTTTTCATAATCAAAGTTAACCAGCACCTTGGCCATTGCCTGCTTGGTATCCTGGAGTTCCTTCTGAGCATCAGCAAGTGCAAGATCTTTGAGCACGGCAACCTGTTGAAGATCAGCTATTTTCTTGTCCAGCTCCTCAATATTGCCCACATAATCCTCGATCTCAGCAAATTTCTGCAGAAAGAAGATAAGGCAGTTCAAGGTCAAGTGATCCTCATAAGAGCTGGATACCTAGGCAAAGTTAAGGATCCTTACTTCATTGAAGTACTCAAGGAATTGGTGGCGGATCAGTGGCAGCCCTTGAAGATCCTCAGCATCAGAAATTTTCCTCTTCTTGACACCCTTTCCTTTAGTGGGTGCCTTTGGAATGGAAATGCTGGGACTGTTGGTGGATCTCTTCCTTCTGGGTCGTACGAGATCAAGGTCAGCGGTGTTGAATTGGGAAACAGGCTTGACAGATTTTCCAGCACCTACACAATCAAAATAAGATAAGTATCTTTTCTTAATTCATATTTCACTATTTGTTTAAACTTTGGACAAGGATACTTACTTGACATTGTGACAGAGCCTGAGGATACCTCCTGTGAATCTTGGGTTGTTGTCTTGAAGGTTCTTATCTCAGGGTCAAGTTTTTTGAAGGCAAGGAGCCTCTCTTTAGCAGCAGGGGACAGTTTGAGGTGTGAGACGGTGATAGCTGCAAAATAAGAAAGCAAAAATATAAGTTATCCTTACATCAAAAGAAAGTTCCTGGTGATCCTTATCAGGATCCTCCATCCTACCATGGGTAGCCCAATTTTTAGGAAGATCCTTTCCATCCTGGATAGAATCTCTCTTGACAAAAAAGAAACGTCGCTTCCAATTAGTGTCATTCTTGGTGGCTTTGAAGATCGGGTGTTCCTCACCAGGTTTACGTTTGAACAAGTAACGATGAGAGCCAAAGGTGGTAAGATCATATAGCTCTCCCAGCTCTGCCATTCCTAGATCTATTCCCTCCTCATCAATGATCCTTTCAAGGGTATGCAAAACCCTCCAAATCATCGGCATGGCTTGGATATAAGAGATGCCGGTTAGGGAGAAGAAAGATTGGGTGAAGGCTGGAAAAGGATAAGAATAACCTATGGTGAACGGAGTGACGGGGAAAGCAACCCACTTATCGGATATATGATCGCTCAAGGCATTGGGGTCAAAAGGCCTGAATTCGGTGTTTGCCGGAAAGCAATAGCGAATCCTATCTATCTGAGCATCATTGAAGCAGCAACGTTCTTTAATGGAATCTTCAATGATCCCTTGGCTTTTCGGAGGACTATTCTTCGGATGATCCTTGGCTGGTGAACTTCGAAGCAACATTTTCGTACTGACGAAGATAGAAGAACAGAGCAAGAGAAGGAAAAGGATAGAGAGAGAGAATACCTGAACGTCTTCGGAATGTGGATTATAAAGGGAGTTTCTCTGAAAATTTAAATGCATTTGATCCTATCTATATCTCTATTTATAATCATGATCTTGCAGGTTGTCACTTCCGTGACATCATCATCGCAACGGCTAGTTCAAAATTAACGGCTATATATCCGTTAGTTTGTTACGGATAAGATCAAGAAAACATAACTCGCTAATTTTACAATTTTACTCCTTATATTTTGGGGGCAATTGTTAGGGGAGGATTTTCTAACAATTAGTGATCCTTGTTCATTATCCTAACTAGTGATCCTTACTTCTGTGACAGGTGGTGATCCTCAGAAGGGCTTTAGGACCAGGATCATGGATCACTTCAAGGATCCTCATACTGACGATTGTTTACTTATGTTTTATAACATCTCGCAGGTATAACAAGCTTGACCAAGTCTTAGCGGCATTCTTGGAGAATATTCCCGAAGTATTCTGCACGTGCTAGATCAAAACTAGACGTTATGGAGAACGTGGAGGCTTGGCCCGAAAGTCGGAGAGTTTGTTAACTAGATATTTTTCTTATTTTAAAGGGGTAACGAGCTAGTTAGTGACACTTAGTCATTTTGGCAGTTACACACACTCGCAAATACGCTCATACAAGCTCTCGTTCAAACACTAAGCGATTTCGTACACTTTTTACACACTTCACCGTAGTGATCCTTGTACCTAGCTCGTTACTATCCGAAGTTGTAAACGTTTATTCATTTATTTGAGATTGGTGATCGGTAGTTTCCATCACCCGGGGTTTTTTGTGCCGGAGATCAACTCTTGATCAAGGGCTTTTTCCCCGTATAAATCCTTGTGTTGTTTGTGCATTCTACATTGAAGTGATCCTCATTGTTGTTACACATTTTAAGCATCATTCCCCTAAACAAAGAGTTTGGTTGCAATATCATCATCAGATTTTCTGACCAAAACAAGTATGCTCAGCGATATACTGTAAAAACCTTTTATTAGATAGAACTTCCAAACGTTCCTTCAACTTTGTAGAAATTTCTTTAGAAAGTGAAAAACAATCTATCTTTTCAAAACCAAGTTTTGATAATATTTAAATGATCAAAGTTCCAGACTAATATTAGTTTCAAACACCCTAATCAAATATCCTAAAAAGGACTTTGAGAATATATCAGGATACTTAACATAATGTTACTAAAAACTTAGACGATGCTTACAAAGGAAAGATCATACCCGGAGTAGTATATAACCCTTTTATCAAACCTCAATCTCCTTGCAACTTTTCCAATGAAGATGTCCCCTGTGTGAGATATTTAGCATACTAGTTCCGAACTTTAGCCTTTGAGCTTTACATCACTGCCTTGGTAGGAATGTCCCTTGTGTACAATGTCCTCAAATACTTAGAAATCTTCTGAATGTCAGTTTCCATTGTATAGGCAAATTTTTAGATCCCAAGGGTAAAACCCAAGGATGTACTGTAGATAAATCCCTTGTATCCTGGGGAAAATCCCAAATTTTCATGCGCTACAGGCGGGAGTGTATAAACTCCAACACTTAGAAAGGTGAAAACCTTTAAACCTTAGAGAGTATGAAAATACCCTTTCGTGAGAGAGGGTGATCAATCCTCATATACCTTTAGGATTCAGGATATAGCCAATAGCAACGAAATTGTCAGCCACTTTTACATGGACTGGTCCCGCCACCTTGAACTATCCCTGAATAACTTGCGCTCCAGGCGGGGTGTTTAAACCCAATTCGGAAGAAAGGTGAATACCTTTAAACCTGTGAAGGGATCAGGATCCCTTGTACGTGAGAGAGGGGGCCAATCCTCTAATCTTTCGAGTTATCCTGAGTATATATCCTGGAGCTATATCCTGAAACATATTCTGCAAAACAATTGTAAACTAAGGTGGGTGTTAGCTCGGTTAACACCCCTCCGATGCTTAAGTTAGTATTGGGTTTCAAAGAATAAATTAAACCAAAACATATTTAAAAAAGATAGAATTCATACCATCCTGAGTTAGAAATTAAATTCTAAACTCACTTGAAATAGAGCTTAAGGTGTATAGCATTCCAAGACCTCGGTAGCATATCCCCTTCCATATTCTTGAGTTTGTATGCTCCTTTCCCTGCTTCTGATTCAACTTCATATGGTCCTTCCCATTTTGGAGCTAACTTACCATCGGCAAGATTAGTAGTATTCTGAAAAGCCTTTCTTAGCACCCAATCTCCAACCTTAAATCTTCTGGTCCTAATATTCTTGTTATATACCCTGGATATTCTCTGTTGATATGCTGCCATCCTTAGCCTTGCCGCATCTCTCTTCTCATCTATAGTGTCTAAATCCTGACTCAAGGCTTCAGGATTCTGCTCAGGATCCCTTAGGGTAGATCTTGCAGTAGGTATTGTCATTTCCGTTGGAATCATTGCTTCTGCTCCAAATACCAAGGAAAATGGGGTTTGGCCTGTTGCATTCTTTACCGTTGTCCTATCAGCCCATAAAACAAAGGGTAATTCTTCTGCCCATCTCCCTTTTTTGGCTCCAAGTCTCTTCTTTAAGTTATTGACAATTATCTTGTTTGAGGATTCTGCTTGTCCATTTGCTTGAGGATGTACCGGAGTAGATGTAATCATTTTGATTCCCCAACTTTTGCAAAAGTCATTAGTTCTCTTGCTTATAAATTGAGAACCATTGTCACAGATTATCTCGGCTGGTACTCCGAATCTGGTTAGGATATTCCTCTTTATGAAGGATACTACTTCTTGATCTCTCACTTGAACAAATGCTTCTGCTTCAACCCACTTAGAGAAATAATCCATCATTGCTAGCATAAAGACTTTTCCTCCCGGAGCTTTTGGTAGCTTTCCCACTATATCCATACCCCACTTCCTAAACGGCCAAGGGGAAACAATAGGATATAATGGTTCAGCAGGTTGATGCAGTATGTTACTATGTCTTTGACATGCGTCACATCTTCGAGCATATTCTGCTGCATCCTTTCTCATTGTTGGCCAATAATATCCTGTCCTTAAGACTTTTGAGAATAACAACCTGCCCCCAGCATGGTTACCACAATCCCCTTCATGTATATCCTGAAGTACTTCTTTGGCTTCAGGACCCTCCAAGCACCTCAAATACGGTCCTGCAAGAGATTTCTTGTATAAAATATTATTTATAATAGTGAATCGTGATACCTTCATCCTAAATGCCTTAGGATTCTCATTTCCAGGGATGTGTCCTTCTTTGAGATATCTCATGATTGGAGCCGTCCAGGATTTAGGATCGTCTTCAGGATGTTCTGCTCCAGGATCCTGAATACCCGCTACTTCTTTATCCTGAGGATTCATTGCAGGATATAAGACATGTAATATTGGTATTTGGGTCCCTTCAGGTATCCTGATCGATGATCCCAAATTTGCTAAGGCATCCGCTTCAGCATTATCCTCCCTCGATACCTGTTCAAGTATAAAAACATCGAAATATCCTGCTAAATTTTTGAGAATATCGAGATATTCGATTAACTTCTCACCCTTAACTGCATAGGATCCATTAAAATGGTTAGTAATTAACAAAGAGTCAACATATACTTGCAAATTTTTGATACTCATGCTCTTAGCCAACTCTAATCCTGCAATTAAAGCCTCATACTCTGCTTCATTATTAGTAGCAGGAAATTCACACCTAATAGCCTGGGGTAATATGTCCCCCTGTGGCGATTTTAGTAGTATTCATAATCCTACTCCTCTTACATTAGATGCTCCATCAGTATACAATGTCCAGGATCCTGAGGATTCTCCTAACTGTTGAACTTCTAGGTCTACCTCATCCTGAATATCACTACTGAAATCAGCCACAAAGTCGGCTAAAGCTTGAGACTTTATGGCATTTCTAGGTTCATATACTAAATCATAAGCACTTAACTTTACTGACCACTTGGCCATCCTGCCTGACATCTCTGGTTTCCTGAGCACATTTTTGACAGGATAATTTGTTTTAACATGTATCCTATGTGTCTCGAAATAATGCCTAAGTTTTGTCGATGCCATAACTAGAGCTAATATCAATTTTTCTAAATGAGAATACCTAGTTTCAGCATCTAGCAAACTTTTACTAACATAGTAAACAGGATATTGCTGACCTTCGTGGTCTTTTACAAGAACGGCACTTACAGCATTCCCTGATACAACTAGGTATAGGGATAGTGGTTCACCATTTTCAGGCTTCATTAATAAAGGTGCGGTTGAGAGATATCGTTTCAAATCCTGCAAGGCTGCTTCATGCTTCTCCCCCCATTCAAATCTTTTGTTCTTCTTTAGGATATCATAAAAATCTTTGCACTTCTCTGAGGATCTGGAGATAAACCTGTTTAAAGCTGCTACTCGGCCTGTCAATCATTGTACGTCCTTCATATTTGAGGGTGATTTTATATCCAGGATAGCTTTGATCTGCTCTGGGCTTGCTTCTATCCCCCTTTTTGTCACCATATATCCAAGAAACTTTCCTGCCCCCACTCCGAAATGGCATTTAGCAGGATTCAGCTTCATGTTGTATCGATCCAGGATATCAAATGCTCCCTTGATATCCTGGAGGTGATCCTCAGCCTTTTTAGATTTCACCACCATATCATCGATATATACCTCCATGGTGTCCCCCAGTTTGTCTTTGAACATCATGTTTACCAATCTTTGGTATGTTGCACCTGCATTTTTCAAACCAAAAGGCATAGCTGTATAACAATAAATACATGTTGGTGTTATGAAGGCAGTATCCTCCTGGTCAGAAGGCTCCATTTGGATCTGTTGAAATCCTGAAGATGCGTCCATGAAGGTCAGCATTTCATGCTCGGCAGTGGCATCTACCATTGCATCAATGTGGGGAAGAGGAAATGGGTCTTTAGGACAAGCTTTGTTCAAGTCTGTGTAGTCCACACAAACTCTCCATTTCCCATTTTTCTTCTGTACTACAACCACGTTTGCTAGCCACCTTGGGAACTTAACCTCTCTGATCATCCTGGACTTCAATAATCTCTCAACTTCCTCCTGGATAACTGTGTTCCGCTCAGGAGCAAACTTCCTTCTTTTTTGCTGCACAGGCTTGAATGATTTATCAATTCCAAGCTTATGAGTGATAATATCTTTGGATATGCCTGTCATATCCTCATGCTTCCATGCAAACGTTGACATCCTGCATTTCAAAAAGTTAATTAATTGTTCTTCAATATCCTGAGGGATATTGGTCCCTACGAGCACCGAAATATCGGGATTATCCTGGTCCAGGATAATTTTCTTCACATCCTGCTCCGGATCCTCCACGATATCCTGGGCCCGCGTCTTTAATTGCTATGCTGCACTAGGTTTGGTTGAGGATTTCATCGAGGATGAGTAGCATTCTTTCGCCTCCTACTGATCACTATCGACTTTGACAACTCCCCAAGGTGTAGGTATCTTGATGCATTGGTGATATGTTGATGGCACAGCCTTCATATCGTGAATCCACGGTCTTCCCAGTATGATGTTGTAGCAGGAGAGAGAATCCATCACACAGAAACGTTGTATCGAGTTAACTCCTTCAACGTATACTGGCAACTTTATCTCTCCCACTGTGTTTCTAGCCTCTCCACTGAACCCAACAAGCACAGTAGACTTTGAAGTGATATCCATTGGAGATACATTCATTCTCTTCAGAGTTTCTAGTTGAATTATGTTGACGGAGCTGCTGTTATCAACTAATATCCTGCGTACAAAATGGTTAGCCACATATAACGTTATTACCAGAGCATCATGGTGAGGATCCTGGACAGTATCCCTATTATCAGCATCAAAAGTGATCACTTTGTCAGTTGTGAGGGTAGTCATCCTGACAGGTTTGTCTCCCCTTTCGGCCTTAGCTTCTTTTGCATGTCTCTTTGCTGCCGAATACGAAGTTCCACAAATGTAGGATCCTCCCGAAATGAAGTTGATTATCTTGGCATCCGCAGGAGGTGATGCTGCTCGTTCGGGATCCTTCTCAGTATCCTGACCCTTATTCTTTTTTCTTCCTAAGAGATCTTTCAGATATCCCTTGCTTAGAAGATAGCTTATTTCTTTCCTTAGAGCAATGCAATCCTCAGTTACATGTCCGAAATCTTCATGGAAAGCACACCATTTTGACTTATCTTTCCAGTCAGCCTTTTGTTGATTCTTTCGAGGCCACCTAGCCTTGTCTCCTAGACCCTGCATGGCATACATCAATTCAGGAATGTTAACAGAAAAGCAATATTCAGACAACTCAGGATACTCTTCAGGATCCTCATCTTCGACAGCATTCACTCTCTTGTTTTCATTTCTGCCATATGGCTTAGGCCGGTATGACTTGACTGAGGATTCTGACTTCCTGTTAGTTGACTCATAAGTGTTGGATGAGTTCATCCTTTCTTGCATCTTCTTGTCATCTTCCAGACGGATATATCTCAAAGCCCTGTTACGAGCTTCGTCTAGATTCCTGCAGGGATTCATTACAAGATCCTGATAAAACTGAGAATCCTTTTGTAATCCCATCTTAAAAGCTTGCACAGCTGTTGCAACATCAAGATGTGGGATATCCAAGGATTCTCGACTGAATTTGTTCACATAATCCCTCAAGGATTCCTGAGGCCCTTGAGTTATCCTATAAAGATCACTGATTAGTTTCTCAAAACTCCGACTACAAGAAAATTGACTGTTAAATAAATTAACCAAATGAGCAAACGAAGTAATTGAGTGAGGAGGAACGTTTAACAGCCATTTTAAGGCTGATCCTGTTAGAGTAGAACCAAATCCCTTGCACAAGCACGCTTCCTTGAGCTCCGGAGGGATAGGGTTAATCTCCATTCTTTCCATATACTGAGCAATATGCTCTTCAGGATCCGTAGTCCCATCATAAAGCTTCATGTTGGGGGTTTGGAATCTCTTTGGGATCTCAGCATCACAGATAGGATATGCAAAACGAGATATCTTGTGGCTGTCTTGTGACACTTCCGGGATCGGCTGGACCACCCCAGGTACACTAGATATCATGTCCTTCAACTTCTGAAGTTCCCTAGTAAGTGCCGATGTTACACCTGTATCCTGCAAAGATCCACTATTGTTAGTAGCATGAGTATTATTATTATTTGACACGTTACCCGTTGGAGGATTTTGCCCATATCCTGAAACATATCCTGAGCTCCTCATGGTTGACATCCTGACCGAGGAGGGTATTTCAGGAGTATGATTCTGAGGAAGGCTGGGCACAATGTTCCCCCTGTTATCCTCAGTATACACAGCTGAACTAAAGTTCAACGTTCTAGGATGTAATGGAGTGACATTATCCTCAGCAGATCTGCTCGAGCTAGACTTCAGGAGTTGTATTTCCCTTAAAAGCATTTGGTTTGTTTCTTGTTGCTGCCTCATTTGTTCCTGCACACTTCCAAATAAAGTGAGAATTTCATCATTAGAAGCTAGAACAGGAGCAGATTCCTGAACACTGCGAGTAGGGATAATATCCTGAGGTCGTGAAGAGGCTGGCATCCTTGGAGGAGGTGGTGGAAGCACCGAACCAGTAGTAGCAGAAGTCATAGCAGACACAGTAGAGGAACTCATGTTTGATCTTGAGGCCATTATGGACAATGTGGCAAAAAGTTTTGAAAATAGAAAGCCGATTAGCGATTTCACAAAAAAATTTAGTAAAGAGAGCACCACTTGCCCCACGGTGGGCGCCAAACTGTTTTGGTCAAAAATTACCGAAGCAATTAAGTGATCAAATTAGTAAAGTGAGGTAGTGTGCTGGAAAGTGTATTTGAAAATATACTTGTCGAGTTAATTAGGAAATCAGTGTTCAGGATACGGCTCAGGATATTGAGCTGTATCTATGATCAAACAATGAGAAAAAAGTAAAGTAAACGACACGAGATGTACGAGGAAAGCCCTTGATCAATCTAGATCGCCGGCATAAAACCTCGGGAGCTGACAATCGCAGCTGCCTTGTTCTTTTTATTACTTCAAACGTCAGGATACAATGCAGGATGTGGTGCGGATCGACTACATGTTACAATGAAATTTGAATACAAGTGTGGTGTTTGCAATGAGCTAGAGAGTGAAAGTGTTCGAGAGTGTTAGTAAAAAAATTGTGTGCCTTAAACTGATCCGCCCTCACCTATTTATAGTAAAGATAAAATAACAAACTATCCTAAACTTCTGGGATCCACCGAATATTCCTTCATCGAACGTTGTAGACCTGGTCTTTCGGGCTCAACGTCTCTCCTTCAACAAACTCGTCCGAGTCTTGAGGAGAAGAAGTCCACTTGACCGTTAACAAGCCTCAGCCGTTAACCTGCACGTGGTTAATTCAATAAACCTCAGGATATCACCCAAGATGTTAGCAATATCCTCTTCCAGCATCCTGGTCACAAATAAACAAACAAAGGCAGGATATTGGTCAGGATATGTATGCAAAGAAAATGACCCCCAACAGGAATGTTACTCATCCTCGATGAAATCCTCAGTCAAGCCTAATGCAGCATAGCAATTAAAGATGCGGGCCCAGGATATCGTGGAGGCTTCGGAGCAGGATGTAAAGAAAATAATCCTGGATCAGGATAATTTAGATATCTCGGTGCTCGTAGGAACCAATATCCCACAGGATATTGAAAATCAATTGACTAATTTTTTGAAATGCAGGATGTCAACATTCGCATGGAAGCACGAGGATATGACAGGTATTTCCAAGGACATTATAACACATAAGCTCGGTATTGACAGGTCATTCAAACCGGTACAACAAAAGAGAAGGAAATTTGCTCCGAAACGAAATGTGATCATCCAAGAGGAAGTTGAAAGACTACTAAGGAGGAAGATGATTAGAGAAGTGAAGTTTCCTAAATGGCTCACGAACGTAGTCGTGGTACAAAAGAAAAATGGGAAATGGAGAGTTTTTGTGGATTACACAGACTTAAACAAAGCTTGTCCCAAAGACCCGTTTCCTCTACCTCATATTGATTCAATGGTAGATGCTACCGCCGGCCACGAGATGTTAACCTTCATGGATGCTGTTTTGGTCAGAAAATCTGATGATGATATTGCAACCAAACTCTTTGTTTAGGGGAATGATGCTTAAAATGTGTAACAACAATGAGGATCACTTCAATGTAGAATGCACAAACAACACAAGGATTTATACGGGGAAAAAGCTCTTGATCAAGAGTTGATCTCCGGCATAAAAAACCCCGGGTGATGGAAACTACCGATCACCAATCTCAAATAAATGAATAAACGTTTACAACTTCGGATAGTAACGAGCTAGGTACAAGGATCACTACGGTGAAGTGTGTAAAAAGTGTACGAAATCGCTAAGTGTTTGAACGAGAGCTTGTATGAGCGTATTTGCGAGTGTGTGTAACTGCCAAAATGACTAAGTGTCACTAACTAGCTCGTTACCCCTTTAAAATAAGAAAAATATCTAGTTAACAAACTCTCCGACTTTCGGGCTAAGCCTCCATGTTCTCCATAACGTCTAGTTTTGATCTAGCACGTGCAGAATACTTTGGGAATATTCTCCAAGAATCCCGCTAAGACTTGGTCAAGCTTGTTATACCTGCGAGATGTTATAAAACATAAGTAAACAATCGTCAGTATGAGGATCCTTGAAGTGATCCATGATCCTGATCCTAAAGCCCTTCTGAGGATCACCACCTGTCACAGAAGTAAGGATCACTAGTTAGGATAATGAATAAGGATCACTAATTGTTAGAAAATCCTCCCCTAACAATTGCCCCCAAAATATAAGGAGTAAAATTGTAAAATTAGCGAGTTATGTTTTCTTGATCTTATCCGTAACAAACTAACGGATATATAGCCGTTAATTTTGAACTAGCCGTTGCGATGATGATGTCACGGAAGTGACAACCTGCAAGATCATGATTATAAATAGAGATATAGATAGGATCAAATGCATTTAAATTTTCAGAGAAACTCCCTTTATAATCCACATTCCGAAGACGTTCAGGTATTCTCTCTCTCTATCCTTTTCCTTCTCTTGCTCTGTTCTTCTATCTTCGTCAGTACGAAAATGTTGCTTCGAAGTTCACCAGCCAAGGATCATCCGAAGAATAGTCCTCCGAAAAGCCAAGGGATCATTGAAGATTCCATTAAAGAACGTTGCTGCTTCAATGATGCTCAGATAGATAGGATTCGCTATTGCTTTCCGGCAAACACCGAATTCAGGCCTTTTGACCCCAATGCCTTGAGCGATCATATATCCGATAAGTGGGTTGCTTTCCCCGTCACTCCGTTCACCATAGGTTATTCTTATCCTTTTCCAGCCTTCACCCAATCTTTCTTCTCCCTAACCGGCATCTCTTATATCCAAGCCATGCCGATGATTTGGAGGGTTTTGCATACCCTTGAAAGGATCATTGATGAGGAGGGAATAGATCTAGGAATGGCAGAGCTGGGAGAGCTATATGATCTTACCACCTTTGGCTCTCATCGTTACTTGTTCAAACGTAAACCTGGTGAGGAACACCCGATCTTCAAAGCCACCAAGAATGACACTAATTGGAAGCGACGTTTCTTTTTTGTCAAGAGAGATTCTATCCAGGATGGAAAGGATCTTCCTAAAAATTGGGCTACCCATGGTAGGATGGAGGATCCTGATAAGGATCACCAGGAACTTTCTTTTGATGTAAGGATAACTTATATTTTTGCTTTCTTATTTTGCAGCTATCACCGTCTCACACCTCAAACTGTCCCCTGCTGCTAAAGAGAGACTCCTTGCCTTCAAAAAACTTGACCCTGAGATAAGAACCTTCAAGACAACAACCCAAGATTCACAGGAGGTATCCTCAGGCTCTGTCACAATGTCAAGTAAGTATCCTTGTCCAAAGTTTAAACAAATAGTGAAATATGAATTAAGAAAAGATACTTATCTTATTTTGATTGTGTAGGTGCTGGAAAATCTGTCAAGCCTGTTTCCCAATTCAACACCGCTGACCTTGATCTCGTACGACCCAGAAGGAAGAGATCCACCAACAGTCCCAGCATTTCCATTCCAAAGGCACCCACTAAAGGAAAGGGTGTCAAGAAGAGGAAAATTTCTGATGCTGAGGATCTTCAAGGGCTGCCACTGATCCGCCACCGATCCGCCACCAATTCCTTGAGTACTTCAATGAAGTAAGGATCCTTAACTTTGCCTAGGTATCCAGCTCTTATGAGGATCACTTGACCTTGAACTGCCTTATCTTCTTTCTGCAGAAATTTGCTGAGATCGAGGATTATGTGGGCAATATTGAGGAGCTGGACAAGAAAATAGCTGATCTTCAACAGGTTGCCGTGCTCAAAGATCTTGCACTTGCTGATGCTCGGAAGGAACTCCAGGATACCAAGCAGGCAATGGCCAAGGTGCTGGTTAACTTTGATTATGAAAAGCATGACCTCATCGAAAATGCCAAGCTCTCTGCTGCCATCACAATGTATCAGACTAAGTTGAAGATGGCCCAAGAAGCTCAAGATCCTAGCTTTGATAAGAACAGCTGGGATATGAGGGTTGGAAGGAAAGGTTGGCTGAGCTTGAGGATGAGGAAGAGGAGGCTACTGAAGTCTTGGCGATTGAAGCAAGTGGCAGTGGGAAGGATCAGGTGAAGGATACCGCAGCTGGAGGAGAAGAGGATGAAGCAAAGATGTAGGCTGCACAATTGGGCGATGATGGATATATGTGCTAAGGCCGGAGCCCAATTTTTTTTAGTTTGGTGGTTGTTTTTTGTGGTTGTGATGTTTAAGACAATTTCATGGGTTGTACTTTGAACAATAGGTTTTTAGGATTAAGGATCATGTATGATCCTTCGGACAATAGGCAGGATTGCAATTGGTGGAGGGATCCTCTGTTTGGGGGATGAAGCCATTGTGATCCTGCTGCCTTTATATTCCTGCACTACTTTTGAACTCATTATCATGGACACCCTTTACCTACCCCAGCGGACGGGCCACGTTTTGCTGGTAGAAGCTCGGGTAGGTAATTTTGACAACCTTTAAAGGGTTAGTCTTATGTTAATAAATAAAAACTTAACCTTTTGTCGCTTATCTTGTGTTGTTATCCTTTTTAGTATGTTATTTTCCAACTGTTATAATGTTCAATTTGTTTATACTTATCAAGCCTTGAAAAATTAGAAAAGATATCCTAAAAGTTTAAGATATGAACAAGGATCACATATCTCATAACCGATAAGTTTTAAAAATGATATAGTTTAAGAAACACAAGTTCAGTTGTCAAGTATAGGGGTTATTCAAATGAATAATTAATAAAACCAAAAAAGTTAAGGATCATACCTGAGGATCCTAGTTAGAATCCTAACCATAATAAGGATAACTATAAGATAAACCTTAGAGTGAAATAAGGATCAAGGATCCCTAGCTGCCTATCTTCAAGGACCTGAAATAGAGCATAACTTGGGACTAAGCCGATATAAGAAAAGAGTTAGCAACTGGGGACAAGCCCAAGGATAACTGGGGACAAGCCCAAGGATAACTGGGGACAAGCCCAAGGATAACTGGGGACAAGCCCAAGGATAACTGGGGACAAGCCCAAGGATAACTGGGGACAAGCCCAAGGATCGTATGTAAACTGGAGTATGGCCCTAACTGGAGACTATCCAAACTTAGTGACATGAAGATGCCAAAACCTTAGCTAACGTGAAAACGTTAGAAACCTTAGCTAACGTGAAAACGTTAGAAACCTTATGAACGGATGTATGGTACGTCTACCATTATACGTAGGATCCTAAGCATAGCCAGAACAATGGAATTATCAGCCCCTATAATGAGTACTGGTCCCAAAGCCTTGAACTATACCAGGATCATCGTGCGCTACAGGCGGAATCTGGGGACAAGCCCAAATAACTGGGGTTAAACCCAAAGGACGGATTGCTTCTGTGGATAACCAATGTTGTGCTGAAGATACCTGAGCTTTCAAAACTTGAACTCACGTGAGAGATGGATAAAGGATACATGATCCTTATCCTTAGATGAAAAAATTAAGAAATGAAATAGTTCAAGATTAGGATATTACCTGAGTAAGGATCACCGATACTTTGAGGATCCTTTAAGGATATCTCTTCGATGAGGATCACCTATACCATAAGGATCCTGCTTACATGAAATATTTCTTCAAGTGGACATCATTCCAAGCTCTTGGTAGCAATTCACCTTCCATGGTTAGCAATCTATATGCCCCCTTTCCCGCTTCAGCTTCAATCAAATAAGGGCCTTCCCATTTTGGAGCCAATTTTCCATCAGCAGGATTGGTGGTATTCTGAAATGCTTTCCTTAACACCATATCTCCAACTTGAAACCTCCTGATCCTGACATTTTTATTGTAAGCACCAGCCATTCTTTGTTGATAACTGGCCATCCTGATCCTAACCATATCCCTGATTTCTTCAATAGTATCCAGGTCTTGAGCCAAGTTTTCATCATTTTCCTCAGGATCACGGGTACTTGTTCTAGCAGTAGGAACCACCATTTCTGTTGGGATCACTGATTCTGTCCCAAACACCAAAGAGAATGGTGTTTGACCAGTAGCATTCTTAGGGGTTGTCCTGTCAGCCCAGAGCACATAGGGTAGCTCTTCTGCCCATTTTCCTTTCTTGGATCCAAGCTTCTTCTTCAAGTTGTTGATGATGATCTTGTTGGATGATTCTGCTTGACCATTAGCTTATGGGTGGACTGGTGTTGATGTTATCATCCTAATCCCCCAGCTGTCACAAAAGTTAGTGGTTCTGCCCCCAATAAATTGGGAACCATTATCACATATAATCTCAGAGGGAATTCCAAATCTAGTTATAATATTTCTTTTAATGAAGGATATAACTTCCTTTTCTCTAACTTGGGCAAAAGCTTCAGCCTCTATCCACTTGGAGAAGTAATCAGTCATAGCTAGCATGAATACTTTTCCACCAGGTGCCTTAGGGAGCTTGCCAACTATATCCATACCCCATCTCATAAATGGCCAAGAGGAGGATATAGGATGCAATAGTTCGGCTGGTTGATGAAGGATATTGCTGTGTCTCTGGCAAGGATCACATCTTCTGGCATACTCCACAGCATCTTTCTTCATGGTTGGCCAGTAGTATCCTGTCCTCAGGATCCTTGAGAATAAAGCCCTGCCCCCAGTGTGATTTCCACAATCTCCTTCATGGAAGTCTTTTAAAACTTCTTGAACTTCAGGATCCTCAATGCATCTCAAGTATGGTCCTGCAAGAGATCGCCTATACAACATATTATTCATAATTGTGAATTGAGATACCTTAGATTTGAAAGCCCTAGGGTTTTCTCCTGTAGGAATCTCTCCATGTTGTAAGTATCTCATAATTGGTGAGATCCATGATCCGGATCCTGAATAGGATTGAGTATCCTCACTAGGGATCATTGCAGAATTATTCCCTATCTCCATAGCCACATGATCCTCAATAGCTGGGGTCAGGATATGGATAATAGGGATCTTGATATCCTCTGGGATCTTCAAAGATGATCCTAAGTTAGCCAATGCATCAGCTTCTGTATTTTCTTCCCTTGGTACCTGTGACAAACTAAAAGAGACAAAAGAGAGTGCCAAACTTTTGACTATCTCCAAATATTTGGTTAGCTTTTCACCTTTAACAGCATATGATCCATTAAAGTGATTTGTAATTAACAAAGAATCTACGTGTACCTCAAGATACCTGATCCCCATATGCTTTGCAATTTGCAAACCAGCAATTAAGGCTTCATATTCAGCCTCATTATTAGTGGTTTGGAACTCACAAGCTATAGAATGGGGTATTATGTCCCCCTGTGGCGATTTTAGTAGTATTCCAAGCCCTGTGCCTTTGACATTTGAGGATCCATCAGTGTGGAGTATCCAAGGATCCTTGGTCTCTTCTAGCTGCTGGACCTCTAGCTCAGCTTCTTCTTGTAGATCACTACTGAAATCAGCCACAAAGTCAGCTAATGCTTGGGATTTGATAGCTGTCCTAGGCTCATATCTTATATCATAGGCACTCAGCTTTACTGCCCACTTAGCCATCCTTCCGGACATCTCTGGTTTCCTGAGGACATTCTTAATTGGAAAATTAGTTTTAACAATGATAACATGAGTTTCAAAATAATGTCTTAACTTAGTAGATGCCATTATTAATGCAAGAATAAGTTTTTCAAGGTGTGAGTACCTGGATTCGGCATCAAGTAAACTTTTACTTACATAATAGACAGGATGTTGTGTACCTTGATGATCCTTAACAAGGACCGCACTTACTGCTTTTGAGGATACTGCAAGATACAAGGATAACACATCACCTTTTTCTGGTTTCATCAAAGCCGGGGCCGAGGATAGGTAATCTTTGAGGGCTTTTAAAGCATTTTCATGCTTCTCCGTCCACTCAAATTTCTTGTTCTTCCTTAGGATATCATAGAATTCTTTACACTTCTCGGAGGACTTGGATATGAATCTGTTCAAGGCTGCTATCCTGCCTGTTAGCCTTTGAACATCCTTAGCATTGGCCGGAGATTTGATGTTCACTATTGCTTTGATTTGTTCCGGGCTAGCTTCAATGCCTCTCTTAGTCACCATGTATCCTAAGAATTTACCTGCTTTAACACCAAAATGACATTTTGAAGGATTAAGCTTCATATTATATTTGTCAAGGATATCAAATGCTTCCTCCAAATCCTTTAGGTGATCCTCAGCTCTTATGGATTTTACCACCATATCATCTATGTAAACCTCCATAGTTTGTCCAATCTGATCCTTGAACATCATATTCACCAACCTTTGGTACGTTGCACCTGCATTTCTCAATCCGAACGGCATAGCAATATAGCAATATATACCAGTTGGAGTCATGAAGGCCGTATCCTCTTGGTCGGATGGTTCCATTTGGATTTGTTGGAATCCAGATGAAGCATCCATAAAAGTTAACAGATCATGACCCGCAGTTGCATCCACCATGGAGTCAATGTGGGGTAAAGGGAAAGGATCCTTGGGACATGCCTTATTTAAATCGGTAAAATCGACACATACCCTCCACTTTCCGTTTTTCTTTTGAACAACAACCACATTGGCCAACCATCTTGGATACTTGACCTCTCTAATCATACCTGCCCGGAGCAATTTCTCTACCTCTTCCTGGATAATGGCATTCCTTTCTGGTGCAAACTTCCTTCTCCTTTGATGGATTGGTTTGAAGGATCTGTCGATGCCGAGCTTATGAGTGATAACATCCTTGGATATACCAGTCATGTCTTCGTGTTTCCATGCAAAGGTAGTCTTTCTCCTTTTGAGGAAGGATATGAGGTCTTCTTTCATTTCGCCAAGGATTCCTGACCCGATATAGATTTTGGATTCAGGATCTTCAGGATCCATGAGGATTTCTACCACATCCTGCTCTCTGGCCTCCAAGACACTCCTTGGAGGATACCTTGATTGCTATTGCTCCCTTGACTTCGAAGCTGGTTTCATCGATGAAGTGTAGCAATCCTTAGCTTCCTGCTGATCGCTATCAATCTTTACTATTCCCCAAGGACTAGGGAGCTTCACACATTGATGGTAAGTAGATGGGACTGCTTTCATATCGTGTATCCAGGGCCTGCCAAGGATAACATTACAACAAGATAAACAGTCAATAACACAAAACTTTTGATAAGAGTGTAAGCCTTCAATATATATTGGGAGTTTAATGTCCCCCAGGGTGTTCTTGGTCTCGCCACTAAATCCCACGAGCACGGAGGATCTTGGTATGATCTCTGATTCAGGGATACCCATCTTCTTTAGAACATCGAGCTGGATAATGTTCACTGAACTTCCTCCGTCTATTAGGATCCTGCGGACAAAATAGTTAGATATAAAAAGAGTAATAACTAAACCATCGTGATGAGGATCCTGGATATCAATACGATCCTCTTCATCAAAGGTTATGACTTTTCCTTCGGAGACACTCGATGTTCGAACTGGCCTTTCTCCGTTATCCATTTTAGTTTCCTTCGCATGCCTCTTAGCTGCTGAGAAGGATGTGCCACAAATGTCGGATCCCCCAGAAATAAAGTTTATCACTTGTGCATCTGCTGGAGGGGCTGGAGCCTTCTCAGGGATCCTTTCAGGATCCTGAGTCCTTGACTTTTTCCTACCCAACAACTCTTTTAGATGCCCTTTGCTCAACAAGTATCCAATTTCCTTTCTTAATGCGATGCATTCTTCTGTGAGGTGCCCAAAATCTTCATGATATGCACACCACTTTGATTTATCCTTAGTTGCAGCTGGCCTGTCATTCTTTCTTGGCCATCTAGCTTTATCACCTAGGTTCTGCATGGCAAGGATTAGTTCATTGTTGTCAACACTAAAGCAATATTCAGAAATTGGAGGATAATCCTCATCATCCTCTTCTTGATCAATAGAATGCACGTTCTGATTATCAGATTTGTTGTAGGATCTGAACTTGTTGTTTCTGAATGAGGATCCTTGCTTATCCTGCTTTGAGGATCCTGTTATCCTCTCCTGAATCCTCTTATCATCCTCTAGCCGGATGAACCTGAGGGCCCGGGTTCTTACCTCATCTAGGTTCCTGCACGGTGTCATAACAAGATCATCATAAAATAAGGAATCCCTAAGTAATCCCATTTTGAAGGCTTCAACTGCCGTGGCTATATCTAAGTTGGGAATGTCTAAGGATTCTTTACTAAATTTGGTAATGTAATCCCTTAATGATTCATTATGACCCTGGGTTATCCTATATAAATCACTAGTTAGTCGTTCAAATTTTCTACTACAGGAAAACTGAGTATTAAACAAGTTAACTAGGTTTGCAAATGAGGTAATAGAATAGGGAGGAAGACTTAGCAGCCATTTGAGAGCTGATCCAGTAAGAGTGGATCCGAATCCTTTGCATAGGCATGCTTCCTTTAACTTTTCTGGGATTGGATTGATCTCCATCCTCTCCCTATATTGTGCTATGTGTTCTTCAGGATCCGTCGAACCATCATACAGTTTCATTGTCGGCACATGGAACCTCTTGGGTATCTCAGCATCACAGATTGGCGGTGCAAAGCGAGATATCTTGTGGCTCCCATCTGCAATCTCTGGAATAGGTTTGACTACTCCCGGAACACTCGAGATCATATCCTTTAGCTTTTGCAATTCTCTGGCCATGGCCTGATTGATACCTGGATCCTGCATAAGACCATGGTTAGTAGTATGAGAATTATTAAAAGTGTTACCTCCCATTGGATTCAAGTTAGGAAATATGGAGGTTAATCCATATTGTTGAGATTCTGGAATGATCGAGGGGCCAGCAGAGGCATTGGTCTGCATTGGAATAAAATCTCCTTGATGGACATCTGAACTTCCTGTTTGCAAACTCCTCAAGGATCCTGGCATTTGGAAGGATCCCTGAAACTGGGATGAACCTGGGACGAAGAAGGATCCTTGAACTTGGGATGATCCTGGAACGAAGGAGGATCCTTGAACTTGGGACGATCCGGGAACGAAGGAGGATCCTTGAACTTGGGATGATCCTGGAACGAAGGAGGATCCTTGAATCTGGGATGATCCTGGAACGAAGGAGGATCCTTGAATCTGGGATGATCCTGGAACGAAGGAGGATCCTTGAACCTGGGATGATCCTGGAACGAAGGAGGATCCTTGAACCTGGGATGATCCTGGAACGAAGGAGGATCCTTGAACCTGGGATGATCCTGGAACGAAGGAAGATCCTTGAACCTGCTGCATTCCTGAATATCCTCCTGTACTCGTGAGGGATCCCATATGCTGGGGATAGGATCCTGCTGGCTGGAAATATGAACCTAGTGCCTGAGTCATAGCTGTTGTTCCGTAGTGCACTCCTTTTGGTCCACCCGCATATTGAATGTTTGGAACCACTGACGGCTGAGAAGTAACCACCGGAGTGTCAAAATTCAAAGATCTGGGCATCAATGGAGAATGATCCTCCGCCGTTTTCTTCTGTTTCTTAATTTCATCAATCTCCCGGAGGATCCTTTCGTTGGTCTTATCCTGCTCTTGTGCATGATTCCTCATCTGCAAAATCAAGGTATAGAGATCATTAGTAGTAGGATTAGTTGAAACAGAAGAAGTAGGTGGTTTTGAGAAAATGGGGGTCGGTTTCTTCGCAGCATTCTCTGTATTCTTCTGGGATCCAGAAGGTGGTGGAGGCAAAGGAGGAACGCCTTGTGAGGAAGTGAATGAGGGCATCAAGTTTGAAGCATTCTTCGATGAGGAAGCCATCTGCTTGGTTGTAGTGAGCCTAATTAAGCACAGAAATGCGTATTTTCTTAGGGACGAAGCACCAATTGCCCCACGGTGGGCGCCAAACTGTTTTGGTCAGAAAATCTGATGATGATATTGCAACCAAACTCTTTGTTTAGGGGAATGATGCTTAAAATGTGTAACAATAATGAGGATCACTTCAATGTAGAATGCACAAACAACACAAGGATTTATACGGGGAAAAAGCCCTTGATCAAGAGTTGATCTCCGGCACAAAAAACCCCGGGTGATGGAAACTACCGATCACCAATCTCAAATAAATGAATAAACGTTTACAACTTCGGATAGTAACGAGCTAGGTACAAGGATCGCTACGGTGAAGTGTGTAAAAAGTGTACGAAATCGCTAAGTGTTTGAACGAGAGCTTGTATGAGCGTATTTGCGAGTGTGTGTAACTGCCAAAATGACTAAGTGTCACTAACTAGCTCGTTACCCCTTTAAAATAAGAAAAATATCTAGTTAACAAACTCTCCGACTTTCGGGCCAAGCCTCCACGTTCTCCATAACGTCTAGTTTTGATCTAGCACGTGCAGAATACTTCGGGAATATTCTCCAAGAATGCCGCTAAGACTTGGTCAAGCTTGTTATACCTGCGAGATGTTATAAAACATAAGTAAACAATCGTCAGTATGAGGATCCTTGAAGTGATCCATGATCCTGATCCTAAAGCCCTTCTGAGGATCACCACCTATCACAGAAGTAAGGATCACTAGTTAGGATAATGAATAAGGATCACTAATTATTAGAAAATCCTCCCCTAACAGATGCCTCTTCAGGATTTCAGCAAATCCAAATGGAACCCTCTGATCAGGAGGATACTGCTTTCATGACACCCACATGTATTTATTGTTATACTGCTATGCCCTTTGGTTTGAAAAATACAGGTGAAACATACCAGTGGTTGGTAAACATGATGTTCAAAGACAAACTGGGGAACACCATGGAGGTATATATCGACGATATGGTGGTGAAATCTAAAAAGGCTGAGGATCACCTCCAGGATATTAAGGGAGCGTTTGATATCCTGGATCAATATAACATGAAACTAAATCCTGCTAAGTGCCACTTCGGAGTGGGGGCAGGAAAGTTTCTAGGATATATGGTGACCAAAAGGGAGATAGAGGCAAGCCCGGAGCAGATCAAGGCTATTATGGATATAAAATCTCCTTCAAATATGAAGGATGTTCAACGATTAACAGGCCGAGTAGCAGCGTTGAACAGATTTATTTCAAGATCCTCGGAGAAGTGCAAGGAATTTTATGATATCCTCAAGAAGAATAAGAAGTTTGAATGGGGAGCAAAGCATGAAGCAGCCTTGCAGGATTTGAAGCAGTATCTTTCAACCGCACCCTTATTAATGAAGCCTGAGGATGGCGAACCATTATCCCTGTATCTTGCAGTATCAGGGAATGCAGTAAGTGCTGTCCTTGTAAAGGATCATGAAGGTCAGCAGTATCCTGTCTATTATGTTAGTAAAAGTTTATTAGATGCTGAAACTAGATATTCTCATCTAGAAAAATTGATATTAGCCCTAGTTATGGCATCAACAAAACTTAGACATTATTTTGAGACACATAGGATTCATGTTAAAACCAATTATCCCGTTAAAAATGTGCTTAGGAAACCTGAGATGTCTGGTAGGATGGCTAAATGGTCAGTGAAATTAAGTGCTTTTGATCTAGTATATGAGCCTAGAAATGCCATAAAGTCTCAGGCTTTAGCTGACTTTGTGGCTGATTTCAGTAGTGACATTCAAAATGAAGTAGACTTAGAAGTACAGCAGCTAGGAGTAAACTTAGAATCCTGGATATTATATACTGATGGTGCATCTAATGTAAGAGGTGTAGGTCTAGGTATACTACTAAAATCGCCACAGGGGGACATAATACCCCAGGCTATTAGGTGTGAATTCCCTGCAACTAATAATGAGGCAGAATATGAAGCTTTAATTGCAGGATTAGAGTTGGCTAAAAATATGAGTATCAAGAATTTGCAAGTATATGTTGATTCTTTGTTAATCGCTAATCATTTTAATGGAACTTATGCAGTTAAGGGTGAGAAGTTAATCGAGTATCTCGAAATTCTCAAAAAATTAGCAGGATATTTCGATATTTTTACACTTGAACAGGTACCAAGAGAGGATAATGCTGAAGCTGATGCCTTGGCAAATCTGGGATCATCGGTCAGGATCCAGGAAGGAACCCGAATACCAATATTGCATATCCTATATCCTGCGACGAATCCTCAGGATAAGGAAGTAATAAGTATTCAGGATCCTAATGGTGAGTATCCCAAGAGGGATCCTAAGTCATGGACGGCTCCAATCATGAGATATCTCAAGGAAGGACACATTCCAAAGGATGAGAACCCTAAGGCCTTCAGAATGAAGGTATCATGATTCACTATTATAAATAATGTTTTGTATAAGAAATCTCTTGCAGGACCATATCTGAGGTGCTTGGAGGATCCCGAAACCAAAGAAGTGCTTCAGGATATACACGAAGGGGATTGTGGTAACCATACTGGGGCAGGTCATTGTTCTCAAAAGTATTAAGAACAGGATATTATTGGCCAACAATGAGGAAAGATGCTGCAGAATATGCTCGAAGATGTGATGCATGTCAAAGACACAGTAACATATTACATCAGCCGGCCGAACCACTTTATCATATAACTTCCCCTTGGCCATTCATGAAATGGGGGATGGATATAGTAGGGAAGTTACCAAAAGCTCCAGGAGGAGAAGTCTTTATGCTGGCAATGACCGATTATTTTTCTAAATGGGTCGAAGCTGAAGCATTTGTTTAAGTTAGAGATCAAGAAGTGGTATCTTTCATAAAAAGGAATATCCTGACTAGGTTTGGAGTACCAGCTGAGATAATTTGTGACAATGGATCTCAGTTCATCAGCAAAAGAACCACTGATTTTTGCAAAAGTTGGGGAATTAAGATGATCACGTCAACTCCGGTACACCCTCAAGCAAATGGACAAGCAGAATCCTCGAACAAGATAATTGTCAACAACTTAAAAAAGAGACTAGGGGCTAAGAAAGGAAGATGGGCAGAATAATTACCCTTTGTTTTGTGGGCTGATAGGACGACGGTGAAGAGTGCAACTGGCCAAACCCCGTTTTCCTTGGTGTTTGGAGCAGAAGCGGTGATCCTGACAGAAATGGTGATACCTACAGCAAGATCCAACCTCCGGGATCCTGGGCAGAATCCTGAAGTCCTATGTCAGGAACTGGATACTATTGATGAGTCAAGAGATGCAGCAAGGCTAAGGATGGCAGCATATCAATAGAGGATATCTAAAGCATATAACAAGAATATAAGAACTAGGAGATTTCAAGTTGGAGATTGGGTATTGAGAAAGACTTTTCAGAATACTACTAATCCTGCTGATGGAAAGTTGGCTCCAAAATGGGAAGGACCCTATGAGGTTGAATCAGAATCAGGAAAAGGAGCATACCGACTCAAGAATATGGAGGGGGATATGCTACCGAGATCCTAGAATGCTATACATCTAAAACTCTATTTCAAGTGAGTATGGAAGTTAAATTCTAACTCAGGATGGTATGGATTTTTTCTCTTTTATTAAAATTTTGATATTATTTACTGTTTTGAACCCATTACTGACTTAGGCATCGAAGGGGTGTTAGCCAAGCTAACACCCACCTTAGCTTACGGTTGTTTTGCAGTATATGCTTCGAGAAATAGCATCAGGATATACACTCAGGATACTTCGGAAGATTAGAGGATTGGCCCCCTCTCTCACGTCTAAGGGATCCTGATCCCTTCACAGGTTTAAAGGTATTCACCTTTCTTCCGAATTGGGTTTAAACACCCCGCCTGGAGCGCAAGTTATTTGGGAATAGTTCAAGGTGGCGGGACCAGTTAATGTAAAAGTGGCTGACAATTTCGTTACTATTGGTTATATCCTGAATCCTAAAGGTATATGAGGATTGATCACCCTCTCTCACGAAAGGGTATTTTCATAATCTCTAAGGTTTAAAGGTTTTCACCTTTCTAAGTCTTGGAGTTTGTTGTGGGCTAATTTCTGAGCTCATATCCTGAGAAATATCTTGGCTTATATCTTGATTAAATAATGTCTGTTCATATCCGGGGTGCAGATTCAGGGTATTGGTAACATACTGAATGGTATCCTCAGGATCACTAACGGATTATGTGCAGGTACGTGGGCTGGAAGCTAGCAACGTTCACAAAGACTTATTCTGCGGAAGACTCGGTCCAAACCGTTCAAAGAAAGACGTTGAAGCCTTATTACTCGGTCTACAACGTTCGTGATGGAATATTCGGAGCATCCCATATTTATAGGGATATTTGTTTGTATTTCGTTACTATAAATAGGAGGAACACCAGATCGAATAGGACACAACAATTTCACTGCAATCACACTCACTACACACTAACACTTGTTCTTTCGCAATTTGTACTCTCACACGAATTCATTGTAACACTTAGCGATCTGGTTGATATCCTGCACTGTATCCTGAAGTTTAAAGCAATAAGAAGAACAAGGCAGCTGCGATTGTCAGCTCCCGAGGTTTTATGCCGGCGATCTAGATTGATCAAGGGTTTTCCTCGTACATCTCGTGTCGTTTCCTTTACTTTTTGCTTACTATTTGCTCACTGTTTGATCGCAGATACAGCTCAATATCCTGAGCCGTATCCTGAATACTGATTTTCTAAATAACTCACCAAGCATATTTTCTATAAACTTTCTAGCACACTACCTCACATTACTAATTTGATCACTAAATTGCTTCGGTAATTTTTGACCAAAACAATTTGGCGCCCACCGTGGGGCAAGTGGTGCTCTCTTTACTAAAATTTTTTGTTAAATCGCTAATCGGTTTCTTATTTTCAAAACTTTTTGCTACATTGTCCACAATGGCCTCTGACGTGATTGTCGTGGTCACGCAAATTTAATCCCAATAACAACTATATAGATAGCGGTAAGTGGGTATCGAACACAGGGAGTTTGTGGAATATGTGTTATTTAGAAGGGTATCTAAGTTAACGAAGATTAAACTAATTGCAATAAAAGTATGTTTCAAGAATTGTTTAATTGGATTGGTTTTAGAAACTAAGAATACTAAATTAATTTGCAAAATAAAAGTTGAGTTTGTAAACAATTTGGAGACGAATGACCATCCTAAGTTTCCGGTTTGCTTCAACAATTGTGCTATCATCCACTAGAAAGAACTACATAGACATAGTTCGTGTGTAATTACTTATTGTGATAAAAGGGAACGAAGTACTCAGATTCCGAGAACGTGAGGTTGTTACCCGATGACCAATCAACCCTTACCCAATCCTAATTTTACCCATGATATCTCGATTGCCAACGGCACCAAGAACGTATGGTTTCAAACTAGAAAAAATCATAAGAATTAACAATTTACAACTAAGCAATCACACACCATGATAAACAAAACATAAATAAAGTTTATCATTCTAGAAATACGAAATCAAAACACAACCGTCTTAAACAAACCTTCAACCTAGGATGTTCATTAAGTGTTTAGCCACACATAGCTTCAAACAACATCTTAACAAAGGTTTCAATGTTCATCAAGATCAAGCACCATAAAACCTAATGATTCCCCAGTGTTCTTGTTGCCAAAAAGTCTCCAAGATAGCTCCCAAATTCGTGTCTAATGATTGATAACCGAAAACAAGTGAAAAGCCACCATAAAACCACTTGAAAATGGCATTTAATGAGGAAGTTACATATTTTGGATCAGACGGAGGCGTAAGGTACGGCTGGGTGCCGTACCTTACGGCTATCATCAATTCTTTACGGCCCTTTGCTCCTGTTTTACGGCAATGCTTCCAAACCAACATAGGGGCCGTAACCTACGGCTGGGAGGCGTAGCTTACGGCCCTGAATGGCATTTTTCTTTGTTTCCTTCTTTTGCTCCACCATTTCTTCAACTCCTGCTTGGCCGACTTTAAACATCCATCCATGCTTCCTAAAACCATCATCTTGAACACTTTAACACCTGCATCATCAACATCTTGTGATTACCTAGTTCAAGCAAATAACCGGACAAAGTATGGTATTTTAGTCTATTTAAATGCCTTAAGGGTTGTCCTACGGACCACCCGTCACATCCCCACACTTACCCGTTGCTTGTCCCAAGCAACCCATTCAAAAATTATTCAAAACCACTAGCGATCAATTATGCAAACCAAGCTAAATATGCCGTCCTTTTACTAACTTTCAATCATACCACAAGACACACCCCTTACAATAATCTCTCGGTAACAAGAATTATTAGCATAATGCTAAACCACTCAATGCGTGTGTGTGTGCGCGACAATAAGCTTGTATATAAATCAAGTTTCCTCCTAACAAATATCTAGCATGCTTTAGAATCAAAGGGACTTGCGGGTTGTAACAGGGCTAGGTGCAAAGGTAGGAAAATGGTGGAATACATATGAAAGAGCTAATTGATTTGACCCGGTTTTTATTTCTACTACTACGAAGCAAACACCAAATATATACACAATTTCTTCAACATTCTCAACTACAATCGCAACTAAATACTTTTTTTTTCTCATATCTTTCTCATATTTTTTTTTTCTTTTTCTTTTCTTTTTTTTTTCTTTTTGTCTCATATCGAACTTCAACAATATATACAAAAACATCAACCATCACAAACTAAATTCCTAAACCGGGTCATCTCAAAAGGGTAAAATTTAATAGGGAGTAGGTTTGGGTCACAATCGAATGGTATAAGGCTCAAACATGGCTTTCTAAAGACCAAACCCCCACCCCTCACAATACCAAGCTCATATATGTAAAGTATGAGGTCCAACCCACCAATCCCGCACTTTCACACATCTAGACGAGGCTACCTAAAAGTCCCCCTATCATTTTCAAAAGCATGCTAATTCTAGGATTTAACAAGTATTCACACACAAGTTCTATTAACACACAACACACACCGCCACTCAAACAATGAAATATCAATAACAATCATGTGTGGCTCAAATCCTCACCAAGAAAAGACTAGGAATAGGTGTCGGTGTGTCAAGTGGAACAATATCAAATTTTCAAATTTTGACAATTTTCGCTTCGGTTTACAAAATTTTAAAATTCCTCAAAAATTTCCCCCATCCCCACACTTGGGATACATTGTCCCAATGTATGGCTTTGAGGGAAGGATCGCTTTTAACCCACAACATCAACCTTTGCTTAAATTCTCAAACCCCAATTTTTTTTTTTTTTTTTTTTTTTTTAAAACACCACCAATTCCTTCACAACCCATAAACTAAACACATCAAAACACCACCCAATCGCCCAACTAAAAACTTAAACCTGAATATATACAAAGGGGCACAAGATGAGAACAAGACACGACCTGATTAGTAAATCAGCAATGTTGGTAGTGATGCAGCTGCGGTGATCGAACCGGTTCAAAAACATCTCTTAGATTCGCCGATATCTCAACAGGGATGTTGCCAAACATCCCCACACTTGAATCATTGCATCCGCGAGGGTTGAAACGTAATAACCTGCCAACACACAAACACAACACCAAAACAAAACCAAACAAAGCAAAACAAAACAAAACAAAACAAAACACAAATACAATACTCTACATCCTCGGGCTGCCTCCCGAGAGCGCTAAGTTTAAAGGTCTTCAGCCAGACCATACCTGATATGCGTTATGGTGGTCTTAATGCACACTTACCCGCAGCATTTCCAAAAAATGCCCGGAAATTTACATGCCATCTCCATAGATTTGTCAGTATATTTGGCATGATAAAGTTGCTCCTGCGGGCTTTTCTAGTCCACTTCATGACATATACCTTAATGTCTGGTAGTTTCACCCTTCTCATCTTGTTTCTCGAACCCTCTTCCCCACACTTGTTAATTTGAATTATGGGAAGAGGTTCGGTACACATATCCATCCCATCAGCCTGCTCTACCTCATAATCTGCACACATCATCTGATCTACAAGTGACTCTTCATCAGATAAAGGACTCATTGGTGTGGTATTATCCTCCACAACCTCCTCCTTCATATGAGAATAATCTCTAATATCGTCAGGTAATGGTGAGAGGCGTTCTTCTATCTCTATCTTCAATTTTAAAGTATGACACTTAGAGACTAAGCAGCTGATTCGGTCTTCATCGGACAGGTTGGGTGTTGCTAAATATTGCTCGAGTTTGGACAAAGTTACTTCCAATACAGCAAGCTCTTTTTCCTCCTCGGTCTCATAAACATAAACACCCTCGGGCTCAGAATATTCTTCGGGATGATATTGTCGATATCCCTGATACGGTCTATAGATGCGTGCTTCCATCATCTTTTTATTCCAATACTTCGGGTTTTCCGAATACACCGGGCACACATCATAATCATAAGTGTGATCGCGACCGCAACAAAAACATAAACTATCCATCCTTGCCTCATAATAAACTTCCTCGTCCCGCTCGTATCCATATGAATAATAGTCATCCTCCATTTCTGATTCATAATTGTCAACGTATGATGGAGGTGGAAGCTGTGAAACATAAGACACCGGTTTTCCATGTGCCCTCCTGTAGTGAGCCTCGTTGCAACCAATACATGGATGTCGTGGACCCCCGCACAATCTACACGTAAATAAGCTGAAATTTGTGTAATGCCCTGTCATCCTGCACAACACAACTCAACTACCAAGTGTAAATCATGAACACAAAAGAAATCTTTTTGGTTTTTTTTTTTTTATTTTTTTTCTTTTAATTTTTCAAACTAATACACAAGATAACACACATTGCGCACTACTCCCCGGCAACGGCGCCAAAATTTGACGTGATTGTCGTGGTCACGCAAATTTAATCCCAATAACAACTATATAGATAGCGGTAAGTGGGTATCGAACACAGGGAGTTTGTGGAATATGTGTTATTTAGAAGGGTATCTAAGTTAACGAAGATTAAACTAATTGCAATAAAAGTATGTTTCAAGAATTGTTTAATTGGATTGGTTTTAGAAACTAAGAATACTAAATTAATTTGCAAAATAAAAGTTGAGTTTGTAAACAATTTGGAGACGAATGACCATCCTAAGTTTCCGGTTTGCTTCAACAATTGTGCTATCATCCACTAGAAAGAACTACATAGACATAGTTCGTGTGTAATTACTTATTGTGATAAAAGGGAACGAAGTACTCAGATTCCGAGAACGTGAGGTTGTTACCCGATGACCAATCAACCCTTACCCAATCCTAATTTTACCCATGATATCTCGATTGCCAACGGCACCAAGAACGTATGGTTTCAAACTAGAAAAAATCATAAGAATTAACAATTTACAACTAAGCAATCACACACCATGATAAACAAAACATAAATAAAGTTTATCATTCTAGAAATACGAAATCAAAACACAACCGTCTTAAACAAACCTTCAACCTAGGATGTTCATTAAGTGTTTAGCCACACATAGCTTCAAACAACATCTTAACAAAGGTTTCAATGTTCATCAAGATCAAGCACCATAAAACCTAATGATTCCCCAGTGTTCTTGTTGCCAAAAAGTCTCCAAGATAGCTCCCAAATTCGTGTCTAATGATTGATAACCGAAAACAAGTGAAAAGCCACCATAAAACCACTTGAAAATGGCATTTAATGAGGAAGTTACATATTTTGGATCAGACGGAGGCGTAAGGTACGGCTGGGTGCCGTACCTTACGGCTACCCAGAGCCGTAAGCTACGGCTGGGTGCCGTACCTTACGGCTATCATCAATTCTTTACGGCCCTTTGCTCCTGTTTTACGGCAATGCTTCCAAACCAACATAGGGGCCGTAACCTACGGCTGGGAGGCGTAGCTTACGGCCCTGAATGGCATTTTTCTTTGTTTCCTTCTTTTGCTCCACCATTTCTTCAACTCCTGCTTGGCCGACTTTAAACATCCATCCATGCTTCCTAAAACCATCATCTTGAACACTTTAACACCTGCATCATCAACATCTTGTGATTACCTAGTTCAAGCAAATAACCGGACAAAGTATGGTATTTTAGTCTATTTAAATGCCTTAAGGGTTGTCCTACGGACCACCCGTCACATCCCCACACTTACCCGTTGCTTGTCCCAAGCAACCCATTCAAAAATTATTCAAAACCACTAGCGATCAATTATGCAAACCAAGCTAAATATGCCGTCCTTTTACTAACTTTCAATCATACCACAAGACACACCCCTTACAATAATCTCTCGGTAACAAGAATTATTAGCATAATGCTAAACCACTCAATGCGTGTGTGTGTGCGCGACAATAAGCTTGTATATAAATCAAGTTTCCTCCTAACAAATATCTAGCATGCTTTAGAATCAAAGGGACTTGCGGGTTGTAACAGGGCTAGGTGCAAAGGTAGGAAAATGGTGGAATACATATGAAAGAGCTAATTGATTTGACCCGGTTTTTATTTCTACTACTACGAAGCAAACACCAAATATATACACAATTTCTTCAACATTCTCAACTACAATCGCAACTAAATACTTTTTTTTTTCTCATATTTTTTTTTTCTTTTTCTTTTCTTTTTTTTTCTTTTTGTCTCATATCGAACTTCAACAATATATACAAAAACATCAACCATCACAAACTAAATTCCTAAACCGGGTCATCTCAAAAGGGTAAAATTTAATAGGGAGTAGGTTTGGGTCACAATCGAATGGTATAAGGCTCAAACATGGCTTTCTAAAGACCAAACCCCCACCCCTCACAATACCAAGCTCATATATGTAAAGTATGAGGTCCAACCCACCAATCCCGCACTTTCACACATCTAGACGAGGCTACCTAAAAGTCCCCCTATCATTTTCAAAAGCATGCTAATTCTAGGATTTAACAAGTATTCACACACAAGTTCTATTAACACACAACACACACCGCCACTCAAACAATGAAATATCAATAACAATCATGTGTGGCTCAAATCCTCACCAAGAAAAGACTAGGAATAGGTGTCGGTGTGTCAAGTGGAACAATATCAAATTTTCAAATTTTGACAATTTTCGCTTCGGTTTACAAAATTTTAAAATTCCTCAAAAATTTCCCCCATCCCCACACTTGGGATACATTGTCCCAATGTATGGCTTTGAGGGAAGGATCGCTTTTAACCCACAACATCAACCTTTGCTTAAATTCTCAAACCCCAATTTTTTTTTTTTTTTTTTTTTTTTAAAACACCACCAATTCCTTCACAACCCATAAACTAAACACATCAAAACACCACCCAATCGCCCAACCAAAAACTTAAACCTGAATATATACAAAGGGGCACAAGATGAGAACAAGACACGACCTGATTAGTAAATCAGCAATGTTGGTAGTGATGCAGCTGCGGTGATCGAACCGGTTCAAAAACATCTCTTAGATTCGCCGATATCTCAACAGGGATGTTGCCAAACATCCCCACACTTGAATCATTGCATCCGCGAGGGTTGAAACGTAATAACCTGCCAACACACAAACACAACACCAAAACAAAACCAAACAAAGCAAAACAAAACAAAACAAAACAAAACACAAATACAATACTCTACATCCTCGGGCTGCCTCCCGAGAGCGCTAAGTTTAAAGGTCTTCAGCCAGACCATACCTGATATGCGTTATGGTGGTCTTAATGCACACTTACCCGCAGCATTTCCAAAAAATGCCCGGAAATTTACATGCCATCTCCATAGATTTGTCAGTATATTTGGCATGATAAAGTTGCTCCTGCGGGCTTTTCTAGTCCACTTCATGACATATACCTTAATGTCTGGTAGTTTCACCCTTCTCATCTTGTTTCTCGAACCCTCTTCCCCACACTTGTTAATTTGAATTATGGGAAGAGGTTCGGTACACATATCCATCCCATCAGCCTGCTCTACCTCATAATCTGCACACATCATCTGATCTACAAGTGACTCTTCATCAGATAAAGGACTCATTGGTGTGGTATTATCCTCCACAACCTCCTCCTTCATATGAGAATAATCTCTAATATCGTCAGGTAATGGTGAGAGGCGTTCTTCTATCTCTATCTTCAATTTTAAAGTATGACACTTAGAGACTAAGCAGCTGATTCGGTCTTCATCGGACAGGTTGGGTGTTGCTAAATATTGCTCGAGTTTGGACAAAGTTACTTCCAATACAGCAAGCTCTTTTTCCTCCTCGGTCTCATAAACATAAACACCCTCGGGCTCAGAATATTCTTCGGGATGATATTGTCGATATCCCTGATACGGTCTATAGATGCGTGCTTCCATCATCTTTTTATTCCAATACTTCGGGTTTTCCGAATACACCGGGCACACATCATAATCATAAGTGTGATCGCGACCGCAACAAAAACATAAACTATCCATCCTTGCCTCATAATAAACTTCCTCGTCCCGCTCGTATCCATATGAATAATAGTCATCCTCCATTTCTGATTCATAATTGTCAACGTATGATGGAGGTGGAAGCTGTGAAACATAAGACACCGGTTTTCCATGTGCCCTCCTGTAGTGAGCCTCGTTGCAACCAATACATGGATGTCGTGGACCCCCGCACAATCTACACGTAAATAAGCTGAAATTTGTGTAATGCCCTGTCATCCTGCACAACACAACTCAACTACCAAGTGTAAATCATGAACACAAAAGAAATCTTTTTGGTTTTTTTTTTTTTAATTTTTTTTCTTTTAATTTTTCAAACTAATACACAAGATAACACACATTGCGCACTACTCCCCGGCAACGGCGCCAAAATTTGACGTGATTGTCGTGGTCACGCAAATTTAATCCCAATAACAACTATATAGATAGCGGTAAGTGGGTATCGAACACAGGGAGTTTGTGGAATATGTGTTATTTAGAAGGGTATCTAAGTTAACGAAGATTAAACTAATTGCAATAAAAGTATGTTTCAAGAATTGTTTAATTGGATTGGTTTTAGAAACTAAGAATACTAAATTAATTTGCAAAATAAAAGTTGAGTTTGTAAACAATTTGGAGACGAATGACCATCCTAAGTTTCCGGTTTGCTTCAACAATTGTGCTATCATCCACTAGAAAGAACTACATAGACATAGTTCGTGTGTAATTACTTATTGTGATAAAAGGGAACGAAGTACTCAGATTCCGAGAACGTGAGGTTGTTACCCGATGACCAATCAACCCTTACCCAATCCTAATTTTACCCATGATATCTCGATTGCCAACGGCACCAAGAACGTATGGTTTCAAACTAGAAAAAATCATAAGAATTAACAATTTACAACTAAGCAATCACACACCATGATAAACAAAACATAAATAAAGTTTATCATTCTAGAAATACGAAATCAAAACACAACCGTCTTAAACAAACCTTCAACCTAGGATGTTCATTAAGTGTTTAGCCACACATAGCTTCAAACAACATCTTAACAAAGGTTTCAATGTTCATCAAGATCAAGCACCATAAAACCTAATGATTCCCCAGTGTTCTTGTTGCCAAAAAGTCTCCAAGATAGCTCCCAAATTCGTGTCTAATGATTGATAACCGAAAACAAGTGAAAAGCCACCATAAAACCACTTGAAAATGGCATTTAATGAGGAAGTTACATATTTTGGATCAGACGGAGGCGTAAGGTACGGCTGGGTGCCGTACCTTACGGCTACCCAGAGCCGTAAGCTACGGCTGGGTGCCGTACCTTACGGCTATCATCAATTCTTTACGGCCCTTTGCTCCTGTTTTACGGCAATGCTTCCAAACCAACATAGGGGCCGTAACCTACGGCTGGGAGGCGTAGCTTACGGCCCTGAATGGCATTTTTCTTTGTTTCCTTCTTTTGCTCCACCATTTCTTCAACTCCTGCTTGGCCGACTTTAAACATCCATCCATGCTTCCTAAAACCATCATCTTGAACACTTTAACACCTGCATCATCAACATCTTGTGATTACCTAGTTCAAGCAAATAACCGGACAAAGTATGGTATTTTAGTCTATTTAAATGCCTTAAGGGTTGTCCTACGGACCACCCGTCACATCCCCACACTTACCCGTTGCTTGTCCCAAGCAACCCATTCAAAAATTATTCAAAACCACTAGCGATCAATTATGCAAACCAAGCTAAATATGCCGTCCTTTTACTAACTTTCAATCATACCACAAGACACACCCCTTACAATAATCTCTCGGTAACAAGAATTATTAGCATAATGCTAAACCACTCAATGCGTGTGTGTGTGCGCGACAATAAGCTTGTATATAAATCAAGTTTCCTCCTAACAAATATCTAGCATGCTTTAGAATCAAAGGGACTTGCGGGTTGTAACAGGGCTAGGTGCAAAGGTAGGAAAATGGTGGAATACATATGAAAGAGCTAATTGATTTGACCCGGTTTTTATTTCTACTACTACGAAGCAAACACCAAATATATACACAATTTCTTCAACATTCTCAACTACAATCGCAACTAAATACTTTTTTTTTCTCATATCTTTCTCATATTTTTTTTTTCTTTTTCTTTTCTTTTTTTTTCTTTTTGTCTCATATCGAACTTCAACAATATATACAAAAACATCAACCATCACAAACTAAATTCCTAAACCGGGTCATCTCAAAAGGGTAAAATTTAATAGGGAGTAGGTTTGGGTCACAATCGAATGGTATAAGGCTCAAACATGGCTTTCTAAAGACCAAACCCCCACCCCTCACAATACCAAGCTCATATATGTAAAGTATGAGGTCCAACCCACCAATCCCGCACTTTCACACATCTAGACGAGGCTACCTAAAAGTCCCCCTATCATTTTCAAAAGCATGCTAATTCTAGGATTTAACAAGTATTCACACACAAGTTCTATTAACACACAACACACACCGCCACTCAAACAATGAAATATCAATAACAATCATGTGTGGCTCAAATCCTCACCAAGAAAAGACTAGGAATAGGTGTCGGTGTGTCAAGTGGAACAATATCAAATTTTCAAATTTTGACAATTTTCGCTTCGGTTTACAAAATTTTAAAATTCCTCAAAAATTTCCCCCATCCCCACACTTGGGATACATTGTCCCAATGTATGGCTTTGAGGGAAGGATCGCTTTTAACCCACAACATCAACCTTTGCTTAAATTCTCAAACCCCAATTTTTTTTTTTTTTTTTTTTTTTTTTAAAACACCACCAATTCCTTCACAACCCATAAACTAAACACATCAAAACACCACCCAATCGCCCAACCAAAAACTTAAACCTGAATATATACAAAGGGGCACAAGATGAGAACAAGACACGACCTGATTAGTAAATCAGCAATGTTGGTAGTGATGCAGCTGCGGTGATCGAACCGGTTCAAAAACATCTCTTAGATTCGCCGATATCTCAACAGGGATGTTGCCAAACATCCCCACACTTGAATCATTGCATCCGCGAGGGTTGAAACGTAATAACCTGCCAACACACAAACACAACACCAAAACAAAACCAAACAAAGCAAAACAAAACAAAACAAAACAAAACACAAATACAATACTCTACATCCTCGGGCTGCCTCCCGAGAGCGCTAAGTTTAAAGGTCTTCAGCCAGACCATACCTGATATGCGTTATGGTGGTCTTAATGCACACTTACCCGCAGCATTTCCAAAAAATGCCCGGAAATTTACATGCCATCTCCATAGATTTGTCAGTATATTTGGCATGATAAAGTTGCTCCTGCGGGCTTTTCTAGTCCACTTCATGACATATACCTTAATGTCTGGTAGTTTCACCCTTCTCATCTTGTTTCTCGAACCCTCTTCCCCACACTTGTTAATTTGAATTATGGGAAGAGGTTCGGTACACATATCCATCCCATCAGCCTGCTCTACCTCATAATCTGCACACATCATCTGATCTACAAGTGACTCTTCATCAGATAAAGGACTCATTGGTGTGGTATTATCCTCCACAACCTCCTCCTTCATATGAGAATAATCTCTAATATCGTCAGGTAATGGTGAGAGGCGTTCTTCTATCTCTATCTTCAATTTTAAAGTATGACACTTAGAGACTAAGCAGCTGATTCGGTCTTCATCGGACAGGTTGGGTGTTGCTAAATATTGCTCGAGTTTGGACAAAGTTACTTCCAATACAGCAAGCTCTTTTTCCTCCTCGGTCTCATAAACATAAACACCCTCGGGCTCAGAATATTCTTCGGGATGATATTGTCGATATCCCTGATACGGTCTATAGATGCGTGCTTCCATCATCTTTTTATTCCAATACTTCGGGTTTTCCGAATACACCGGGCACACATCATAATCATAAGTGTGATCGCGACCGCAACAAAAACATAAACTATCCATCCTTGCCTCATAATAAACTTCCTCGTCCCGCTCGTATCCATATGAATAATAGTCATCCTCCATTTCTGATTCATAATTGTCAACGTATGATGGAGGTGGAAGCTGTGAAACATAAGACACCGGTTTTCCATGTGCCCTCCTGTAGTGAGCCTCGTTGCAACCAATACATGGATGTCGTGGACCCCCGCACAATCTACACGTAAATAAGCTGAAATTTGTGTAATGCCCTGTCATCCTGCACAACACAACTCAACTACCAAGTGTAAATCATGAACACAAAAGAAATCTTTTTGGTTTTTTTTTTTTTAATTTTTTTTCTTTTAATTTTTCAAACTAATACACAAGATAACACACATTGCGCACTACTCCCCGGCAACGGCGCCAAAATTTGACGTGATTGTCGTGGTCACGCAAATTTAATCCCAATAACAACTATATAGATAGCGGTAAGTGGGTATCGAACACAGGGAGTTTGTGGAATATGTGTTATTTAGAAGGGTATCTAAGTTAACGAAGATTAAACTAATTGCAATAAAAGTATGTTTCAAGAATTGTTTAATTGGATTGGTTTTAGAAACTAAGAATACTAAATTAATTTGCAAAATAAAAGTTGAGTTTGTAAACAATTTGGAGACGAATGACCATCCTAAGTTTCCGGTTTGCTTCAACAATTGTGCTATCATCCACTAGAAAGAACTACATAGACATAGTTCGTGTGTAATTACTTATTGTGATAAAAGGGAACGAAGTACTCAGATTCCGAGAACGTGAGGTTGTTACCCGATGACCAATCAACCCTTACCCAATCCTAATTTTACCCATGATATCTCGATTGCCAACGGCACCAAGAACGTATGGTTTCAAACTAGAAAAAATCATAAGAATTAACAATTTACAACTAAGCAATCACACACCATGATAAACAAAACATAAATAAAGTTTATCATTCTAGAAATACGAAATCAAAACACAACCGTCTTAAACAAACCTTCAACCTAGGATGTTCATTAAGTGTTTAGCCACACATAGCTTCAAACAACATCTTAACAAAGGTTTCAATGTTCATCAAGATCAAGCACCATAAAACCTAATGATTCCCCAGTGTTCTTGTTGCCAAAAAGTCTCCAAGATAGCTCCCAAATTCGTGTCTAATGATTGATAACCGAAAACAAGTGAAAAGCCACCATAAAACCACTTGAAAATGGCATTTAATGAGGAAGTTACATATTTTGGATCAGACGGAGGCGTAAGGTACGGCTGGGTGCCGTACCTTACGGCTACCCAGAGCCGTAAGCTACGGCTGGGTGCCGTACCTTACGGCTATCATCAATTCTTTACGGCCCTTTGCTCCTGTTTTACGGCAATGCTTCCAAACCAACATAGGGGCCGTAACCTACGGCTGGGAGGCGTAGCTTACGGCCCTGAATGGCATTTTTCTTTGTTTCCTTCTTTTGCTCCACCATTTCTTCAACTCCTGCTTGGCCGACTTTAAACATCCATCCATGCTTCCTAAAACCATCATCTTGAACACTTTAACACCTGCATCATCAACATCTTGTGATTACCTAGTTCAAGCAAATAACCGGACAAAGTATGGTATTTTAGTCTATTTAAATGCCTTAAGGGTTGTCCTACGGACCACCCGTCAGCCTCACGATCAAACATGAGTTCCTCTACTATGTCTGCTACGACTTCTGCTACTACAGGTTCGGTGCTTCCACCACCTCCTCCAAGAATGCCAGCCTCTACGCGACCTCAGGATATTATCCCTACCCGCAGTGTTCAGGAATCTGGCCCTGTTTTAGCATCTAACGATGAAATTTTAACCTTGTTTGGAAGTGTGCAGGAACAAATGAGGCAGCAGCAGGAAACGAACCAAATGCTCTTAAGGGAAATACAACTCCTGAAGTCTGGCTCGAGCAGATCCGCTGAGGATATTGTCACTCCATTACAACCCAGAGCTTTGAACTTCAGTTCAGCCGTGTATACAGAGGATAACAGGGGGAATATTGTGCCCAGCCTTCCTCAGAATCATACCCCTGAAATACCCTCCTCGGTCAGGATATCGACCATAAGGAGCTCAGGATATGCTTCAGGATATGGGCAGAATCCTCCAACGAGTAACATAATAAATAATAATAATACTCATACTACTAACAATAGTGGATCCTTGCAGGATACAGGTGTGACGTCAGCACTTACCAGGGAACTTCAAAAGTTGAAGGACATGATATCAAGTGTACCCGGGGTGGTCCAGCCAATCCCGGAAGTGTCTCAAGACAGCCATAAGATATCTCGCTTTGCATATCCTATCTGTGATGCTGAGATTCCAAAGAGGTTCCAAACCCCCAACATGAAGCTTTACGACGGAACGACGGATCCTGAGGAGCATATTGCTCAGTATAGGGAGAGGATGGAGATCAACCCTATCCCTCCGGATCTCAAGGAAGCATGCTTGTGCAAGGGTTTTGGTTCAACCTTGACAGGATCAGCTTTGAAGTGGCTCTTGAATGTTCCTCCACATTCAATTACATCTTTTGCTCATTTAGTAAATTTATTTAATAGTCAGTTTTCTTGTAGTAGGAGCTTTGAAAAATTAACAAGTGATCTCTACAGGATAACGCAGGGGCCTCAGGAATCCCTTAGGGATTATGTGAACAAGTTTAGCCGAGAATCACTAGACATTCCTCATCTTGATGTTGCAACAGCTGTGCAAGCTTTCAAGATGGGGTTGCAAAAAGATTCTCAATTCTACCAAGACCTTGTAATGAACCCATGCAGGAACCTGGATGAAGCTCGGAACAGGGCCCTAAGATACATTCGGTTGGAAGATGACAGAAAGATGCAAGAAAGGATGAACTCATCCAACACTTATGAGTCAACTAACAGGAAGTCGGAATCCTCATTCAAGTCGTATCGGTCCAAGCCATATGGCAGGAATGAGAACAAGAGAGTGAATGCTATTGAAGATGAGGATCCTGAAGAATATCCTGAATTATCTGAATATTGCTTTTCTGTTAACATTCCTGAATTGATGTATGCCATGCAGGGTCTAGGGGACAAGGCAAGATGGCCTCGAAAGAATCAACAAAAAGCGGATTGGAAAGACAAATCAAAATGGTGTGCTTTCCACGAAGATTTCGGACATATGACCGAGGATTGCATTGCTTTGAGGAAAGAGATAAGCTATCTTCTAAGCAAGGGATATTTGAAAGATCTCTTAGGAAGAAAGAAGAATAAGGGTCAGGATACTGAGAAGGATCCTGAGCGAGCAGCCTCACCTCCCGCGGATGCCAAGATAATCAACTTCATTTCGGGAGGATCCGACATTTGTGGGACTTCGTATTCGGCAGCAAAGAGACATGCAAAAGAAGCTAAGGCCGAAAGGGGAGACAAACCTGTCAGGATGACTACACTCACAACTGACAAAGTGATCACATTTGATGCTGATGACAGGGATACTGTCCAGGATCCTCACCATGATGCTCTGGTAATAACGTTATATGTGGCTAACCATTTTGTACGCAGGATATTGGTTGATAATGGCAGCTCCGTCAACATAATCCAACTAGAGACACTTAAAAGGATGAATGTATCTCCAATGGATATCACTTCGAAGTCCACCGTGCTTGTTGGGTTCAGTGGAGAGGCCAGAAACACAGTGGGAGAGATAAAGTTGCCGGTGTACGTTGAAGGAGTCAACTCGATACAACGTTTCTGTGTGATGGACTCTCTATCCTGCTATAACATTATACTGGGAAGACCGTGGATTCACGACATGAAGGCCGTGCCATCAACATATCACCAATGCATCAAGATACCTACCCCTTGGGGAGTTGTTAAAGTTGATAGCGATCAGCAGGAGGCGAAAGAATGCTACTCATCCTCGATGAAATCCTCAACCAAACCTAGTGCAGCATAGCAATTAAAGACGCGGGCCCAGGATATCGTGGAGGATCCGGAGCAGGATGTGAAGAAAATTGTCCTGGACCAGGATAATCCCGATATTTCGGTGCTCGTGGGAACCAATATCCCTCAGGATATTGAAGAGCAATTAATTAACTTTTTAAGATGCAGGATGTCAACGTTTGCATGGAAGCATGAGGATATGACAGGCATATCCAAAGATATTATCACTCACAAGCTTGGAATTGATAAATCATTCAAGCCAGTGCAACAAAAAAGAAGGAAGTTTGCTCCTGAACGCAATACAATTATTCAAGAAGAAGTTGAAAGATTGTTGAAGTCCAAAATGATTAGAGAAGTCAAGTTCCCAAGGTGGCTAGCAAACGTGGTTGTGGTACAGAAGAAAAACGGAAAATGGAGAGTCTGTGTGGATTACACAGACTTGAATAAAGCTTGTCCTAAAGACCCATTTCCTCTACCCCATATTGATGCAATGGTAGATGCTACTGTTGGGCATGAAATGCTGACTTTCATGGATGCATCCTCAGGATTTCAACAGATCCAAATGGAGCCTTCTGACCAGGAGGATACTGCCTTCATGACACCAACAGGTATTTATTGTTATACAGCTATGCCTTTTGGTTTGAAAAATGCAGGTGCAACATACCAAAGATTGGTAAACATGATGTTCAAAGACAAACTGGGGGACACCATGGAAGTGTACATTGACGATATGGTGGTAAAGTCAAAGAAAGCTCAGGATCACCTCCAGGATATTAAAGGAGCGTTTGATATCCTGGATCAGTATAATATGAAGCTGAATCCTGCTAAGTGCCATTTTGGAGTGGGGGCAGGAAAATTTCTAGGATATATGGTGACCAAAAGAGGAATAGAAGCAAGCCCGGAGCAGATTAAAGCCATCTTGGATATTAAATCACCCTCAAATATTAAAGATGTTCAACGATTAACGGGGCGAGTGGCAGCATTAAACAGATTTATCTCAAGATCCTCAGAGAAATGCAAAGATTTTTATGATATCCTGAAGAAGAACAAAAAATTCGAGTGGGGTGAGAAGCATGAAGCGGCCCTACAGGAGTTAAAGCAATATCTTTCAACCACACCTCTACTGATGAAGCCTGAGAATGGTGAACCATTATCCCTATACCTCGCGGTATCAGGGAACGTTGTAAGTGCCGTCCTTGTAAAGGACCATGAAGGTCAGCAATATCCTGTTTATTATGTTAGCAAAAGTTTGTTAGATGCTGAAACTAGGTATTCTCACTTAGAAAAATTAATACTAGCATTAGTCATGGCATCAACAAAACTTAGACATTGTTTTGAGACTCATAGGATTCATGTTAAAACAAATTATCCTGTCAAGAATGTGCTTAGGAAACCAGAGATGTCAGGCAGGATGGCTAAGTGGTCCGTAAAGTTGAGTGCTTATGATTTAGTATATGAACCTAGGAATGCCATAAAATCTCAGGCTTTAGCTGACTTTGTGGCTGATTTTAGTAGTGACATCCAGGATGAGGTAGACCTAGAAGTTCAACAATTAGGAGAATCCTCAGGATCCTGGACATTATATACTGATGGTGCATCTAATATAAGAGGAGTAGGATTGGGAATACTACTAAAATCGCCACAGGGGGACATATTACCCCAGGCTATTAGGATGAAGGTATCACGATTCACTATTATAAATAATATTCTATACAAGAAATCTCTTGCAGGACCATATTTAAGGTGCTTGGAGGATCATGAAGCCAAAGAAGTACTTCAGGATATACATGAAGGGGACTGTGGTAATCACACTGGGGGCAGATCATTATTCTCGAAAGTATTGAGGACAGGATACTTTTGGCCAACAATGAGAAAAGATGCTGCAGAATATGCTCGAAGATGTGATGCATGTCAAAGGCATAGTAACATACTACATCAACCAGCTGAACCACTATATCCTGTAGTTTCCCCTTGGCCATTCATGAAGTGGGGGATGGATATAGTAGGGAAGTTACCAAAGGCTCCGGGAGGAAAAGTATTTATGTTAGCAATGACGGATTATTTCTCTAAGTGGGTCGAGGCTGAAGCATTCGTTCAAGTAAGAGACCAAGAAGTAGTATCCTTCATAAAGAGGAATATCCTGACTAGGTTTGGAGTACCAGCTGAGATCATTTGTGATAATGGGTCCCAGTTTATAAGCAAAAGGACTACTGACTTTTGCAAGAGTTGGGGAATCAAAATGATCACATCTACTCCGGTACACCCTCAAGCGAATGGACAAGCCGAATCCTCGAACAAGATAATAGTCAATAACTTAAAGAAGAGACTTGGAGCCAAAAAAGGAAGATGGGCGGAAGAGTTACCCTTTGTTTTGTGGGCTGATAGGACAACGGTGAAGAATGCAACTGGCCAAACCCCGTTTTCCTTGGTATTTGGAGCAGAGGCAATGATTCCAACAGAAATGACGATACCTACTGCAAGATCTATGCTACAGGATCCTGAACAGAATCCTGAAGTCTTATGTCAGGATTTGGATACTATAGATGAAAAAAGAGATGCAGCAAGGCTAAGGATAGCAGCATATCAACAAAGAATATCCAGAGCATATAATAAGAACATAAGGACTAGAAGATTTCGAGTTGGTGATTGGGTGCTGAGAAAGGCTTTTCAAAATACCACTAATCCTGCCGATGGCAAGCTAGCTCCGAAATGGGAAGGACCTTATGAAGTCGAGTCAGAAGCAGGGAAAGGAGCATATCGACTCAGGAATGTGGAAGGAGATATGTTACCAAGATCCTGGAATGCAATACATTTGAAGCTCTATTTCAAGTAAGAGTAGAATTTATTTTCTATCTCGGAATGGTATGTGTTCTATCTCTTTAAAATATATTTGTTTATTATCTTGAACCCAATACTGACTTAAGCATCGGAGGGGTGTTAGCCAAGCTAACACCCACCTTAGTTTAGAACTGTTTTGCAGGATATGTTTCAGGATATAGCTCCAGAATATATACTCAGGATAAGTCGAAAGATTAGAGGATTGGCCCCCTCTCTCACGATTAAGGGATCCTGATCCCTTCAAAGGTTTAAAGGTATTCACCTTTCTTTCGAATTGGGTTTAAACACCTCGCCTGGAGCGCAAGTTATCTAGGTGTAGTTCAAGGTAGCGGGACCAGTTCATGTAAAAGTGGCTGACAATTTCGTTACTGTTGGCTATATCCTGGATCCTAAAGGTATATGAGGATTGATCACCCTCTCTCACGAAAGAGTATTTTCATACTCTCAAAGGTTTAAAGGTTTTCACCTTTCTAAGTCTAGGAGTTTTGATATACGATAAAATATACATACTTGTCCCGTGTAAATTGTATAATTTTTGTATAGTTTTTATTTGTTTTATTTAGTTTTAGTGTTATATTATATTTTATTGTGTTTTGGCAGGTTCTGGTGCAAATGGAGCAAAAATGAGTAATACAGAAATAACCAGCCAGTTGGGCAGAGTGCGGTGCCAGTTACTGAATTAAAATTGCCACTATTTTCCTTGATTGGGCCAAACCCACTTATCTCTATAGTAGAAGAGATAAAGGTGCATATGAAACACATGGGCCATGATCACAATTAATTAAACATTATGATGATAATATAAAACTCTAATGGTATCCAATAGTCCATGAACGTGATCAGAACCATATTGCATGATTTTTAGAGAAAATTTGAAAGGGAAAAGAGACCAAAGAAATAAAGTGGGGGCCACTAAAGGGCTTCAGCCCAGCGAATTTGAGGAGATGTTACGGGCCTTGGAACATGTGTTATGATTATACCTTAACCCTAATGGAGAAAAAAAAAGACAGAGAATATACACGAAGACATCAGATACGAGGAGGGGCATCAGACGTGCGTGAGAAGAAGACATCAGGTGCATACCTGGAGCTGCACGAACAGACGTGATCAGAAGGACGAATTTTAAAGACAAAAAGAAGATTGGCGAGGGTTCAAGCCGCGGTCAAGATTTAAGTCTGGGTTTGCAATTTATTAGTATTCAGTTTTAAAGACTTTGTGTTTCTTTCAAATTGATACTATGATTTGTTATTTATTTGAGACTTGTTTCTTGTTCTTGGCTATGATTCTTGGCTAATTTTCTAAACTACCTAGGTTAGATGATAGTTTGATTAAAGTTAGGATCTTTTAATGGTTTTTATTATTTGTATGGATTGATTTCTGAAAGTAAAGTGTTCTAGAATTTCTGATTTGGTGCACATGCGTATTTACTTTTGATTGTTGATTGCTTGCTGTTTCACACGAGTTCTGATGAATGTCTTTCATATAAGGGATTTGTGTTGATTATTTGCACATTTGCGGGTCCGGGTGATCGTTGGGTAAATCGGCCGATAGCCTTAGAAACAGTAATTAAAATACAGTTAGAATTAAGTATTCTGCTTAACTTGTCGCTGAGAGGCTCGAGTTAGTTATTAGGTCTCAGTGCAATATATATCTAAGATAGGTTTTGAGAGAAGTCGATCTTATTTCCCTAATTGCATTTGTGTCTAGTAAATCAAGTTAGAACCTAGAATTGCCTTAGATTGTCGCGCTGAGAGGTAGATAGTCATATTAGGGCACTTTTAGAATCGTTAGAGGACTGAGAGGAAGTCTAACAGTCGGTAATCACAATAGCCTTGTAGGGTTTCCTAGGTTTCTTCCTGAGAAGGGTCGGGAAGTCTTAGCATTGAAATACCTTAAGGTTTAGTATTTTACGATCCCGGCTCCATACAACAATAATACCATTAGAAGTCCATTCCTAGTCAAGCTGGATTCAAGTCTAGGTAGTCGTTAAACTCATCTGAATCAAACCTTAGTCTCCGTTCATCTTTTAGTCTAAATCTAGTTAATTAATTAGTTTAATATAGATTTCCTAGTTTTTCAGTAACCCCCCCAAACAACAAAACAGTTAAGTACAGTTAGGTTAGAGTCAGTCTAGTCAGAGTCTAGTTAACGTAGTCAGTAGAGTCTCGTGGGTTCGATACTCGGACTTACTTAGGCTATACTGCATTGACCGGTACACTTGCCGGTGGTGTGGTCTAGGTTTTAGAGAGTCTGTTTTTATAAATTTAAAACTTAGAGAGTCTAGTTTAGGGTTTAATTTAGTTAATTTATTTAGACCACTTTTTGCTACATCAAGTTTTTGGCGCCGTTGCCGGGGACTCTTGGCGATTGCGTTTATTAGCTTCGATTGGACTTAATTGACATAATCTGTGCTACTTGTGTAGTTGTGTAATTTTTTTTAGTTAGTTTTCTTTTATTCTCTCTACCTTGTTCTGCTCTTTCTACTCTTTTAATGGCAGGTAATCCTAATGACCTAGATATCTCTGATGATGAGTCTTATCCCACCGAACCAATATGGGGTTTATCAGATGAAGAGGATGAGGAAAGTGAAGATGATCTGCTTTGGGAGAGAGAATTTGCGGATGAGTTAGAGGGTTTGCCTGAAGATGAAGAAGGAGGTACATTTGATCCGGAGGGGGACCTTGCATACTTAGAAGCTTTACTTGCACGAAACCCTATGACGGACTTCAAACAAGAAGAAGTGGTGGTGGAAGTAGAAGAACGCCACAGCTGGCCTGTGGTACTTATAATGAATGCGATTAAAAGTTCAAAACCACGGGAGAAGGCACTGAGAAGAACACCTAGGATCGTGTTTCATCGGCTCCTGCAATGTAAGTTTAAATTTTGGTGTTTCAACCCGGTTAAATATTTAAAATTCTTTTATAATTCCACCACAAAATTTTTAAATGTTTACGAGGACCGGGTGGAATTAAATGGGTTAGACCGGGTTCAGATAAAAGAGAAACCTCTTGATTAAGTTTAAGTGTGGGGAGGTTTTGTAGAGTTTGTATAGAGTCGTAGTTTGTGTATATTGAGTCTTAGTAGTTTTGAGTCATTTTTTTAGAGTTGGTACTGCTTTGGGTTTTGCTTTGTTTTTGTTTGTGCAGGTTTGGATTGTACCACCCGTACTCAATCTCCATTCGGGTGATTTCGGAGCTGCCATATTGATACAACCCAAGCAGACTAGGCAACGATCGCGAATGAAATGCTATACGATCGAGCTGGATTGGACGAGAGTCTTGGAACATACACGCTAATTAAACCAGCTAAGTCATTTCTTATTTATTCTTGGTCTTTTGAGTCAGTTTCCATTCTACATTGAGGGCAATGTAGAGTTTAAGTGTGGGGATAGGAAACAATCGTTTAGTGTCGTTAGTAGAGTCTTGAGTCATAAAAAGTTGAAAAATAAAAAATAAAAAAAAATTCAAAATCCAAAAAAATTAAAAAATCAGAAAATGTCTTTTGAAATAAGAAGTTTGCAAAATAAAAAACGGAAAATGATAGAAAAGTCGGGTTTTTGGTCGGGTTCAAATAATAATAATATGAGATAATATAATTGTGCTTGTGTCTAGTTTGGGATATGCGGGTAGGCTCGGTTCGGTTCTAGGTTCCTTTGATTTAAAATATACCTAATTGTCGGTCTACTAGTGGGTTCTCATCTAGGGAAAGTGGGGAAACTGAAACCACCAAAAATAGTATAAGGGATGCCGTTATAAGCTAAGATCGTTAGAGTTTTTAGTCTTTATCTCGTTGAAAAAGAAAAAAAAAATAAGTGAGCTAGAAACTAAATGAAAGTAGCACAGGCCTATGTAATCCGAGTTGGGGATAGCGACTCTACAGCCGGAATGCCTCTGGGATGTGTGAAATCGAATTGCAGAATAAAAGTACCGAAACCTAAGTAATCTGTGGTTGGGGATAGCGACTCTACAGCCGGAATACCTCTTGGTTAGGGAAAGCATCGTCTAGACTCACGAGAGGAAAAAAAAAGAGCAAAAAAAAAAAAGCAAAGTCTAAGCTCGTATGAAAATAAAAATAAAAAATAAAAATAGATTTGATTCTAAACTCTTTGGATCTTGGTATAAGGCGGTTAGGAAATAACCCAGTGGTTGTTCCTTTTGTCCTATAAGCTTGAGGGGGGATTAGGTGGACTTGTAATTCTTAGTGTGAGACCCTAGGTAGATTTGACCGAACTTGAACCAAAATCGCAGGATAAGGGCTTGGAACCGGGTTGGGTTTAAGAGGACAAGTATACTTGCAATTGCGGCTAACACAAGTTTCGGTTTTAATAAGTAATTTAAGTTTTTGTCCCGAGTGATTATTCCGACTATGATTCCGTTTGCATAATTCTTTTTCGGGGACGAAAAAAGGTTAAGTGTGGGGATATTTGATATACGATAAAATATACATACTTGTCCCGTGTAAATTGTATAATTTTTGTATAGTTTTTATTTGTTTTATTTAGTTTTAGTGTTATATTATATTTTATTGTGTTTTGGCAGGTTCTGGTGCAAATGGAGCAAAAATGAGTAATACAGAAATAACCAGCCAGTTGGGCAGAGTGCGGTGCCAGTTACTGAATTAAAATTGCCACTATTTTCCTTGATTGGGCCAAACCCACTTATCTCTATAGTAGAAGAGATAAAGGTGCATATGAAACACATGGGCCATGATCACAATTAATTAAACATTATGATGATAATATAAAACTCTAATGGTATCCAATAGTCCATGAACGTGATCAGAACCATATTGCATGATTTTTAGAGAAAATTTGAAAGGGAAAAGAGACCAAAGAAATAAAGTGGGGGCCACTAAAGGGCTTCAGCCCAGCGAATTTGAGGAGATGTTACGGGCCTTGGAACACGTGTTATGATTATACCTTAACCCTAATGGAGAAAAAAAAGACAGAGAATATACACGAAGACATCAGATACGAGGAGGGGCATCAGACGTGCGTGAGAAGAAGACATCAGGTGCATACCTGGAGCTGCACGAACAGACGTGATCAGAAGGACGAATTTTAAAGACAAGAAGAAGATTGGCGAGGGTTCAAGCCGCGGTCAAGATTTAAGTCTGGGTTTGCAATTTATTAGTATTCAGTTTTAAAGACTTTGTGTTTCTTTCAAATTGATACTATGATTTGTTATTTATTTGAGACTTGTTTCTTGTTCTTGGCTATGATTCTTGGCTAATTTTCTAAACTACCTAGGTTAGATGATAGTTTGATTAAAGTTTGGATCTTTTAACGGTTTTTATTATTTGTATGGATTGATTTCTGAAAGTAAAGTGTTCTAGAATTTCTGATTTGGTGCACATGCGTATTTACTTTTGATTGTTGATTGCTTGCTGTTTCACACGAGTTCTGATGAATGTCTTTCATATAAGGGATTTGTGTTGATTATTTGCACCTTTGCGGGTCCGGGTGATCGTTGGGTAAATCGGCCGATAGCCTTAGAAACAGTAATTAAAATACAGTTAGAATTAAGTATTCTGCTTAACTTGTCGCTGAGAGGCTCGAGTTAGTTATTAGGTCTCAGTGCAATATATATCTAAGATAGGTTTTGAGAGAAGTCGATCTTATTTCCCTAATTGCATTTGTGTCTAGTAAATCAAGTTAGAACCTAGAATTGCCTTAGATTGTCGCGCTGAGAGGTAGATAGTCATATTAGGGCACTTTTAGAATCGTTAGAGGACTGAGAGGAAGTCTAACAGTCGGTAATCACAACAGCCTTGTAGGGTTTCCTAGGTTTCTTCCTGAGAAGGGTCGGGAAGTCTTAGCATTGAAATACCTTAAGGTTTAGTATTTTACGATCCCGGCTCCATACAACAATAATACCATTAGAAGTCCATTCCTAGTCAAGCTGGATTCAAGTCTAGGTAGTCGTTAAACTCATCTGAATCAAACCTTAGTCTCCGTTCATCTTTTAGTCTAAATCTAGTTAATTAATTAGTTTAATATAGATTTCCTAGTTTTTCAGTAACCCCCCCAAACAACAAAACAGTTAAGTACAGTTAGGTTAGAGTCAGTCTAGTCAGAGTCTAGTTAACGTAGTCAGTAGAGTCTCGTGGGTTCGATACTCGGACTTACTTAGGCTATACTGCATTGACCGGTACACTTGCCGGTGGTGTGGTCTAGGTTTTAGAGAGTCTGTTTTTATAAATTTAAAACTTAGAGAGTCTAGTTTAGGGTTTAATTTAGTTAATTTATTTAGACCACTTTTTGCTACATCAAGTTTATACACTCTCGCCTGTAGCGCATGAAATTCAGGGTTTATCCCCAATATGCTAAGGATTCTTTTCAGGATATCAGGGGTTCTGCCCTTGGGCATTCGGAATTCGTTCGAGTCAAAAGGTAAATACATTTGTGTCTTTGTCAAACGCAGGGGACACACATTATTCTAATTCAAAGGATGGATCCAAGTTTATAAGTATGCACTGGGGACAAATTTATGATAAAGGATTGGGACTGATTCTCTAAGAATCTCTGGTATGATCTCTCCTTTTTATTTGGAGAATTTATAGGTTATATTTCAATATCCCTTTTAAGATATCTTTCAGGATATCTCCCAGGATACATTTATGATATGTGTTCCTAAGAATGTTCAAAGCAAACAGTTTTCACAAGTAAAATTTGTGTGACAATAATAATAAAGTCAAAAGGGTAGTTATATTATTAACATACCAAAAGATGTGCTCTTAGTTTCACCTCAAAACAAGGCCCATCCACTAAGAGCACTAGTAGTTCATAACCATATTTACCCAACAGTTGAGGGCTTCGTCTCAAACCGAGACCCATCCACCTTCAACTGTTGTATTGTTCAAAAAGCATGCAAGAAATGTAAATTGTTCAGGTACGGGAAAGTAAAATGCAGAAAAGTAAATTGTTTGTGGAACTACAGACCAACATTCAGATTCAAAAAGGTGGGCTCTGGCCTTGGCACGTATATCCGTCATCGCCCACCTAAATGCCCTCACACAGCGGCATCACCTCCAACCTTCTCAGACTTCTCCGCTCCAGCATCTTGACCAGCATCCTGCGCAGCATCCTGACCAATGTCCATTTCAGCATCACCTCCAGCATCCTTCTTCTCTCCAGCTTGGACCACCACCTCCGTTGACTTGGAAGACTCACCGGCTTCAGCAGGAAGTGGCACAGCTTTGCCTCCGAGCTCCTTCAATTTAGCCACCCAGGATTCGACTGGCCAAGATGGACAAACAAGGCCCGTCTCCTTGGCCTCATAGGCCATTTTGATGCGTGCTTGTAGCAGGGAGACGATAGCAGAAGCCTTGATTCCCTCTCGAAAGCTGATCAAGGCCTGATCATGGTCCATTTGAACGCTGGCAAGTTTGACCTCAGCATCTTGGGTGACCTTCTTTAGCAAGCTTTCATAGTGCCGGCTCTTTGCTTCGGCAATAGCACCTTGGTCAGCAACGGTGCTCTCGAGCTGCTTGATCCTAGCTTCATGAAGTGCCACAGTACCACAAGCGTCATTGTACAAGTGGAGCAAATGCTGGAGGCCCTGTACATTGATCACAGGTATGGGGTTAGAATGTATGCTGACTAAGACATCCTACCAGGATATCCTGTTAGGATATACGTGCAGGATATATGTGCAGGATATACATGAAGGATATGCGTCAGGATATTACCTTGTTGAGGAAGGATGTCATTGGCTCTAAGGAGTCGGAGAAGCTGAGTTCATCATAGGAGAACCCTTCTGAGCCAGGAGTACTGACCTCAAGGCCCTTTCTCTTTTTCGCTGCGGAAGCACGGGTTCTTGGATTGGCCTTGGGAGCCGGGAGTGGCTTGGAGCTGGTGGTAGCAGGAGTCTCCTTCTTGACTATGGCTGGAGTTGGATAGCTGTCAAGTTCATCCAGGTCTAGATAGACTGGGACTTTGCTGGAATCTGCACACAGGGAGTAAATTCTAAATCCCTCCTATAAATAACAGATAAGAAGCATATGTGTGCAGGATATCTTGCAGGATCCTTACCAGACATGTTGGCACTTGAAAGAGGACTTGGGGTTGGTGGAGAAGGGTTGAAGCTTCTTTCTGCCTCTGGGAGAAGTCTAATGGCGTCTATTCTTTCTTGGGAATTAGCAAGAGGATGAGCAATCTTCCTGAAATCAGCTGCACAATAAAGAAGATAAATTAGTTCAGGATATGGAACAGGATAAGCGACAGGATCATTCTTAAACCCTAAATCCTACCCTTTTCAACCATTGTACCGGATATTCCGTTCCACCAGGGATTGAGTCCCTTTTTACAAAGAAAAACTTGGATTGCCAACCATCCTCGTTCCTGGTGGCACGAAGTATCAATGGGTCACCGGAAGTAGAATAAAATAGAAATCTACATGATCCGTGGCATCTAAGCTTGTAAGCCAGGGGGAGATCATGGATGGAAAGATCAGGAATGCGGTTTCTCTTGATCTGGTCAAGAACAGATAAAACACGCCAGAGCATTGGCATTGTCTGGCTAAAAGAGATTTTTGTGATATTAAAGAATTCGGTAATGAAGTCCGGAAAGGGGAATCGTAGCCCTAGGGTAAAAGGGAAAGCACTAAAGCATATCCACTCGTTGGAGACCATATCTGACCGGATTTCACGGTCAAACGGTCTAAATACGGTTCCTTCCGGGAAGATACCGGAGGATTTTAAGGCTGACAGGTGGGCACTATCAAAGGTACAGGCTTCCTTCTCCGGTTCTTGGAGAAGGTTTTGTTGGAAGAACGTAGGGGCCGAGTCACCTGAACTAGATCTTGTTTGGCGCGGCATTTGATCGCCTGAATTTTTCGCCGGAGAGAAAAGATGAAGATAAGTATGAAAGATAGAGAGAAAATGTACCTTTTCCTTGTCGATTATGATTAAAAAAGGGATGAGGATGAGAAGATATAGGGCATGATGAGTAGATATAGGCTGAGTAGTTGCAAACGGTCACATCACAGGTCTTATCTCTTAATTGCCTCGGTTTGCGTAAAAAATGTAACCGTTAGTAATGAGGATACTAAACGGTAACATTTTTGGGGACAATTGTTGGGGCTAATTTCTGAGCTCATATCCTGAGAAATATCTTGGCTTATATCTTGATTAAATAATGTCTGTTCATATCCGGGGTGCAGATTCAGGGTATTGGTAACATCCTGAATGGTATCCTCAGGATCACTAACGGATTATGTGCAGGTACGTGGGCTGGAAGCTAGCAATGTTCACAAAGACTTATTCTGCGGAAGACTCGGTCCAAACCGTTCAAAGAAAGACGTTGAAGCCTTATTACTCGGTCTACAACGTTCGTGATGGAATATTCGGAGCATCCCATATTTATAGGGATATTTGTTTGTATTTCGTTACTATAAATAGGAGGAACACCAGATCGAATAGGACACAACAATTTCACTGCAATCACACTCACTACACACTAACACTTGTTCTTTCGCAATTTGTACTCTCACACGAATTCATTGTAACACTTAGCGATCTGGTTGATATCCTGCACTGTATCCTGAAGTTTAAAGCAATAAGAAGAACAAGGCAGCTGCGATTGTCAGCTCCCGAGGTTTTATGCCGGCGATCTAGATTGATCAAGGGCTTTCCTCGTACATCTCGTGTCGTTTCCTTTACTTTTTGCTTACTATTTGCTCACTGTTTGATCGCAGATACAGCTCAATATCCTGAGCCGTATCCTGAATACTGATTTTCTAAATAACTCACCAAGCATATTTTCTATAAACTTTCTAGCACACTACCTCACATTACTAATTTGATCACTAAATTGCTTCGGTAATTTTTTACCAAAACAAAGTTTATACACTCCCGCCTGTAGCGCATGAAAATTTGGGATTTTCCCCAGGATACTAAGGATTTATCTCCAGTATATTTTTGGGTTTTACCCCTATAACACAAGAATTGTCTAAACAGTTGGAACTAATGTTCAAAAATTTTATGAAGTGTTTAAAGACTTCATGCACAGGGGACATTCCTTCTAAAGCAATTATGTGAAGCTCAAAAGATCAAGATTGGGTTAAGTGTCTCGGACTGGGGACATCTTAGCACGAGAAGTTGCAAAAGGGGTTGGAGTTTAATACTAGGGTTACACTCAGTTCCTGGTATGATCTTTCCTTTGTAAACCTTACATGAATTTTTTAACTCTGATTAAGGCTCAAATATCCTGAAAAGGATATGTCTTTAGGATATATCTTCAAAATGTGTTTTTGGGATACGTTTCGGGATATTTGATTGAAATATCTGGGAAATGATACTTAGATTGAAAATTAAAACTTTGATCAAACAAGTGTTGTCAAAACAGGTTTTAGAAAATAGACTATCTTTTATTCTTTAAAAATTCTGTCTAAAATTGTTTGGAAATTTTATGAAGGTCTTTGTAATATATCACTGAGCATATTGATCAGGATATTTTCAAAAGATAGTCGCGCAAATTTTGCAAAGCTAAAATCTACACTAAGAAATGCATGACATAAATTAGAGGGCAATAGCAAAGCAACTGAAAGGTGAAATTGTTTGAAATAAGCAATACCAGTTGGTAACCGAAGGCTTCATCCTAAAACCTAGGACCCATCCGCCTTCGGCTATCAAGTTGTTCTAATGCAGAAATAGAAACTGTTCATATGACAAGAAATAAAATTGTTCAAACATAAGCGTAACTCTCGAATTTAAGGGAAATGAGTTTTAGGAGGCAGCGCCTTCTTCGTTTATGGCATTTTCAGCAGCATCCGTCTCGGGATCAACCTGAGCTTCCCTCTCAGCATCAATTGGTTTTTCGACTACCTTTGAAGATCATTCAGCTGCAGGTTTAGCAGGAGTGCCACCAAGACTCTTCAGCTTTGTTTCCCAGGCATTGATGTCCCAGGAAGGGCATTCGAAGCCCAATGCTTTGGCTTCGTGGGCCATCTTTAGCCTGGCCTGGAGAAGGGAAGTGATGATAGAACTTTTAAGGCTTTCCTGGTAGCTGATCATATCTTGTTCATGTTGAGTATGAGCAGCGTCAAGATCGTTTTGAGCCTGGAGAGCAGCTTTGCCGAGAGCAGCCTGGTGTTCTTGGGTTATAGCCTTGAACTTGTCCTCGTAATGCCGAGATTTGGCGGCTGCAATCATACCCTGATCAGAGATGGTGACCTCGACTTTCTTCAACTTGGATTCAAGCGTCTTATTGAGCCCACAGGATTCCTGATATAAGTGAACCAGACGTTCGAGACCCTGCAAATTAAAAGGACATGTATTGGTTTTGTTAAATACTTATAAGCAGTATAAGGTGTAGGATATGGCTCAAGGATATTAACCTGGTTGAGAAAAAAAGTCATGAATCTGCTTGCCTCAATGAACCCGTGATTCTCATAGGGGAATGTATCAGAGATAACAGGAGAATCAGGCTCTTTTCTTTTACGAGAACTTAAACTCCGGGGCTTAGTAGCTGGAGAAGGTTTGGGAATAATGATGGCCTTGGAGCTGCTGGGCTTGGATGAGGTCGTGGCCTTAGGACTAGGTTCCTTCTTGATCTGGACCTAATCAGAATAACTGTCCAGCTCATCAAGGTCAAAAACCTCAGGGATCTTGGCTGGTGCTGCAAAAAGGGAAAAGTCCTCTATACTTATTGTTATTCATTATATTATTGCATTGATTAGTCATTTCAAAACTAACTCTTACCAGACATTTCGGATGATGAATATTGGCTGGAACTCGGGATATGTGTGGTAAAACTCCTGTCACTTGCAGGCAACTGGTAAATTGCTTTGATCCTTTTCTCAGATTCTGCGGTGGGGGGAGCTACTTCCTTAAAATTCACTGCGAAAAATATCAAATAAAAAGATGTTAGCACAAGATAAAAATTTAGAAGTACATGGGGACATTCATGATCCTACCGGTGGTTAACCACTCCACCGGAAGACTAGCACCCTCACGAATGGAGTCTCGTCTGACGAAGAAGAACTTACGTTGCCATCCATCTTCGTTTTTGGTAGCTTTAAGAACAAGGGGTTTGCTAGAAGTTGAAAAAAGCAAACACCGACTGGAGCCGTGGGATCGGAGGCGGTAAGCGATTGGCATATCTTCGATGCAAAGGTCGGGACAGTGAAGGTTTTTGATTTGGTTGAGTACGATTAATACCCTCCAGACCATGGGCATGGTTTGGGCAAACGAAATACCGGTAGTCCAGAAGAATTGCATCATAAATTCGGGAAAGGGGTACCGGAGACCTAGCGAGAAAGGGTATGCCGGGAAGCAGACCCAATCAGCGGAAGAAACGTCCGATCGAATTGATCGATCAAACGGTCTGAAGACCGTGCCATCGGGAAAAGCACCGGAAGCTCTCAATGTTGCAATGTCCGCGTTATCAAAAGCACAGATCTCCTTCTCGGGATTTTTAAGAAGATTTTGCTGGACAAAGGCCTCAGATGATTCGCCGGTTTGAGAAAAAGTTCTAGTAGCCATTGCAAGTAAAGAAAAAGAGATTGACAGGAAATGAATGAGAAGTAAGGAATTACCCGGAGACTCCGATGATGATATCTGCTTTTCAAACAAGAAGAGAGAAGATATAGGAGCATTATGGATGTCCATCGAGTTAAAAGCGCATTGGAAGTTGCACAATGTCATCTCAAACGTCACCTCGTTTTAATTGCCTCGGTCTGCGAGACAGAGTTTGTAAAAATATATCCGTTGGATTGGTATACCAACAAATATATTTGGGGACAATTTTTATGGGTCGTTTTCAGAGCATATATATCTTGACTAATATTATGCTTTTGATTGTTTATCTGTGACCAGGATACCGGATCAGGATATTGGTAACATCCTGGTGCGATATCCTGGTATTAACTAATTAATCACGTGCAGGTTAGAAGCTGTAGGTCACTAACGGTCAGTTGGACTTCTTCTCCTTAAGACTCGGGCAAACTAGTTACAAGAGAGACGTTGAACCCGAAAGACCAGGTCTACAACGTTCAAGTGGGAATATCCGCCGGATCCCGGTTTAATAGGGTAGTTTGTTGCATTTCTTTTACTATAAATAGATGGGGCCGATCAGATTAAGGCACGCAATTTTTTACACACACTTTGTTCTCTATCTTCTAGCAAACACTACACAAACACTTGTATTCGAATTACCTTGTAACACCTAGTTGATCCGCATTGCATCCTGCACTGTATCCTGATATTTGAAGTAATAGAAGAACAAGGCAGCTGCGATTGTCAGCTCCCGAGGTTTTGTGCCGGCGATCTAGATTGATCAAGGGCTTTCCTCGTACATCTCGTGTCACCCTTTACATTTTCGCTCATTATTTGATCATAGATACAGCTCTATATCCTGAGCCGTATCCTGAAACTGTTTTTGCAAATAATCTGATTAAGATATTTTCGACACTTGTTTCTAGCACACTACCTCACTTAACTAATTTGATCACTAAATTGCTTCGGTAATTTTTGACCAAAACAGCTATCACTTTGCCTCGTTGCATCAAAACACATCCGAGCCCTGAATATGACGCATCCGAGTAGACTACCAAGTCTTCGACTCTGTCTGGAAACGTTAATACCAGAGCGTGAGTTAGCTTCTTTTTTAGCGTTTGGAACGCCCTTTCTTGTTCAACACCCATATGAATCTTTCCTCTTTTCGAGTTAATTTAGTTAACGGGGAAGCAATCTTGGAGAAATCTTGAATGAATCTCCTGTAGTATCCCCCAAGCCCTAAGAAACTTCTAATTTCCGAAGGATTCTTCGGAGGGCTCCATTTTGCCACAGCCTCTATCTTTGACGGATCTACCAATATTCCAACGACACTTATGATATGGCCGAGGAATTGTACCTCTCGTAACCAAAAGGCACACTTTGAAAATTTCGCATACAACCTTTCTCGTCTGAGTGTCTCTAACACCTCCTGCAAATGATGCCCATGATCTGCCTCACTTTTCGAATACACTAGAATGTTGTCGATAAACACGATTACCGACTTATCCAACATAGGCTTGCAAACCCGATTCATGAGATCCATGAAAGCCGCGGGTGCATTAGTCAACCCGAATGACATCACGAGGAACTCGTAATGTCCGTACCGCGTGCGGAAAGCTGTCTTCGGTACATCCTCTTCCTTGACCTTTAACTGGTGATACTCCGATCTAAGGTCGATTTTTGAAAGCCAATTTGCACATTGTAATTGGTCGAATAAATCGTCTATTCTCGGAAGCGGGTATCGATTCTTCACCGTGAGTTTGTTTAACTCTCGGTAATCAATACACATTCGCATGCTTCCGTCTTTCTTTTTCACGAATAACACCGGTGCGCCCCAAGGAGACACACTCGGCCTTATAAATCCTTTATCGAGCAAGTCTTGAATCTGCGACATTAGTTCTTGTAGCTCCGATGGCGCGAGTCGGTACGGCGCCTTTGCTACGGGTTTCGCGTCCGGAACCAATTCAATTCCGAACTCTACTTCCCGTTCGGGTGGTATTCCCGGTAAGTCTTCCGGAAACACATCTTCGAAATCACGTACCACCGGTACATCTCCAATCGTTGGTAGTTCTTTCCCCGGTTCATTTGCATATATCATAAACGCTCTGCATCCGTGCCTCATGAGCTTATGAGCTTTTAACATCGAGCATATCACAGGATTGCCTCGTTTCTAGCCATAGATTGTAACGTGTTTTCAGCTCGGAGATGTTAACTTTATCTCCTTACGGTAACACATGACTTTCGCGTGGTGTCGGGATAGCCAATCCATTCCAACCACCACTTGGAATTCTCCCATTGACATCGGGATTAGATCTATCAAGTATTCTTCGTCATCGATGCTCAATTTACAGCCTTGACAGACATCACACACTATGATACTCTTGTTATCCCCTATTTCAACTTCTAAGGGCACAGATAATTTCGTCAATACAAATGAAGGATGTCAAATAAATCCAAGTGAAATAAAGGATACTCGTATCAAATAATATACATGCAGGAATCGAGTTTATTGCGAATATACCTGAGACCACATCGGGTTCTGTTTTCGCTTCAACCGTTGTTAGTTGGAAGGACCTGGCCTTTGCCTTCGGAGTTTCTGTTGGAGATTCTTTGGTGTCTTTCTTTCCAACCAAGTCCGGACATTCGAACTTCTTATGGCCCGGTTGGTAACACTTGTAGCATACAGAGACCTTTCCCGAACATAATGACATTGTGTGCCCCGTCTTCCCGCATATGGGACACGGTTTGTCTTTAAAGCGACACTCACCCTTGTGCCCTTTCCCGCACACTTTGCAACTCGGTGATCCACCCTTCACATCAGTCTTCTTTGCCGACTCAGTCGTTCGAGCCTTCTTTGTGGGGCTCGGATTAACATCCACTGCCCTTCGTTCACCTCGTTCGATTTGCTTTTTAAGTTCAATTTCTCTTTCCCGGGCCGTATTTATAATCTCGGTGAGCGTCTCATACTTGGAAGGAGTCATAAACTCTCGATATTCAGCACTTACATATTATAATAATAATATATTTTCTGCTCCTCGGTAGTCACTAGCTCATCACAGAACATCAGCTTATCCATGAATATACCCGTGATTTTATCAATTGTTTCACCCCTTTGCTTTAACTGGATGAACTCCTCCTTGATTCTGTTGATGACCACCTTGGGACTGTGATGTTTAAGGAATGGTACCTTAAACTCGTCCCATGTCATGACCCTTGCCGCTTCGGCTCCAATCTTTTTCTTTTTGTTATCCCACCAGTCTTTGGCTTGACCCCTCAACTGACCCGTTCCGTAAGCCACAAAATCGCTCACGTCACAGTGGGTCCCTTCAAACACCCTTTCGACATCGCTTAGCCATCTTTGGCATATTATCGGGTCAACCTCCCCATTGTAAATTGGCGGTTTACACGCCATAAACTCTTTGTATGAACAACCCTTATGTTCTCCGGATTTTTCTTTCATAAGGTTGACATTGTCTTCCAACCTTTTAACTCGTTCCTCAACTAACGATAGCACTGTATTTTGAATTTTGTCTATGAAACCAGATAGACTACCCTCAATTGCCTTCCCCACTTCTTCGACAATTACCTCTTTCATTTGTTCGGTGATTGTCGGCACCGGATCATTGTCACCCCTTTCCGTCATCTTGAAACTGAAATGTTTACATCAATTATTAAACATTTCATTTATAACATATACTTTATTTGCTTCGGTTTAGCCAAGTTCATAACTTGCTTTGACCGTTCTCATTTAGTGCACTTTCCGGGTTTGAGTGTATTAACACGCTTTTCCCGTGCACATTAATTCGCATCCCTTTTTCTCACATATGATAAGATACACTAAAATAATTAATTCTTACCGGATGATTGATCAAGCTTGAACCGAACACACTTTGTTGACAACCTTGAGCTCTGATTAACAACTTGTAACACCCTTCTAGTTATTATATAAATTTAATATAATATACACATTTTTAAACCCAAAATAATTCAATTCATTAAAAGATACGAAATGAATGTTTTATAGTGTCAACTTACTAGTAAACTACTAACTAGTTTAACATCCCAAAAATCATAATTTAAGTGATTACAACTTAAAACATTGTTTCAACAAGATTAAACAAGCACGGAAGCTTCAAAAGATAGTGTTCGGTTCTTGAAATGTTGCTTGATTGTCATCCGAAGCATGATCAACATCACCTAAGGTCAAAACCACATCAAAAAGTTAGTTTTGACAACGTTAGAATGGGTAAAAACAAGTTCTGAAATCAAACAATGAAAACGGAACAAAATTCTGCACATTTGGGTCTGTCGCGCCCCGCGACGGACCCCTTGTTAGCCTTCGCGGCCCGCGACTGACGTCGAGTACGCGACGATGAACCTAGTTTGGTGTCGCATGACGCGACACCCTGTTTTTCACAGACTGCTGCTTATTTTGAGCTGTAGATTTCCAGCTCTTAAGTTTGGCACAATTCTAACTTCAAACATTCATAACTTTTGATCCGAAAGTCCGTTTTAGGTGATTCTTTTTCCTATGCGTCCCTAATAAAATTACCGACGCGTCTATCATAATCATTGTATCAAAAATAGAATGTATGGACTGGAAGTCTATAAATGCATAATGTATTTATTTGACCCGTATAAAATTTACGCTAATTTAACCACTAACAATATTATGACCGCAAGGTGTATTTACCCCAACATCCGGGGTTTACGATCACCGGCGTTTCATTACCAAATCTATGGTTTCACGCTCTTGTGATCCGTCTTCGCTAAATGCTATTCAAAACACAATTTTACTACTACTAAACAATTATTCAACCCGTTTGGCTCATTTATGGAATCCTCCATTTCTAATGACTACCAAACGCTTTCTAATCAGTTTTTAACTCATTCAATCAAGTAGTGAACAACGTCACTTCAACTAATACCAATCTTTATACTAAAACACAACTATGAATGATGGAAATTTGCGTAATGTAACGGAACAAGTTACATACCTTCAAAGCACACCCTTCAAACGCGCATCACCACCGGCTTGTCCGCTTGACGTTCCGGTTTCCTTTCCTATAGAGTTCAACCGTAAACCGTTTAGAACTCTTTTATTATCATATAACACGTAGTTCACCAACTAGTACAAGTATGCGTTTTTGTTCAAATTTCAACATTTAGCCTTCTCTTAGGCATTTTTACAAACACTTTAAGGGCAGAATTTTACACAATTCATTATCAAGTTCATAACTTGTTATATAGCCAAAATTAACATCAATCGGGTAATTTCTTATAAATTTTAACATCAATAAATCAGAAATTACTTCATAAAAATCAGATTACAATAGAACAACAACCAAAATCCTAGTGTTTATCAAGTTCCTACAAAACCCACTAATCACCTTCATTGGTGTTCATGGAATTCACAAGAATTAAGCCTGATTTCAACATATAATTGTCTAGGGTTCACTCCTAGACAAAATATTATTTCTATTCCATCCATATAACATTCATACAACAACAAATTTCGAATTCTCTAAGTTCATCCAGAAATTCAAATAGAGATTTCCTATAAAATTCACATACTTTATGACCCCCCCTACTATAACAACTCTAAATTAAACCAACACCCTTGAATGATTTCCGACACCCTAATATACTTTAAAATATCCAAATATGTCCCAAAATACACCCCATACGTGAAAACGGGACCCGAATACCTTAAATATCATTAAAAATAATTAAAAATCTAGTTTTTAGAGTTGAGGCGGGCCGCGTAGCCCTTGGGTTAAACCCTACGCGGGCTGCGTGAAGGTGAAAGCTGGCTGAACCCTGGGCCGCCACGTGGCCCAACACATGTCGAGCCTACTAGCTGATCCGGATCACCTATGCCGTTGACCAGAGTTGACGCGTGTGACAACTGTGTTCTGTAAGCACCGTATAATGTAAAACAATGTTGGTTATCAATAAAACAATATGCTTTGGTGTTATTACATGTGTTCTTGTGTTTGATGATTTTACAATTTGATTCGATTTCGATTTCAAGCTTTAAATCACTTTCTGGAAGGTTATACGCAAGCTGGTGCTTAAACGCAATCAGTTTAACGCGACATACACTCCGGAACTGTGACGTAAGCCAAACATACCCTAAATATCCCTCACATAACTTAGAAATAAGTTTCGAAGGATTCGGTATGGCGAAAACATATTTATTTGAACTAAAGAACTAATTACGACAAAACTGCGAAACAAACGTTAGCGACCGCCCGGATAATATTTAAATCCCACAAATATTCTGTTATGATTAAAATCTTATTTTAATCAGGTTCGTGTTAAAAAATAAATTAAAACGCTTAAAAACGTTATTTTTCAAGTTTAAGCGCGTACCGTGTGTTTTTGCGCGACACAGTGCTTTTACTGCGAAACACAGACAACGTAGCCAGTCTTGGCAACTGAAACTTATTTCAGTAATATTTTGGCGAGTTTATTTTTATAGAATAATAAAAATAATTTAGAACGCCATAAATCGGGATTTGAACGCTAGATAAAATACCCGGTACATAATTAAACCATTCAACGGAACGGTGTTTAACCGGACAACCGGACTTTACCCAAAACATAAAAATATTGTCAAACATATTGTTTTTATTTTTTCTGAACTAGTTAGAGACCCCGAACACCCCAACACACTGTATAATTAATACCATACAAAAGACACTAACTACACACTTGGTTTCTAACTAGTTATGTAACTAGCCAATTTAGAATCCAACTAAACCAACCCCCCCCCCCAACCGATTATGACACATGGGAAATCCCCTTGATTTTCTTCTAATTGTTTAAGGGATATGTAGGGTACTTTAGATGACATAAGGACCAAAGGATTATGGAGTGTTGGAAGTTTGTTTTATAAACCCACTAGACACACATTTCTATCATCTTCACAACACATCTTCAACTCATACTTCCTCCTCCTCTCTTCTTCATTTCAGCAGCCACACATCACCACCATACACCCACCATCAAGTCACTTTCTAGCCATTTTCCATCCATACAAAGGTGCAAGAAGGTGAACAACAAAGCTCGGTGCGTTCGGAAGTTGAAGGACCGCTCTCGTTTTCTTTTATCCACCACTTTTCTACACTCGGACTCCCCTAGCCTTGTGCTAGTGGTAAGCACTTAGATCCTTGCATTTTACATGATTGTTGTGTGGTTAATGATGTTTAAAGATCAAAAAGGTAGAACTCTAATGAACATAAACAAATCTTGAACATCATCTAACATGTGGTAAAGTAGTGTTAAAAATGATGATGAAATATGTTAATGCATGATAAATCTAAAAAATATAAGTGATAATCTGCTGTAAGTATTATTGTGATCGCTAAACATGTTAACGGGATCAATCGAACACACTTTATAATGTTAAAAGATTGAAAACAGCTTGCTGATCTGCATTTCCAGCCGCCTTTAACTGGCTGTAACCAGACCGTAACTTAATGAAAAATGTATTTTCTTAAGTCTATAATGTGTTATTATAAAATACGGTTCTAATGACACCGGAATCATAATTTTTGGACTCCGTTTACTATTTTTAAAGCGTCTTTTCGTAACAGCAGCTGGAGCTGCATTTTTCTGCTGAAAATATGCGTCCTGTTTTCAGTCATAAATTAAATTCTGTGTAGGGTTAAATCATGAAATTTATACCGTAGATGGTCACTGTTGTCTCCTCCAACTGGAATTACGTCAAACGGACTTACGATTAATTTTTAGTGAATTATTCCGTAGACTGCGATCAGAAAGTAACAAATCTGATTGCAGTCGGGAAAATGAATTTTTATAAAATATTGGTAATGAACTAGACCCCGATATTTTTACACAATAAAATTTGGATCGTTTAAGACATCCTGTAAAAATTTGGGAATTTTTAGAATAAGTTAACTATTTTATTTAAATGTCCGAAAACAGTCCAGTTTCGTATATATTAAAACAGAGATAACATAAGTAGCATTTTGCATGTCGAAGCGTGGGTTTGGATTATTAAAATCATTCTTATTTAATTTAGGGCGGATAAACAATTGAGGGATTGTGTTAACATTTAAAAACGCACCCGAAGGTGAGTACATAGTCCCCTGTTTTACTATTTTCAATTGTTTTGGGGTGATTCATATGTATCTAAACGATTTCGATGTTTTAACGATGGTTTCAAAACGAGTAAGATGGTTTATACCAAACTAATAACGATTTCGATAATGTGAATAATCTTGTTGGTTGTAATTACATAACGAATGACATTCATTAATTTCGGCCAAACCGACCAGTATTAGGTTATGGTACCATAGGATCCGACAAATCCCGTTATCAGACCGGACCCATGGTTATGTGTGGGTTAGGTGGGTAACGACCGAATCTGATGATTGTTAACTTACCCTTTGGAGGTTTGTTAATGCGAAAACGAGTTGATCAATAGACGAGTCACACGGGTTTGAATGTTATTAGCGAGACGACCAAAAGTAGTTTCACGATCTAAAACGAGAATGATTTAAAAGACTAAAGCGATGTTTGACAAATTAAACGATTTAGGTAAACGATTGGTCTTCGGTTAGTGTTTAGATAACGGGACGGGGGTGATGTGATGAAGGCGTGGTGGATACGCCGCTGGTACTTCCTATATATATGTTTTCATCATATTACATACCGAGCGTTATTTAGTTCACTTGGGTAAACAATTGGAAGCGATGTCACACAAACGAGGTTTTCGAAATGATATAAACTATACGAGTTTTATTACGAGAATGATTTACGATTTGGTTTACGAAAACAAATGTTTTGGGTTAAGATTCATGGCTTCGAGGGTTATAAATTATAACCAAACTATTTTGATTTGGTTATTCATTTTACGATACAAACATTTTATAAAACAAGGTTTTCTAATGGCAATTAACGAAGTTGCACAATTTATTCCAACGTATAAACGAGCCATGAATCTGACACTCTCACAAAACCTATGTACTCGCCAGCATTTCTTGCTGACTTTGTTTTCACATATGTTTCAGGTGTTGTTGAATGATGTTGATTGCTAGGATGCATACTCACATAGGACTGGACGAGGCCTTAGTAACTTAATAAACTTGTTTATTTAGATTTCCAGACGATGTAAATATTTAAAGTTTAATAAAACGAAACTTCAAATTTCCGTGTGTTTTGAAACAATGATTCTGTTACAACACTCCCCGACAATTCCGCCGCGATTTGTTGTTTTACGCGGTCGGGGTGTGACAACGCAGGCCGCGTAGGCCTTTGTCTATTCTTACGCGGGCCGCGTAAAAGTCGAATTTAGGCCCTATAAATTGATTTGCTCGGATCTTCAGTCAGTTCGTCCCAAATCTTTCTTTCTCACTTAATTTCTTAATAGTAGGCATTATACTCGGGTCTAATACCCCCTAAATAACGAAGTTCTGCTCCGTTGTAAGTATTATAACCCATGGATACGTATTAAATACCCTGCCCGATTGATCTAGGGTTTCGTAACGGCTGTCGTGGTTCTGCCCGACGTAGTCGTTGGAATGCCGTCTCGGGGAGGGTATTACTAATGTTAAAATGAGTTATTATACTAACACGTGTGCATTTGTGTAAATTATAGATTGTCACCAGGAAACCCTAACGGGTAATCTAAGACAGCAATGTGAGTTGATCCGCTTTTTGTAAACCTTTTGTTAACTGTTTTTACAAAACCTCATACAATTAAATGTATATTAAGCAGTTATTGAGTATTTGTAAGAATACAATTATCATGAGTATGTTGGGGTTTTGTATACAAAATTTGTTACCACTTGGTCAAGGAGTAACATTTCCACAAGTCGGGTCTGACAATACCATGGATGTTAATTGATATAACTTGGAAACAAATGTAATTGCGAGATCGCCCTCAATACTGTACAATGGTTTTATTTAAACTTGATTAAACTGGGATTCACTCACCAGTATTTCCCACTGATAAATGTTTTAAAAACGCGTTTCAGGTAACAAACTGTGAAAGCCAAATAGAAGCCAGCTGGACAGCACTGAAGGCTTGGAAAAGTGGCAATAAAGTTACCTAAAATAAAATAGAAATTTTTATTAAATAAAATACGATTTATTCCTATGAAAATATATGTATGGCAAACTTGGGTTTTATCCCATGTATTTAATATTATGAAAATGTGGTATTTTACTCTGATCAAATGTTTCCTAACTACGGTCCTGATGAAAATTTCCACTGCCAAATTAGACAATACACGATACCACCGAAACTGGGTCGCGGCCGCCCGTTCCTGTATTTGTATAGGGGGGCGGGGGTTGCGACAGAAGGTGGTATCAGAGCTAAGCCACTGATTCAGCCACAGAAGTGTTCTGCTGACATCAAAATTCAAATTGTTAGGAAATAAATTACGGGAATACGTGCATAATTGTATTTTCTTGTTATGTGTTATTTGATTATTTGTTAGTTTATAGTATGAGCGACCAAGGACAATCTGACGCGTACCGTCAATTGTCTGGCTCGCCTAGAAGCGAAGGTGCCTTTTCTCAGCCTGCCCTCTCAGGGTACTCTGCTGATACGGAAGAAGGAATATTCGTGTTTAAGGCTCAGTCCGAGGAGCCATTCCCTCAGAAAAAGAGAGGATGGTTCAGTCGAGGGGCACATGAGCGTAGGAAGCGTATGAAAAAGTTACAAAACTAGAGAGCACTAGCAGCAGCTAAAAGGGAAACTGATGCCTATGCCCAGGATATGATTAATAGGGGTATAGCCAACATCCATATCCTAGCAACCACTACAGCTGACCCTAATCTGGAACATATGATAGCACCCCAACCACAACCACCAATTCCTGACCAACCAATGGAAATAGAAAACCCTGAAAATCATGTAGAAATGCATGATTTTAATCCGAAAGAAATACCTAGGGTACCTGCACCAAACCCCTTAGACCCAAATTACGACCCTTGGTGGGATGACAATAGGGACTATGTGCAACGTTACCCGATACAAAAAGCCATGCCCATGCCAAACATAGGAGCCTACCCAGGTTTGGATCCTTTAGATCCCTATTACCACGATGTATTCATTAGGGAGATTTTAGAGAATCCTTACCAATTTCAGGCCCCTACACCCCCATATCAAGAACCCGCACCCCTAATGAGTGCAGAAAACGTACAAGAACTTAGGACATTTGGTGAGGAAATCTTAGAGAATAGTGAACGAATGAGACAGGTGGGAGAGCGACTCGTCTGGAAGTATGACGAGCGCAATATGGATTTCTGGATGAATCCATATCCATGAATATGATGGTGGAGACGGTAGTAATAATAATAATAATAATAATAATGATAATAAAATAATATAATATGTGTGTATGTGTATGAAAAAAAACTACGGATGCCTATTACTAGTAGTGTAACTTTAAATTTCAGTCGGTATTGTAATTTTAATTTCAGTACTGGTGTGTAATAGATGCATAATATATGAAAATAGAGTAAGTCGCAATGATCGACGGTTTTAACCAAAATGCGTGTCATGTAATTGGCTATATTAAATATTATTTTGTGATATTAATACGTGGTAAATGTTTAAAATTCAGATGGCCGATGAAGGAAATCAAAAAAATCTAAATAATGATAACCAGAGTAACATTAACTTGGTTAATGAGAATCCGAGCATCAATAACAATGGAAACCAAATGGATAATAGTGCTATCCAACACATAGTGGCACAAGGAATTATAGATGCAATGCCATTTATTCTTCAAACTGTTAAGGACGCTGATAATAAAAGTAAACATAGCAGTAAGCGACCAATTGAACCAGAACACAGCGTGAACAATGGACCCATACTTCAAGTACCCATTCCCAAAAGAAGAAGAACCATGCCTTATGGTTGTTCTTACAAAGAATTCTGGTCCTGCAAACCCATAGAATTCTCGGGTAATGAAGGACCCATTGCAGCTCTACGCTGGATAGAAAAGACTGAGGCTGTTTTAAAAATAAGCAAGTGTGCTGAAAAAGATAAGATAATGTTTGCTTCTATTCTATTTAAGAACTCAGCATTAGAATAGTGGAACACTATCCTCCAGTCCAGAGGAAGTGATAAGGTATATAATATGGAATAGGAGGAATTTAAAAATATGGTAAAAAGAAAATCCTGCCCTCCCAATAAAAAGGAACAGATAGCAAATAAGTTTCTGAATTTAAGGATGACCGGGGTAGATAGTAAGGGTTATACTACCACATTCTTTGAATATGCTAGAATAGTACCAACCCTTGCATCACCTGAACCGGTATTAATCTCCCGTTACATCTGGGGATTAATTGGGGAGATTAGACATGTAGTCAAGGAAGCTAGACCCCAAACTATAGAAGAAGCTGTAGAACTAGCAAATACCTTGACAGATGAGTTAATCTGTACTAGAGAAAAAGACTAGAGGAGAAACCTAGCTCAAAGGCTTACCCAAGAATTCCGTTCTGGGAATTTCAACCGTAGGAATATAGGTTCTACCTCTGCACCATACTGCAAGGTCTGCAAGAAAAAGCATTCGGGAAAATGCTCCACTCACTGCAATTTCTGCAAGGCACCAGGACACAAGGAAGAAGATTGCAGGAGAAAATCCAGTAATGGACTATGCTTCAACTGTGGAGAAAAAGGTCATATCAAGCTGAACTGTCCAAAATTGGCTCCAGCTGCGAACAACAAGAACACTAAAAATGCTAAAGCATTTGTTCTGACTGCAGATGAAGCCAAAATAATTCCGGATGTCATAGCCGGTACGTTTTTAGTTAATGATTTTCTTGCTAAAGTATTATTTGACTCTGGTGCAAATCAAAGTTTTATTAATACTTCATTTTGCAAACTTCTTAATCAACCATTAACTAAACTCTCACAAGAATGTCTAGTCGAGACAGCGAATGGAGAAACGGTTATGATTTCTGAAATCTTGCAGGGAGCAAGAATCGAATTTTTAAATCAAAAGTATATTGCAAATCTGTACCCAATGAATCTGGAAGGATTTGATATTGTATTAGGAATAGATTGGCTAATAGCCAATAAAGCTAATATTTTATGTGATCAAAAGTCAATTCAAGTAAATTAACCAAAGGGTGAAAATGTCACGGCCCCCGACCCGGTTTGACCCGTTTCAGGAGCCGCGGGACAGAAAATCCCGTGGTATTTAATTAACAGCGGAAGTTTTCTTCAGGATCTTTTTAAAACTAAAATTTCCCGATTATTTTATTTCACAACTCGGGATAAAACCCCGGTAATTTACAATCATATGATTTCACTGAGAAATCTTTATTTTACAAAACATGTTTCTTTATTTTATATTGAGCCACTTTCTTTAAGCTTGTAGTGCTTCACGGCACTTTTCCTGGATCACAACAGATTACCTGAAACATGTTTGAAAAAAAAATTTGTCAGCGGGAAATACTGGTGAATCATTCTTTTTACTAAAAGGACTCGTTTGTTATAATTTACAGTATTAAGAGCGATTACAATGTTTCTGATATCAAACCAACTACCCACGGTATTTTGTCACTCGAACCATTGGCCCTCCCATTGTCCAATGGTGTCTGTGACTATGGTCATATCACCCCTTGGCTGCCCCAATGGTGAAGATTATCAAGTAATGTATACAAAACCCCACATACCGGCTGTAATTTGGTGATTACAAAGACTTAATCCCTGTAATTATAACCTTGAAAATATTTAAGAATTTATAAAGTATTTTGATAAAAAGAGAATGACTCACATTGCAGATTTAATTGAGCAGAGCCTAGCCTACTGATTAGCCTTTTAACCTAAATTAATAACATGCACACAACTCGGTTAGTAACTTAATACAGCATTTATGATAACTCACGAGATTAAACCCTCACATCGAATGACAAAGTGCTATACTTAAACATCCATTGAATTAACAACGAATGACAAAAAATAAACCCTAATGTGGGCAGCACTTAAACATCCATTGGATAGTTTAATCGATCGGACATTGAATCGTAGCAGCGATCGAGTTATTACCCTGTTATTGCGGTAGCACTTTGTGAATCATGTGTGTTTTTTGTAGTATTCAGACAATATCTCAACGTACAATTTGAGTTTGAACGTCGAACTAACGCACAATTGCATGAAACAGACGCTACTATTTATACATGAAAAACGGCTCCCTCGCGTGGCGCGAGGGGCCTTCGCGTGGCGCGAGAGACACAGGTCTACCATAGGGTAGCCTCGTGTCCAGGTAGCTCAGCTGAGTTGGTTTCGCGTTAAAATTCAACGTACACGTAAAACTGTTTAGATATTACCGACTAGGGTTTACCCCCCCCCCCCTGAGTTTTAGGGGCCCTGATCCTGATTCCGATTGTTCTTAAAATTTTAGGGTTTATGCAGAATCACTTGGGTTTCTTAATTAGGGTTTCTTATTGAATAAAATAATATAATAAATAGGACTTTTGATGAGAGTTGTTACATCCTCCCCACCTTAATAAAAATCTCATCCTCGAGATTTATTGGAATAATTAAGGATATTTTCGCTTCATATCTGATTCCAGCTCCCAAGTGTATTCAGGTCCTCTCTTCGAATCCCACTTTACTTTAACTAGCACTAGTCGTTTGTGCTTGAGAAACTTCACTTTTCTGTCTTCTATCTGAAGAGGTTTCTCAACAAATTTTAACTTTTCGTTTACCTCTATATCTTGGAGAGGTACTACCAAAGATTCGTCTGATAGGCATTTCTTGAGGTTGGATATATGAAATACATCATGTACTCCAGCTAACTCCTCTGGTAGTTGTAAACGATAAGCAACTGGACCTATACGTTGGATCACTGAAAATGGTCCTACGTATCTTGGACTTAGCTTTCCTTTCTTACCGAATCGAACAACTCCTTTCCAAGGAGAAACTTTCAACAGTACTCTGTCTCCAACTTGGAATTCTAACGGCTTACGTCGATTGTCGGCATAGCTCTTTTGACGATCTCGAGTTGTCTTCAGTCTTTCCTTGATTTGTGTAATCTTGTCGGTCGTCTCTTGCACTATTTCAGGACCTGACAATTGACTTTCTCCTATTTCTGCCCAACAAACTGGAGTTCTGCACTTTCTTCCATACAGTGCCTCGAATGGGGTAGTTTCAATACTTGAATGATAACTATTGTTATAGGAGAATTCAATTAAAGGTAAGTGATCATCCCAGTTTCCACCAAAATCTATCACACATGCTCGGAGCATCTCTTCTAGAGTTTGTATCGTCCTTTCACTTTGCCCGTCTGTTTATGGATGATATGTTGTACTCAGATTTAGTCGAGTTCCCATTGCTTCTTGGAAACTTGTCCAAAAATGAGAAGTGAAACGACTATCTCTATCTGATACAATGGAGAGTGGAACTCCATGTAAGGATACAACTTCATCTACATACAACTTTGCCAATCTTTCCATGCTAAAGGTTTCTTTCATAGGTAGAAAGTGAGCTGATTTGGTTAATCGATCCACAATTACCCAAATCGTATCATTACCTTTTCTGGTTTTTGGTAACTTAGTAACAAAAACCATTGTTATGAGTTCCCATTTCCATACAGGCATTTCCAGTTGTTGTAGTAGACCTGAAGGTTTCTGGTGTTCTGCCTTAACTTGTGAACAAGAAAGACATTTAGAAACATATCTAGCTATGTCCTTTTTCATTCCTATCCACCAGAAATTATTTCTTAAATCTTGGTACATCTTATTATTTCCTGGGTGCATGGTATACCTAGATTTATGGGCTTCTTCTAAAATTTTATTTCTTAATTCTCCATGCTTAGGTACCCAAATTCTACTTTTGTGGAATCTCCAAATTCCATCAGCTCCTTGTTCTAATTCTTTTATTCGTCCCTTCATTCCTTCAGCATTATTCTTGATTGCTGTTTCTTGAACATTCTTCAATTGTTCCATTAAATCTAATTGTAGATTTAACCTAAGAGCACGAACTCGTCGTTGTTTTTCATGGTACTTACGACTTAAGGCATCTGCAACTATATTTGCCTTTCCTTCATGATATTGAATATCACAGTCGTAGTCACTTAGGATTTCCACCCATCTCCTTTGCCTCATGTTTAACTCTTTTTGCCCAAATATATATCTTAAACTTTTGTGATCTGTATAGACAGTAAACTTACTTCCATACAGATAATGTCTCCAGATCTTCAGGGCAAAAATTACGGCTCCTAATTCTAAGTCATGAGTCGTATAGTTTTCTTCGTGCTTTTTCAATTGTCTTGAAGCATACGCAATTACCTTCTTGCGTTGCATTAGCACACATCCAAATCCTAGTTTTGAAGCATCACAGTAAACTTCAAAATCTTCAATTCCTCCTGGTAAGGCTAGGATTGGGGCATTTGTTAACTTTTGCTTTAGAATCCTAAAAGCTTCTTCTTGTTTAGGTCCCCATTCAAACTTAACTGCTTTACAAGTTAGCTTAGTTAATGGTACAGCTATCTTAGAAAAATCCTTAATAAACCGTGTATAATATCCAACTAAACCTATAAAACTTCTAATTTCCATTGCTGATTGCGGAACCTTCCATTTGGTAATTGCCTCTATCTTAGCAGGATCTACATGAATACCTTCATGATTCACCATGTGACCTAAGAATTGCACTTCTTGCAACCAAAATTCAAACTTCGAGAATTTGGCGTAAAGCTTTTCTTTTCTTAGCAAAGTTAAGAGTGAATGCAAATGATGGCAATGCTCGTCCTGACTTTTGGAATAAATAAGTATATTGTCGATGAAAACAATTACAACTTTATCCAAATACGGTTTACAGATCCTGTTCATCATGTCCATGAATGCTGCAGGTGCATTCGTTAATCCAAAGGGCATGACTGTAAACTCGTAATGACCATACCTAGTTCTGAAAGCAGTCTTAGGTATGTCTTCTTCTTGTACCTTCAATTGATGATATCCGGAGCGTAAATCTATCTTAGAAAAAATATCTAGCTCCTTGAAGTTGATCGAATAGATCATCAATCCTAGGTAATGGGTATCGATTCTTAATTGTAACCTTATTCAATTCTCTATAATCAATACACATTCTCATTGAACCATCCTTTTTGTTAACAAACAACACTGGTGCTCCCCACGGGGATGAACTAGGTTGTATGAAACCTTTACTTAGTAATTCATCTAATTGCTTTTTCAGTTCTAACATTTCTGTGGGAGCTAACCGATAAGGTGCCTTGGCTATCGGTATAGTTCCGGGAATTAAATGAATTCTAAATTCTACCTCCCTATCTGGTGGTAATCCAGGTAACTCTTCTGGGAATATATCTGGGTATTCTGAGACTACCAGAATCTCCTTAAGTTCTTTACCCTTAGTATTAATGATTACTGAAATCATATATACTATTCCTTGTTTTCGTTCATAGCTAGCAACTTTCATTACGGATATGAACTTCATGGGCTTTCGTGATTTATCTCCTGTAATCATAATTACTTCTTCGGTGGGTGCTTGAATTTCTATGGAATTCTGATCACAAAGAATTCGAGCATGGTTGGCTACCAACCAATCCATTCCTAACACAACATCAAATTCGGCTAATTTCATAGGTAATAGGTTTGCAAAGAATTTATGACCTGAGAGTTCTATATTTTCCTTTTGCAAAACTTTATCTATGCTAACAGAATTTCCATCTGCCGTTTCGACTGTAAAAATCTGCCTAAGGTTGGTTAAAGGTAAGTTAAGAGCTTGGCAGAATGAAGTATTTATAAAACTTTGGTTTGCACTAGAGTCAAATAATACTTTTGCATAACGTACCAGCATTCACGTCAGGAATCATCTCGGCTTCCTGAGTAGTTAACTGAAAGGCTCGAACATTCTTCTTAGTAGCTCCGTCGGCTGTCTTGGCTTTGTTGTCTGCTGGTTTGACCACTTTAGGACATTCTGTTTTGAAATGTCCTGCTTCTCCACAATTGTAAAAAATTATGGATTTCTTCCTGCAATTTTCTTCACGATGTCCTACAACTTTGCAAAAATTGCAGGTTATATTACATTTTCCAAAATGTTTCCTTTTGCAATTCCTGCAGTAAGGCGGATTGGAGGATTGTCCTGTTCCTCTTTTCCTGAAACTGCTGTTATTACCCGTACGAAATCCTTGGGTAATTTTCTGAGCCAATTCTTTCTTCCTGTTTTCATCTCGTGTGCGTACCAGTTCGTCAGTTAGGGTATTAGCTAACTCCACTACATCGTCAATAGTACGAGGTCTCGCAGCTTTAACGATGTTACGGATTTCACTAATTAGTCCCCAAATATAGCGAGAAATGAGTACCGGTTCTAGCGAAGCCAGCATTGGTACTACTCTAGCATATTCAAAGAATGTCGAAGTATAACCGCGACAATCTACCCCCATCATTCGATGGTTTAAGAACTTATTTGCCATTTGATCTCTTTCATATTCGGGACATAATTTTCTTTCTACAAGACTCTTAAATTCTTCCCAATTCATAGCATACGCCATCATCCTTCCTTTTGCTTGTAACACTGTGTTCCACCATTCTAGCGCCCCTTCCTTAAAAAGATTTGACGCGTACATGACCTGATCGTCTTTGGCACATTTACTTATTGTAATTACGACCTCTGTTTTCTCTAACCAACGCAGTGCCGCAGTTGCTCCTTCATTGCTTGCAAATTCAGCGGGTTTGCAAGCAAGAAATTCTTTGTAAGTGCAACCAGGTGTTGCAACTTTCATTTTCTTAGGGAGCAGAGCCTGCCGTGGATTATTATCGTGATTAGTATGATTACCTCATCCATTTACGCTATTACTGAAGTTATCTTCAGAAATACGTTTGCTAGGAATGATTTGTTGAGGTTCGATTGGATTTCTAACACCAGCAACTATTGCTGGAATAGCGTTGGCTATCCCTTGAGCAACGATATTTTCTATATCCTGCCTATTTAAAAATTGATCCTCCGGGTGTTGCTCAGATTGATTAACCTCATTAACGGGTTCGTTATTAGCGTTTTCCATCTGATAATTAATATATATATATATATATATTTATTAGTATCGAATAAATAACAATTATACACAAAACAATCATATAAATTTCACAAAGCACATATAGCCAAAACTATCGATTTCTCGATTCCTATTTTATATATTTTATAGTATGCATCAATACACACCATTATCTTACACAAGTTTTATTTTAGGTTATTTCACAAGCTATATTTTACTTGTTTATTTACAACCATAGTTTCACAACCTACTATCCTTCGTCATTTGTTATTTCAGTAATGGCGTTCCCTCTCATCGTACTTCCAGGAGATCTGTTCTCCTACTTCCCTGATCCTATTTCCTGCATCCACCAGTTCTTCGCCAAAGTGGCGGAGTTCAGCTAAATTCTCATTGCTCATAGGTGGGTTAGGTATTGGTTCAGGGTCAAACTGAGGGAGAAAGGAATAAGGACTGTTGAGAAGGTTTTGGAACTGCCAATCATTCGTCCACCATTCATCCATTCCTAGAGGTTGGGTGTGGATTATAGGTTCTGGGATTGCTGGTTCTAAGTTTATAGGGAGTTGAGTTTCAATAGGACGAGTAAAAACATTTTCATTGACATGCTTAATAGTATCACAACTTGTCAATATAAAATCTAGCTCCTCCTGTAATGTCATTTCCTGGGTTTGTTTAGAGCTTTCTCCAATTTCTATCTGGGTTTGTTTAGAACCTCCTCCAATCTCCATTTCTATTTGCTTAGAATATTCTTCAAACTGTATTCCCATCTGCCTAGACTCTTCCCCGACTTCAATTCCCTTCCCTTTGTCTAAGGGATTTTCTATTTTGGGAATCTTTCTAGTAGCGGGTTTCCTCCTACGCACACGCCTCCATCCCACAAATCTCCTCCTTTTCTTGGGCTTGGGTTTCTCCGGAGGTGGAGCATTGAATTCAATAGGTTCTTCTATATCTGGTATATACCTATTGAAATCTCTGGAAACCTCTATTTTTACCGGATAGAGATTTAAATTCTGAAGGGCGTCAGACAAGTCACTCATGCTGTTTAGTACACATGCAAAATACACACAATTACTAAGTTAAAAATTTTATAACAACATTTTATAGATAACCTTTAAATATTATTTCATACTGAGTAATTACAAAACAACTGAAAAATTAAAACATACTAGGGTTTATTATAAATTTATTTATTTACTGAATAAGGTTTCTGGATTTGTAGGTGATAATGGTACTAAAACTTAGGTCAGATTATTTAAAGATTTGCATTTACTGCTACAGTAGCTAGCATATAAAGATCTGCCCATTTTTCATCTAACTTGTCTTCCCAAGGTGATTTATTGGTTAATTCCTGGGTTTCCTGATTAATCTTCTTTTCTCGGAATTTCTTTATTTTCTCTTGACTTTTCTTAAAAATCAAACTTCTTTTATTAGGAGAAAGTGATTCCTCATATTGTGTCTTTCGCACAAATATTCCTTCTTCAGGAATTAAAGAGTGATTTGAGGATTTGGTTTGGGATGAACTTCCCTTCTCGTTTGATGACCTATCTAATTTAAGATAGATGTTTGACAACTTTTGCTTACCCATACTGTACACAAATATTCAATTAATAAAACAAATAATCACATAATTGGCAATCAGTAAAATTAAGTATTTCTAAATACTTAATTGGCTTAAATCAGTGGCTCTGATACCACCTTTTTCTGTCACGGCCCCCGACCCGGTTTGACCAGTTTCAGGAGCCGCGGGACAGAAAATCCCGTGGTATTTAATTAACAGCGGAAGTTTTCTTCAGGATCTTTTTAAAACTAAAATTTCCTAATTATTTTATTTCACAACTCGGGATAAAACCCCGGTAATTTACAATCATATGATTTCACTGAGAAATCTTTATTTTACAAAACATGTTTCTTTATTTTATATTGAGCCACTTTCTTTAAGCTTGTAGTGCTTCACGGCACTTTTCCTGGATCACAACAGATTACCTGAAACATGTTTGAAAAAAAAAATTGTCAGCGGGAAATACTGGTGAATCATTCTTTTTACTAAAAGGACTCGTTTGTTATAATTTACAGTATTAAGAGCGATTACAATGTTTCTGATATCAAACCAACTACCCACGGTATTTTGTCACTCGACCCATTGGCCCTCCCATTGTCCAATGGTGTCTGTGACTATGGTCATATCACCCCTTGGCTGCCCCAATGGTGAAGATTATCAAGTAATGTATACAAAACCCCACATACCGGCTGTAATTTGGTGATTACAAAGACTTAATCCCTGTAATTATAACTTTGAAAATATTTAAGAATTTATAAAGTATTTTGATAAAAAGAGAATGACTCACATTGCAGATTTAATTGAGCAGAGCCTAGCCTACTGATTAGCCTTTTAACCTAAATTAATAACATGCACACAACTCGGTTAGTAACTTAATACAACATTTACGATAACTCACGAGATTAAACCCTCACATCGAATGACAAAGTGCGATACTTAAACATCCATTGAATTAACAACGAATGACAAAACATAAACCCTAATGTGGGCAGCACTTAAACATCCATTGGATAGTTTAATCGATCGGACATTGAATCGTAGCAGCGATCGAGTTATTACCCTGTTATTGCGGTAGCACTTCGTGAATCGTGTGTGTTTTTTGTAGTATTCAGACAATATCTCAACGTACAATTTGAGTTTGAATGTCGAACGAACGCACAATTGCATGAAACAGACGCTACTATTTATACATGAAAAACGGCTCCCTCGCGTGGCGCGAGGGGCCTTCGCGTGGCGCGAGAGACACAGGTCTACCATAGGGTAGCCTCGTGTCCAAGTAGCTCAGCTGAGTTGGTTTCGCGTTAAAATTCAACGTACACGTAAAACTGTTTAGATATTACCGACTAGGGTTTACCCCCCCTGTGTTTTAGGGGCCCTGATCCTGATTCCGATTGTTCTGAAAATTTTAGGGTTTATGCAGAATCACTTGGGTTTCTTAATTAGGGTTTCCTATTGAATAAAATAATATAATAAATAGGACTTTTGATGAGAGTTGTTACAGAAAAGATCACAATTAAAGGAGATAAACCATCTGTTGGTGCACTACATCTGTCGACTTCGTCTTGTATCGAGTCTTAGACTAGTTAGAATAGATCAGGGCTCGTAGAATGAGAATTTGTGAGAAAGTTAGATGATTTCGTTTGAAGTTATGTTTTGTGTTTGAGATTTCGCTTGAAGCCTCAAGCGAAATCAACATGATAAGATTTCGCTTGAGTCTTTCTGAAGCGAAATCTCATACTCTATATATAGGAGTTCAGTGTCAAGCGAAATCATAGAGTATGATTTGAGTGATTCCATACCGAAGTGCTGCCGGTGTGAGAACTGATTGTATTTGTGTTCAGATATCAATATAATCAGTGTTAAAGTGAAGATTCAGCTGTATTATAGTCAAATACTTGTTTTCCGCACCTGTATTTGATAGAACTTCTCTGAACCGACTCATTCGGATTGCAAACACGATCCTACAATTGGTATCAGAGCCAGTTGAGGAGTTCTGCAAGATTTCAGCTGAAATTAACATCGTTCTCTTACTTCTACACCTTCTTTTCTCAGTTCAGAAAGATTTTACGGTCAAAACCTATCCAATTTCTCACAGATTGTATAAAAGTACAAGATAACAAACCCTTGAAAGTTTCATTGCAAAATTCGACGTAAAACTATCAGATACAAACATCCGAATGGATTTCGCTTGAACATATCAGTTTTTCTTTAGAAGATTTCGCTTGAAATTTCAAGCGACACCTTGATTTCGCTTCAAGTAGATTTCTATTTCGCTTCAAGAGTTATCGTTTCAACTATTTCGCTTCAAGGTTGTCGCTTCAACGATTCCGCTTCAGATATTATTACTTGACAATTTCGCTTGAAATAGATTCGCTTCAAAGGTTTTCGATTCAAAGCTTAGGTTGTTGATTTCGCTTGAAAGTGAAACTGATTTGGTGTTTTCACTTGGATTCACTGTTGTGTGCAATTTTTGAATTCTGAAACATGGACGAGGATTTCTACAACGCATTCGCTACTCCAAATACTCCAATTTCTCTTGCACAAAATACGATGATGGAAAACGAAACGGGAACAATGCAAAAACCTCCGAAACTCATGAACATCGAAGAGTACAAGAGTTGGGAAGAAAAGTTTGAAAACTGGGTACAAGCAAATTATCTTGATGCATGGGAATGTGTTGAGACAAAATATGTTCGACCGATGAATGATGATGAAGAAGTGGTTCCGATTAAAGATCTGACTGCTGATGCTAGAAAAAAATACAAAGATGAGAAAATGATGCTGAGTTTATTGCAACAAGCTGTGAAAGAAGATATTTTGGTTCTATTGCAACATAATGGAACTTCATATTCAATTTGGAAAGCTTTACGATCTAAGTTTCAAGGCAGTGAGGAAATGGTCAAGAACAAGAAGTCTTTACTGAAAACAGAGTTTGATTTGTTTCGAAGATTGAAAAATGAGGACACTAAGCAAATAATTGAGAGATACTGCAATCTGTTGGCGAATATGAAACGATTGAAGATCATTAAAGATAATGAGGAATTGATTGAAAAATTATCAGATGCGTTACCGTATGAAACATGGGGTACTTATCTTATGATGCTAAGAAACAAGAAAGGTTTTAAAGATTTGACACTGAGCAAGTTTATCGAAAAGATTGAAGCTCAGGAGATGGAGCAGAGAAAGGTTATTCGGATGAAAGATTTCGATGGTGAACAGGATATTGGGTTGTATTACAAAGCAGGGGTGAATGAGAAGTCTACAAATCTATCTCCAAAAATAGAAACTGCTTACAACACCAAGAATGATTCTGGAAGTTCATCATCAGGATTAAACAGCAAAACAAGTTTCACATCATTTTCGTCTTTTGACCCGAACATTTCAACAACAAAGAATGGCAAGAAATTTCAGTGCAACATTGTACTGAATTTGGAAAATGATGAAGAATATTCAGCAGAAATTGCTAAGAGTCACATGTCTTTATTGGGAACTGTTCTTGAATCTTATGGTAGTTTTGTTGCAGGTCGAATCGGGAATCCAATGCTGACAAAGGAAGATTATGGCCAGATCGATGCTGAAGAGATGGAACTGATGGACATAAAATGGTGCTTGGCCAGCGTGTTGAGGAGAGCTGAGAAATTTAAGCAAATCACTGGAAGAGATGATCTTCATGAGGCTGGTACTTCTACTTTAGGTTTTGACAAATCTAAAGTCACTTGTTTTCGTTGCAGGGAAAAAGGACACTTCAAGAGGGAGTGCAAAAACCGCGAAGCAAGTGGAGCTCAAAATCCGTTTAACAACAACAATGATTACTATCGAAAGGCCATCTACCATCAAGTTGCTCAGCAACCATCTCAACAACGACAACATCAAGCACAAACTGCACATTGAAGGGATGTGTTTGAAGATTCTGGAAAGAGAGCGTGTGCAGTGAATCAAGATTCTTTAAAGAGAGTAAATGGTAGTGCTTTGATAATAGATCAAGACGACGAAAAGTTACCTAAAGGATTTAATTGGGAAAATTTTACTTGGGATGATTATGTTCCTGATCAAGATACAGCTCACACAGCTTTTGTAGCCCGAGTTGAAGAGGACAGTGATGATGATACTGAATATTGGGCGAGAAAATTTGATGCTGATATGAAACTGCTTGCTGAAAGTGATAGTGATGATGATAAAGTTAAAAAGAAAAAGAAAAAGATCAAAACACCAGTCAGCAGTGATGATGATGAGGTTTTCGTGAAGAAGAAAAAAGTCAAGACTCCAGTGAGTAGTGATGACGAAGAAATTCCAGTAATCAAAAGGAAAGTAAAAGTTGAAGTTGCAAAGTTCAAAGTTGAAGATGAAGTTGATGCAAAGAAGATTCCAGTGAAGTGTGAAAACTGTGAAGCTGTGAAGAAGCAGAACAGTACATTGATCTATAACTTGAATAGTTTGAAGGAATCTTATGATGTACTGAACAAAGCAATGAACCAATACAATTTAACTAGTGAAGAACAAGCAACAGCGATGAAAACACTTCAAGGAGCTTTTATGACGAAGCAAAAAGTGGTGAACAACTACATTGAGAAGTGTGCTGTTCTATAACAAAAGTTGGAATTGCAAAGAATTGAGACTGAAAGAGTTAATCGTTTGTTGAAAAGTTACTCATGTACTTCTTATGTCATTGACAGGATTTATCCGACTGTTGAAGGCATGAAGGCATTTGAAGAGGATGAAGTAACTGAAGAAAAGAATGCTGAAAAAGTGGCTGAAGAAAAGACTCCAGGAAAAAAGAACAAGAAGAAGAATGATACAAAGAAAAAGACTGGCAAGAAGGATTCTGGTAAGAAACAAGAAGTCAGTTATAACAAATGTCCACCCCCGCTAGAAAATGGATATTTGTCCAGGAATCCAAATCAGGAAAGAGTCGAAAAAGCAACAAATTTACAGTGGGAGTCGGAGTCATCAGTCAATTTGCCAGAAAATATTGATGTCGTGTTTACATCATCTGACACTGATCATGAGTCCGAGTTAATTAAGAAAGTCGTCGATCAGGTGTTGGATAAAGATGAAACTGAGGAGTCAAAGTCAGAGTCAGAGTCAAAGTCTGGTTCTGAAAGTTCGAGTTCGACGGCCAACAGTCAAAATTCTTTAGTTAAAAGGGTTTACAACAAAGAATTCCTATTATCAAAATCTAATTTGAGTGACGAAACATTCAAAGTTGCATATACATTGAATGATTCCGACAAATTATATTCTGATGAGGAATTTCCACTAAGAGGTGTAAAAACTAAGATGATCAAAAAGATTTTCAAATTAACAGAAATCAATTTTTCTGAATTAAAAGATGTAAATCTTATTGATAAACCTAAAAAATACACCTCAAGAGTACAACAAAGACTAAACAAGAAAAAAGGTTACAGTTCTGGTTCTGGATTTCATAAGAAACCAAACTCTAACTGTAATTTCAAAAAGAAAGGTCTTGGTTTTACTCCAACAGAAAAACAGAAAAATGAAACATATGTTCGTGATTTTAAAGCAAAGATGACATTTGTTTCAGGTACATCAAGAGATGAGGAAGAAAAGAAAAGGTTTTGGAGGCAGTCAAATAGTGAGTTTCTTGCAACGAAGCAAGAAGAGATGAAGTTTGCTGGACAAAGGAAAGATACGAGAACTTGTTTCCAATGCAACACTGTTGGACACATTGCCAGAGATTGTTCTAAGGCAATATCATCAAAACAGGGAGTTTTTTGTAAACAAAAAGAAAAAGTGGTTAAGTTTGAACCGCCAATTGACCGAACCAAATTATTCAAAAATTCGATTTTTGAAATTGGTGAAAGTTCAAACAGGTTTTACAAGAAAAGAGGAAATATTGACAACCAGAAATGGGTTGTTAAGAAGTCTGTTGATAGTTCTAGTGATGATTCTGATAGGTTGAAATCAGAGGACCTATCTTCTGGCGATGAATCTGATTCCATAAAATCAGAGGAGCCACAGGTTGAGTTAAAATTGAAAACTTCAGTCCCTCAAATGGATGATGTTCATTTTCCACCATTGAAGGATGAAAATTTTAAGAAGAAAATTGGTAAAGTTGAGATATCAAACCAATTTTATGATGATAACAAGGTTTTTGATGTTGAAAAAGCCTTTAACCCCACTGTGAAACACATTTTTGGTAAAATGATTGATCGAAAAGTCAAAGGGGTTAAAGAATTTTATGAGAAGAAGATGCAGAAGGAGAAAATTGAACCATCCCTAGTTCGTGACTGGGATGGCTCATACTACGAACAGTAAGTCTGTGGACTTGCCGGAGATCCCAAGTTGGTAATCGTGGATCAGGAATCGGCATCATTCTGTGTATTTGATTGTGTTTTTCGTACAAGTGGTAAATCAGGGACATTAAGTTGTATCTGATTTTCTACAAGTGGTTAAAAAACAATGTGATGAACCAAATCCCTAACTTTACAAGTGGTAAAATCAACACAACTTATTTTTCGGGAAAAACCATTTGATTAAAACAAACTTAAGTGTTTTGAGATCACAATGGGAAAATGGTTTGTTGTGAGGGGAAGTTCTGATTGTTTATGACAAGTGAATGGCGATTTGAAGTGATTTGATATCAGTTGTCATTTTATTGTACAGTTTATTTTCAAATTTCCTAAAATGTGTTTGCATTTTAGGGGGAGTAAGAATTTTTAGAAAATCCAAAAAAACATTTGAAAAATTTGAAAAAGCCAAAAACATGATAAAATCAAAAATGAGTTTTTGTTGTATAAAAGAGGAAATGATAGTACATCAGTGGACGATCACAGCATGCTAAAGAATTGGAAAGTAAAAATGTGATAAACGGTCTCACTGATGATGTGTCAGTAGGTTTTTGCACATTTAGTAGATTGTGACGAGATATAAACCTAAATTTCAAACTTGCTTGTTCTGTGGGTTAACACAAACTTGGATATATAGGTAACCCCTGAAATCTCGTTTGAAAGGTCTCTTAATCTGATATACTAGGTCTTTATACTCTATGATATCTGGGGTATTATTCCGGGACTTCTGCTGAACGGTAGTTCTGACCTAGTCCCTGGCTAATACTTGCTGCAATGCTTGAAACACAGCATTAAACCCTCAGCATGCTGAAACAATAAAATTGATATATGCTGCTGTTGTAAGCAAAAAGATCCTCTAAAGGGGACACACCGAAAAGTCGAAGCTGATATCTCTCTGCGTATACGGAAGTATCGATCTGAGATCTCTCAGCCCTCGCATACCTAAATTATATACAGATATCATTGTAGTATTCTCACCTGTAAGACTGATTATTGAGATTCTGGATACGGGAGTATATTCAAGTAGTGAGACACACGAATAAGTTCAAGAGCTTAAAACATTAACCTCGTATCTCGGATCAGTTGAACTTTGTGTGAAAATTTAAGTGGATCAATATACTGACAATCTAGGTGAATTGTTTAGAGCTTAAAATGAAATGAAGCTTAACGGTGTTGGTGATTTGTCTCAAAAACTGATATGATCCTCTTGCACGAACTCACAAAAATATTGTTTGTAAATATTTCTTTATTGCATTTTATTACATTCAAAAATTTCAAAAAGATTTTTAGTGTGTTTTAGCATAAAATTTTGAAAAATACAAAAAGATTTTCGACAACTGGTATTGAAAAGCTGATTTTCAAAATTCTGAGTGCTAAACATGATGAGTATGATTTGAGGGGGAGTTTGTGTTTAAAACTGATTATTTTTGTCAAAACTTCAAGTGATTCATCAAATTGAAAGATCATTTTGATTAGGTTTCTAGAGAAGAGTTTGAATTAGTGAAAGTTTATATGTTTGAAATGTGTAAATTGTAAAATTTATTGTGAGGTAGAGTTTATGCAGGTTTAAAGTTTGAGAAGTGATGATTCTGAAAAGCCAAAATTGTGAAAGTCAGACAATGATCCTGAAGCAGATGACCCTGAAGAACTAAAGGAATGCCAGCACATTGCAAAGGGAAGTCTGTTGATGCTGATTGAAAAAGTAAAGCCCGGAGGCTGATCAAGAATGAAGATGTGAAGACACAGTATTGGTGTGACTCGATAGTCGACTCGTCAACATCTGAGGGGGAGTCTGTTGGTGCACTACATCTGTCGACTTCGTCTTGTATCGAGTCTTAGACTAGTTAGAATAGATCAGGGCTCGTAGAATGAGAATTTGTGAGAAAGTTAGATGATTTCGTTTGAAGTTATGTTTTGTGTTTGAGATTTCGCTTGAAGCCTCAAGCGAAATCAACATGATAAGATTTCGCTTGAGTCTTTCTGAAGCGAAATCTCATACTCTATATATAGGAGTTCAGTGTCAAGCGAAATCATAGAGTATGATTTGAGTGATTCCATACCGAAGTGCTGCCGGTGTGAGAACTGATTGTATTTGTGTTCAGATATCAATATAATCAGTGTTAAAGTGAAGATTCAGCTGTATTATAGTCAAATACTTGTTTTCCGCACCTGTATTTGATAGAACTTCTCTGAACCGACTCATTCGGATTGCAAACACGATCCTACACCATCTAGATCCACGAAATTCATCTCTGTGATGAAAACTGCAAGCTATATAAGAAAAGGGTCTATAGTGTATTTGATTTCTGTAATCACTAACACTGAAGGAAAAGAATTCACGGACATCCCAGTAGTGTCTCAGTTTTCAGATGTCTTTCCAGAATAATTACCAGGACTACCGCCAGACAGGGAAGTTGAATTCAGAATTCACCTGCTACCATGAACAACACCAATTGCCAAAGCACCCTACCGTTTGGCACCAGCCGAAATGCAGGAACTAAAGAAACAGTTAGATGAATTATTAGAGAAGGGATTCATACAACCAAGCTCATCGCCGTGGGGAGCACCGATTTTATTCGTTAAAAAGAAGGACGGGTCAATGCGTATGTGCATTGACTACCGTGAATTAAATAAGGTCACGATCAAGAACCGGTACCCATTACCGAGAATCGATGATCTGTTCGACCAATTGCAAGGAGCTCGATTTTTCTCTAAAATCGATTTAAGGTCAGGATATCATCAATTAAAGGTACAGGAAGAGGACATTCCTAAAACTGCGTTTAGAACAAGGTATGATCATTATGAATTTACTTTCATGCCATTTGGTTTAACCAATACCCCAGCTGCATTTATGGACATGATTGTGACAACACTCACCAAACCAGGTATCCGTACGAATTAATTAATATTTAATTAATACTTAATTACTGTGCTTACTTACAGTTGTGATTAAACTGCTACTTGAATTCTGATACATACACGTACATGCATCATACTTTATTGCCGTCACTCCATTATTTACACAGAACTATAGTGACAAACTTGATGCACAAAAGCACGGTAGCACAATGAACGGATAACCCAATAAACATGCTGACATAGCCAGCATCAGACAGACACTGTCTCTGAGGCCAATATGAGCCGGGAATAGATTACTACACTAGTAGGGAGTGTAGGGAGGTGAGGATTGTAGAACTGCGTCACTAGGTGATTGTTATAGTGACCGGATGTGCCTAAAACGTACTTTAAGTACAAAATCCTGCACTTTAATGCAAAAATTCAGCATTTAAATTAACTAATAAAGTGCAAAAACATGGGAGAATAATACTAGACACTTTCGAAAGTGTTAGGAACTCATTGTGTCACTAAAACAAATATTAACGACACTTTAAACGCTTATTTAGCACTTTAACGGATTAGTATCCAACCGAACAACCGGACTCTACCCGGAACATAAAAATATTGTCAATGACATTATTTTTTCTTTTTCTGAGCCAGTTAGGGTTCCCGAATACCCTAACACCCGTTATAAAACATAACATACTAAGTAACTAATTTAATCTCACAATTAACCAATTAACTAGTACTTGACTTTTTAGTTAAAACCCAACCAAAAACACCACCCTCATAACCGATCGGATTTTCCTAGGGGACACACCCCACTAATTTTTGAATACTTTATTAGAGATGTTGAATATCTTGGCTACACTTTGACCTATGGATAATTAGAGATGTTGGACCATAAATAAGACCATGAGTTCACCCTTCCACTCACTTCAAAACACCACAACAAATTTGCATACTCTCTCTCTCTCTTGCCATTGATCTCGGCCGAACCCCCCTAGCATCACCTCACCATTTTCAAGTTTGTTCAAGGCATTCTAAATACATACAAAGGTGAAGGACCACACATAAGGAGGCTCGGTGCTTACGGAATCACAAGGACCTCTCTACGACGCTATTAACCACCCATTTTTCGTCTAGTTTCTTCCCTAGCATCGAGATAGTAGTAAGTGTTCTAAATCTTCATCTTGTTCATATTTAAAGTGATTAATAAGAGATTCAACGGTTAAAATCCAAGAACACACAAGATCAAAACACAAAGTCTTGAAAGAATGATGAATAAGTTGGATAAAGAGATGAGGTAGTGTCAAAAGATGATGAATACATGTTAAATCTGAAATAAATAAAGCAAAACCTGCTGTAAATGGCTCATGGCCTGATGTTAATCGTATTAGAAAAGTTGGCGAACGTATGGGAGCGTTTTAGTAACCTTTAAACTAAAAACAGCAAGCTGATCTGCACTTTTAGCCGTTTTTAACAGGCTGTAAACAGGTCATAACTTAACGAAAAATGTATTTTCTGAAGCCTAGGTTTATGTACTATGAAATACGGTTCTAATGGCACTAGAATCATAATTTTTGGACTTCGTTTACTATTTTTAAAGCGTCGTTTTCTAACAGCAACTAAAGCTGAATTATTACAGCAGAAAATGGGTGTTACATTTTTAGTCATAACTCGAATTCCGTGTAGAGTTAAATCATGAAATTTTTACTGTAGATGACCACCGATGTATTTCTAATTACCTTGCTGGAATTTCATAAATCGGACTTACGATAAATTTTAAATAAATTATTCCGTAGACTGTGGTCAGAAAAAGATAAATCTGATTTCGGTCCGGAAAATGATTTTCTATAAAATATTGGTGATGATTTGGACCCCGATATTTTTACACAATAATTTTTGGTTCGTATAAGACATTCTATAAAAATTTGGGAATTTTTGGAATAAGATAATTATTTTATTAAAATACTCGAAAACGGCCCAGTTTTGTATATTAAAACTGAAACGATATAAGTAGTGTTTTGCATGTCTGAATGACGGGTTGGTTAATTGAGAACTGATTGAATGATTTTACAAAATAAAATGATACGCTAGTAAGCGTGGACGCCTCCATTTACAGAGGAAACTCTGGCGAAATTTTTCCAGAAAATATAACACTTAGAAATGTTTTTGGTGACAAGTGTTATAAATATATTTTTAACTTGTTTTCAAAATATAAATTTCGCCATGATTTTTATTACGAAATAACCAAGTGTCGGAGGTGGATTTTCGCAAATAAAACTTGTTAAATATATATATTGGGGAATATATTGACGTATTTCTATAACACACCGGAATACAACGCCGATACATGGCAAGATATATCAATACAAGAAATACGAATACACAAGTACGAGATACTCCCATCCTTGGGAAGGAGAGACGAATACGAATACCTGAGAAGTCTTAATACATAAATATCGTATAAACAATTATTCCAAAACCAAACATAATCATGATAACTTGGAATAATACCAGTAACGTAACTCAAAAACATAAATACTAAGACAAGGCACGACCCGTCCGTCTAATAGACGTTAGACCATTGTAGGTAGTCGTGTTTGCTGAGGAGATTTGGGTTACGAGTTACAAGTACCGAAGACGCAATACAGTGAGTTCATGCTCCCCCTTTTCTTTTAACTGTTTTCAGTTTTACAACTCCGGGGGTGAAATACATGTTACATTTACTACAAACGTTTTATACATGGTATGATTAGCTAAGGAATTTACTACTAGATCACGTGAATGGATAGGCTATTATCGTAAGACCATTAATCCTTGTATAAGGACCGAGAGGCATGAGTGATAGATCTATCGGGTGTTGCGAGCCCCACACATGGGCCAGCGCGTGGCTGCATGTGGTGACTATGTCGTTCCGCCGGAGGGACCGGTACGAAATCCGCGTTACAGGTTTGAGTGCTTCCTAGGCCATGTCACATATTAATGTATTAGCTACACATTAATTGATCTCTTTTTCCTTACTGCTACATACCAAGAACATACTTTTATACAGACATATTCTAACGAGTTATACAGGCTCACTTACACATGAACTCGCTCAACTTTATGTTGATTTTTCAAACTACATGTATTTCAGGAAACTAATGGATCTGGCACGGTATGCACGTATTTTCAAGCTGCGTTTGAATAAAGAAGTCATCCAGGGTTTAGAAGGTGTAACCTCTTCCTGGACGGGTTACACATCTCTAAACCTAGTATTATTTAAAGTCTTTTGCTAAGTCTTTATGAACTCAATTAAATCAAGTCAAGGTTTGTAACTTATTTTGTGATAGTTGAAAAATGGGACTTTTCTAACTTTATTAATGGATGAATATCTCATGTTTTTATCATATAGTATGGTTATGATTGTTGCTATGGTATTAAAAAGTCACACCAAATAGACCCACGCTTCCGCAAAGACAGGGTGTGACAATGATGAACCGAATATGTAAGCCATATTTGGATAAATTCATAATGGTCTTTATTGATGATATTCTCATATATTCTAAAAGTAAAGAGGAACATGCAAAGAATTTGCACGCACTTTTAAGTCTATTAAGAAAGGAAAAGCTTTATGCTAAATTTTCAAAGTGCGAGTTTTGGTTAGAGCAGGTACAGTTTCTTGGACACTTAGTTAATCATGAAGGAATTCACGTAGATCCAACAAAGATAGAGGCGATTACCAAATGGAAAACCCCTGAGTCACCAACCGAGGTTAGAAGTTTCTTAGGATTGGCCGGTTATTATAGGAGATTTATTCAAGATTTTTCTAGAATAGCCATTCCTTTAACTAAGTTAACCTGTAAATCCATTAAGTTTGAATGGGGACCAAAGAAAGAAGAAGCCTTTAGAATTCTTAAGCATAGATTAACCCATGCACCCATATTAGCATTACCAAAAGGAACTGAAGACTTTATAGTCTATTGTGACGCTTCTAAATTAGGTTATGGATGTGTGTTGATGCAACGCCAAAAGGTTATAGCTTATGCATCTAGACAACTTAAGAATCATGAAGATAATTATTCAACCCATGATCTAGAGTTAGGAGCTATAATTTTTGCCCTTAAGATTTGGAGACATTACCTTTATGGTAGTAAATTTACCATATTTACCGATCATAAAAGTTTAAGGTATGTTTTCGGGCAAAAAGAATTGAATATGAGACAAAGACGCTTGATGGAAATGCTTAGTAATTATGATTGTGATATCCAGTATCATGAAGGAAAAGTAAATGTAGTGGCAGATGCTTTAAGCCGAAAGTATCACGAAAAGCCAAAAAGGGTACGTTCTCTTAAATTAAATCTGTAAGTAGATTTAAATGATCAGATAAGAGAAACACAAGAATCAGTAATCAAGAAGGATACTGAAAAATTAAAAGGTATGATTAAGGAATTATAGCAAGGAACAAATGGAATTTGGAGATTCCATAAGAAGAGAATGTGGATACCTAAATTAGGAAACCTGCGTCATCGTATATTAGAAGAAGCCCATAAGTCTAAGTATACGATGCATCCAGGAAGTGATAAAATGTACCAGGATTTAAGAAAGAATTTCTGGTGGATAGGAATGAAAAAGGACATAGCAACCTATGTTTCTAAATGTTTAACCTGTTCACAAGTTAAAGCTGAACACCAGAAACCCTCAGGTTTGTTACAGCAGCTAGAAATGCCAGTATGGAAATGAGAATTGATAACAATGGATTTTGTTACTAAATTACCCAAAACAAAGAAAGGAAATGATACAATCTGGGTGATTGTAGATAGACTAACCAAGTCAGCTCATTTCCTACCAATGAAAGAAACTTTCAGTATGGAACAGCTAGCTAAATTATATGTAAATGAAATTGTTTCTTTACATGGAATACCTTTATCAATTGTTTCTGATAGAGATAGCCGTTTTTCCTCTCATTTTTTGTCAAGTTTCCAAAAAGCAATGGGAACCAAGTTAAATCTAAGCACCGCTTATCATCCTCAAACAGACGGACAAAGTGAAAGGACAATTCAGACGATGGAAGACATGCTTAGAGCTTGTGTAATTGATTTCGGAGGTAATTGGGATGATCACTTACCTTTAATAGAACTTTCTTATAATAATAGTTATCACACAAGTATCAATGTTGCACCATTCGAAGCACTTTATGGACGAAAGTGCCGAACCCCAGTCTGTTGGGCAGAAATTGGGGAGAAGCAACTATCTGGACCTGAGATAGTGCAGGAAACAACCGACAAGATCATTCAAGTCAAGGAATGACTGAAAACAGCTCGTGATCGACAAAAGAGCTATGCCGATAACCGACGCAAACCCTTGGAATTTCAAGTAGGAGATAAAGTATTGTTAAAGGACTCTCATTGGAAAGGAGTGGTAAGATTCATCAAACGAGGAAAGCTAAGTCCCAGGTATATCAGACCTTTTAAGATTATTAGAAAAATAGGACCTGTAGCATATTAACTACAACTGCCAGAGGAAATGGCAGGAGTACATGATGTGTTTCATGTATCTAATCTCAAGAAATGCTTAGCTGATGAATCTCTGATGGTACCTCTTAAAGATATAGAGGTAAATGAACAACTCAAGTTTGTAGAAAGGCCTCTACAGATTGAAGACAGAAAAGTTAAGAACCTCAAACATAAGAGATTAGTTCTGGTCAAAGTGAATTGGGACTCCAAAAGAGGACCTGAGTACACATGGGAGCTTGAATCGGAAATGCAAAGGAAATATCCACACTTGTTCCAGTAGATCTCGAGGACGAGCTCTAAAACAAGGTGGGGAGAATATAACAACTCTAAATTAAACCAACACCCTTGAATTATTTCCGACACCCTAATATATTTTAAAATATCCCAATATGTCCCAAAATACACCCCATACGTGAAAACGGTCCCCGAATACCTTAAATATCATTAAAAATAATTAAAAATCAAGTTTTTAGAGTTGAGGCGGGCCGCGTAGCCCTTGGGTTAAACCCTACGCGGGCCGCGTGAAGCTGAAAGCTGGCTGAACCCTGGGCCGCCACGTGGCCAAACACATGTCGAGCCTACTAGCTGATCCGAATCACCTATGTCGTTGACCAGAGTTGACGCGGGCAGCGTAGACCTTTGTCTACTCTTACGCGGGCCGCGTAAAAGTCGAATTCAGGCCCTATAAATTGATTTGCTCGGATCTTCAGTAAGTTCGTCCCAAATCTTTCTTTCTCACTTAATTTCTTAATAGTAGGCATTATACTCGGGTCTAATACCCCCTAAATAACGAAGTTCTGCTCCCTTGTAAGTATTATAACCCATGGATAGGGCTGGCAATTGGGTACCTGTTAAGACACGATTAGACCTGTTTGACTGAAAAATACACCCTTTGACTTTTTTAATTTTTAAAATAATTTAAATTATAATATTAGGATCTATCATTTATTCATCTTTGTACATAAAACATAAAACTGTTTTATAAACATGAGGTAGAAAGTAGTTAAACGAGTCGTAATCATGTTTGAAACTTATGTTGTGTGCGTCGTCAGAAACCTGTTAAACCTGTTAAGACACGATTTGCCAGCCTTACCCATGGATACGTATTAGATACTCTGCCCGATTGATCTAGGGTTCCGTAACGACTGTCGTGGTTCTGCCCGACGTAGTCGTTGGAATGCCGTCTCGGGGAGGGTATTACTAATGTTAAAATGGGTTATTATACTAACACGTGTGCATTTGTGTAAATTATAGATTGTCACCAGGAAACCCTAAAGGATAATCTAAGACATCAATGTGAGTTGATCCGCTTTTTGTAAACCTTTTGTTAACTGTTTTTACAAAACCTCATACAATTAAATGTATAATAAGCAGTTATTGAGTATTTGTAAGAATACAATTATCATGAGTATGTTGGGGTTTTGTATACAAAATTTGTTACCACCTGGTTAAGGAGTAACAATTTCACAAGTCGGGTCTGACAGTACCATCGATGTTAATTGATATAACTTGGAAACAAATGTAATTGTGAGATCGCGCTCAATACTGTACAATGGTTTTATTTAAACTTGATTAAACTGGGATTCACTCACCAGTATTTCCCACTGACAAATGTTTTAAAAACGCGTTTCAGGTAACAAACTGTGAAAGCCAAATATAAGCCAGCTGGACAGCACTGAAGGCTTGGAAAAGTGGCAATAAAGTTACCTAAAATAAAATAGATGTTTTTATTAAATAAAATAGGATTTATTCCTATGAAAATATGTGTACAGCAAACTTGGGTTTTATCCCATGTATTTAATATTATGAAAATGTGGTATTTTACTCTGATCAAATGTTTCCTAACTACGGTCCTGATGAAAATTTCCGCTGCCAAATTAGACAATACACGATACCACCGAAACTGGCTCGCGGCCGCCCGTTCCTGTAATTGTATAGGGGGACGGGGGTTGCGACACCTACAGTGGAGATCACCAATCTAAGCTCGGATTTCGTTTTGGAACTGATTTGTGCCTTCAATTTGTGAAATTTGTGTGATATAGGGTTTGATGGAGGTTCTTGGTCGCCCCCTGTGTTCTATTTGATCCATACACACACTCAAAGTGTGTGTTTGGTGTTTTTATTTTGTTTTTAATAAGTTAAGTTTCAAACTTAACAACTTTAGTCCCCCATCTATTATCAGGTTTTTTATCTTAGGTGTTTTAACCCACTAGCATGTCACTACAAGGCTTTTCCTCTAACTAGGTTATTTTGTTCCTAGTTAATTCATTTTGTTTATTTACCAACATCGTATTTATAGTAACAGATTTATATTTTCGGGGTGTTACACGTGCAGATGATCGCACGGCCGTGCCCCTGCGGTCAGACATTTTTTTTAAAGAATCTTCGTATCTCAACCGTTTCGCCCGGAAAATCCTCGTTTTCTTCATCTTCTTATTTGGCACGCTGTCTGGGGCCTGTAAACAAAAATATACCCGATTAAGTGTTCAGTTCTCGGTTTTACGGCCAAAAACGCGTAAAATAGGAGAATAAAGTATGTGTATTTTGATGAATATGAGTATTCTAAAGGCTATAAGCCTTTTCAGCCTTCTATAGAGAGGCTTTAACATTTTCTTTTTTTTTATATATTTTCCATCATCTATACTATATTATAATACATGAGGGAGAGACATTTTAAGATACCCAAAAAATAAGAACTTCTTCCCCTTTTATTTATTAAAACACCCCTAAAATGAGGGTAAATTAGTCTTTTAAACAATATTTATATTTTAGTCCTCCATCTTATTGCACTTAAATCCCTTTATTTTAACAAAATTATAGATAATTAGTTACACTTTTCTCTCTGCACAACAAACTTATAATTCTTTTACGTATTCTTGTCGTATCTTATAAACTATCATGTTTAAAAAAAATCCAAACGTACCGTAATGACCTACTCATTTTTGTCGACGTTTCAATAGTTGTCTTGGTCAATATTGTTGTGTGGATTAAAATGTACAAGTAGATGATGCATTAGTGTACAAGTGATTAAAGCCCAACGTACTTTGTCATTATCCCAGAATGTTTAACAGCTTTAGAATTTCAAGTGATTAAACCCTAATCTTTAACAAAATTATAGACAATTAGTTAGTAGTTACACTTTATCCCCTTATAAAAAACTAACACCCATCCTGATTTTTAAACGGTCATAACTTTTTGGTACGTTAATATTTTTTTTAAACTACACCGTATAGACGAGTTTTATATTTACTTTAATTTGAGTATGCTATTGCTATAGTTTTTTAATTCAAAAAATTGATATGTTATGTGATTAACAGTGTCTAATGGTGAGTAATAACTAAATCGTTAACCGAAACCGAACCGAAATCAACCAAAAATTGAGTTAAATGAAAATCGATTAACCGAAACCTGAATTAACCAAAAACTGTTATATATTTAGTTCATGTATTTCATATTTATACCCCCATTTCACGTATCTATACCTAAATTTTATGTATTTCTAATCAAAAGATTTAGCCCAAGTTTGGTTTTGGCAATCAAACGAAATTAAATGAATCAAACGAAAAACTGTCAATCTAACTGAATAAACCAAATTGATTTACTGAAAACGGATTGGTTAATAAAATAGACTATTCAATGACCTCGATTTAGGTTGAGGATAATAATCTAACCAACCAAACAATGCACATTGTGATAATGTCTGTGTTTCCCGCCGCATCGCGCGCACATATAGGTTATTAACCAAAACCGGTTATCAATTTTTTTGTACTCTCGTTTAACCAAAATTAGCTGAACCGAACCGAACCATTCATATTTTCATATATTTATACCTTTTATACCTCCAGTTCATATATTTCATTTTTTATATCTCTATTTCAAATATTTATACTTTGATTTTATGTATTTATATCTCAATTTCATATATTTCTAAGCAAAAAGTTTGGTTTTTTATTAACTGGAATTAAATGAATCAAACCGAAAACCATAAATTTAACCGAATAAACTGAGTTGATTAACCGAAAACCGTTTGGTTTCGGCTTCGGTTGAGGATAATAACCAGACCGACCGAACCATGCACAACACAATAAAATGTATTACCCGTTTACTTCGCTTTTAATGCATATCTATCACAATAATACTACAATAAATGTGAATAAAAAAAAGAGTATCGCAATGCGATGTGTCGCTCCCGCCGCATCGCGCGGGCATTCTGCTAGTAATGTTTAAATGAGTATAACTTTTTTCATACACCGTATGAAAAAGTTATACCCATTTGAAAATCGTGATGGAAATAAAAAAAAAAGCTGAAGGCTCTTTAAAGACGCCACACCAGGTATAGCTTCTCTAGAGAGGCTTCAACACTTTCTTTCATATATATATATATATATATTTTCCACCACGATTTTTAAACGATATATTTTTTCATACGTTTATTTTTTTAAATGACACAAAATTAAAGATAACTTTATCATCCTTAATTTGGTGAAATTTAAAAAAAATATAACCGTATGAAAAAGTTATACCTATTTAAAAATTATAGTGAAAATATCTAAAAAATGAAAATGTTGATGTCTCTCAAGAGATGGCCGAAGTTTCTTCAGAGAAGGCTAAAAAAGCTTAAAGCCTTTAGAATACACGTGGCTTATGGTTGGGTTTCAGCTGGCTATGTTGGAAAAGTGGACAAGCTAATTTCGTTATTTTCCCTTGAGTTAAATGCCATTTTAGTTCTGTAGTTTGGACCATTTTGGCAGTTTAGTCCAAATGTTACATTTTTCGCCTGCAGGTGCAAAAAGGTTTCACCGTTGCCATTTTAGTCCACTAGGTTAACTTAATCCATTTTTTCTGTCAACGAAAAGGGCAATTCGGTCATTTTATATGGACGAATTGCCCTTCTAGTTAACAGAATTACATATAAAATAACCGAATTGCCCTTTTCGTTGACATAAAAAATGGATGAAGTTAACCCAGTGAACTAAAATGGCAACGGTGAAACATTTTTGGATCCATAGACGAAAAATGAAATATTTAAACTAAACTGACAAAATTACACAAACCACGTGGACTAATATGACATTTAACTCTTTTCCCTTGAGATTAAACCTATGGGCGGTGCTAGCATGAGCGAAAGGTCTAAACTAACATACGCATATACTTTCAGAAAAAAAAAAAGGACCGTTAATCTAGAGAGATATATAGGAACAACTGAAGTGGGAAAGAATCAAAGAAGGAACGGAGGAGATGAATCGGGTGGGTTTCGGTAGACAAACGGATCCTGGATCCGGGTCAAACCGAGTAAACAAAATCAATCACACAGGAGGGTCTCTCGTTTGTACGTGTGATAAGAAATCAAAAAAATGGAGAAGATTACTACTACTACTACGAGCGGTCTTCACCCCTTCTCTTTCCCATTATACCCACCTTCACCCCCACCCCCAATTACTCAAACCCTAATTTCTCCTTACTCTCTTTTTCCCCTTTTATATTATTCAATCCACCATCCCTTTGTTTCATTCCATCACCACTTTCTCTGTGCGTCTTCTTTCTAACGTACGCTTCCCCTTTAGTATCCCACAAGGGTTTCGACCTATTCGCTCTGTCGGAGATTCTTGGTGTCTAAATTTTGAATCTTTTTACTGGGTAATTCTTTAATTTGTTGTTTAGTTTCAGCTTTGATTTGGGTTGTTGGTTGTTGTTTGTTGGTTTGATTGGATTGGATTCATGTGTATGCCCTAAGTTGGGTTTGTGTTAATTTTGGGGATTTTATTGTGTTTGTAATGTGTATGATGTTTATGGCTCTGGGATTTGTGAATTGTGAATTGTTCTGTATCTATTGTTTTTGATTGGGTTTGGTTTGGTTTTTGAGGGGGTTGTTTGTTTGATTTTGATATGTTTTTCTTTTGTTCTGTATGTGTGTTTCAAATTTTGTGGATGAACCAGTATTCATTGGCTTATGATGACTGATCGGGTTTGGTTGCGTTTTAAAATCGATGTTATACGTGTTTCCATCTTTAAAGGGACGGTTTACATAATTAGCTTTGGATATTATTACATTTGTAATCAAGTTTTCGTTCCAAAAGGAAAGGACTCGAATTGACATGGAAAAGAAGTCTAGACAGTAGACATGTAGCTGCTTCGTTTTGTTTTTCATCGTCTTGTAGCATATTTTATAAATGTGACTAGCTTGTGTTTATGATTTTGATTGCTGCAGTAATAACTTTATTATATGGACTGCTAAGCTGCTAAAGTTTTGTTACTGAAGAATGTTTGCCTTTTTTTATGGTGTATCGGCATTTCGTGGCCTTAAAAGTTGTGTTTTTAAAATTCGATTTGGTTACTTAATACTTTTTTTTAGAACGGCGGTTACTTAATACTTTTTCTTTGGAACGGCGGTTACTTAATACTTAATGATCTGTATGTCGTGAGTCGTGACTGTGCCTGATTTTTTTGTTACTAAAGCTAAACTTCGATTACATTGTCTTGTCAACTTTTTGATAAATTCCATGATCGTAAAGTACTGACTTTTGTTGTAGATGACTAGATGGGTACTACATTTATGATATGGTTTCTTTGAAATTTTTACTTTGACAGTTAAATTGTATAAAAGGTCCAGATAGACATGATAAGCAGATCTAAAGTTTTGTTTGTGGTACTAGTTCATCATTAGCTAATGGACAAAGTGTGAAACTTGATACATGGATATATCTATGGAAAACGAAATAACGGATTTCTTAATATTCTCTAGATCTTTGTATATGCTTGTGTGACAATATGTTACCACTCTTTAACTTCAAAGAACATATGTACACTGGACTACTATCTGTATCGAAATTTCATTCTGATTAAGAATATTAGTTCGTGAGTCATCAAGGATTGTTTAGATTATGATGCTTACCGTTCAGTATTTTTCTGCAGGACTGTTTCACGTTGCGATTTTCTGCCAATATCTAATTATTGGCTAAAAAGCGAGCCAACATGGATGAGTTTGGAGGTCCTCGACTCGAAGGCACTGGTAACACCTTTAAAAGAAAGAGGACCCAAACCAGCAGAAGACCGAAACCCGAGGTTCCGGCATTACCTGAAAACCATGATCAATCATCCTTATCATCAACACCACCGTCAGATGAAGCTGGAAAGATATCAAGTGATGAGAATGCCGTTGATGCTAATCCTAAGAGAAAAGTATTCAATCTTAATCAATGTGTTACAAGATCAGAAAGTGATTACTCAAGTAAGAGATATAATAATGAATCGCATAGCAATGGTGGCTCGATAGATGCAAAAGAAAATAAATTAAAAAAAGTCAAACTTAAGTTAGGTGGTGTGACTAGGACTATTCAACCCAAGTTTAATTCCGCAACTTCGAAGAATTCAGGATCTTTGGATGTGACTCGTGCTCGGCCAAAGTTGATTCTTCAGGTATGGTATTTTATATTTGCTCCTTTTGTTAATCTGTCACTTTTTAATCTTAATTTGTTTTAACAATTTCAGGACAATTCCGATGACGACGATTCTCCGTCTTTAGATAAAAAGATCGGGTTACAAGGGATTCCTTGGAAGGATTTCTCTAGGGTCGGTTTTACCCTCGGGAGAGAAAATGCTTCAATGGGTACTGAAAAAACCGACAGCACTAGAAAGAGCAAAAGGGTACCCAAAAAACGTGTTTTAGATGGTGATTTTGTTGACGAAGATGATGATGAGATACGGTATCTTGAAAAACTGAGAAGCGTTAGAAGTAGAGATTATGATGATGATTCGAGTAAGAAACACAGGAGTCTTTCTAGAGTTTTTAAAGACGACCCGAGCCCATTAACGTCAGGCAGAGATAGTGGTTCTGTTGACACAGATTACGAGGAGGAAGATCTGGTATCTGATAATGAGAACGAAGGAAACAAGGGAAAGAAACCTCGAAGCGATTCTCCCGATTCTCAAAATGTAGCTAAAAGGGAAACAACTCTCACGTCACGTCAACGTGCGATACGTTCTGGTAGGGATTCTGCTTCTGCCGCTACTCAAATCGAGTTTCCAAACGGATTGCCACCTGCCGCACCTCGAAGTAAGTTTCGACAAACCATGTGAACCAAAGGTCCATAACACAATTACACTAACCATCTGGATTCATAATTTGCTTGTGGTTTTTTGCTTTTAATATATACAGAGCAAAAGGAGAAACTTACTGATGTGGAGCAGCAACTTAAGAAAGCCGAGGCTGCCGAAAGACGCAGGATTCAGAATGAGAAAGCAGCTCGTGAATCAGAGGTTTGACTTACCTTGATGGCTTGACCAAATTTTTACGGTCTCTTTTTTTTTTTTTTACCTTTTTTACACCGTGTGCAAAAACTGTTTAGGCTGAAGCAATCAGGAAGATACTTGGTCAAGATTCAAGTAGGAAGAAACGAGAAGACAAATTAAAGAAGCGCCAGGAAGAGTTGGCACAGGTACGGGTCATCCTGACTTTGTTGGTTGATAGTCAACCATGTGAATTTGGACCAATTTTATGTTTTCTTTTTCGTATCTTTAGGAAAAGGCTGCCAATGCAAAAATACTAGCACCCAACACTATTCGAACAGTTATTGGACCAACTGGAACTACTGTTGCATTTGCAGAAGATATCGGTCTGCCTCATATTTTTAACCCAAAGTCTAGCTGGTAAGTCTATAAAGTAAATAAACATTTTATTTAAGTTTTAAAAAAAGTCAAAATCAACAGTTTACCTGTTTTGTGACTATAAATCATACGTTTTTTTTTTTCTGCAGCTATCCTCCAACAAGAGAAAGATGTGTTGGACCATCTTGTACCAATGCGTACAAGTATCGAGATTCTAAATTAAAGTTACCTCTTTGTAGCCTGCAATGCTATAAAGCGGTTCATGAAAAGATGCAGGCTGAAACCATCTGCTAGTGCTTGAAGGTACAAGCGTTGGTAGATGGGAGAATCACAGTTAGTTCTGTGGAATTTGCGCGGCGAATTATACTATTATATAACAAACTTGTTATTGTTGAAAATTGGCACAAGTTTTGATTGAACTATCACGAACAAGTATCCTTTTCAAGTGCTAGTTGTTTTAGTTGATACACCGTTTTGGTTTACTTTGTTATTTCTGTTGTAAATTCTTACCGTTGTCATATCGAGTCTAGTAAAATAAAAATGCAAAGGTTATAAAAGATGATGCACAAGATCTGATAGCATGTAACATGTATGTATTTATAAAAGAAAGAGAATTCTTATATGTTGAGCAACTATGTTAATATCATTATCATCGTACCTAGAAGCTGGAAACTAATTGATATAATAACCCATGTGTGGTGGAGCGAGGAATTTATTTTCATATCAACTAAATTAAACAATTTATTATTAAACAAATAGTGATTGTAAATAATAATATTAAAAAACAAATGAGGTTGGTGTATTCATTTCCTGAAACATGTAGAAAAACAAATCGTCATCATACATCCGACCAATATCAAAGTAAAGGTAGGGTCAGAGGAGGGTAAGATGTAGACAGCCTTTCCTCTACCCCGTAGGAATAGAGAGACTGCTTCCAGTGAGACCCTCGGCTCGATAGTTGTTTTGCATCAAACCTTGGACATAAGGCACATAATACTCAGCAATCGGGACAAAGATCGATTAGTGCATGTACCCTTTTGTCTTTCAGCTATCAAGCCACCACATGATACATGATTAACCTTCCTCAGTTTTTAACGTTATTTTCACGAAACTAGTAAAATAACGTTAAAATTAGTGCACTTTCACTTTTGCCCCCCGATGGCTCACACATATATACATTATATGCGTATACTGTAAGCGAAACATATGATGTTTTGCTTCTGATGTTGTCTACTAATTCAACCGAACTTTTATACTAATTCAAATAAAGATTCAATAAAAAAGAAAAGCTCCCACTTAATAATCCAAATTTGAAAGTAAAATCCTCGATTGATGGGGATTCAAGTATTCTAAAAAGTTTTAGGCCTTTAATTTACGCCTAGGAATTGGAAATCTTCATGGACCTTTACTTTCTATAAATTACAAAAAAAAAGGATCTCTATTGGAATTCAATTTCATTAAAAAGGACTTAACTGGTTTTTCTGAAAATGCAAAGATAAAAAAACAACAGGGGAGTCTTGAATAGGAGACCTCCACATTTTGATGGACGCAGAGTTAAATTGATAAAACCATTAGGACATTATATATATTTTAAACTCTTCTGTGCAGGCTATCTTTATAGGCCAGTCTTAGAAAATACTAGTGTCACCCAAATATTCATACTATAAGTTGTATATAGAATGCAAAAATCAATGCTGTCCTGTGACATCGTTCTTCAATACGTAGCTCCGTCCCTACCATGAACTAGGGGTATCGTGTTTTGTCTCTCACCAGAGACGTGGTTTAAATCCTTTCAAATGTTAGATTGTGTGGTATTTATGTGTAAAAAAAATAACGTCTAAAAATTTAACATTGTACATAGAGGCACGTCTAGTACATAACACGTCTAGGTGACCCTCGGATACAAATCCAAATCGAAGATTTTCAAAAATTGTAAGGTTGTAATATGAGTGAGAAGCAGCCCAGCCCAACTGGATGATGGAAAATTGGGCCCAAAACTACAAATGGCGATGAAGATTTCGAATTCGAAAGCATGTCTGTCTGTTAGAATCTACATCGAAACCGCAATTCTCCAACTTCACCAACACGATTTGCTTTTCTCTTCTCTTCTCTTCTCTTCTCTTCTCTTCAGGTAATCAATTAATTCACCCCCTTTCGATGTTTCTCATTTTCTAGGGTTCATCTTCTATGCCACACACACATACGTATTTAAATTCTTCAATTCGCCTACAACTCTCCCCAACTCTTTATAACTTCTCGATCGTTGTCTTTATTTAGTAAATTGCAAAATTCTCTTCGTTAAGTTATTCGAATCAACCTACCATATCTCCACTGTTTTAATTGCTAAAGATCTTCTAGAGTTAGTTTGGGGATCTTGTATTATTTAGTTTAATGAATTATAGATATCAGAATCTCTGTGTTATGTTGGAAAAATTACTGAAAAGTAGAGTTTTTTTTTTTTTTTTTCACCAAGTGTTAAAGTGTATTTTTCGCCAACTTTGGACAGATTTGCTGCCCGAAATTTGTTTCTCAAGTGGATTATCCCCTTGGGAGACTCGAAATTTGTTTTAAGGGACCCGTCTTGGTTTTAAATTGTGCGCATTATGCGTGCATGGTGATGCGAGAATATTGCGGGCATTTTGCATAATGCGCTCTGATGCACACAACATTGTTTCTTATGTTTTTTTCCAGATTTTATGAACTGGGTTCGGTTAATTAATATCTTAGTATGCTTGATTTGAACCAAAAGCACAACTCTTATCTTCTTATTACATTATTTGTTTTACTTTAAGTTTGTTTTTATAAGTTTTTATGTATGAATATTTTTTTAATATTTTTATATAAAGAGCGCACATCACATACGTGATGCGCTCGCATCGCGCATCAGATTTTTGGACCAAACGCATTGGAGCGCATCACGCAAATTAAAACAAAGGGATCCTCAGTCATAGATTTTTCTGTTTTCCTAACACATTCTTGTATTTTGGTTTTTTTAGTTGTAATTCACTGTCTTCCTTTAGATTATTGTATTGTAATTCAAATAAAGTTGTTTTATTTTGATTTATATACGAACGGTTCCTATATGTTTTGGGGATTTTGTTAACTTGATGTGGATTTTGGACCTGAGTTTACACTCATTTGTTTTTTTTTTTTTTTGTAGTGTGTACGTTGAGATACGGTAATCTCTATAGGTTTCATCGTTCATGGCGAGGATTAAACCTCAAGCTTTGTTACAGCAAAGCAAAAAGAAGAAAGCACCGAGAAGTATCAGTGTTGCCGCAATTGCATTGTATAGTGTGGTTACCGTTGTTATGGTGTTTTTCCTATTTGCTACATACAGACACTGGTCTCAAAGGTTTGTATGACAGTTAATAAATGTTTTCTTTGGTAACCTCTAATGTGCCTCACAAGCATCCTGGTTTTTAATCGTCACGTAGAAAGGAAAAAAAATGTGTTTTTCTATGCACCTTTGTGGCAATTAGTCCATGATGAGTTAATTTGCACTTCATGTGTTATGTGCATCGCCACATCGGTTATATTAACAGTTTAACACACATTTTTTGATATGGGTTGCATCAAATATTGCAAGCAAGGTTTGATTATACGTATACAGTACATGCTAAACGCACCTAATGAGTGATGTTTGTGTTACTATTAGGTCAATAATGCAGACAGAGGAAGGAACATCAAACTTTGAGGTACAAGCACTTGTCAATTCTGTTGATTTTTTTAGTCTAGTGGCATTTAATGTTTGTCATGTGTCAAAAATCGGTGAAGTTTCTGCCTTAATCCCTTGAAGGCCGTTGGTGGGGCCTCGTGAATTTCCCTAACGGGGTCTCATGATTACCAAAAAAAAGTATTGGGAAAGTAAGTTACATGATAACATCCTTATGAATAAAGTGAAGATACTTAATACGTTGTTTATTATGTTGGAATGACAGTGGAATGGAATGAAATGTAATGAATAACAAACTGCTGTTTGGTTACACATTTGTTATAGAACCTCAACCCATCACTTTTTCATTTGTGAGACGATGATGTTTTTTTTTTCATGTACCATCAAACAGTGAAGTAATGTTTTGTTCCACTGTGTATATTGTAAAACTTTGTAACTTCAATCTACCACAGGTTGAAGATGACATTTTAGATTCAAAGAAATCTGACGTTCCTAAATACGCTGTAAGTTTATGTGCCTTCACTTAAAACGATTCATTTGGCTTTCTTTCAGCTCAACTGTTGTGGTTCTGATACTTTACTATCTTGTTGTCTTTCTTTGTGTGTTTTGGCATACTTGTGTATCCAGATTTTTAACACCTCTAAAGGTTTGATTACTGTGGAACTTTACAACGAAGGTTCACCTGAAATTGTCGATGAATTTATTGATGCCTGGTGAGCATTTGTAATTAACTGAAAATTCCATGGCATCTGTTAAAGTTATATTACTTTAATATAATTTTTTCTCTCCATGTTTCATTATGAGAATGCATTTGTAATTGTAGAGAAGACTGATCAAACCAAGAAAAAAGAATAAAAAATGATGATTAATAGGGGAAATTTCAATAGGGAAATTGGATTTTAATAATCCCACCTTAAGGTGGTTGGCCAATATTAGACCCACTTTTGAATATTGTTACTAGCAGTCGCACCTTTTAAATATTTTTTTTCTCACTCACCTCCGTTAAAAAAACTTAACTCCGTTAAGTTTTTTTTACGAATTTCAAACTGATGTTTTAGGGCTTTTGATCAGAACGAGGGTACGAGTCGATTGATGTAAAACTTACCTCGAAACGGTGCTACAAACGACGAAAACGGTATTCGGATGTTTAAACTTTCAATTAACAAAAATCAAGCCGTTTGGAGTACCGTTTCGAGATAAGTTTTACATCAATCGACTCCTATCATCGTTCTGATCAAAAGCCCTAAAACATTAGTTTGAAATTCGGGAAAAAACTTAACGGAGTTAAGTTTTTTTTTTTTTTTTTAACGGAGGTGCAGTGAGAAAAAAAAATATTTAAAAGGTGGGACTGCCAGTGACAATATTCAAAAGTGGGTCTAATATTGGCCAACCATCTCTAGGTGGGATTATATTATTAAAATCCAATTTCCCCTTTCAATATAACTGCTGATGATTAATGTTTGGAAATGTGTTTCTGCAGCCAAAAGGGACACTTCAAGGGAATGCTATTTCAACGCGTAGTGAAACATTTTGTAATTCATGGAGGTGACTCCGAAAATCATGCAGTTATAGAGGACTGGACTTCTAGAGAGAAGCACTACAATCAGCTTGAGAAAAGGTTTATATTTAAATTCACACAAATCGTCGTTTTCAATGCATAATTTACTCATCATCGTTATTTTTCCATCCAGATTAAAGCATGAAGCTTTTATGCTTGGTACATCAACTACTAAACATGATAAAGAAGCATTTGATATTTTCATCACAACCGCACCAATTCCAGATCTAAATGCAAAGCTTAATGTGTTTGGACGCGTTATAAAGGGAGAGGACATTGTTCAGGTAAATACGATATTACAGCTGTTCATGTATCTTCTTTGTTGAGTTTAAAATGAAAATAAATGATCATTGATAGGTTTAATTTGTGTTATTTAGGAAATTGAAGAGGTGGACACAGATGAACATTACAGGCCTAAATCTCGAATTGGGATTATCGATGTGACACTGAAACAGACGATTTAAGGTTTCGGTTGATTTAATTTTTTTGTCTGGTGAGAATGGAGCAAAGGGTTGCGTTTTAATGATATAATTGTTTGTGTATGTGTTTGTTATTCACACATTGTACAACTTATGGAACTACAGTTGATTTGATTAGACTTTTAGGTCATACACTAACCTTAATTTTTGTCATTAAATTTGTTAATTAGTTTTCTGCAAGATTCTATTTTTGTTGTTTTATTTGATATATACTACCTGGCTGGCAATTTGCTTTGTTTTTAAGCTTTTCTAGTACTAAGTTTTGGAACATAAACCTGGTATTCTTCATGTTTCCTAGGATCAGAATCATATGCTTATATTCTTGTATTGTTCTCTCTCACACACACACACACTGTGTGTGTGTAAAATGTGCTTTCATTAATTCTTTAGGTAAAAAGTTTATTTATTTGTTCCAAGTTTATTTTATATTATCATAAAATAATGCTCCATAGACTATGATTTTGTAGAGGGCACTTAAAATAATAGCTCCCTAGTTTTTTTTTGAACGGCGACACAGTCCAGCGGTCCTAAGGACCTTTACTGGATTCGGAACCCCGGGTTCGAACCACGGAGACCATCCGAGGGCAGGTTATTCCCTAGTTAATATAGACTACGCAGAAGATACCTTCTACGTAGAAGCATATCTTTATCTAATATATTTAAACTAGGTTAGAACCCCGTGTATTACACAAATTGAATAAATGTAATGTTATATATTAAAAAATATAAAGTTATATCTTTATGAACCCCGTATATTGTATGGGTTAAATAAATATAATTTTATATATCAAATAATAAAAAAAGTTATATTTTTAAAAACCATGTGTATTACACAGATTAAATAAATGTAATTTTGTATACTAAATACTAAAAACGTCGTATCTTTAAAAAACCCGTGTATAATCGGGTTGAATAAATCTACCAAATAATAAAAAAAAATTACATCCTTAAAAACCACGTATATTACACGTGTTGAATAGATCTAAAAAGAGTTATATCTTTAAAAACATGTGTATTACACAAATTAAATAAATGTAATTTTGTATATTAAATACTAAAAGTGTCGTATCTTTAAAAAACCCGTGTGTAGTTGGGTTGAAAAATCTACCAAATAATAAAAAAATATATATCCTTAAAAACCTCGTGTATTACACGTGTTGAACAAATCTAATTTTACATAGCAAATGATAAAAAAATATATCCTTAAAAACTTCGAGTATTACACGGGTTATATAAATGTAACTTTGTATAGTAAATAATAAAAAAAGTTATATATTTAAAACCCCCGCGTTTTACACGAGTTGAATAAATATAATTTTGTATACCAAATAATAAAAAAAATTATATTTTTAATAAATTTGGATAACATTTAATATTAAATTATTATTTATATATTTAATATAAGATATGTAGGAAAGAGAGGTATTTGTTTTAAAAATATATTAAATTAACAATTTAGATTTAAGGATAATATTTTAAATTAATTTACATTTACATTTACAATAAATAACAAAACAAAACCGTGTTTCCTGACTCCTGTTTAATGTTTAATATGGAGCTGGTAGCTTATAATCAGGGATCACGTTTACTTAGGTACAGTGTTTTGAAAAAAAAAAAAGGGAAAAAAAAGACTACCTGCATGTTAGTTTAGGGTGTTTTATTTTTATCTTTTTATAATAATTCTGTAATTGATAATAACCTTAAATTTAGGGAAGTTATTTATCTTACAAACAAATAAAATTTATTCCGATAACTAGGCTGTTTAGTATTTGCAGCTCCTATTAGTTTAAAGTACACTGGATGAATTCCAGTATTTGCATCATTGCATAGCATAGAAAGCAACATAAAATTATTCCTTACCTTTAATAGATTGAGAATTTGTGCATTTGTCGTTAATATCTGTCTACTTTCATGATATTGAATCCGGTTGCCGGTAATCTTCCTACCTACCCATGAGATAGAAAACAAAACACGGTTTTATTTTGGTTGTTTGCTAAAAAAAAAATTTAACAAACAAAATAATATGTATAAATTAAAAATAAAAAATTCTAGAGAAATCTTACAAATTTCGGGATCCTCCGATACGTCGATCCAAGCTCGAGCTAACGCGTACTCCTCTTCATCATCCCATGGCTGCACGGTTTTTCTCGTTCGGGTCTTGGTTATTTCTTTGTTTTTATGTGATACTCGTATGTTGCGTCTTGTTCGGTTGTGTCTCCGGCTCCTCCTCATCCGGTTGTGTCTCTGTTTGTGTCTCCGGGACGAAGTCGGGCTCGCTTTGTGACGAGCCAAAAGCTTGCGACAAGCCGAAACCCTCATGTTGTAGTTTGGATTCCAATCGTATTGGTTTGGATCCCATGAAAGGGATTGGTTCAATAGGTTCATGAGTTTTGATTATACTCGACAAACCCAGCTCCATAGGCGGTTGGTCGGGTGGGAACCAGAGCAACGGATTGGTTAGAAGCGTTCGTTTGGTTCGGGTTGCCGCTAGAATGAGGAGGAACGAAACCACGGTTGTAGGGATACATGGTAGAGTGAGTGGTATAAAAATCTAGATGTTTTTTTTATATAAAATGGAGTGAAAGATTGACTGTAGAGAGTGTGGTTTTAAAAGTGAGGTGAATGGTATATATATAAGATTGATTGATCGATTCCCAAAAAATATTCACCCGTTATAATTTCCGCGAGCATCCCGGTTTCCATCTTATGACGCCCCAAGGGGCGGTGTTTTGCGGCGCCATAGGGCGCTATGACCTCCTTTGACGCGATACCCCCTTCGACTATACACGCTCTAAGTTAGTAATGAAATTATATAAAGAGTAAATCACAAAAGGCAATTCTTTTTAGAAGTAGTGGTCTTTGTGTGAACGAGACGCTCTGCTTAAGACTATGAGTTCTAGTGGGGTGACGTGAAAACAATGTACTACATAGGTAATCAGGGTTTCACATTTTACTTTTCTTTAAAACTGTGTTGTGGGAGAGTAAAATGTCATAGGGTAAGTGTTATGTGGGGGTGGGGATTAAGACCGATGAGGGACGTAGGAATTGCCCTTAATTATGCGGAAGACTGAAATAGCTTTCTCAGAAGCCTCTGGAAGGTGGGGTATTCAATCCCATGATACTCAAGGAGCAGGCTCGTATCCCAAGAGTTCTATTAATGCATTGATGGCCTTCCTACACATACGATAGGCGATGAATAATGAAAAAAATGGTAAGTTAAGATGAATGATTAGATTGTATATTAATTATTAACTAAAAGTATTTAAATAAAATTAATTTGCGCTCTAACGCCCCTTTCACCCAACACCGTAATGGTGTTAGCGCCCATATTTGCTAGCAGGGAAGGGCTTGCCACCCCCTTTCACCTATCCACAAACACATACCCTTATACTCATCACTCATCTCTCACTGTCACCTCAACGCTAGGGATGACTAACTCGGTATCAATACTGGAAAATAGCGGTTCCGTACCGTACCGTACTGTTGAAATGGTGTGTTGAGTTATGTAGCGCCCTAACACGTAATAACTTAAAAAAACGACGCAGCGGAATACGAGCCTTAAAAATTTCTTTCTTTACTAAATACATTGCTTACGTAAAGACTCAGTTACAAAATGTTTAACATTTACTAAAATAATTAACAACATTCATGATAAAATAATATTACAAGTGTTACATAATCCAAGCTAGGTGATTGTTCTTCCCGTACAATCCTTGCTCTTTGACTCGATCTACGCCCGCATATCCTCGTTAGTAATAGAGAAAATCCGTGTAGTTCCTGTGGACATCATTTACAACTTAACCATTAGTCATCGACAACATCATACAACGTTATTATCATATAATTAATAAAACGTATAACATTCAATAATATAAACTTAATCCATTTGATCATTCTCTTGAATTGTTTTGTTCCGAGTTCGACTTCAATTCTTCATGAACCCGGTGTTCTCATACCTGCATTACATTTCAATCTCAAGACAAATCATTAGTATTCGTCAATACTCAAACGCATTAAAACCGTTCCTTCTTACATTCATAGCAACTTACAACATACATACATGCATCCCTACATTCATATATATATATATATATTTACGAGCTCTTGATTACCACTTTTATTATTATTAAACTTGTTCTAACATGTCAGAATCACAGCCTTCCATAATATAAATCTTTTACACATTAACATCCGTACTTACTCATTCCTAAACACATTTGCCCAAAATTTTCCTTCTCTAACACGTAAGCAAATTCGTACTTATACTATCAAAATTCATATCATTAATTTATAACCAAAATCAAGTTAGACGTTAGTTATGAGGCCTTGAAAACCATATAAAACCAGTCCCGTAGCCAAAACAAACAAAATCACACAAATTGCCAGCTGGTTGGTTGATGTGTGTAAAATGCAACATATAAATTACATCAAATAAGGCATAAAACTAACCTTTTTTTTAGTACTAATATTGGAAAAAGTGTGTTTTTGTCTTCCTTTTGAATTTACAGGGTCAAATGAGCTTAAACGAACAAAAGAACAAAAATACAGCCAAAACCAACATAAATACAAAGAAAAGGAAGAAACGTGGCATGCCCGACCCCTCGACAACAACTCCCAAAACAAAAACAAGAAGAAAGCTGAGCATGGGGCTGTGCCCAGCTGAGCATGGGGCTGTGCCCAGCCCGACACGGGGCGTGCCCAGCCCGACACGGGGCGTGTCCAGCCCGACACGGGGCGTGCCTAGCTCAGCACGGGGCAGTGCTCAGGATGGACAGCTCTGGCACTAAAGACAAACCTGTAGAAGCTTCTATTGCCCACCACGGGGCCGTGCCCAGCGGACACGGGGGCGTGGCGAAAGTACAGCAGGCGCATTAATTGTAATTGCGAATTACAATTAATGAAGAGAGAGAGTGTCAGACGGACACGGGGGCGTGCCCAGCGGACACGGGGGCGTGTGGAGCTAATAAAGACAAACTGTATTAATGAAGAAAGAGAAAAGGGTGGACACGGGGCCGTGTCCAGGCTTCTGTACAGGCTATAAATAGGAGTGCTTGGCTCAAGCTCAAACCATCCCTTGGCCCACCACCTCTCTCACACCTCATCCACCACCCACCACCATCACAACACCATCATCCACCACCATCATCCATTGTCCATCGTAGAGTGTGTGAGTCGTCTCGGGATCCAAGATTGATCGTAAGAGTTCTTGACAATCAAGGCCATGTTTGCCTAAGTCTCTTACATCACTTGGTGAAGACAAAGTGTCTAGTATAATACTTTTTATTTCTAATCTTTTGCACTTTTTATTTGGTTTTGTATTAATGACTTTAATAACTAGTTACTTATGTTGAAGGTGATCTTTCCTTATCATTTGTCCGTGGTGTCTTGGCATTATTTTACTGTCTATATAAAATAAAGGATTTTCACCATTCATATCTCCACGGTCTATATGGAGATATGTTGGCTACCTGGTCGGGGGTTAAGGGAACGGTTTGGTAAAGGTCTTGCCATTGTTCAGCGTTTAGAGGTCCTGCAATGGACCTGGGTCAAATTTAGTAGGACCTCCTTCAATACTTCACGGTATTGGATGGCGGGGGTCCAAACTCTTTGATCCCCTCATAAGTTAACTACTATTAATACTATAACCCGGCTATTTAGGACTGTATCCCTGCTGACTCAGACTACTTAGCCGAGGGTAACGTCACCGCCAAAAGCGGGGCCTACCACAATACTGCATTAATAACTTAATTCATTATCTTCCAATAATCCACCCTTTTAGGATTGTATCCCTGCTGACTCAAACTACTGGGGTGAGGGTAACGTCACCTTCAAAAGAGGGGCCTACTACAATAACTAAGATAATCTCTTAATTATGTGCAAAAGTGCGGAAATAATCAAAGGTTATACTAGATACGAGTCGGAACCAAGTGATTCATCTTGTCTATCTGTTTTTATTTTATTTTTATTTTCAGCATTTTAGTTAGTTTTTATTTTTCTTAGTTTTAAACATTTTTCTAAACTTTTATTTTGGTTAGACGTTGAGGATAAACCGGTACTAAAAGCTCTTGTGTCCTTGGACGACCTCGGTATCTTACCAACGCTATACTACACTCAACGATGGGTGCACTTGCCCATATGTGTGTTTAGTGTTAGTGAAATATCGTGTTTTATAAATTTAAAACTTGGCTAAAATAAGTGTTAAAAAGGGCTTAAAATATACACCTAATATATATAACACTTCGCACGCATCAAGTTTTTGGCGCCGTTGCCGGGGACACAAGGATTTTAGGAAAGCTTAAAATCGACGGCCTAATCAGTTTTTCAAAACCTTTTCAAGACGGGCCCACATTTTTCTGCATTTTAGTTTAGTTTTGCATTTACAGTAGGTTGAACACGGGCCGTGCTCGCTGAACACGGGGCCGTGCTGCATATTTTTCATAAAACACCCAGTAACAGAAGCTTGAACACGGGCCGTGCTCACTGAACATGCCCCGTGCTCAACGAAATCAGTAAATTTAATTAAAACGCCCAGATACAGATCCTGAACACGGGGCCGTGTCCACTGAACACGGGGCCGTGTCCAGCCTCTGTTTCCGTTTTTATTTTTGTTTTCTGATCTCGAGACTCGGTTGTGGTCTGCTGAGTGATTCTTATGGATCAATACTCAGGAGGTTACAACTACACCTATGAGGAGGATGATTATAGGGGTAATTATTGCACTAATTGTCGTAACGCACGATCAGTTCAAAATAATCGCTCATATCAACCATCCAATTCATACACCTACTATGAGGAGCCCAGGTACGAGCCATCAACTTCATACACATCCTATGAAGACCAAAGGTATGAACCTCCTCCCTCATACTCATATTTTGATGAACCAAGGTATGAGCCTTCATACTCATACTTTGAGGAACCAAGATATGAGCCACCACCTTCATATGCTTATTATGAGGAACCATGGCGTGAACAACCCACCTCATATGAGTATTATGAAGAACAAAATTACGAACCTTATCCATCATATGCTTACAATGAAGAACAATGGTGTGAACCATCTACTTCATATGGGTATTATGAGGAACAAAGGATCGAACAACCGGATTCAAGCTTAGAAAATACCGATTCTTTTTCTATAACCGAAGTAACCGATAGGATATTAGAACACATTAGAGTTATCGATCGATGTATAAAAGAATCTCGCACAAGGGAAGAGGAGTCCCGCGCAAGAGAAGAATTAAAAAATGAAGAGATAACCGAAAGTGTAAAAATGGAAGAACAAATAAGTGAAAAACCGACACATGAGTTAAACAACGAAATAGGTGAGTCCGACAACGTTAAAATACAAGAAGAGTCTAATTTTGAAGAAATTAACCTCTTGTCACCTTCTTTCGAGAATCATTGTTTAGTACCCACTCATGCTAAGTTTTTAAAAGAGTTAAACACTAACACTAAAATTGACGAAACGGTAAGTGTTAAGTTAACTAATGATCAAACTTCGCTAATAAAAGAAGACCCATTTGAAATTAACATTACACCGGTTCCATGTTTCTTTCAAAATTCATTTATTAGTAATGTCACAATCGATAAAGATCTTTGTGTTAACATAATGCCTAACTACATTTTCGAAAAATTAAGTATTAGTGATTTTTCTCCACTTCAAATACCCATTTTTCTATCCAATCGGAAAGTAATAAAATCAATCGGTATAGTTGAGGATGTCTTGGTTCAAACAAATCAAATGGTAATCCCGACCGACTTTGTCATCCTCGACGACGCTCCTCTAGTGTTGGGACGACCATTTGTAAAAACTCACGAAGCTTTGAAAAACCGGAAGTTCAACAATCTACCTCTTCAATTAGGGGCATTTAAAAAGAGTGTCGATCTTGAGCGATCAATGAAATATCCATTCGGCAATGATGACCCCCTAATTGAAGATGAGCCAGAACCACCTGATAAGGTGGGTCTAGCCAAGGACCCTTATAAACGTGGCGCACCACGGAGGCATTCCGCGGAACTATCCGTAGTTTAGTTTAGATTAACCTTTATGTTTTCTAGTTTAGTTTTTATTTTTCAGGAATAAAACACACTCGGGATGGTGAAGGATGATAAGGGAAGCTTGAACCAACACCCCATACACAAAAACAGAGCCTCCCGACGATTTTTCTTCATTACAGCAGGTTCAACACGGGGCCGTGCTCACCCCAACACGCCCCGTGCCCAAGGTTTTGTAGAAAATGCCCAGTTCAGGTACCTGGACACGGGGCCGTGCTCACTGGACACGCCCCCGTGCCCAGCCTTCTGTTTACTTTTGGTACTGGCAGTCTGGACACTGGGCCGTGCTCAGCCAACACCACCCCGTGTTCAGCTACCCAGTACCATAAAATCTTGTTTTTAACCCATTTTTACACATTTAATCAGCCTAAAAACTTATTTTTGGGACACATTGAGGACAATGTGTAATTTAAGTGTGGGGGGGGGGGGATGCTAAAACCTTGAATCCTGCAAGTCCTAATAACAAGCCTTACACAAAACTCTATTGGAACCGCTAATCACCCCAAAATTTTTTCAAAAATTTTCAATTTTTTTACTTGTCTAGGTTTAATTTGGGAATTTCAAAACTCTAAAAAGGTTATATTTTTACAAATTTACAACCGATAGCGTCGTGATTAAAAGAACCAACATAAGAAAATTATGAAAAGGCATGACAAGCTTAGTTAAAATTTAATTATATATACTTGAACACATAAAAACCCATTCCCACAAAAATGAGTTTTGAGCCTTTATTGAGCATACAAATATATATCTTTAAACTAAATGCTCATTTTTCGTTTCTTGTGTGAATAGCCGCTTGGTCCTTACAACTCTAGAACTTGCCATGACGATACATTCCCAATCCTTACCAACTTAAACCCAAGTAAGTAAATGACGGAGGCATTAGGACTAACCATTTTTATTTCTACACCATTATTTTTTACCACCTACCAAAAATCCCCCTAGTTAGCCCCTTTGAGCCTAAACCTTTTCATTTCTTAACCCAAAAACAAATACCCTTTCACCCACCAAAACCCTTTTTATTTTTAACCCTTTGTTTTAGTAACAAGCTCGGTTTTTCGGATGACTTTTCAAAAAAAAAAAAAAAAAAAAAAAAAAAAAAAAGTTGACGATGAAGCAAAAGAAATAAACAAGCAAGTTCATCAAAAATAAATTTGTTTGAATAATGGCTTCATCAAAATAAAAATTGGAAAAAAAAGAGGTCTTACGAAAACCGATGCTTTTTACGCTTTTCGCCCTTTTCCTCTAACCACCAACCCAACCACCTACCTTTAACCCAAGCCTAACCCTTCACCCAAAAAGTCCTCTTGATATTTACAAAGGTATATAAGTTAAAAAGGAGGAGGATTGATTGCTTGGCAAGCTTATGGTAGGAGTAAGTTCCATGCCGCTCTCGAGTGATCCACAAAAATACATTTTCGGCCGAGTGTTGAGTGATCCCCGTGAGGTATGTGAACTTGTATATAAATAGAATTTTACAAAGGCATGTTATGCCCTAATAATTAATTTATCTTATGAAAAGTTTTAAATAAATCATGACGAATAGGATTGTAAATACATAAAAATAAAGCCTAATAAAGAATCTTGGATTCCCGGCACTCTATGACAAGCCCAAAAACCTTCTCTTCTACCAATTCCATTTGGGAGTGTAAAGCCACATTATAAAGAGTTTTGCTTGAGGACAAGCAAAGATTCAAGTGTGGGGGTATTTGATGTGTGTAAAATGCAACATATAAATTACATCAAATAAGGCATAAAACTAACCTTTTTTTTAGTACTAATATTGGAAAAAGTGTGTTTTTGTCTTCCTTTTGAATTTACAGGGTCAAATGAGCTTAAACGAACAAAAGGAACAAAAATACAGCCAAAACCAACATAAATACAAAGAAAAGGAAGAAACGTGGCATGCCCGACCCCTCGACAACAACTCCCAAAACAAAAACAAGAAGAAAGCTGAGCATGGGGCTGTGCCCAGCTGAGCATGGGGCTGTGCCCAGCCCGACACGGGGCGTGTCCAGCCCGACACGGGGCGTGCCCAGCTCAGCACGGGGCAGTGCTCAGGATGGACAGCTCTGGCACTAAAGACAAACCTGTAGAAGCTTCTATTGCCCACCACGGGGCCGTGCCCAGCGGACACGGGGGCGTGGCGAAAGTACAGCAGGCGCATTAATTGTAATTGCGAATTACAATTAATGAAGAGAGAGAGTGTCAGACGGACACGGGGGCGTGCCCAGCGGACACGGGGGCGTGTGGAGCTAATAAAGACAAACTGTATTAATGAAGAAAGAGAAAAGGGTGGACACGGGGCCGTGTCCAGCGGACACGGGGCCGTGTCCAGGCTTCTGTACAGGCTATAAATAGGAGTGCTTGGCTCAAGCTCAAACCATCCCTTGGCCCACCACCTCTCTCACACCTCATCCACCACCCACCACCATCACAACACCACCATCATCCATTGTCCATCGTAGAGTGTGTGAGTCGTCTCGGGATCCAAGATTGATCGTAAGAGTTCTTGACAATCAAGGCCATGTTTGCCTAAGTCTCTTACATCACTTGGTGAAGACAAAGTGTCTAGTATAATACTTTTTATTTCTAATCTTTTGCACTTTTTATTTGGTTTTGTATTAATGACTTTAATAACTAGTTACTTATGTTGAAGGTGATCTTTCCTTATCGTTTGTCCGTGGTGTCTTGGCATTATTTTACTGTCTATATAAAATAAAGGATTTTCACCATTCATATCTCCACGGTCTATATGGAGATATGTTGGCTACCTGGTCGGGGGTTAAGGGAACGGTTTGGTAAAGGTCTTGCCATTGTTCAGCGTTTAGAGGTCCTGCAATGGACCTGGGTCAAATTTAGTAGGACCTCCTTCAATACTTCACGGTATTGGATGGCGGGGGTCCAAACTCTTTGATCCCCTCATAAGTTAACTACTATTAATACTATAACCCGGCTATTTAGGACTGTATCCCTGCTGACTCAGACTACTTAGCCGAGGGTAACGTCACCGCCAAAAGCGGGGCCTACCACAATACTGCATTAATAACTTAATTCATTATCTTCCAATAATCCACCCTTTTAGGGTTGTATCCCTGCTGACTCAAACTACTGGGGTGAGGGTAACGTCACCTTCAAAAGAGGGGCCTACTACAATAACTAAGATAATCTCTTAATTATGTGCAAAAGTGCGGAAATAATCAAAGGTTATACTAGATACGAGTCGGAACCAAGTGATTCATCTTGTCTATCTGTTTTTATTTTATTTTTATTTTCAGCATTTTAGTTAGTTTTTATTTTTCTTAGTTTTAAACATTTTTCTAAACTTTTATTTTGGTTAGACGTTGAGGATAAACCGGTACTAAAAGCTCTTGTGTCCTTGGACGACCTCGGTATCTTACCAACGCTATACTACACTCAACGATGGGTGCACTTGCCCATATGTGTGTTTAGTGTTAGTGAAATATCGTGTTTTATAAATTTAAAACTTGGCTAAAATAAGTGTTAAAAAGGGCTTAAAATATACACCTAATATATATAACACTTCGCAAGCATCATTGGTCCCTCGCGGGGCGCGAGAGCCAATCCCCTTATCCTTCGCGGGCCGCGACCGATGTCGCGTTGCGCGATGGTAAAGCTGAAATGTTGCCGCGTAGCACGATAGCCCCATTTCGACAGAATGCATCCTTTTTGCTGCTGCACTTTGCCCAGCTATGATTTTCAAGAATATTTCCAGCTTAAAAGTGCATAACTTTTGATCTACAGACCCGTTTTACATGATTCTTTTTCCTACGCGATGGTAAATTGATTTTCTAACACATGAGCTTGTAATATAACATCCGAACTAAGAAAAATCTTAACTTAAAGCCTTCGGCTTTACATACTCGTTTTCAACTATTTGACCCATTCATATTTTTATTACAAAAACTCGCATATCTCGGACACTCCTCAATCAATTTACTCGAAACTTATTTCTATTTGTCCGTAAGACATATCTTTACATCATTGACTAAAAGTCTCTACCCCGGGTCCTTAATCTTTACGTGTGTCGCAACCCCCGATCCTAATATCCTCGGGAACGGGCGGCCGCGAGCCAGTTTCGGTGGTATCGCGTGTTTATTAAATTTTGGCAACGGAATTTTCATCAGGACCGTAGTTAGGAAATATTTGATCAGAGTAAAATACCACATTTTCATATCATTAAACATATTGGGATAAAACCCAAGTTTTTATTACAAACTGATTTATAGGGATAAATCCCATTTTACTTGAATTAAAACGCCTTCTTTATTTAGGTAACTTTTATAGCCACTTTTCCAAGCCTCCAGTGCTGTCCAGCTGGCTTCTAATTGGTTTTCACATTGTGTTACCTGAAACGCGTTTTAAAAACATTTGTCAGTGGGAAATACTGGTGAGTGAATCCCAGTTTAATCAAGAAACATTAATTTAATTTAAACAGTATTGAGAGCGATTACAATGTTTACATCTACCCAATTACTCATTCAGTACTGTCAATCCTGACTGGTGGGTCATATTACACATTGGCTAACTCTTCGTCCAATGGTAACGTGTCTCACATTTTGTATACAAAACCCCAACATACCGGCAGTAATCGTAGAATTACAAAGACTCAATCACTGCTAAATTGCATTGTAAAATAGTTAAGGTTTTGTAAAAACTGTTTACAAAAAGGAGATTACTCACATTGCTGTCTTAGATTATCCTTTAGGGTTTCCTGGTGACAATCTATAATTTACACAAATGCACACGTGTTAGTATAATAACCCATTTTAACATTAGTAATACCCTCCCCGAGACGGCATTCCAACGACTACGTCGGGCAGAACCACGACAGCTGTTACGGAACCCTAGATCAATCGGGCAGTGTATCTAATACGTATCCAGGGGTTATAATACTTACAACGGAGCAGAACTTCGCTATTTAGGGGGTATTAGACCCGAGTATAATGCCTACTATGAGAGATTTACATTTAGAAAGAAAGATTTGAGCGAGTTTTGATGAAACCCGATGCCTGCTATATATAGTGCCACATCTCGACTTTTACGCGGCCCGCGTCAAACCTGGTCAAAGGCGTAGGTGATCCGGGTCAGCTTATAGGTTCAACACGAGTCGGACACGTGTCAGCACCGGGCTGCGCCACATTCTTGATCTCTAGCGGCCCGCGTAAGGGTTAAGGGGTGCCTTACGCGGCCCGCCTAAACCCAAAAACATTATTTTTAATTAATTTTAATAATATTTAAGGTATTCGGGGTCCGTTTTCACGTATGGGGTGTATTTTTGGACATATTGGGATATTTTAAAATATATTAGGGTGTCGGAAAATTTATGAGAGTGTCGGTTTAGAGTTATTATATCCTCCCCACCTTGTTTTAGAGCTCGTCCTCGAGATCTACTGGAACAAGTGTGGATATTTCTTCTGCATTTCAGATTCAAGCTCCCATGTGTACTCAGGTCCTTTTTGGAGTCCCACTTCACTTTGACCAGAACTAATTATGTTTGAGGTTTTTGACTTTTCCGTCTTCAATCTGTAGAGGTCTTTCTACAAACTTGAGTTGTTCATTTACCTCTATATCCTTAAGAGGTATTTACCAGTGATTCATCGGCTAGACATTTCTTGAGATTAGATACATGAAATGCATCATGTATTCCTGCCATTTCCTCTAGCAGTTGTAGCTGATAGGCTACAGGTCCTATTCTTCTAATAATCTCAAAAGATCCAACATATCTGGGACTTAGCTTCCCTCTTTTGATGAATCTTACTATTCCTTTCCAAGGAGAGACTTTTAACAATACTTTATCTCCTACTTGAAATTCCAATGGTTTTCGCATGTTATCAGCATAACTTTTCTGTCGATCACATGCTGCTTTCAGTCGTTCCTTAACTTGAATGATCTTGTCGGTTGTCTCCTGTACTATCTCAGGTCCAGATAGTTGATTTTCTCCAATTTATGCCCAACAGACTGGGGTTCGGCACTTTCATCCATAAAGTGCTTCGAATGGTGCAGCGTTGATACTTGTGTGATAACTGTTATTATAAGAAAAATTCTATTAAAGGTAAGTGATCGTCCCAATTACCTCCGAAATCAATTACACAAGCTCTAAGCATATCTTCCATTGTTTGAATCGTTCTTTCGCTTTGTCCGTCCGTTTGAGGATGATAAAGCTGTGCTTAGATTCAACTTGGTTCCCATTGCCTTTTGGAAACTTGACCAAAAATGAGAGGTAAATCGGCTATCCCTATCAGAAACAATTGATAAAGGAATTCCATGTAATGAAACAATTTCATTTACATACAATTTGGCTAATTGTTCCATACTAAAAGTTTCCTTCATTGTTAGGAAATGAGCTGACTTGGTTAGCCTATCTATAATCACCCAGATTGTATCATTACCTTTTCTTATTTTGGGTAATTTGGTAACAAAATCCATTGTTATCAATTCCCATTTCCTTACTGGCATTTCTAACTGTTGTAACAAACCTGAGGATTTTTGGTGTTCAACTTTAACTTGTGAACAGGTTAAACATTTAGAAACATAGGCTGCTATGTCCTTTTTCATTCCTATCCACCAGAAATTCTTTCTTAAATCCTGGTACATTTTATCACTCCTTGGATGCATCGAATATTTGGACTTATGGGCTTCTTCTAATATACGATGGCGTAGGTTTCCTAATTTAGGTATCCACATTCTTTTTTTATGGAATCTCCAAATAACATCTGTTCCTTGTTCTAATTCTTTAATCATACCTTTTAGCTTTTCAGTATCATCCTTGATTACTGATTCTTATGCTTTTCTAATTTGGTCATTTAAATCTACTTGTAGATCTAATTTAAGAGAACGTACCCTTTTTGGCTTTTCATGATACTTTCGACTTAAAGCATCAGCAACTACATTTGCCTTTCCTTTATTATATTGGATATCACAATCATAATCACTAAGCATCTCCATCCAGCGTCTTTGTCTCATATTCAACTCTTTTTGCCCGAAAACATACCTTAAACTTTTATGATCAGTGAATATGGTAAACTTACTACCATAAAGGTAACGTCTCCAAATCTTAAGGGCAAAAATTATAGCTCCTAACTCTAGATCATGGGTTGAATAATTCTCTTCATAATTCTTAAGTTGCCTAGACGCATAAGCTATAACCTTTTGGCGTTGCATTAACACACATCCGTAACCTAACTTAGAAACGTCACAATAGATTACAAAATCTTCAGTCCCTTCTGGTAACACTAGTATGGGTGCATGGGTTAATCTTTGCTTAAGAATTCTAAATGCTTCTTCTTGTTTTGGTCCCCATTCAAACTTAATGGATTTACAGGTTAACTTAGTTAAAGGAATGGCTATTCTAGAGAAATCTCGAATAAATCTTCTATAATAACCGGCCAATCCTAAGAAACTTCTAACCTCAGTTGGTGACTCAGGGGGTTTCCACTTAGTAATCGCCTCGATTTTTGTTGGATCTACATGAATTCCTTCATGGTTTACTAAGTGTCCGAGAAACTGTAACTGTTCTAACCAAAATTCGCATTTTGAAAACTTAGCATAAAGTTTTTCCTTTCTTAGTAAACTTAGAAGTGCGTGCAAATGCTTTGCATGTTCCTCTTTACTTTTAGAGTAAATGAGAATATCATCTATAAAGACAATTATGAATTTATCCAAATATGGCTTGCATATTCGGTTCATCATGTCCATGAATGCAGCTGGGGCATTGGTTAAACCAAATGGCATGACAGTAAATTCATAATGGCCATACCTCGTTCTGAAGGCGGTCTTAGGAATGTCCTCTTCCTGTACCTTTAATTGATGATATCCTGACCTTAAATCGATTTTAGAGAAAAATCGAGCTCCTTGTAGTTGATCGAACAGATCATCGATTCTTGGTAATGGATACCGGTTCTTAATCGTGACCTTCTTTAATTCATGGTAGTCAATGCACATACGCATTGATCCGTCCTTCTTTTTAACGAATAAAATTGGCGCTCCCCATGGCGATGAGCATGGCTGTATGAATCCTTTCTCCAACAATTCGTCTAATTGCTTCTTTAGTTCCTGCATTTCTGCGGGTGCCAAACGGTAAGGTGCTTTGGCAATCGGTGCTGTTCCTGGTAGCAGGTGAATTCTGAATTCAACTTCTCTATTTGGCGGTAGTCCTGGTAATTCTTCTGGAAATACATCTGAAAACTGAGACACTACTGGAATATCTTTTAATTCTTTTCCTTTAATGTTAGTGATTATGGAAATTAAATACACTATAGACCCTTTTCTTATATAACTTGCAGTTTTCATCACAGAGATGAATTTAGTGGATCTAGAGGGTTTATCTCCTTTAATTGTGATCTTTTCACCTTTTGGTGAATTTACTTGAATTGATTTTTGCTCATATAAAAAAACTGGCTTTATTGGCTATTAACCAATCCATTCCTAAAACGACATCAAATCCTGCCAGATTCGTGGGATAAAGGTTTGCAATAAACTTTTGGTTTAAAAACTCTATTTTTGCTCCATGTAAGATTTCAGAAATCCTAACTGTTTCTCCATTTGCTATCTCTACTAGACATTCTTGTGGTAGTTTAGTTAATGACTGATTTAGAAGTTTGCAAAATGAAGTATTAATAAAACTTTGGTTTGCACCAGAGTCAAATAATACTTTAGCAAAAACATCATTAACTAAAAACGTACCAGCTATCACGTCTGGAATCATCTTGGCTTCATCTATGGTCAGAACGAATGCTCTAGCATTTTTAGTGTTCTTGTTGTTTGCAGCTGGAGCTAATTTTGGACAGTTTGGCTTGATATGACCTTGTTCCCCACAGTTGTAGCATACCCTGTTGTTGGCTTTCCTCCTGCAGTCTTCTTCCTTTTGTCCTGATATTTTGCAAAAATTGCAATATATGGAGCATCTTCCAGAATTCTTCCTTTTGCAATACTTGCAATAAGGTGCAGAGGTAGAACCCATATTCCTACGGTTGTAATTCCCAGAACGGAATTCTTGGGTAAGCCTTTGGGCTAGGTTTCTCCTCTGGTCTTCTTCTCTAGTACGGAGTAATTCATCTGTCAAGGTGTTGGCTAGTTCTACAGCTTCTTCTATGGTTTGGGGTCTAGCTGCCTTGACTACATGCCTAATTTCCCCGATCAATCCCCAAATGTAACGGGAGATTAATACTGGTTCAGGTGATGCAAGGGTTGGTACTATTCTAGCATATTCAAAGAATGTAGTAGTATAACCCTTACTATCTACCCTGGTCATCCTAAGGTTCAGAAACTTATTAGCTATCTGTTCCTTTTCATTGGGAGGACAAAATTTTCTTTCTACCATATTTTTAAATTCCTCCCATTCTATGTTATATACCCTATCACTTCCTCTTGATTGGAGGATAGTGTTCCACCATTCTAAGGCCGAGTTCTTAAACAAATTAGAAGCAAACATTATTTTATCTTCTTCAGCACACTTGCTTATTTTTAAGACTGCCTCAGTCTTTTCTGTCCAGCGTAGAGTTGCAATGGGTCCTTCACTGCCCGAGAATTCTATTGGTTTGCAGGACCAGAATTCTTTGTAAGAACAACCATAAGGCATGGTTCTTCTTCTTTTGGGAATGGGCACTTGAAGTACGGGTTCATTGTTCATGCTGTGTTCTGGTTCAATTGGTCGCTTACTGCTATGTTTACTTTTATTATTTGCTTCCTGAACCGTTTGAATAATAAATGGCATTGCATCTATGATTCCTTGTTCCACTATGTGTTGGATAGCACTATTATCCACTTGGTTTCCATTGTTATTGATGTTTGGATTCTCATTAACCAAGTTAATGTTACTCTGGTTATCGTTATTCAGATTTTCCTGATTTCCTTCGTCGGCCATCTGAATTTTAAACATTTACCACATATTAATATCATAAAATAATATTTAATATAGTTAATCACATGACACGCATTTTGGTCAAAAGCGTCGATCATTGCGACTTTACTCTATTCATATAATATGCATCTATTACACACCAATACTGAAATTAAAATTACAATACCAACTCAAATAAAATTACACTAATAGTAGTAGGCATCCGTACACACATATTTTATTATTATATTATTATTACTATTACTACCGTTTCCATTCTCACATTCATGGATATGGATTCATCCAGAAATCCATATTACGCTTGTCGTACTTCCAGACGAGTCGCTCTCCCACCTGTCGCATTCTTTCACTACTTTCTAAAATTTCCTCACCAAATGTCCTAAGTTCTTGTACGTTTTCTGCACTCATTGGGGGTGCAGGTTCTAGGACTGGGTTCGGAATCTGGGGTGCGGGTTCCTGGTATGGAGGTGTAGGTGCCTGGAACTGGTAAGGATCTTCTAAAATCTCCCTAATGTATTCATCGTGGTAATAGGGATCTAAAGGATCCAAACCTGGGTAGGCTCCTATGTTTGGAATGGGCATGTCTTCATGTATCGGGTAGCGTTGCACATAGTCCCTATTATCGTCCCACCAGGGGTCGTAATTTGGGTCTAAGGGGTTTGGTGCTGGTACCCTAGGTATTTCCTTCGGATTGAAGTCATGCATTTCTACTTGATTTTCAGGGCTTTCTATTTCCATTGGTTGGTCAGGGATTGGTAGTTGTGGTTGGGGTGCTATTATTTGTTCCAGATTAGGGTCAGCTACAGTGGTTGCTAGGATATGGATGTTGGCTATACCCCTATTAATCATTTCCTAGGCATAGGCATCGGTTTCTCTTTTGGTTGCTGCTAGTGCTCTCTGGTCTTGTAACTTTTTCATACGTTTTCTACGCTCGTGTGCTCCTCTACTGAACCATCCACTCTTTTTCTGAGGAAATGGCTCTTCAGACTGAGCCTTAAACATAAATATTCCTTCTTCCGTATCAGCAGAATACCCCGAGAGGGCAGGCTGAGAAGAGGAGGTGCCTTCGCTTCTAGGCGAACCAGACAATTGATGGTATGCGTCAGATAGTCCTTGGTCGCTCATACTGTAAACTAACAAATAGTCAAATAACACATAACAAGAAAATACAATTATGCACGTAGTTTCGTAATTTATTTCCTAACAGATTGAATTTTTGATGTTAGCAGAACGCTTCTGTGGCTGAATCAGTGGCTTAGCTCTGATACCACCTTCTGTCGCAACCCCCGATCCCTATATCCTCGGGAACGGGCGGCCGCGCGCCAGTTTCGGTGGTATCGCGTGTTTATTAAATTTTGGCAGCGGAATTTCATCAGGACCGTAGTTAGGAAATATTTGATCAGAGTAAAATACCACATTTTCATATCATTAAACATATTGGGATAAAACCCAAGTTTTTATTACAAACTGATTTATAGGGATAAATCCCATTTTACTTGAATTAAAACGCCTTCTTTATTTAGGTAACTTTTATAGCCACTTTTCCAAGCCTTCAGTGCTGTCCAGTTGGCTTCTAATTGGCTTTCACATTGTGTTACCAGAAACGCATTTTAAAAACATTTGTCAGTGGGAAATACTGGTGAGTGAATCCCAGTTTAATCAAGAAACATTAATTTAATTTAAACAGTATTGAGAGCGATTACAATGTTTATATCTACCCAATTACTCATTCAGTACTGTCAATCCTGACTGGTGGGTCATATTACACATTGGCTAACTCTTCGTCCAATGGTAACGTGTCTCACATTTTGTATACAAAACCCCAACATACCGGCAGTAATCGTAGAATTACAAAGACTCAATCACTACTAAATTGCGTTGTAAAATAGTTAAGGTTTTGTAAAAACTGTTTACAAAAAGGAGATTACTCACATTGCTGTCTTAGATTATCCTTTAGGGTTTCCTGGTGACAATCTATAATTTACACAAATGCACACGAGTTAGTATAATAACCCATTTTAACATTAGTAATACCCTCCCCGAGACGGCATTCCAACGACTACGTCGGGCAGAACCACGACAGCCGTTACGGAACCCTAGATCAATCGGGCAGCGTATCTAATACGTATCCAGGGGTTATAATACTTACAACGGAGCAGAACTTCGCTATTTAGGGGGTATTAGACCCGAGTATAATGCCTACTGTGAGAGATTTACGTTTAGAAAGAAAGATTTGAGCGAGTTTTGATGAAACCCGATGCCTGCTATATATAGTGCCACATCTCGACTTTTACGCGGCCCGCGTAAATGTTAACAAAGGGCTACGCGGCCCGCGTCAAACCCGGTCAAAGGCGTAGGTGATCCGGGTCAGCTTATAGGTTCAACACGAGTTGGACACCTGTCAGCACCGGGCTGTGCCACATTCTTGATCTCTAGCGGCCCGCGTAAGGGTTAAGGGGTGCCTTACGCGGCCCGCCTAAACCCAAAAACATTATTTTTAATTAATTTTAATAATATTTAAGGTATTCGGGGTCCGTTTTCACGTATGGGGTGTATTTTTGGACATATTGGGATATTTTAAAATATATTAGGGTGTCGGAAAATTTATGAGAGTGTCGGTTTAGAGTTGTTATAACGTGTTTCATTATCATTACAAAACTTATGCACATTTATTCAACCCTTTCGTATTTTTGTCAAACAACTCTTTTGTTTAAAGTCAAAGCTAAGTCTTTCGACCATTAACCCAAGTCCCCATTTCTCGGTTAACGCACTTGTAAGAAATTCTATCCTCTACACAGTTATAATACCTTCATCGTCACTTATGTAAATCATACCGAAAAGAGTAAACTCTCATTTTGGCCCGTTTGATCGACTTAACGAAAACCTTTACTTCTACATACCCATACCTTTCTAAACTCCAATATCATACCTAAAAAGTAGTACATAACCGTACATTATTACATTAAGGAGTGATTCCGGATAATCACTCACTGGGTACTAATACTTGATATCACCAACATAATTTACGTTTCGACACATATACTAACATTTATCATGCAAGGAATCTCTTTACTACTAAAGAGGGAGTCCGGGAAATACTTACCTCGTGCGTCCAACATTACGCATAGCTCCCATGTTTACTTTTTGACCCGTTGTCCTTCCGTGCTTGTATCCATGATGACATGGCTCCTATCCGTACAAGCAGTCACATTCACAACATAATTAGCATACATACACCCATTCAACTATGTCTAAAAGCTCATTCATGACATTTATACATAGTTGACTTTCAAAAGTCGAATTTCCAGCTTATATAATTTCATTCAAATTAAGAATATGAATTCGTCTTAATGTAGTAGACTATAGTATGAACATCATTCGCATTTCACACTCATATTGTACAATATGTAAACTTACAAGATCATTTGATTATATACACACACATTCCATTATGTTCATACTAGGATCCTCATAATTTCATAACTAACAACATCATCATTCAAGATTATCTAATTTGCCACTATCCTTGAGCCCGACATGATTCTTACTAGAAATCCACATGAACTCCATCTAAAACACACTTCACGTGTTAGTTTGCTAATAATTACATCATAATCACTTTCTATACATATAAACTTACAACTTGCATACAATTTCACATATTTGTTCTCTTAGGCATTTCATCGAACACTTGGCGGGTTTCGCATTTGTAAAACATTATGTACAAGCTTTGAAAGCATGATTCCTACTAATTCTTCACATAACTTATTAACAATCAATCAAATTCATAACAATCTTTCATCCTACATCACATTTGTCTAAGATTTCAAGTATCTCAAAAACATCACAATTCAAGTTTTCACATAGTTGTATCAACTTCAATCATCCTATTCATAACACATTCTCATAAGGTGGGTTTATACTAAAATCTTTCAGTTAACCTAAAATCAAACATGATTTCTGTTCTATAGAGTAGTCATAACATCCAATTTACACAAACCATATTAAAAACTCATGATTGGGTTGAAACCCATTTCCTACAATTCATCAAATCACGAAATTGGACTTACCACTTCAATGAACAAGGTTAGGTGTTCGAGAATAGAGGTTTATGCATTCGGTTTTCCTTGAAATCCCTACTTAATTTGATGGATTTGATGAAACTAGGGTTTCACCTTGCCTTTGCCCCCTTGTTCGATCGTCCAGACTCACACACTGTGTGTGTGGGTTTTAATTTTCTTTTTATTTTAATTAATTTCAAGCTTCTAGTTTGGCAACCTTAGTCCCTTAGGTTTAAGACATCATCATAATTGCCACCAATTTCATTCCTTTACTTATCTTGTAGGCATTTAACTACGTTTAATAACCTAGTTATTGTATTTCATTTATTTAACATGGTAGCACACCTACGAATTTAATAATTCGAGTTTTGGGGTGTTACAAGTTAAGTCATTCATATGGGCTTCTAATTTATGTTCGTTATATGGGCCTTGGACTTGTTATGTTGGGCTTCTGAGTTGTTAACATTGGGCTCAGATGTAACGCTTCGCATTTTTGTACTTTCTTTATTTAGAAAATGTAATCATATTTCTATTTTTGGAAACTTGTATTCGTATTCATTTTCATCTTTGTAATTCGATACTTTGATTGTAATGAAATTCATATTTTATACATATATGTTATACTTACAATCAATCATAAAATACGTGTTTACTTGAAAACCGACACTTGATATACGTGCAATTATTCATACATACATTCACGATACTCAAATTATATTTACCTACGCGTTCCGTGCTTGAAAACATGTTTAAACACAAAGTTTCAGCATAAAATGATAACAACTGGATGTTCGGGGGCCAAAATGTAAATAAAAAAACTCGCTGGACCCAAGAGGGCGCCGCGCCACTTATAAACATGCTTACAAATAAACTATCCAACATACATGTTTGATACGATATACTTGAACACATACATAATACTTGTTGCTTTATTCTTGTCATTAACTTTGTACGAGCCTCCCTTAACATGTATAGCGCTATAGGATTAACGAACCGCCCGTATTCTTGAGATCATGTTAAGTTAAACAAAACGGTCTTATTGTTGCTACGATAAGATTACGCTAGCGGGAATCTTTGGGTTGACATTTATAGTTACATGCTAGTATCGTACGTCATTTTTAAGTTAAAAATTATGCCATGTAGATTCGTTTAAACTTTTCTACTTATGATAGTACCTAAACTTGTATGATCGCCAATACTTTAGGTATTGATCTATACTTTAATACGTATTGCAGGAAATTGATGATGAGGATGATGTACGAAATGTAGTAGGATTGTCTAGAAACTCATTTTAATTTTTGTATTGTTGTATTTTGCTTAATGTTCCTTTGTTGTATTAGTTCCAACAATGTACTTTGATTTAGCAATGAAATGGGATATCGTTTATTAAATACTTGTCACAGATAGTGTTATAAAGTCTCTTGCAATCTCGTTTTCGTCTCACTCCGATGTTTCCGTAATCGGTTGGGGTGTGACATCAGACTTATTGGTCAGTTATTATTATTGTTGATATTAGGGGAGGATTTTCCAATCCTAAGGATCACGGATCCTCAAGCACTGCCAGGATCACGGATCCTCAATTCAGCTTGAATTAAGGATCCTCAGAAGACATTGCAGGATCAGGATTCAGGATCCTTGTTATTATCCTTATACTAACGGTTGTCTTCATTATGTTAAAGTTTGTTTTGCAGGAGTATACGCCTTGGACTTGGTCTTGCCGATATTATTGGGGAATATGCTCTCAATATTCCGCACGTGCATGGCTTTGTGAACGTTATGGAGGTCGTGGGAAGCTTACACATTTAGCGGATAGTTGGTTGTTTTAGTTATTTCTAATTTTAAAAGGGGATGACAAGCTTGAATTAGAACACTTGGCTATTTTAGCTAACACACACACTCTCGCAAGCTCTCAACAGTTCATTTGGCGATTTCATACACATTATACTCTAGTGATCCTTGTAACAGCTTGTTATCATCCCGAGTTGTAAAGATCATTTGTTTAATTATAGTTGGGGATCAGTAGTTTCCATCACCCGAGGTTTTTTATGCTGGAGATCAACTCTTGATCAAGGGCTTTTTCCTCGTATAAATCCTCGTGTCACTTGTTCATTTCATTTGCAAGTTATTCATACATTTGTTCATTGATTCAAGCATCATTCCTCACAACAAAGATTTAGTTGCATTATCCTAGCCTGATTTTTGACCAAAACAGTTTGGCGCCCACCGTGGGGCAATTGGTGCTTCATTTCTGAAAAATTTTGCTCATTGTGTTCATTTCGGCTCATCATCTTCAACTACATGGCTTCTTCAGCAAAGAACACTTCAAGCTCTATGCCGGCAATCACTTCTTCACAGGGCATTCCACCTTTGCCTCCACCACCTTTTGGATCCCAGAAGAATACTGAAAATGCTGCAAAGAGACCAAGCCCCATTTTTCCTAAACCACCAACTTCTGCTGTTTCTTCTAACCCTACTACTAGTGATCTTTTTTCTTTGATTTTGCAGATGAGGGATCACATACAAGAGCAGGATAAAACCAATGAAAGGATCCTCCGAGAGATTGGTGATATCAAGAAACAGAAGAAATCAGGGGAGGATCACTCTCCTCTGATACCAAGGTCACTGGATTTCGACACTCCAGCTATAACTGCCCAGCAATCTGCAGCTCCGGACATCCAGTATCAGAGTGGACCATTGGGAAGGCGTTATGGAACAGTAACTATGAGTCAGGCTTTAGGGTCTCACTTCCAGCCTTTAGGATCCTGTTTTCAGCCTTCGGGATCCTCTTTCCAGTATCAGGGATCCTTCGTCAGCTCAGGAGGATATTTGGGGACGCACACAGTTCAAGGATCCTCTCAGGTTCAAGGATCCTCCTTCCAGGTTCAAGGATCCAACATCTTTCAGGATCAAGGATTCTTAAGAAGTGTACAGCCCTCAAGTTCCGATGTTCATCAAGGAGACTTCATTCCAATGCAGACCATTGCTTCCTCTGCTCCTTCACTCATACCAGAATCCCGTCAATATAGATTCACATCTGGAATTCCAAACTTGAATCCTCTGGGAGGTAACACTTTGAATAACTCTTATAACACTAACCATGGCTTTATGCAGGATACAGGTATCAATCAAGCTATGGCTAGGGAATTACAGAAACTAAAGGATATGATATCCAGCGTTCCAGGAGTGGTTAAGCCCATTCCTGAAATTGCAGATGGGAGCCATAGGATATCTCGTTTTGCACCACCTATTTGTGATGCTGAGATACCCAAAAGGTTCCAAATACCAACCATGAAGTTGTATGATGGTTCGACGGATCCAGAGGAGCATGTAGCTCAATACAGAGAAAGGATGGAGATCAATCCAATTCCTGAGAGGTTAAAAGAAGCATGTCTATGCAAGGGTTTTGGATCCACACTCACAGGATCTGCTCTTAAATGGCTGCTAAGTCTTCCCCCTTACTCTATTACTTCATTTGCTAATCTAGTTAATCTGTTTAATAGCCAATTCTCATGTAGTAGAAAATTTGAACGTTTAGTAAAGAATCCTTAGATATCCCTAATATGGATATAGCTACGGCTGTGGAAGCCTTTAAAATGGGTTTGCTTAGGGATTCATTATTCTATGATGATCTTGTCATGACCCCATGCAGGAATCTTGATGAAGTGAGAACCAGGGCCCTTAGATTCACCCGATTAGAGGATGATAAAAGGATCCAGGAAAGACTGGCAGGATCCTCGAAACAGGAGAAACAAGGATCATACTTCAAGAACAACAAGTCTGATAACCAGAACGTGCATGCAGTAGAACAGGAAGAGGATGATGAGGATTATCCTCCCATTTCTGAATACTATTTCTCTGTTGATAACAATGAACTAATTCTTGCAATGCAGAATCTAGGTGAGAAAGCAAGATGGCCAAGGAAAAGTGATAAACCAGCCGCAACAAAAGACAAGTCCAAATGGTGTGCATATCATGAGGATTTCAGACATCTCACTGAAGAGTGTATTGCACTTAGAAAAGAAATCGGTTACTTGTTAAGCAAGGGGCACTTGAAGGAACTTTTGGGAAGAAAAAAGTCAAGGATCCAGGATCCTGAGAAGATCCCAGAAAGAGCTCCTACTCCTCCAGCAGATGCACAAGTTATAAACTTCATATCCGGTGGATCAGACATTTGTGGTACTTCCTTTTCAGTAGCCAAAAGACATGCCAAGGAGACCAAGATTGTAACGACTCTCCTAGGACCCTTAACGTGACCCTAAACGCTCCTAAAAACACCCCGAGTGCGAGAAACAGACCCGAAATACCTTCGTGCTTGGTGAAAGCAAGAAAAACAAGATATTTGGTTCGCTCGCGGGCCGCGTAAAGGTTAAGCCAAGCTTACGCGGGCCGCGACAGCAAGGCAAACTACGAGATAACGATCAAGGCCACGTGTTGTTACATGTGTCAAGACCCTCGATGACTCAGCAACCTCCGATCTGATCCAAACTCCCTCGCGGGCCACGTAAGATTCATGTTAAGGTTTACGCGGGCCGCGTAAAACCTAAAATGTTGCTATAAGTAGCCTGTGCATGGGACTTACTTCTGTGCTCGAAAATTTCATTCAAAAACGTTTCTTTCTGCTTAAATTCGAATTTCCAAGTAGTGGAACGCTGCTACGACTACAAGGTATTAACTCGATCACTGCTACCGTTCTTTTCTTTCCTTCAGCTTTTATTATAGTAAATAGTAGCTCGGGATTATACCTTCTAAATCCCGAAACTCTGCCCGTTATTAGGGTAATAACTCTAATCACTGGTACGATACCATATCCGATCGATTGAAACTGATCCAATGGATGTTTAAGTGCTGCCAATATTTGGCTATACTTTGTCATTCGTTGTGAGGGTTTTGATCTCGTGATTATCGTTAAAGTTGAATTGGGTTAATACGCTAATACGAGTTCCATTGTATCTAGCATTAGAATTTATAATCAGGAAGCTGTTAAACTAGTATATCAAACTTAGCAACTAAGATAACTTAGCAGTTAAGAAAACTTAATAGCTAAGGAAACTTAACAGGAAAGGAAACTTAGCAGTTAAGTAAGCTAAGTAAGTTAATTAATCAGCTAGTTACGTTATTTAATTAATCGGCTAAATTACTAAGATTAATTAATCGGTTAAGTAAGATTAATTAACCAGTTAAATAAGATTAATTAAGCTAAGCAAGATTAATTAAGCTAAGCAATATTAATTAAGCTAATCAAGATTAATTAAGCTAAGTAAGATTAATTAAGCTAAGTAAGTTATTTAGTTAAATGGATAAGTAAACTTAATAGTTAAGGAAACTTAATAGTTAAGGAAACTTAATGGTTAAGGAAACTTCCTAGCTAAGGAAGGAATCTGCCTTACCTATAAATAGGAGCCTAGGATTTCATTCTTCCTTGCTCGTTTCTTTTCTTCTTCTCTCTATACGTTGGTGTTCTAACCAATAATCACCGATGCGATGTTCTGTCCGATCGATCCAGGAACCAACTAACGGATGCCAAAGTGCTGTACTTTTTGAATTTCATTAAACGGATGCCAAAGTTCTATACTTTGTGAATTTCGTTAAACGAATGCCAAAGTGCTGTCTAAACAAGACTATACTTTGTGAATTTCGTTAAGGTTCGAATCTCGTGACCATCGTTAGGTTTGATGTGGTTTTACACTAATACGTATTCCACTCTGTTAAACTAAATGTTTAACTACCCGAAACTCTACACCATACTCTTACAATCAAAATGGATGCTTAATCATTAGAAGGTTCAAAACAATAAAGTATATGCTTAATTATCAGAAGGAGTAGAATCAAGAAGCTTGTTAAATCAAGACTGCATGCTTATAAAGTGAGTCATTCTCTTTTTATTAAATATGTTTTACAATACTCCAACCATTTTCAAAAGTTATAATTACAGGGATTAAGTCGTGGTTATCTTGAATCACTGGCTAGTGGGGTATTGTGCACATTACTAATTTCTCATGGTTAGGCTAATAAATCCTAACAGTGATAATCATCACTACTTGGGTGAAAGGACCCAATAGTGGTATGACCATCATCACCAGGAGGTGACACGGCACCAGATAAAAATAAGATAGAAGCCATTGTAATCACTCTTATCCTGTAATTTATAACAATGTGTCTTTTTGTACAAACTGAATGAACTCACCAGTATTTCCCGCTGACCAAATCTTTTTAAAACGCGTTTCAGGTAATTACAGTAGATCGGAATAAGAGTTGGATACGGCACCAAAAAGGCTTACAGAAGTGGCTTAATTTATCAATTAAATTAAATTAAGAAAAGTTGTTTTATGTATTCAGGTTTATCCCACATTAAAGCTACCGTTCAAAACATGGTTTTATCCCATTTATTTAATAAATAAAAATCCGGTGTTTTCTAAACTCTGATATTTTTCCTAACTCACGGTCCTGATGAAATTTTCCGCTGCACTACTTTTCTAAATAACCACCGGTACCACTTGGCTGCTCGCGGCTCCCGATTCCGTCCAGGGTGGGGTCGGGGGTCGTGACAGAAGGTGGTATCAGAGCCACTGATTTAAGCCAATAGGTGTTGTGATAATAATACCTAAGCTTAAATAAAAGAGTTAGGAAATTGCTATTAACTGGTAGCACACATGATAGCATTTAGACTTGAACTTAAGAAAAGATGCCTTAGTATAAGCTTCGAGATAAGCTAAATACTTGTGTAAATAAAGTGTGATGGGTTTTGGTATGCCGTGAGGATGATAACTAGAACGTTGCAAGTATGATAAATAAGCAATAACACTTGACCACTGTTATTTCTTATTTATTGGTACCACTTTGTTCTAGAATATGATCCGTCATGTGAATACTAATTTGCTTAGTCTTTGTTGAAAGTCATAATGCACTTTCCAAATCATGATTTAAGAAAGATCTACTTATGGGAAATCTAAATTTCTTCTCCGGCAAGACTGGGTATGGTGTAGCAGACTCTCCAGTGTAACACCCCGAAAATACAAATACAAATACTTAAATTACAATCATGTTGCAAATAAATTAGTAAAATAAACTAACTAGGAATGGCACTAACCTAGTTAGGTGATGACTTATAAGTAGTTAAAGGATTAAAACAAAACAAAAACAAAAGTTAAGGGACTGAAAGTGTTAAAATTTAAATTAGATTTAATTAATAACCAAAACACACACCAAACACACACAAAAGGTGTGTTTGGTCGACTGAAACACAGGGGGGCGACCTGGAGCTTTTCTTCAAGCCCTAAACTCTCCTAAATCTCACAAATTGAAGGTCAAGATCAGTCCCAAAACGAAATTAGAACCTGGATTAGTGATCCTCATTGCAAGGGGGTTATAAGGTATGTAAAATTTGATGAAAATTCTCTACTTGAAATTCTCATGAATTTGGGAAATCCGAAATTTGATGATGCATGTTTGTTATTTGGATAGAATAGGGATGATACAGTGTCTAGGAGTAAAACCTAGACAACAACATGTGAAATCATGTCTAAATTCTGGAAACTTCATGAACATATTAGAGGTGATTCATGGGTTTTGTGAGATTTTGATAAACACTAGGGTTTATAGCATTATTCTAGTGTAAAATGGTTCATAGAAAGGGATTACTGAAATATGAATGTTAAATTTTATATATGAAAGCTTGATTGATGTAAATCTGGGCTAAATGGTAAGTTAGGGACTTGATATATAACCATGAAATTTTTTTGACTTAAAGTGTTCGTAGAAATGCCTCAAAGAAGGCTTGAAACTGAAATTTAGAGTTGAAACGCGTAATTGTGATGTTTAGGCAAATTATGCGACATATGATTGAAAAGGAGTTCTAAACGTATCATGAATTGAACTCTATAGGAAAAGATACCGGAGCGTCGAGTGGACAAGCCGGTGGCGACTTGCGTTTGAAGGGCGTGCATTGAAGGTATGTAACTTGATTCGTTACATTGGGTAAATTTTGATAATTAGCACACGTGTAGTTGAGTTGTAGAATAAAGGTTGTGTTGATTTAAAGCGATAATGTTCGTTACTTAAATTAATAGGTTAAGATTCGATTAAAAGCCGTTTGGTAGTCATTATAATGGTGGATTCCATAGATGAGCCAAACGGGTCGAATAATCAATTAATGCGAGGCTAATGCTTCGTTATATAGTTATTTGGTCTTTTGTTAATGTTAAAAATTGGTATATTAGAATACGAGAAATTAACATTTCGGTTTGTTTGAATGATGAACCCCATAAGGGTAAACTAAATGGGTTATTAAGAGAAGGTATGAATCAGATAACGGTAGTACCTTACTTGTAGATTTTGAGCTCGAGTGATGGGTAGCTAACTACTAAACACGCAAACCGGTGATGGGAGCGTGGGTGTTGAAAATAATAAATCCGTGATTTGGGTCTTCTCATAAGAAAGAGGTATCCCGTTCATGTGGGTTCGGGTAAAACGAACAAAACAGTCAAAACAGCAAAACTACAGCGACTACCGTAAGTTACGGTATCTACCGTAACTTACGGTAGAGAATAGAAGTGTTACGGCAGTTTACTACTGCCTTACGGCAGATCAGTATTTCCCAGCGGCTACCGTAACTTACGGTGGCTACCGTAAGTTACGGTAGAGCCCTGTCACGAATATTGAACTTTGTGTAACTTAGATAATCGAATCCGTTTTTGAGCGTAGTTCGATTTTGCCAATTTTCTAAGAATTCTAATACTAATATTTGTGAAAATTTCCAGTTTCTAGGTATTGCAAGTATGTGGATGACGATCAAGTTGATGCTTCAAGAACCGAACACAAAATTTTTGGATGCTTCCGCCTTAATCTGATCTAGTTAAACCATGTAGTTTTGTAGACACTACTGAATGATCAATGTTTGAAACCAGTTATTTTACTATGTTAAATACTATGGTGAAGTGTAACTAAATTTACTAAATAAGTATTGTTAGTTATAAATTTTCTTTTTACAAATACCGCATTTTTTTATGAAATTAAAAGACGGGTGTTACATCCAGCTTGTCCGGATATAATGAGGTTACCTCTCCGGCGAGAACCGGATAAGACGGGGTATATAATATGTCAAACAAGCGACAAGATTTCCCTAAATAGTATCATGACCTGATATCTGATTTGTTTTTGGAAATATGAATCTGTTAAATACATTGACCTTATGAAGGGTATGTATATTACAGCATGTGAAATATATGATTATATAGATATGTATATCTATAAGGAAATCCAAAAACCATAAGGATTGACAATTTGGAATAAAGCACAAGCATATGTGTCAATAATAAATCTAGATTTCTTTATCAGGAATCTCTCGCATATATCTATAATTCCGATATCAAACATTATTTCGTTTGATCATATGTCTCGTAACTCATGCGACAAAATAAACGACGGGAACCCTTTAAGTTGGTACGCCATCAAAAGTATAAGAATTTTCAATACATTACCATAAACTATTAACGCAAGTAAGAAGCATATAAAATTGTGCTAATGCACAAGAAAACACATAAAACTTAAAATACGACCACAAACGTCGAAGTATATCACACACGACTTTCGAGGCAAGACCTTTGGAAAATATGATTGGGCACGACGACACCAATGCTAATCCCGTCAGTGGAAGAACTACTAATCAAAAAGCAGCACTTTGCCACGTGATCCTACAAACGACATGAATCTCGCTGAGGTACGATAGAACAAGGTTTTCACAACAATCGGTGCATAGTCTAATCGGACTCATAAATTACTGGCATTGCAAAAGGAGTCACATACCTTTGCAAATTCCCCTATTTCATTTTATTTGACATTCCCTGGTAATGTCACTTAACAACGGCTATCACACAAAATTCCAGATAAAATTCTTAAATTCCTTTTTGTTAAAATTCCGACCTCTGCATATAGTGAATAGACTTTTGCATTTCTACCCTCTGTGATGGTCATCATGAGGATTTCTTTCATAATCGCGAATATTTATTTGGTTGTTTCATTTCTTGGTAAATCCACACGTTACACATGCACTGTTTGTTGCGCATGTGGTTAGTTAGATTTATGAAGACCATTGGAAGGCTTCATTCCAATTTGTTGTTTTATCAAAACTCAAATATCGTTTCGCTATTGATGCGTGTGAAGTGTGTATATAAGTTTAAGTATATTTTAAGCCCTTTTACACTTTTTAGTCAAGTTTTAAATTTATAAAACACGATATTTACTAACACTAAACACACATATGGGCAAGTGCACCCATCGTGAGCGTAGTATAGTGTTGGTAAGATACCGAGGTCGTCCAAGGACACAAGAGCTTTTAGTACCGGTTTATCCTCAATGTCTAATCAAATCAAAAGTTTAGAAAAAAAGATTTTAAACTAGAAAAATAAGAACTAACTAAAATGCTGAAAAATAAAAATAAAAACAGATAGACAAGATGAATCACTTGGCTCCGACTCGTGTTTAGTGTAACCTTTGATTATTTCCGCACTTTTGCACTTTTTAAGAGATTATCTTAGTTATTGTAGTAGGCCCCTCTTTTGAAGGTGACGTTACCCTCAACCCAGTAGTTTGAGTCAGCAAGGATACAATCCTAAAGGGTCAGATTAGTGAAAGATAATTAATTAAGTTATTAATGCGTATTGTGGTAGGCCCCTCTTTTGAAGGTGACGTTACCCTCGGCTAAGTAGTCTGAGTCAGCAGGGATACAGTCCTAAGTAGCCGGGTTAAAGTATTAATAGTAGCTTACATATGAGGGGATCAAAGAGTTTGGACCCCCGCCATCCAATACCGGTGGGTATTGAAGGAGGTCCTACTAAATTTGACCCAGGTCCTTGCAGGATCTATACACTAAACAAGGCAAGACTCTTACCAAACCGTTCCCTTAACCCCCGACTAGGTAGCCAACATACCTCCATATAAACCGTGGAGATATGAATGGTGAAAATCTTTTATTTTATATAGACAGTAAAATAATGCCAAGACACCACGGACAAACGATAAGGAAGAATCACCTTCAACATAAGAAACTAGTTATTAAAGTCATTAATACATAACCAAGTAAAAAGTGCGAAAAGATTAAAAATAAAAAGTATTACACTAGACACTTGTCTTCACCAAGTGATGTAAGAGACTTTAGCAAACATGGCCTTTGATTGTCAAGAACTCTTATGATCAATCTTGGATCCCGAGACGACTCACACACTCTATGATGGACAATGGATGATGGTGGTGGATGATGGTGTTGTGATGGTGGTGGGTGAAGTGTGAGAGATGTGGTGTGCCAAGGGATGCCTTTGAAGTGAACCAAGCACCCCTATTTATAGCCCGCACAGAAGCCTGGAAACGGCCCCGTGTCCGTTGGACACGGCCTTGTGTCCACCCTTTTCTCCTTCTTCATTTATTACAAGTTGTCTTTATTAGCTCCACACGCCCCCGTGTCCGCTGGGCACGGCCCCGTGTGCAGAAGCGTATCTGTACTATCAGATTTGGCAAGATTCTGCGTATCTTTGCATTGACCACGACCCCGTGTCCGCTGGGCACGCCTCCGTGGTGGGTGATAGAAGCTTCTATAGCTTTGTCTTTTCTGCAGAATCCTCGACACGGATAATGCAACCAAATCTGATTTTGTGAGGTATGATGCTTGGTTAATTATATGAACGACAAGTATATGAAATCAACGATGAACACCAATATTTATACGAGGAAAAAGCCCTTGATCTTTAGAAGATCTCCGGCATAAAAAACCTCGGGTGATGGAAACTACCGATCACCAAATATATTGGAAAAACAATAATGATCCTTGTACAACTTCGAAAGAAAACAAGCTCAATACATTGAATTGCTAGTGTAAGTGTGTGTTTTTGCTAATAGTTTGCGGAGAATTCGAGTGTTGTGTGTTTTTTCTGTGGTGTGTTCGACCTATGCCTCAAATGAGCTCGTTTTCCCCTTAAAAGATAAGAAAAAATCAACTAACTAACTTCCCGAAAAAGGTGGAAGTCACCCATGATCACCACTAAAGGTTATTTCTTTATTAAGCACATGCCTAAGAAGCATATTCCACGAGATTCCAGCAAAGAAGTAGTCCACTACGTCCATTATCTGCATTTAAACATTAAAAACGTGACAATTGTTAGAAATCATAAGTTCTGTTAAGGATCCTGTGATCCTCAGACTCTGGATCCTCAGACTCCCTGCATCATCCATTAAGGATCCGTGATCCATGCCCAGTCTCAGGATAGATGATCCTTAGCATAAAATCCATGCCCTAACAATTGCCCCCAATATGGCAGTTGTGATATGGATTCACAGTTGTCATATTTTCGTTAAAAGTGGACTAGCCGTTGCTGCTGGTATCTAGTTGTTGCACTGCTTGTCGTCACTGATAAGACCTGCTATAATCATCATTCCAAAATATAGAGTTAGAGATAACTCCTCAAGTGCCTTTACAGATCAGAAGATCCTTCTGTTTGTGGAGAATGAATCCTTCTACACCGTTCGCTATTAACCTTCCTGCACTTTAATTTCTGCATAGACACTTTAACTGTTAGATAGCCTTGTCCGGCCTGGGTGGATGGTCCACGGTTTTACTGGTGAAATCCAGGCCAGATGATTTTGATATACGATGAATGGGTAATAACATTAAACTACTTTAGCTACATTTGTTGTTTCTTCCCTCTTTATTTTTTATGTATGCTTTCTATTTTCAAAGATATCATCGCCAAACAATTGGAAAGTTATTGGAAATCTGATGATAATGTTAAACTTTTAACAGAAAACTTGAAGTGTTCATATAAATGTGGATCAATGATCCTTAACGAAAAAGGATAAGAGACAACTTGCAGCTTAGAAAAAGTTAGAATATAACATACCAGAGAATCCAAGTTAGGATTATATATCCTTGTAAACTAATACTGAATAAAATGTGTGAAAAGTAAAGTTTCCAGGATCCTTATTGTCAGAACTTGTATAACTTTAGAGCTCCAAGATCCTGCAAGAAAAACAAACTTGGGACCAAGCCAAATAATTGGGAATGAACCCATAATAACTGGGGACAAGCCCAAATAAACTGGGGACAAGCCCAAATAAACTGGGGACAAGCCCAACAAACTGGGGACAAGCCCAAATAAACGGATGTAAACTGGGGTCAAGCCCAAATAAACTTGTGTAAACTGGAGTATGGCCCTCACTGGCGACTATCCAAACTTGAGCGACATGAAAATGCCGAAACCTTAGCTAACGTGAAAACGTTAGAAACCTTAGGAACGGATGTATGGTACGTCTACCATTATACGTAGGATCCCGGATATAGCCAGTACAATGAAATTGTCAGCCCCTAAAGCGAGTACTGGTCCCATTGCCATGAACTGTACCAGGATCATCGTACGCTACTGGCGAAACTGGGGACAGGCCCAAACTGGGGACAAGCCCAAAACTGGGGACAAGCCCAAATAACTGGGGACAAGCCCGAAAAACTGGGGACAAGCCCAAATAAACTTTGGAGAGTTGGCCAACCACTTTGATCTTCTGTAAAATGATAACAACTCTGCAAAAGCTTAAACTTTATGAAAATAGATGTTAAATGTTTAACATCTTTGCCTTATGATAAGTAATAAGTATAAGATGAATGAAGATGAAAGTAATGTGTTACCAAATGTAGAATCATATATCCTTTGAGGATCCCGGATCCTTAATCAGAATACTGGTATCCCTGAGGATCCCTGATCCTTCTTACTTAAAGTATTTCTTTAGATGAACAGCATTCCAAGCTCTTGGTAAGAGGTCACCATCTATTGTTAACAAATGATATGCCCCCTTTCCTGCTTCAGCTTCAATTAAGTAGGGACCTTGAAATCTTCTGAACCTGACATTCTTGTTGTATGCTCCAGCCATTCTTTGTTGATAACTGGCCATCAAATCTGGTAATAATAGGATGAAGGAGCTCCGCTGGTTGATGAAGGATAATGCTATATCTTTAACAAGCATTACATTTCTTTGTGTATTCCACATCATACTTCTTCCTCATAGGCCAATAGCATCCTGTTCTGAGGATCCTTAAGAATAGTGCTCTGCCCCCAGTGTGGTTCCCACAGTCTCCTTCATAAAAATCCTTTAGAACTTCTTGAATTTCTGGATCCTCAATGCACCTTAGATATGGACCTGCAAGAGATCGTTTATATAACATGTTATTTAATATTGTAAATTGAGATACCTTGACTTTGAAAGCTCTAGGATTTTCTCCTGTAGGGATCTCTCCATGCTGTATATATCTCATGATTGGAAGGATCCATGATCCTGAATGAAATTGTGTATCGTCACTAGGGATGATCGCAAAATCCTCTCCTATCTCCATAGCTACATGATCCTCAATAGCAGGAGTTAGGATATTAATAATAGGAATTTTAATATCCTCCGGAATCTTCAGGGATGATCCAAGGTTGGCCAGTGCATCAACTTCTGCATTTTCTTCTCTGGGTACTTGTGTCAAACTAAAGGAAACAAAAGAGTGTGCCAATTCTTTGACTATCTCTAAATATTTGATTAGCTTTTCACCTTTGACAGTGTAAGAACCGTTATAATGATTAGTAATTAATAGAGAATCTACATATACTTGAAGATACCTGATCCTCATATTGTTAGCTAATTGCAAACCTGCTATCAAGGCCTCATAGTCTGCCTCATGATTAGTGGTTTGGAATTCACATGCAATGGATTGGGGTATAATGTCCCCCTGTGGCAATTCTAGTAGTGTGCTTTGTCTAGTTCCTTTAATGTTTGAAGCTCCATCCGTGAAGTGTGTCCAAGGATCCTTGGTCTTCTCAAGTTGTTGAACTTCTAATTCAGCTTCCCTTTGTAGATCACTACTGGAATCAGCCACAAAGTCAGCTAAAGCTTGGGACTTGATGGCAGTCTTTGGTTCATATTTGATATCATATGCACTAAGCTTGACTATCCACTTTGCCATTCTACCTGACATTTGAAGTTTCCTGAGAACATTCTTGATAGGAAGGTTAGTTTTCACAATAATGGTGTGAGTTTCGAAATAATGTCTATGTTTAGCGGAATCCATAATTAAATCAAGAATTAATTTCTCTAAATGAGAATACCTGGCCTCAGCATCAACTAGAACTTTACTTACATAGTATACCGGATGTTGAGAGCATTCATTATCCTTAACTAGGACCATACTTACTGCTTTAGCTGAAATAGCTAAGTATAAGGATAATGATTCTCCATTTTCTGGTTTCATCAGGGCTGGTGCTGAGGATAGATAATCCTTAAGAGCCTTGAGTGCAGCTTCATGCTTACCAGTCCACTCAAACTTCTTATTGTTCCTCAATATGTCTTACATGCCTTGAGCAATTTGTCTACCTCTTCTTGGATAATGGCATTCCTTTCAAGTGCAAACTTTCTCCTTTTTTGGTGTATTGGCTTGAAAGACCTGTCAATATCAAGTTTGTGAGTAATAACAACCTTAGATATACCTGTCATGTCTTCATGTTTCCAAGCAAAGGTAGATTTTCTTCTTTTCAAGAAGGATACTAAATCCTGCTCAATACTGTCTAGGATCCCGGATCCTATAAAAATTTTGGATTCAGGATCCTCTGGGTTCAACAGAATATCCTTGACGTCTTGCTCCTTAGAGGCTGGCTTCATTGAAGAAGTGTAACAGTTCTTTGCCTCCTGCTGATCACTTTCTATCTTCACCATATCCCATAGAGTTGGGAGCTTGACACATTGATGATATGTTGAGGGGGACTGCCTTCATATCGTGTATCCATGGCCTGCCAAAGATAACATTACAGCAAGATAAGCAATCAATAACATAGAATTTTTTTAACATAATTCACTCCCTCTATATAGATAGGAAGTTTGATGTCCCCCACTGTAATCTTTGTCTCTCCACTGAATCCCACAAGGACAGATGATCTTTGGACAATATCGGATTCAAGGATGTCCATTCTATTGAGGACATCCAACTGGATTATGTTCATTGAGCTTTTCCCATCAATGAGAATCCTGTGAACAAAATGGTTAGATATAAATAATGTAATAGCCAAACCGTCATGATGAGGATCATGTATGTCGACATGGTCATCCCCATTAAAGTATATGACTTTTTCCTGGGTAAGGATGGAAGTTCGAACAGGTCTGTCCCTATTCTCCATCTTTGTTTCCTTTGCATGTCTCTTAGCTGCTGAGAACCTCCGGAGATGAAATGGATGATTTGAGCATCAGCTGGTGGAGGAGGAGCTTTTTCAGGAACTTTCTCAGGATCCTTGATCCTTGACTTTTTCCTTCCAAGCAATTCCTTCAAGTATCCTTTGCTCAAAAGATAACCTATCTCCTTCCTTAATGCTATGCACTCATCTGTGAGATGACCAGAATCCCCATGGTAGGCACACCATTTCGATTCGTCTTTGGTGGCAGGCGGTTTGTCATTCTTCCTTGGCCACCTAACCTTGTCACCTAAACTCTGCATAGAAAGGATTAGTTCATTATTATTGTTTTGGTCAAAAATCAAGCAAAGATAATGCAACCAAATCTTTTGTAGTGAGGTGTGATGCTTGAATTAATGAACAATATTAAGGATCACTCAGAAATGTAATGAACAAATGACACAGAGATTTATACGAGGAAAAAGCCCTTGATCAAGAGTTGATCTCCGGCACAAAAAACCTCGGGTGATGGAAACTACCGATCACCAACTAAGATTAAACAAAAGTAAGTTTACAACTCGGGATGATAACAAGCTTGTTACAAGGATCACTAGTGTGTAATGTGCAAAAAAGTGTATGAGGTCACCAAGTATTGCTTGAGAGCTGTCTGAGAGCTGTTACGAGTGAGTGTGTATGCCAAAATTAGCTAAGTGTCTCTATCAAGCTTGTTATCCCCATTTTAAATTAGAAATAACTAAGTTAACAAACTATCCGATAATTATGCAAGCTCCCCACGATCTCCACAACGTCCATAATGGTCAAACACGTGCGGAATATTGAGGGAATATGCTCCTGGAATTTTGGTGAGACTTGGTCCATGCCTTTGCTCCTGCAAAACAAGCTTACGTACAAGGAAGACAACTGTTAGTAGTAGGATAACAACAGTGATCCTGAATCCTGATCCTGCGACACCTGCTGAGGATCCTTAATTCAAATAGAATTGAGGATCCATGATCCTGGTAGCACTTGAGGACCCGTGATCCTTAGGATTTGGAAAATCCTCCCCTAACAATTGCCCCCAAAATATAAGGAGTAAAGTGTAAATTGTCGAGTTATATTTTCTTGATCTTATCCGTAACAAACCAACGGATATATAGCTGTTATGATCGAACTATCCGTTGCAGATCTTACGTCATCTGAAGCGACATCCCTGCAAAATCATGATTATAAATTGAAGTTGGAGATAAGGATCAATGTGCATTTAAATTCGAGCGAGACTCCCTTTAAATCCACATTCGAAGACCAAGCAGGTATCTCTCTTTCCTCTTTCTCTTCTCCTTCTTACTCTGTTTCTTTTTTCTTCAAAATCTCCGAACCACGATGAAGCTAAGATCATCCACTGCTAAGGATCATCGAAAAGACAGTCCTTTAAAAACCAAGGGATCATTGAAGACTCTCCGAAGGAACGTTGCTGCTTTACTGATCCTGAGATCGACATGATTCGTCATTGCTTCCCGGCGAGCACTGTTTTCAAACCCTTCGACCCTACCGTCCGGAGTGATTTTATCTCTGAAACCTGGGTTGCATTTCCAGTCACCCCATTCTCGATAGGATACTCCTACCCTTTTCCTGATTTTACCCAATCTTTCTTCTCCCTTACCGGCATATCCTATATCCAGGCTATGCCAATGATGTGGAGGGTTCTATTTACCCTTGAGAGGATCATTGATCAGGAGGATATTGAGTTGGGAATGTCGGGGTTGTCTGAACTATACAACCTTGTGAGCCATGGTTCACACCGCTTTCTATTCAAACATAAACCCAGTGAACCTCATCCAATCCTGAAAACCACCAAGAATGTTACCAAGTGGAAAAAACGCTTTTTCTTCGTCAGGAGGGATTCTATCCCTGATGGGAAGGATCTCCCCAGAAAATGGGCCACTCATGGTAGGATAGAGGATCCTTATAGAAGGATCATAGGATACCCCTGTTTCGGTTGAGGATCACTGACATCTTGGTTTCTATTTTGCAGCTATTTCTGTTTCACACATCATTACATCACCTGCAACTAAAGAGAAGATCAACACCTTCCAAAATCTTGATCCTGCAGTAAGAACATTTTAAGCAAACACCAAGGATTCTCAAGAAGTATCCTCAGGCTCAGTTACAATGTCAAGTAAGTATCCAAGTCTGTATTTAAGTAAATGTTAAAATGTAAATAAAACAAGAATACTTATCTGTTATTTTGGATGGCTAGGTGCCGGAAAATCGTCAAGGTCTGCCACCCATTTCAGTGTTACCGATCTTACTGCTGTTGCTCCCAGGTCTGGGAAGAAGAAGACTGTCGCTAGCCCAAGCACCATAGTCCCCAAGCCTGTCACCTCCAAGGGGGGAAAGAAGAGGAAGGCCACCGAAGCTGACAATCTTGAAGGCCTGCCCCTCATCCGCCACCAGTTCCAAGAATACTTTGCCGATGTAAGGATCACTAACCCTGACTGATTATCCTACCCATCTGAGGATCAAGGATCCTGAACTTTACCGTGTCTTTTTGCAGAAGTTCGCCGAGATCGAGATGCTGCTGGATGCTTATGCTGAGGAAGCTGACTAGAAGCAAAGGGACTTCCAAAAGATCTTCCTGGCTAAGGATCAGACCATCTCTCGCCTCAAGAAGGATCTGAACTTGGCAAAGCAGCAGGTGGTCATGGCCTAGATAAACGATGATCATGAGAAGCACGACCTGCTGGAGGATGCTAAAGTCTCAGCTGCCATCACCATGTACAAAATGAAGCTGCAAATGGCCCAAGAGGCTGAGGATCCTGACTTCGACAGGACCACTTAGGACAAGGAGGAATAGAGGGCAAAGCTGGCTGAGCTTGAGGATGAAGAGGAGGAGGCTATTGAAGTCTTGGCAATTGAGGCGAGTGGCAGCGGGAAGGATCAGGTTGGTGGTGATGATGTTGGTGGTGATGCAGCCAAGGTGTGAGCTGCAGAAATGGGCGATGATGGATATTTCTAGACGTGGCCGGAGCCCATTTTTTAGGATTTGGTAGTGGTTTTTTGGTTATGGTGTTTTGAAACAATGTTGGGTTGTAATTTGAACAATAGTTTTTAGGATTATGGATCAAGGATCCTTAGACAATAGGTAGGATAATAGGTGGTGGAGGGATCCTCTGTTTGGGGGATGAAAGCACTTGTTATACTGCCATCTTTTATTTCCTGCACTTCAAAGACCTATTAACAATGGACACCCTTTACCTACCCCAGCGGACGGGCCACGTATTGCTGGTAGATGCTTGGGGTAGGTGATTTTGACAACCTTTGAAGGGTTTAACTATGAATAAATAAAACCTTTAACTTTTTGGCTATTTCCTGTGTTGTTATCCTTGTGAACTCTTTATTCTTCTATTATAGTTATCCACTTTGTTTGAATTTATCATGTTTAATAAATCATGTTTAAAAATTTTAGGATATGATCAAGGATCAAAAACCTGAAACGGAATATAACTTGGGACTAAGCCAATGTAAGAGAAAAGTTAGTAACTGGGGACAAGCCCAACAATTTTGGGGACAAGCCCAATATACTGGGGACAAGCCCAAAGGATAACTGGGGACAAGCCCAAAGGATCTTGTGTAAACTGGAGTATGGCCCTCACTGACGACTATCCAAACTTAGTGACATGAAAATGCCAAAACCTTAGCTAACGTGAAAATGTTAGAAACCTTAGGAACGGATGTATGGTACGTCTACCATTATACGTAGGATCCCGGATACAGCCAGTACAATGAAATTGTCAGCCCCTAAAGCGAGTACTGGTCCCATTGCCATAAACTGTACCAGGATCATCGTGCGCTGCTGGAGATACTGGGGACAGGCCCAAAAACTGGGGACTAGCCCAAATAACTGGGGTCAAGCCCAAAATAACTGGAGTCAAGCCCAAAATAACTGGGGTCAAGCCCAAAATAACTGGATACTTCTGTGGATACTCAATCCTTTGTTAAGGATACCTAAACCTTCTGCAAAACTCAGAATCAAGTGAAAAGAGGATAAAGGATCCAGGATCCTTATCCTTATATATAGGATAATTAAACAATGAAATAGTTTGAGATTAGATCATTACCAGAATGAGGATCCTCTGTCCTCTAAGGATCCTTCAAGGATACTTGTTAGCTAAGGATCATGGATCCTTGTTGATTTGGTAAAAAATCAAGCAATGATAATGTAACCAAACTTTCTGTTGTGAGGTATGATGCTTGAATCAATGAACAATACTAAGGATCACTCAGAAATGAAATGAACAAGTGACACAAAGATTTATACGAGGAAAAAGCCCTTGATCAATGAATGATCTCCGACATAAAAAACCTTGGGTGATGGAAACTACCGATCACCAACTCAGATTAAACAAGAAATGTGTTACAACTTCGGATGATAGCGAGCTAATTACAAGGATCACTATAGTGTAATGTGTAAAAAAGTGTGTAATCGCCAAGAAAATTGTCAAGAGCTGGTGAGAGGAGTTGCAAGAGTGTGTGTGTAGCTAAAAATAGCCAAGTGTTTTTATTTAGCTCGCTATCCCATTTAAAAATGGAAAATATCTAAGCTAACAAACATTCCGCAATTGGTGCAAGTCCTCCACGACCTCCATAACGTCCATTTCAGCCATGCACGTGCGGAATAAACATGGAATATGCTCCAGGAATATCGCCAAGACCAAGTCCAAGCTTGTACTCCTGCAAAACAACATCATATTCAAAGTAGACAATCTGTAACACCCTTATTTAAGGACTGAATTTAATAATAATTTACATAAATTATTACACTAATTTTGAGATTTTAATAGAACAGCCATGTTAATAAACCGACATATTCGTGGCGCTTGCTAAAAGCAAGTTCAAAGAAAACATCTACTAGTCAACTACCGATTAGTTAAGCATTCAAAACATGATTAAGGGTTTAGTTACAACAAAACATTGTCTTGATAGTAGTTAAGTTAACGCGGAAGCTTCAAAATACGTGTTCGGTTCTTGATAGCATACTTGATCATCATCCGGATAGTCCACATCGTTACCTGGGGTCAAAACCATTATAAACATTAGTTTTGACATTTAATTAGAGTGTACAAATAGTTCCAGTTTTTAAAAAAATAAAATTCTAACTTTGATCCTCCCGCGTGTCGCGGCAGGAAACATTATATCCGTCGCGACTCGCGACGGCTTCCGCGTGTCGCGGGGTTATTCAGGTGTCCCTCCGCGTGGCGCGGGGGAACGCTTTTTCCAGCAGGTACAGGTTTAATTCCTGCATATCTGCCCAGCTCCGAAAATTGTCCAAATTCTAACTTTAAAAGGTCATAACTTTTCACTCGCTATTCCGTTTTAACCGATTCTTTTTCCTATGAGTCCGTAATAAAATTTCGGATTCAACCATGTAAATTTCACATCGCGGAAACCGAGTTACCAACAATAGGATCACAATTTCCTTATTTCAATTATCCAACCCATTAGTGTAAGTGCATAACACCTCTTCTCCATTCTTAAAACCTTTTAGACATAATTACCCAAATTCCCGGGCTCATATATTTGGTGCATTCGCGCCATTCTATGGCTTTGCGATCCCTTAGGGCTAATTACTTGTTTCTTCGGAATTCAAGCATTCCGTTTCCAACGACCCTTTTTCATTTAACTTCTATTGTTTGACCCAAATTCCGGGTTCTTATACTTAGATTAATATAACCAAATCATTGGTATGGTACAATCCATCATTTAACAAAGTATGAGACTTTCAAGTCTTTACTCTCGTGATTCTTTTGAAAACATCATTTTGACCCGTTTGGCTATTTAGTGAAAACCGTCACTTCATTGACTAGCCAAACTAAATTCCAAGTCTTTACTTTGACCCGTTTGATGGTCGAGTGTACTTCGCCACTTTAACGACGCATCAAACGCATCCATTACACTACAACATCATTCACACAACAAAACTAAACATTTACACATAATTTAACGGGGCTTAAGCGACGTACCTTCAAAGCACTCCTTTTCCACGCGTATCTCCTCCGGTGTGTCCGCTTGATGTTCCGGATTCCTTGCCTATAGAGTTCAATTCATAACAAGTTTTAGAACTCTTTCATAAGCTTTAACGCATTGTTTCTTAACATAGTCAAATCTGCGTTTTCATCCAACTTATAACATTTTAGAGATAAAGGTTAGCAACTGGGGACAAGCCCAAAGGATAACTGGGGACAAGCCCAAAGGATAACTGGGGACAAGCCCAAGGATCGTATGTTAACTGGAGTATGGCCCTAACTGGCGACTATCCAAACTTAGTGGCATGAAAATGCCAAAACCTTAGCTAGCGTGAAAACGCTAGAAACCTTAAGAACGGATTTATGGTACGTCTACCATTATACGTAGGATCCTAGGTATAGCCAGTACAATGGAATTATCAACCCCTAAAACGAGTACTGGTCCCACTGCCATGAACTATACCAGGATCATCGTGCGCTACTGGCGGAACTGGGGTCAAACCCAAGGATAACTGGGGTCAAACCCAAGTAACTGGTTGCTTGTGTGGATAATCATGCTTTTGCTAAGAGTACCTGAACCTTCAAAACTCAAAATCTCGTGAAATGGGGATAAAGGATGCAAGATCCTTATCCTTATGTGAAAAAGTAAGGAAATGAAATAGTTTAAGATTAGAATGTTACCAAAAATGAGGATCATCTGTGCTTTAAGGATCCTTTAAGGATATTTATCATGTGAGGATCATGGATCCTTATCACATGAAATATCTCTTCAAATGGACAGCATTCCAAGCTCTTGGTAGTAAGTCACCTTCCATTGTTAGCAATCGATATGCCCCCTTTCCTGCCTCAGCTTCAATCAAGTAAGGGCCTTCCCATTTTGGTGCCAACTTTCCATCAGCAGGATTGGTGGTATTCTGAAATGCTTTCCTTAGTACCATATCACCAATTTGGAATTTCCTGATCCTCACATTTTTGTTGTATGCACCGGCCATTCTTTGCTGATAACTGGCCATCCTTATCCTTGCCAAATCTCTGATTTCTTCTATAGTATCCAGGTCTTGAACTAAGTTCTCATCATTTTCCTCAGGGTCACGAATAATGGTTCTAGCAGTTGGAACCACCATTTCTGTAGGGATCACTGATTCTGCCCCAAATACCAAAGAGAATGGAGTTTGGCCTGTAGCATTCTTAGGAGTTGTCCTATCAGCCCAAAGCACATAAGGTAATTCTTCTGCCCATTTCCCTTTCTTGGATCCAAGCTTCTTCTTCAAATTGTTGATGATGATCTTATTGGAGGATTCTGCCTGTCCATTAGCTTGTGGGTGGACTGGTGTTGATGTTATCATCTTAATCCCCCAGCTGTCACAAAAGTTAGTGGTTCTGCCCCCAATGAATTGGGAACCATTATCACATATAATTTCCGAAGGAATACCGAATCTAGTTATAATATTTCTTTTAATGAAGGATATAACTTCCTTTTCTCTGACTTGGGCAAAAGCTTCAGCCTCTATCCACTTGGAGAAGTAATCAGTCATAGCGAGCATGAATACTTTTCCACCAGGTGCCTTAGGGAGCTTACCAACTATATCCGTACCCCATCTCATAAATGGCCAAGAGGAGGATATAGGATGCAAAAATTCAGTTGGTTGATGAAGGATATTGCTGTGTCTCTGACAAGGATCACATTTCTTAGCATACTCCACGGCATCTCTCTTCATGGTTGGCCAGTAGTATCCTGTCCTCAGGATCCTTGAGAATAACGCCCTGCCCCCAGTGTGGTTTCCACAATCTCCTTCATGGAAGTCTTTTAAAACTTCTTGGATTTCAGGATCCTCAATGCATCTTAAGTATGGTCCTGCAAGAGATCGTCTATACAACATATTATTTAAAATTGTGAATTGAGATACCTTAATTTTGAAAGCCCTAGGGTTTTCTCCTGTAGGAATCTCTCCATGTTGTAAGTATCTCATGATTGGGAGGATCCATGATCCTGAATGAGTTTGAGTATCCTCACTAGGGATAATTGCAGAATTCTCTCCTATCTCCATAGCCACATGATCCTCGATAGCCGGGGTTAGGATATGGATAATAGGGATCTTGATATCCTCCGGGATCTTCAAGGATGATCCTAAATTGGCTAGTGCATCTGCCTCTGCATTCTCTTCCCTTGGTACCTGTGTCAAACTAAAGAATACAAAAGAGAGTGCCAATTCTTTGACTAACTCCAGATATTTGATTAGCTTTTCACCTTTAACAGCATAGGATCCATTAAAGTGATTAGTGATTAACAAAGAATCTACATGTACCTCAAGATACCTGATCCTCATATGCTTAGCGATTTGCAAGCCAGCTATCAAGGCTTCGTATTCAGCCTCATTGTTAGTGGTTTGGAACTCACAAGCTATAGAGTGGGGTATTATGTCCCCCTGTGGCGATTTTAGTAGTATTCCAAGCCCTGTTCCCTTGATGTTTAAGGATCCATCAGTGTAGAGTATCCAAGGATCCTTGGTCTCTTCTAGCTGCTGGACTTCTAATTCAGCTTCCTTTTGTAAATCACTACTGAAATCTGCCACAAAGTCAGCTAATGCATGGGATTTAATGGCTGTCCTGGGCTCGTATCTTATATCATATGCACTTAGCTTCACTGCCCACTTAGCCATCCTTCCCGACATTTCAGGTTTCCTGAGGACATTCTTGATTGGAAAATTAGTTTTAACGATAATAACATGAGTTTCAAAATAATGTCTTAATTTGGTAGATGCCATAATTAATGCAAGGATAAGTTTTTCTAAGTGTGAATACCTGGATTCAGCATCAAGTAAACTCTTACTTACATAATAGACAGGATGTTGTGTACCTTCGTGATCCTTAACAAGGACGGCACTTACTGCTTTTGAGGATACCGCAAGATATAAGGATAACACATCTCCTTTTTCTGGTTTCATCAAAGCCGGGGCCGAGGATAGGTAATCCTTAAGAGCTTTTAAGGCACTTTCATGCTTCTCAGTCCACTCGAATTTCTTGTTCTTCCTTAGGATATCATAGAATTCCTTGCACTTTTCTGAAGATTTGGATATGAATCTGTTTAAAGCTGCAATCCTGCCTGTTAATCTCTGAACATCCTTAGCATTGGTAGGGGACTTGATGTTCACTATTGCTTTGATTTGTTCTGGACTGGCTTCAATGCCTCTCTTTGTCACCATATATCCTAAGAATTTACCTGCTGTTTTAGTCAAAAAATCTAATGAGGATAATGCAACCAAACTCTTAGTTACGGGGTATGATGCTTTAAATGTGGAACAATGATTAGGATCACTTTAGTGTAAATTGCACAAACAACACTAGGATTTATACGGGGAAAAAGCCCTTGATCAAGAGTTGATCTCCGGCACAAAAAAACCCCGGGTGATGGAAACTACCGATCACCAAGCTTAAATAAATCAATAAATGTTTACAACTTCGGATAGTAACGAGCCAGGTACAAGGATCACTATGGTGAAATGTGTAAAAGTGAGTGAAAACTAATAAGTGTTCGTCGAGAGCTTCAAGAATGCGATTGTATGAGAGTGTGTGTAGCTGAAAATGGCTAAGTGTTCTAATTCTAGCTCGTCACCCCTTTAAAAATAGAAGTTAGCTACAATAACAAACTATCCGACTTTTGTGCCAAGCTCCCACGTTCTCCACAACGTCCATTTCCAGTCAAACGTGTGCGAAATACCCGTGGAATATTCCATAGTAACGTTGCCAAGACCAAGTCAAGCTTGTTACTCCTGCGAAGTAATACAAAACACAAACAAACAATCGTCAGTATGAGGATCCTTAAAGTGATCCATGACCCTGATCCTGAAACTCTTCTGAGGATCACTATCTGTCACAGAAGTAAGGATCATTAATTAGGATAACGAATAAGGATCACTAATTGTTAGAAAATCCTCCCCTGACAATTGCCCCCAAAATATAAGGAGTGAAATGTTAAATAAGCGAATTATATTTTCCTGATCTTATCCGCAACTAACTATCGTAAATATAGCCGTTATCGTAGAACTATCTGTTGCAACCATGACGTCACAGAAGTGACAACCCTGCACAATCATGATTATAAATAGGAGATAGAGATAGGATCAAATGCATTTAAAATTTCAGAGAGACTCCCTTTATAACTGCATTCCGAAGATAAACAGGTATTCTCTCTTCATCTTCTTCCTTCTCTTGCTCTGTTTTCCGTTTCTTTTCACCATTCTATCAAAGATGTTGCTCCGGAATTCCCCAGCTAAGGATCACCCGAAAAACAGCCCACCGAAAAGCCAGGGGATCATCGAAGATTCCATAAAAGAACGCTGCTGTTTCAATGATGCACAGATTGATAGGATCCGCCACTGCTTCCCGGCGAACACCGAGTTCAGACCTTTTGATCCCAATGCCCTGAGTGATCCTATTTCCGACAAGTGGGTTGCTTTTCCTGTCACTCCGTTCACCATAGGCTATACATATCCTTTTCCAGCCTTCACCCAATCTTTCTTTTCCCTAACCGGCATCTCTTATATCCAAGCCATGCCGATGATTTGGAGGGTTTTGTATACCCTTGAAAGGATCATCGAGCAGGAAGGGATAGACCTAGGAATGTCAGAGCTGGGAGAGCTGTATGATCTTACTACCTTTGGTTCTCATCGTTATTTGTTTAAACGTAAGCCTGGTGAGGAACACCCGATCTTTAAAGCCACCAAGAACGATGCTAATTGGAAGCGGCGTTTCTTTTTCGTCAAGAGAGATTCTATTGAGGATGGAAAGGATCTACCCAAGAAATGGGCTACCCATGGTAGGGTGGAGGATCCTGAGAAGGATCACCAGAAACTTTCTTTTGATGTAAGGATCACTTATATTTTTGCTTTCTTGTTATGCAGCTATCACCGTCTCACACCTCAGATTGTCTCCTGCTGCTAAAGAGAGACTCATCGCTTTCAAGAAACTTGATCCTGAAGCAAGAACTTTCAAGACAACAACCCAAGATTCCCAGGAGGTATCCTCAGGCTCTGTCACGATGTCAAGTAAGTATCTTTGTTTAAAATTTAAATAAATAGTGAAATATAAGTTAAGTGAAGATACTTATCTTGTTTTGGTTGTGTAGGTGCTGGAAAATCCACCAAGCCTGCTTCTCAATTCGACACGGCTGACCTTGATTCCGTTAGACCCAGGAAGAAAAGGTCCACTACTAGTCCTAGCATCTCCATCCCCAAGGCACCCACTAAAGGAAGGGGTGGCAAAAAGAGAAAGACCTCCGAGGCTGAGGATTTGCAGGGTCTGCCTCTGATCCGTCACCAATTCCTCGAGTACTTCAATGATGTAAGGATCACTGTAACTGCCTGTATATCCTGCTGGCATATCCTGCTGACATATCCTGCTGATTTGAGGATCACTTGGTCCTGACCTTATCTTTTATCTCTTTTGCAGAAATTCGCTGAGATTGAGGACTATGTGGGGAACGTCGAGGAGCAGGACAAGAAGATTGCTGACCTCCAACAGGTTGCAGTGCTTAAGGACCTCAAAATTGCTGACCTTCAGAAGGAACTCCAAGATGCCAAGACTTAGACGGCTAAACTCCTGATTGACCTTGACTAAGAAAAGCATGATCTCATAGAAGGTGTAAAGGTCTCTGCTGCCATCACAATGTATCAGACAAAACTAAAGATGGCCCAGGAAGCTCAAGATCCTAACTTTGACAAAAGCAACTGGGATGTTGAGGGCTGGAAAGCTAGGCTGGCTGATCTTGAAGATGATGAGGAGACTGAGGAAGTTTTGGCGATTGAGGCTGGAGGCAAGGGTGAAGGTGGTGAAGCAAGTGGAGCCGGAGGTGGTGATGCAGGGAAGGTTTAGGATGCATGATTGGGCGATGATGGACATTCTTAGACGCAGCCGGAGCCCAATTTTTAAATTTGGTAGTAGTTTTTTGTGGTTGTGATGTCGAACAATTTGATGGTTTGTACTTGAACAATAGTTTTTAGGATTAAGGATCATGTATGATCCTTTGGACAATAGGTAGGATCGCAATTGGTGGAGGGATCCTCTGTTTGGGGGATGAAGCCATTGTGATCCTGCCGCCTTTATATTCCTGCACTACTTTTGAACTTATTATCATGGACACCCTTTACCTACCCCAGCGGACGGGCCACGTTTTGCTGGTAGATGCTCGGGGTAGGTAATTTTGACAACCTTTTAAGGGTTAGTCTTTTGTTAATAAATAAAATCTTAACCTTTTGTCGCTTATCTTGTGTTGTTATCCTTTTGTTTCTTTAATTCTCCTTTGTTTTGATGCACATTTATTGAATAAACAATTTTGGATAAGTCAGATTGAAAATGTTTAGGACATGATCCACGATCAAATATCCTATAGTTAAAGAATCCCAAAAAGCAATATATTTTAAAGATCACAAGTCTAGTTGTCAAAGTTTAAGGGTTATTCAAATAAATAATGAATATAATTAAAAATAGTTAAGGATCATACCTGAGGATCCAAGTTAGGATCCTAACCATAATCAGGATAACTACAAAATAAACCTTAGAAAGAAGTAAGGATCAAGGATCCCTAGTTGCTTATCTTCAAGGACCTGAAATAGATCATAACTTGGGACTAAGCCAATATAAGATAAGAGTTAGCAACTGGGGACAAGCCCAAGGATAACTGGGGACAAGCCCAAGGATCGTATGTAAACTGGAGTATGGCCCTAACTGGCGACTATCCAAACTTAGTGACATGAAAATGCCAAAACCTTAGCTAACGTGAAAACGTTAGAAACATTAGGAACGGATGTATGGTACGTCTACCATTATACGTAGGATCCTAGGTATAGCCAGTACAATGGAATTATCAGCCCCTAAAGCGAGTACTGGTCCCACTGCCTTGAACTATACCAGGATCATCATGCGCTACAGGCGGAACTGGGGTCAAGCCCAAATAACTGGGGTTAAACCCAAAGGACGGATTGCTTCTGCAGATAACCAATACTTTGCTAAGGATTCCTGAACTTTCAAAACTTAAAATCACGTGAGAGATGGATAAAGGATACATGACCCTTATCCTTATATGAGAAAATAAAGAAATGAAATAGTTCGAGATTAGGATATTACCGAAGTAAGGATCACCGATACTTTAAGGATCCTTTAAGGATATCCCTAACGTAAGGATCATCTGTGCTATGAGGATCCTGCTCACATGAAATATTTCTTCAAGTGGACAGCATTCCAAGCTCTTGGTAGCAAATCACCTTCCATGGTTAGCAATCTATATGCCCCCTTTCCTGCTTCAGCTTCAATCAAATAAGGGCCTTCCCATTTTGGAGCCAATTTTCCATCAGCAGGATTGGTGGTATTCTGAAATGCTTTCCTTAATACCATATCTCCAACTTGAAACTTCCTGATCCTGACATTTTTGTTGTACGCACCAGCCATTCTTTGTTGATAACTGGTCATCCTTATCCTAGCCATATCCCTGATTTCTTCAATAGTATCCAGTTCTTGAGCCAAGTTCTCATCATTTTCCTCAGGATCACGGGTACTTGTTCTAGCAGTTGGAACCACCATTTCTGTTGGGATCACTGATTCTGCCCCAAACACCAAAGAGAATGGTGTTTGACCAGTAGCATTCTTAGGGGTTGTCCTATCAGCCCAAAGCACATAAGGTAGTTCTTCTACCCATTTCCCTTTCTTGGATCCAAGCTTCTTCTTCAAATTGTTGATGATGATCTTGTTGGATGATTCTGCTTGACCATTAGCTTGTGGGTGGACTGGTGTTGATGTTATCATCTTAATCCCCCAACTGTCACAAAAGTTAGTGGTTCTGCCCCCAATAAATTGGGAACCATTATCACATATAATTTCAGAAGGAATTCCAAATCTAGTTATAATATTTCTTTTAAAGAAGGATATAACTTCCTTTTCTCTGACTTGGGCAAAAGCTTCAGCCTCTATCCACTTGGAGAAGTAATCAGTCATAGCAAGCATGAATACTTTTCCACCAGGTGCCTTAGGGAGCTTACCAACTATATCCATACCCCATCTCATAAATGGCCAAGAGGAGGATATAGGATGCAATAATTCAGCTGGTTGATGAAGGATATTGCTGTGTCTCTGACAAGGATCACATCTCTTAGCATACTCCACAACATCTCTTTTCATAGTTGGCCAGTAGTATCCTGTCCTCAGGATCCTTGAGAATAATGCCCTGCCCCCAGTGTGGTTTCCACAATCTCCTTCATGGAAGTCTTTTAAAACTTCTTGGATTTCAGGATCCTCAATGCATCTCAAGTATGGTCCTGCAAGAGATCGTCTATACAACATATTATTTAAAATTGTGAATTGAGATACCCTAATTTTGAAAGCCCTAGGGTTTTCTCCTGTAGGAATCTCTCCATGTTGTAAGTATCTCATGATTGGTGAGATCCATGATTCTGATCCTGAATGGGATTGAGTATCCTCACTAGGGATAATTGCAGAATCATTTCCTATCTCCATAGCCACATGATCCTCGATAGCCGGGGTCAGGATATGGATAATAGGGATCTTCAAAGATGATCCTAAGTTAGCCAATGCATCAGCTTCTGTATTTTCTTCCCTTGGTACCTGTGTCAAACTAAAGGAAACAAAAGAGAGTGCCAATTCTTTGACTATCTCTAAATATTTGGTTAGCTTTTCACCTTTAACAGCATAGGATCCATTAAAGTGGTTTGTAATTAATAATGAATCTACATGTACCTCAAGATACCTGATCCCCATATGCTTTGCAATTTGCAAACCAGCAATTAAGGCTTCATATTCAGCCTCATTGTTAGTGGTTTGGAACTCACAAGCTATAGAGTGGGGTATTATGTCCCCCTGTGGCGATTTTAGTAGTATTCCAAGCCCTGTGTCTTTGACATTTGAGGATCCATCAGTATAGAGTATCCAAGGATCCTTGGTCTCCTCTAGCTGCTGGACTTCTAACTCAGCTTCTTTTTGTAAATCACTACTGAAATCAGCCACAAAGTCAGCTAATGCTTGGGATTTGATGGCTGTCCTAGACTCATATCTTATATCATATGCGCTCAGCTTCACTGCCCACTTAGCCATCCTTCCTGACATCTCTGGTTTCCTGAGGACATTCTTAATTGGGAAATTAGTTTTAACAACAATAACATGAGTTTCAAAATAATGTCTCAACTTAGTGGATGCCATAATTAATGCAAGAATAAGCTTTTCAAGGTGTGAATACCTGGATTCGGCATCAAGTAAACTTTTACTTACATAATAGACAGGATGTGGTGTACCTTCGTGATCCTTAACAAGGACCGCACTTACTGCTTTCGAGGATACTACAAGATATAAGGATAGCACATCGCCTTTTTCTGGTTTCATCAAGGCCGGGGCTGAGGATAGGTAATCTTTAAGAGCTCTTAAGGCATTTTCATGCTTCTCCGTCCACTCAAATTTCTTGTTCTTCCTTAGGATATCATAGAATTCTTTGCACTTCTCTGAGGATTTGGATATGAATCTGTTCAAAGCTGCTATCCTGCCTGTTAGCCTTTGAACATCCTTAGCATTGGCCGGAGATTTGATGTTCACTATAGCTTTGATTTGTTCTGGGCTAGCTTCAATGCCTCTCTTTGTCACCATATATCCTAAGAATTTACCTGCTTTAACACCAAAGTGACATTTTGAAGGATTAAGTTTCATGTTATATTTGTCAAGGATATCGAATGCTTCCTCCAAGTCTCTTAGGTGATCCTCAGCTTTTATGGATTTTACCACCATATCATCTATGTAAACCTCCATAGTTTGTCCAATCTGATCCTTGAACATCATATTCACCAGCCTTTGATATGTTGCACCTGCATTTCTTAGTCCGAACGGCATAGCAATATAGCAATATATACCAGTTGGAGTCATGAATGCTGTATCCTCTTGATCGGATGGTTCCATTTGGATTTGTTAAAATCCAGATGAAGCATCCATAAAAGTTAACAGTTCATGACCCGCAGTTGCATCCACCATGGAGTCAATGTGGGGTAATGGGAAAGGATCCTTGGGACATGCCTTATTTAAATCGGTAAAATCGACACATACCCTCCACTTTCCATTTTTCTTTTGAACAACAACCACATTGGCCAACCATCTTGGATACTTGACCTCTCTAATCATACCTGCCCGGAGCAATTTCTCTACCTCTTCCTGGATAATGGCATTTCTTTCCGGTGCAAACTTTCTTCTCCTTTGATGGATTGGTTTGAATGACCTATCAATGCCAAGTTTGTGAGTGATTACATCTTTAGATATGCCTGTCATGTCTTCATGTTTCCATGCAAAGGTAGTCTTTCTCCTTTTGAGGAAGGATATAAGGTCTTCCTTCATATCGCCAAGGATCCCTGATCCGATATAGATTTTGGATTCAGGATCATCAGGATCCACGAGAACTTCTACCACATCCTGCTCTCTTGCCTCCAAGACATCCCTTGGAGGATACTTTGATTGCTATTGCTCCCTTGACTTTGAGGCTGGTTTCATCGATGAAGTGTAGCAATTCTTAGCCTCCTGCTGATCACTATCAATCTTCACTATTCCCCAAGGACTAGGGAGCTTCACACATTGATGGTAGGTAGATGGGACTGCCTTCATATCGTGTATCCAGGGCCTGCCAAGGATAACATTACAACAAGATAAACAGTCAATAACACAAAATTTTTTATATGAGTGTAGGCCTTCGATGTATATTGGGAGTTTAATGTCCCCCAGGGTATTCTTAGTTTCGCCACTAAATCCCACGAGCACGGAGGATCTTGGTATGATATCTGATTCAGGGATACCCATCTTCTTTAGAACATCAAGCTGGATAATGTTCACTGAACTTCCTCCGTCTATAAGGATCCTGCGGACAAAATGGTTAGAAATGAAAAGAGTAATAACTAAACCATCGTGATGAGGATCCTGGATATCAACACGATCATCCTCATCAAAGGTTATGACTTTTCCTTCGGAGACACTTGATGTTCGAACGGGTCTTTCTCCGTTATCCATTTTAGTTTCCTTTGCATGCCTTTTAGCTGCTGAGAAGGATGTGCCACAAATGTCTGATCCTCCAGAAATAAAGTTTATTACTTGTGCATCTGTTGGAGGGGCTGGAGCCTTCTCAGGGATCCTTTCAGGATCCTGAGTCCTTGACTTTTTTCTCCCCAACAATTCTTTTAGATGCCCCTTGCTCAACAAGTATCCAATTTCCTTTCGCAGTGCAATGCATTCTTCTGTGAGATGCCCAAAATCTTCATGGTATGCACACCACTTTGACTTATCCTTAGTTGCAGCTGGCCTATCATTCTTTCTAGGCCATCTGGCTTTATCACCTAAGTTCTGCATCGCAAGGATTAGTTCATTGTTATCAACAGAAAAACAATATTCAGAAATTGGAGGATAATCCTCATCATCCTCTTCTTGATCAACAGCATGCACGTTCTGGTTATCAGATCTGTTGTAGGATCTGAACTTGTTGTTCCTGAATGAGGATCCTTGCTTATCTTGCTTTGAGGATCCTGCTAACCTCTCCTGGATCCTCTTGTCATCCTCTAGCCGAATGAACCTAAGTGCCTGGGTTCTTACCTCATCTAAGTTCCTGCATGGTGTCATAACAAGATCATCATAGAACGACGAATCCCTAAGCAATCCCATTTTAAAGGCCTCAACAGCCGTGGCTATATCCAAGTTGGGAATGTCTAAGGATTCTTTACTGAATTTGGTAATGTAATCCCTTAATGATTCATTATGACCCTGGGTTATCCTATATAGATCACTAGTTAATCGTTCAAATTTCCTACTGCATGAGAATTGGCTATTAAACAAATTAACTAGATTAGCAAATGAAGTAATAGAGTAAGGAGGAAGACTTAGCAGCCATTTGAGAGCTGATCCAGTAAGAGTGGATCCGAATCCTTTGCACAGGCATGCTTCCTTTAACCTTTCTGGGATTGGATTGATCTCCATCCTCTCCCTGTATTGTGCTATGTGTTCTTTAGGATCCGTCGAACCATCATATAGCTTCATAGTTGGAACATGGAACCTCTTGGGTATCTCAGCATCGCAGATCGGTGGTGCAAAACGAGATATCATGTGGCTCCCATCTGCAATCTCTGGGATTGGTTTGACCACTCCTGGAACACTTGATATCATATCCTTCAACTTTTTCAATTCTCTGGCCATGGCATGATTGATACCTGGATCCTGCATAAGGCCATGGTTAGTAGCATAGGAATTATTAAAAGTGTTACCTCCCATTGGATTCAAATTAGGAAGAATGGATGTTAATCCATATTGTTGGGGCTCTGGAATGATCGAAGGACCAGTAGAAGCATTGGTCTGCATTGGAATAAAATCTCCCTGATGGACATCTGAACTTCCTGTTTGCAAACTCCTCAAGGATCCTGGCATCTGGAAGGGTCCCTGAAACTGGGATGATCCTGGGACAAGGGAGGATCCTTGAACCTGGGATGATCCTGGAACAAAGGAAGATCCTTGAAACTGGGATGATCCGGGAACAAGGGAGGATCCTTGAACCTGGGATGATCCTGGAACAAAGGAAGATCCTTGAAACTGGGATGATCCTGGAACAAGGGAGGATCCTTGAACCTGGGATGATCCTGGAACAAAGGAGGATCCTTGAACCTGGGATGATCCTGGAACAAGGGAAAATCCTTGAATCTGCTGCGCTCCTGAGTAACCTCCTGAATTCATGAAGGATCCTATATACTGAGGATAGGATCCTGCTGGCTGGAAGTAGGAACCCGATGTCTGAGTCACTGTTGTTGTTCCGTAGTGCACTCCTTTTGGTCCACCCACATATTGAACATCTGGAGCCACTGATGGCTGAGAAGTAATCACCGGAGTATCAAAATTCAAAGATCTGGGCATCAGTGGAGAATGATCCTCTGCCGTTTTCTTTTGTTTCTTGAGATCTCCAATTTCTTTGAGAATCCTCTCATTAGTCTTATCCTGTTGCTGTATGTGATCCTTCATCTGCAAAATTAAAGTAAACATGTCACTAGTAGTGGGAGTGTAAGAAGCAGAAGAAGTTGGAGGTTTGGAAAAAATTGGAGTTGGTTTCTTCTCAGCATTTTTCTGAGGTCCAGAAGGTGGTGGAGGCAAAGGTGGAATGCCCTGAGATGAATTGACCGCAGACATTGCAGTAGAGGTATTCTTCAATGATGAAGCCATGTATTCGTATACAATGAACCGGAATGATCACCAACAGAAAAACTTCTTAGGAATGAAGCACCAATTACCCCACGGTGGGCGCCAAACTGTTTTGGTCAAAAAATCTAATGAGGATAATGCAACCAAACTCTTAGTTACGGGGTATGATGCTTTAAATGTAGAACAATGATTAGGATCACTTTAGTGTAAATTGCACAAACAACACTAGGATTTATACGGGGAAAAAGCCCTTGATCAAGAGTTGATCTCCGGCACAAAAAACCCCGGGTGATGGAAACTACCGATCACCAAGCTTAAATAAATCAATAAATGTTTACAACTTCGGATAGTAACGAGCCAGGTACAAGGATCACTATGGTGAAATGTGTAAAAGTGAGTGAAAACTAATAAGTGTTCGTCGAGAGCTTCAAGAATGCGATTGTATGAGAGTGTGTGTAGCTGAAAATGGCTAAGTGTTCTAATTCTAGCTCGTCACCCCTTTAAAAATAGAAGTTAGCTACAATAACAAACTATCCGACTTTTGTGCCAAGCTCCCACGTTCTCCACAACGTCCATTTCCAGTCAAACGTGTGCGAAATACCCGTGGAATATTCCATAGTAACGTTGCCAAGACCAAGTCAAGCTTGTTACTCCTGCGAAGTAATACAAAACACAAACAAACAATCGTCAGTATGAGGATCCTTAAAGTGATCCATGACCCTGATCCTGAAACTCTTCTGAGGATCACTATCTGTCACAGAAGTAAGGATCATTAATTAGGATAACGAATAAGGATCACTAATTGTTAGAAAATCCTCCCCTAACACCTGCTTTAACACCAAAGTGACATTTTGAAGGATTAAGCTTCATATTATATTTATCAAGGATATTGAATGCTTCCTCCAAGTCTCTTAGGTGATCCTCAGCCTTTATTGATTTTACCACCATATCGTCTATGTAAACCTCCATAGTTTGTCCAATCTGATCCTTGAACATCATATTCACTAGCCTTTGATAAGTTGCACCTGCATTTCTTAGTCCGAATGGCATAGCAATATAGCAGTATATACCAATTGGAGTCATGAAGGCTGTATCCTCTTGATCGGATGGTTCCATTTGGATTTGTTGAAATCCAGATGAAGCATCCATAAAAGTTAATAGTTCATGACCCGCAGTTGCATCCACCATGGAGTCAATGTGGGGTAATGGGAAAGGATCCTTGGGACATGCCTTATTTAAATCGGTAAAATCGACACATACCCTCCACTTTCCGTTTTTCTTTTGAACAACAACCACATTGGCCAACCATCTTGGATACTTGACCTCTCTAATCATACCTGCTCGGAGTAATTTCTCTACCTCCTCTTGGATAATGGCATTTCTTTCTGGTGCAAATTTCCTTCTCCTTTGATGGATTGGTTTGAAGGACCTATCGATGCCAAGTTTGTGAGTGATTACATCTTTAGATATGCCTGTCATGTCTTCGTGTTTCCATGCAAAGGTAGTCTTTCTCCTTTTGAGGAAGGATATGAGGTCTTCCTTCATTTCGCCAAGGATCCCTGATCCTATATAAACTATAGATTCAGGATCATCAGGATCCATAAGGATTTCTACTATATCCTGTTCTCTTGCCTCCAAGACATCCCTTGGAGGATACTTTGATTGCTATTGCTCCCTAGACTTTGATGCTGGTTTCATTGATGAGGTGTAGCAGTTCTTAGCCTCTTGCTGATCACTATCAATCTTCACTATTCCCCAAGGGCTAGGAAGCTTCACACATTGATGATAAGTGGATGGGACTGCCTTCATATCGTGTATCCAAGGCCTGCCAAGGATCACATTACAACAAGATAAATAGTCAATAACACAAAACTTTTGGTAAGAATGTAGGCCTTCGATATAGATTGGGAGTTTAATGTCCCCCAGAGTATTCTTGGTCTCGCCACTGAATCCCACGAGCACAGCGGATCTTGGTATGATGTCGGATTCAGGGATGTTCATCTTCTTGAGAACATCTAGCTGGATAATATTCACAGAGCTTCCTCCATCTATAAGGATCCTGCGAACAAAATGGTTAGAAATAAAAAGAGTGATGACCAAACCATCATGATGAGGATCCTGGATGTCGACACGATCATCCTCATCAAAAGTTATAACTTTTCCTTCGGAGACACTGGATGTTCGAATGGGTCTATCTCCAGTGTCCATCTTGGTTTCCTTCGCATGTCTTTTGGCTGCGGAGAAGGATGTTCCACAAATGTCTGATCCTCCAGATATAAAGTTTATAATTTGTGCATCTGCTGGAGGGGCTGGAGCTTTCTCTGGGATCCTTTCAGGATCCTGAGTCCTTGACTTCTTTCTCCCCAATAATTCTTTCAAGTGCCCCTTGCTCAACAAGTATCCAATTTCTTTTCTTAATGCGATGCATTCTTCTGTGAGATGCCCAAAATCTTCATGGTATGCACACCACTTTGATTTATCTTTAGTTGCAGTTGGTCTATCATTTTTTCTGGGCCATCTAGCTTTATCACCTAAATTCTGCATCGCAAGGATTAGTTCATTGTTATCAACAGATAAACAATATTCAGAGATTGGAGGATAATCCTCATCATCCTCTTCTTGTTCAACAGCATGCACATTCTGGTTGTCAGATCTATTAAAGGATCTGAACTTGTTGTTCTTGAATGAGGATCCTTGCTTCTCTTGCTTTGAGGATCCTGCTAACCTCTCCTGGATCCTTTTGTCATCCTCTAGCCGGATGAACCTAAAGGCCCGGGTCCTTACCTCATCTAGGTTCCTGCATGGTGTCATAACAAGATCATCATAGAATAACGAATCCCTAAGCAATCCCATTTTAAAGGCTTCAACAGCCGTAGCTATATCCAAGTTAGGAATATCCAAGGATTCTTTACTAAATTTAGTGATATAATCCCTTAATGATTCATTATGACCCTGGGTTATCCTATATAGATCACTGGTTAAACGCTCAAATTTTCTACTACAAGAAAACTGATTATTAAATAGATTAACTAGGTTAGCAAATGAGGTAATAGAGTAGGGGGGAAGACTTAGCAGCCATTTAAGAGCCGATCCAGTAAGAGTGGATCCAAATCCCTTGCACAGACATGCTTCCTTTAATCTTTCTGGGATGGGATTGATTTCCATCCTTTCCCTGTATTGAGCTATGTGTTCCTCAGGATCCGTTGAACCATCATACAACTTCATGGTAGGTACATGGAACCTCTTGGGTATCTCAGCATCACAGATTGGTGGTGAAAAATGAGATATCTTGTGGCTCCCATCCGCAATCTCTGGGATAGGCTTGACCACTCCTGGGACACTTGATATCATATCCTTTAACTTTTGCAATTCTCTGGCCATGGCATGATTGATACCTGGATCCTGCATAAGGCCATGGTTAGTAGTATAAGAATTATTAAAAGTGTTACCTCCCATTGGATTCAAATTAGGAAGAGTGGATGTTAATCGATATTGTTGGGGCTCTGGAATGGCCGATGGACCCGCAGAAGCAATGGTTTGCATTGGAATGAAATCTCCCTGATGGATGTCGGAACTTCCTGATTGCAAACTCCTTAAGGATCCTGGAATCTGGAAGGATCCTTGAAACTGTGAGTATCCTTGGACCTGGGAGGATCCTGGGACATAGGAGGATCCTTGAACTTGGGAGGATCCTTGAAGCTGGGAGGATCCTTGAACCTGGGAGGATCCTTGAATCTGGGAGGATCCTTGAAGCTGGGAGGATCCTTGAACCTGGGAGGATCCTTGAAACGGCCAGTACCCTTGAATCTGCTGCGCTCCCGAGTATCCTCCTGAGCTTGCAAAGGATCCTATATGCTGAGGATGGGATCCTGATGGTTGAAAGTGTAACCCTGTAGCCTGAGTCATTGCTGATGACCCGTAATGCACTCCTTTTGGTCCTCCAACATATTGAACGTCTGGAACCGCTGAAGGCTGAGAAGTTATAACCGGAGTATCAAAATTCAAAGATCTGGGCATTAGTGGGGAATGATCCTCTGCCGATCTCTTCTGTTTCTTGATGTCTCCAATTTCTCTGAGGATCTTTTCATTGGTCTTGTCCTGCTGCTGGATATGCTCCTTCATCTGCAAAATCAGAGTAAACAAGTCACTAGTAGTAGTAGTATAAGAAGCAGAAGAAGTTGGAGGTTTTGAGAAAATGGGAGTTGGTTTCTTCTCGGCATTTTTCTGAGGTCCAGAAGGTGGTGGAGGCAAAGGTGGAATGCCCTGGGATGAATTGACTGCAGACATCGCACTAGAGGTATTCTTTGTTGATGAAGCCATTTGCTCGTATGCAATGAACCGGAATGATCACAAAGATGAAAATTTCTTAGAAATGAAGCACCAATTGCCCCACGGTGGGCGCCAAACTGTTTTGGTCAAAAAATCAGACGAGGATAATGTAACCAAACTCTCTGTTAAGGGGTATGATGCTTGAATTGGTTTATAGCAATAAGGATCACTATGAAAGATAAATAACAAGTGACACAAGGTTTATACGGGGAAAAAGCCCTTGATCAAGAGTTGATCTCCGGCACAAAAAACCCCGGGTGATGGAAACTACCGATCACCAACTCAAATTAAACAAGTAATGTGTTACAACTTCGGATGATAGCGAGCTAAATACAAGGATCACTATAGTGTAATGTGTAAAAAGTGTATGAAATCGCTAAGTGAATGAACGAGAGCTGGTGTGAGCGGTTTTTAGAGTGTGTGTAGCCAAAAATAGCATAAGTGTTGTCTAATTAGCTCGCTACCCCATTTAAATCTAGTAAAAATCTAAGTAACAAACTATCCGCAAATGGTCCAAGTCCTCCACGACTCCACAACGTCCATTTCTGACCAAGCACGTGCGGAATAGACTTAGTATATTCTCCAGAAATATCGCCAAGACCAAGTCCCAATTGATATTCCTGCAAAACAGTTACGAATTCAAAACAGACAATCATTAGTATAAGGATCCTTAGGATGATCCATGATCCTGATCCTGAAGCACTTCTGAGGATCACTAACTGACACAGAAGTAAGGATCACCAAACAGGATAATATTTGAGGATCACGGGTCACTTAGAAATCCACCCCTAACAATCATTACCTTTATTCGCCATCTTTAACTGAAATGTTTACATCGAGCTTTAACATTTCATCTATAACATGTGATTTATTTACTTCGGTTTATTCAAGTTCGTGACTTGTTTTCACCGTTCTTATTTAATGCACTTTCCGGGTTTGAGTGTGTCAACACATTCTTCCCATGCATGTCTATTCATTATTCCCTCTTTATACTTAATAACTCTACTAAGAACAATTAACTCTTACCGGATATTTGATCAAGCTTGAACCGAACACACTTGTTAACAACCTTGAGCTCTGATTACCAACTTGTAACACCCTTATTTAAGGACTGAATTTAATAATAATTTACATAAATTATTACACTAATTTTGAGATTTTAATAGAACAGCCATGTTAATAAACCGACATATTCGTGGCGCTTGCTAAAAGCAAGTTCAAAGAAAACATCTACTAGTCAACTACCGATTAGTTAAGCATTCAAAACATGATTAAGGGTTTAGTTACAACAAAACATTGTCTTGATAGTAGTTAAGTTAACGCGGAAGCTTCAAAATACGTGTTCGGTTCTTGATAGCATACTTGATCATCATCCGGATAGTCCACATCGTTACCTAGGGTCAAAACCATTATAAACATTAGTTTTGACATTTAATTAGAGTGTACAAACAGTTCCAGTTTTTAAAAAAATAAAATTCTAACTTTGATCCTCCCGCGTGTCGCGGCAGGAAACATTATATCCGTCGCGACTCGCGACGGCTTCCGCGTGTCGCGGGGTTATTCAGGTGTCCCTCCGCATGGCGCCGGGGAACGCTTTTTCCAGCAGGTACAGGTTTAATTCCTGCATATCTGCCCAGCTCCGAAAATTGTCCAAATTCTAACTTTAAAAGGTCATAACTTTTCACTCGCTAGTCCGTTTTAACCGATTCTTTTTCCTATGAGTCCGTAATAAAATTTCGGATTCAACCATGTAAATTTCACATCGCGGAAACTGAGTTACCGACAATCGGATCACAATTTCCTTATTTCAATTATACAACCCATTAGTGTAAGTGCATAGCACCTCTTCTCCATTCTTAAAACCTTTTAAACATAATTACCCAAATTCCCGGGCTCATATATTTGGTGCATTCGCGCCATTCTATGGCTTTGCGATCCCTTAGGGCTAATTACTTGTTTCTTCGGAATTCAAGCATTCCGTTTCCAACGACCCTTTTTCATTTAACTTCTATTGTTTGACCCAAATTCCGGGTTCTTATACTTAGATTAATATAACCAAATCATTGGTATGGTACAATCCATCATTTAACAAAGTATGAGACTTTCAAGTCTCTACTCTCGTGATTCTTTTAAAAACATCATTTTGACCCGTTTGGCTATTTAGTGAAAACCATCACTTCATTGACTAGTCAAACTAAATTCCAAGTCTTTACTTTGACCCGTTTGATGGTCGAGTGTACTTCGCCACTTTAACGACGCATCAAACGCATCCATTACACTACAACATCATTCACACAACAAAACTAAACATTTACACATAATTTAACGGGGCTTAAGCCACGTACCTTCAAAGCACTCCTTTTCCACGCGTATCCCCTCCGGTGTGTCCGCTTGACGTTCCGGATTCCTTGCCTATAGAGTTCAATTCATAACAAGTTTTAGAACTCTTTCATAAGCTTTAACGCATTGTTTCTTAACATAGTCAAATCTGCGTTTTCATCCAACTTATAACATTTTAGCCCTCATTTAGGCGTTTTATCAAACACCTTGCGGGTCAAATTTCTACATGATCTAAACCAAGTTCACAACTTGAAATTACCACCCAATTTAACTTCAAATAGACAATATACCCATATTTTAACATCAATGATTTTAGAGATTATCTCACAATTTCAGTTTACACTAGAACAAGAGTCTTAATCCTAGTGTTTATCAAGTTCTACTAGCTTATTAACCACCCACTATGGTGATTTTGACTCTCACTATTATCATGCAAGATTTCGACAAGAAATTGTCTAGGGTTCATCCCTAAACCTTATATTACTTCCAATTTCGTGTTTACAACACATAATCAAGCTCAACACTCGATTTCAATAACATGCAAGAATTTGGGTTAAACTCAAATAACCTAATTTGACATACCTTATGATCCTCTTGACGAGGTGATCACGATTCCATGTTCAGATTTCGATTTTAGCTTGATTTAGGCCTTCAATTGAGAGTTTTAGTGGAAGTTAGGGTTTTTGAGAGTGGGGGTCGCCCTCTCCTGCCTTGATCGAACCAGGATCTCCAAAATGGAGTGTTTGGATTTTTATTTTACTAAATATTAGTAACTTAAGTTTCAATTTTAACAACCTAAGTCCCTCTACTCTTATTTAGTTTATATCTTTGGCTTTTTAACTCATTCATGTGTTACTACAAGACTCCTAACTAACTGGGTTATTTATCCTAGTTAGCTTATTCTTGTTTATTTTACACTTTATAATTCTAATATAAAGTTTTGTATTTTCGGGATGTTACACAATCGTTAGTGTAAGGATCCTTATGATGATCCATGATCCTGATCCTGCAATACTTCTGAGGATCACTAATTCAAACAGAAGTGAGGATCACTAAACCCAATAGTAAATGAGGATCACTGATCATTTAAAAAATCATCCCCTAACAATTGCCCCCAAAATATAAGGAGTAAATTGCAAATAAACGAGTTATATTTTCTGTTCTTATCCGTAATGAATCAACGGATAACTAGCCGTTGTAATCGGACTAGCCGTTACTATCCTGACGTCACTGAGGTGACTATCCTGCAAAATCATCATTATAAATTGAATTTAGGGATAGGGATCAATTTGCATTTAAATTCAAAAGAGACTCCCTTTAAATCCACATTCGAAGATCAAGCAGGTATCTCTCTTCCTCTTCTCCCTTTACGTTTTCTTTCTCTGTTCATCTTCTTTTTTACCGTCATGACCAAGATGATGCTAAGATCCTCTCCGGCTAAGGATCACATGAAAGACAGTCCTCTTAAGAGCCAGGGGATCATCAAAGATTCGGCGAAAGAAAGATGCTGCTTGACTGATCCACAAATAGACAGAATCCGACATTGCTTTCCGGCAAATACCGATTTCAAACCATTTGATCCCACCGTTCTAAGTGATCACGTTTCTGAAACCTGGGTAGCTTTCCCGGTCACTCCATTCACAATAGGATACTCGTATCCTTTCCCTGAATTCACCCAGTCTTTCTTCTCCCTCACCGACATCTCCTATATTCAAGCTATGCCAATGATCTGGAGGGTGTTATATACCCTTGAAAGGATCATTGAGCAAGAAGGCATTGATTTGGGAATGTCGGAGTTTACAGAGATGTATGACCTCGTTAGCCATGGATCCCACCGATATCTACTCAAACATAAACCTGGTGAAGAACATCCCATCTTCAAAGCCACTAAGAATGACACCAACTGGAAACGGCGATTCTTCTTTGTCAGAAGGGATTCTATCCCAGATGGAAAGGATCTTCCAAGGAAGTGGAGCACCCATGGTAGGATAGAGGATCCTGAGAAGGATCACCAGATGACCTTGTTTTCGTCTGAGGATCACTAACGTCCTTTTGTTTCTTTTTTGCAGCTATTACTGTCGCACACCTCATCACAACACCTGCAACAAAGGAAAGGCTTGCCGCTTTCCAGAGACTTGATCCTGCAAGAAGATCATTTAAAGCAAACACCCAGAATTCTCAAGAAGTATCCTCAGGTTCTGTACTATGTCGAGTAAGTATCCTGTTTTTTGCATAATTAAATGTTTAAATAAATAGTTAAATAGAAATAGGATAAGGATACTTATCTGTTTTGGGTGTGTAGGTGCTGGAAAACCTTCAAGATCTGCCTCCAAATTCAGTGTCACTGATCTTGACACTGTCCGATCCACAAAGAAAAAGTCTGCTGCTAGCCCCTCCGTCATAGTCCCCAAGGCAACCACTTCAAAGGGAAGAGGTGGAAAGAAAAGGAAGACCTCTGAAGCTGACAACCTAGAAGGCTTGCCTCTGATCCGCCATCAGTTCCTCGAGTACTTTGCTGATGTAAGGATCACTAACTTAACTTGATTATCCTGCCCATTTGAGGATCACGTGATCCTGAACTTTACATTGTCTTCTTTGCAGAAATTTGCTGAAATCGAGGACTATGTTGGGAACGTCGAAGAGCTTGAGGAGAAATACTCTGATCTCCAAAAAGTGGCGGTGCTCAAGGATCACAAGATTGCTTCCCTCGAAAAGGACCACAATGATGCCAAAACTAAGGCGGTTGCAGCTCAGGTCAATGCTGACTATGAGAAGCACGAGATCACGGAGGATGCTAAAGTCTCCGCTGCCATTGCCATGTACAAGACCAAGTTGCAGATGGCCCAAGAAGCTCAGGATCCTGCCTTTGACAGGAGCAACTGGGACACGGAGGGCTGGAAAGCTAGGCTGGCTGAGTTGGAGGATGAAGAAGAGGCTGAAGAGGTTCTGGCAATCGAGGCTGGTGGCAGTGGCAAGGATCATGTGAAGGATACTGGAGCTGGAGGAGATGGTGATGCAGTGAAGGTGTAGGCTGCATGAATGGGCGATGAAGGACATTTCTAGACGTAGCCGGAGCCCATTTTTTTTTAGAATTTGGTAGTTTATTTTGGTTATGGTGTTTTTGTTGAACAATGATGGGCTGTATCTTGAACAATAGTTACTAGGTTAAAGGATCATGGATCCTTGAACAATAGGCAGGATAATGGGTGGTGGATGGATCCTCTGTTTTGGGGATGAAGCCACTCGTTATCCTTCCGTCTTTTATTTCCTGCACTACAAAGACCCATAAACAATGGACACCCTTTGCCAACCCATGTGGACGGGCCACGTTTTGCTGGTAGAAACGTGGGTTGGCAATTTTGACAACCTCAAAGGGTTTAACGTTTTGTGAATAAAATAACTTTAACTTTTTGGCTATCTCCCGTGTTACTATCCTTGTTAGTATTTTACTTTTCAATTGTTGTGATATTCATTTAATCTAAACTTATCAAATAAAGAAATATTTAATAAATATCCTTAAAAAATTTAGGATATGATCAAGGATCACATATCCTATAATCGATAAGTTCTGAAAAGTAATATAGTTTAAGGATCATAAGTTCAGTTGTCAAAGGATAAGGGTAACTCAGATGAATAATGAATAAAATCAAAATAGTTAAGGATCATACCTGAGAATCCAAGTTAGGATCCTAACCTTTAACACTTATAATCAGGATAACCCAAAAGACAAACCTTAGTAGAAGATAAGGATCAAGGATCCTTGGTCGTTTAGCTTCAAAAACCTGAAATAGGATACAACTTGGGACTAAGCCAATATAAGATAAAAGTTAGCAACTGGGGACAAGCCCAACAATTCTGGGGACAAGCCCAATATACTGGGGACAAGCCCAAAGGATAACTGGGGACAAGCCCAAAGGATCGTGTGTAAACTGGAGTATGGCCCTCACTGGCGACTATCCAAACTTAGTGACATGAAAATGCCAAAACCTTAGCTAACGTGAAAACGTTAGAAACCTTAGGAACGGATGTATGGTACGTCTACCATTATACGTAGGATCCTGAATATAGACAGTACAATGAAATTGTCAGCCTCTAAAGCGAGTACTGGTCCCATTGCCATGAACTATACTAGGATCATCGTGCGCTACTGGCGAAACTGGGGACAGGCCCAAACTGGGGACAAGCCCAAAACTGGGGTCAAGCCCAAATAACTGGAAACTTCTGTGGATACTCAATCCTTAGTTAAGGATACCTGAACCTTCAAAACTCAGAATCAAGTGAAAGGAGGATAAAGGATGCAGGATCCTTATCCTTATATAAGAGAATGAAATAGTTTGAGATTAGAATGTTACCAAAATGAGGATCATCTGTTCTGTAAGGATCCTTCAAGGATACTTGTCATGTAAGGATCATGGATCCTTATCACATAAAGTATTTCTTCAAGTGGACAGCATTCCAAGCTCTTGGCAGCAAATCACCTTCCATTGTTAGCAATCGATATGCCCCCTTTCCTGCCTCAGCTTCAATCAAATAGGGGCCTTCCCATTTTGGTGCCAACTTTCCATCAGCAGGATTGGTGGTATTCTGAAATGCTTTCCTTAATACCATATCACCAACTTGGAATTTCCTGATCCTGACATTTTTGTTGTAGGCTCCAGCCATCCTTTGTTGATAACTAGCCATCCTTATCCTTGCCAAATCCCTGATTTCTTCTATAGTATCCAAGTCTTGAACCAAGTTTTCAGCATTCTCTTCAGGATCACGAATGCTTGTTCTTGCAGTTGGAACCACCATCTCTGTAGGGATCACTGATTCTGCCCCAAATACCAAAGAAAATGGAGTTTGGCCAGTAGCATTCTTGGGAGTTGTCCTATCGGCCCAAAGCACATAAGGTAGTTCTTCTGCCCATTTTCCTTTCTTGGATCCAAGCTTCTTCTTCAAATTGTTGATGATGATCTTGTTGGATGATTCTGCCTGACCATTAGCTTGTGGGTGGACTGGTGTTGATGTTATCATCTTAATCCCCCAGCTGTCACAAAAGTTAGTAGTTCTATTCCCAATAAATTGGGATCCATTATCACAAACAATTTCAGAAGGGATACCAAATCTAGTAATAATGTTTCTTTTAATAAAGGATATAACTTCCTTTTCTCTGACTTGAGCAAAGGCTTCAGCCTCTATCCACTTGGAGAAGTAATCAGTCATAGCAAGCATGAATACTTTTCCACCAGGTGCTTTAGGAAGCTTACCCACTATATCCATTCCCCATCTCATAAATGGCCAAGAAGAGGATATAGGATGCAAAAGTTCTGCTGGTTGGTAAAGGATATTACTGTGTCTCTGACAAGGATCACACTTCTTGGCATACTCCACAGCATCCTTCTTCATAGTAGGCCAATAGTATCCTGTCCTCAGGATCCTTGAGAATAATGCCCTGCCCCCAGTGTGGTTTCCACAATCTCCTTCATGGAAATCCTTTAGGACTTCTTGGATTTCAGGATCCTCAATGCATCTTAGATATGGTCCTGCAAGAGATCGTTTATACAACATATTATTCAATATTGTAAATTGAGATACCTTAATTTTGAAAGCCCTAGGGTTTTCTCCTGTAGGAATCTCTCCATGTTGTATGTATCTCATGATTGGGAGGATCCATGATCCTGAATGAGATTGAGTATCATCACTAGGGATGATTGCAGAATCCTCTCCTATCTCCATAGCTACATGATCCTCGATAGCAGGGGTCAGGATATGGATAATAGGGATCCTTATATCCTCCGGGATCTTCATGGATGATCCTAGATTAGCTAATGCATCAGCCTCTGCGTTCTCTTCCCTTGGTACCTGTGTCAAACTAAAGGAAACAAAAGAGAGTACCAATTCTTTGACTATCTCTAAATATTTGATTAGCTTTTCACCTTTAACAACATAGGATCCATTAAAGTGATTAGTGATTAATAATGAATCTACATGTACCTCAAGATACATGATCCTCATATGCTTAGCAATTTGCAAACCAGCTATCAAGGCTTCATATTCAGCCTCATTGTTGGTAGTTTGAAATTCACAAGCTATGGAGTGGGGTATTATGTCCCCCTGTGGCGATTTTAGTAGTATACCAAGCCCTGTTCCTTTGACATTAGAAGCACCATCAGTGAAAAGTATCCAAGGATCCTTATTTTCTTAAAGCTGTTGGACTTCTAACTCAGCTTCCTTTTGCAAGTCACTACTGAAATCTGCCACAAAGTCAGCTAAGGCTTGGGATTTGATGGCAGTCCTTGGTTCATATCTTATATCATAAGCACTAAGCTTCACTGCCCACTTAGCCATCCTTCCTGACATTTCAGGTTTCCTAAGAACATTCTTAACTGGAAAATTAGTCTTAACAATAATGGCATGAGTCTCAAAATAATGTCTTAATTTAGTAGATGCCATAATTAATGCAAGGATAAGTTTCTCTAAGTGTGAATACCTGGATTCAGCGTCAAGTAAACTCTTACTTACATAATAAACAGGATGTTGTGTACCTTGGTGAACCTTAACAAGGACCGCACTTACTGCTTTTGAGGATACTGCTAGGTATAAGGATAATACATCTCCCTTTTTCTGGTTTCATCAAGGTAGGGGCTGAGGATAGGTAATCCTTAAGAGCTTTAAGGGCACTTTCATGCTTCTCAGTCCATTCAAATTTCTTGTTCTTCCTCAGGATGTCATAGAATTCCTTGCACTTTTCTGAGGATTTGGATATGAACATGTTCAAAGCTGCGATCCTGCCTGTCAATCTTTGCACATCCTTAGCATTGGCAAGAGATTTGATATTCACAGTAGCCTTGATTTGCTCTGGACTTGCTTCAATGCCCCTCTTTGTCACCATATAGCCTAAGAATTTACCTGCCTTAACACCAAAATGACACTTGGAAGGATTTAGTTTCATATTAAATTTATCAAGGATATTGAATGCTTCCTCCAAGTCTTTAAGGTGATCCTCAGCTTTCTTGGACTTAACCACCATGTCATCAATATAGACTTCCATAGTGTGTCCAATTTGTTCCTTGAACATCATATTGACTAGCCTTTGATAAGTAGCACCTGCATTCCTTAGTCCAAATGGCATAGCAATATAACAATATATACCAGTTGGGGTCATAAAGGTTGTATCCTCTTGATCAGATGGTTCCATCTGAATTTGTTGAAATCCAGATGAAGCATCCATAAAAGTCAACAACTCATGACCCGCGGTAGCATCCACCATGGAGTCAATGTGGGGTAATGGGAAAGGATCCTTGGGACATGCCTTGTTTAAATCAGTAAAATCGACACATACCCTCCACTTTCCATTTTTCTTTTGAACAACAACCACATTGGCTAACCATCTTGGATACTTAACCTCTCTTATCATACCTGCCCGAAGTAGTTTATCTACTTCTTCCTGGATAATAGCATTCCTTTCAGGTGCAAACTTCCTCCTCTTTTGATAAATTGGCTTGAATGACCTGTCAATGCCAAGTTTATGAGTAATTATATATTTAGATATACCTGTCATATCCTCATGTTTCCAGGCAAAGGTAGTTTTCCTTCTTTTAAGGAAGGATACTAGCTCTTTAATTGCTATTGCTCCCTTGGTCTTGAGGCTGGCTTCATTGATGAGGTATAACAATTCTTAGCTTCTTGTTGATCACTCTCAATTTTCACCACTCCCCATGGACTTGGAAGCTTTACACACTGATGATAGGTGGATGGAACTGCCTTCATATCATGTATCCATGGCCACAAATGTCTGATCCACCGGATATGAAGTTTATAACTTGTGCATCTGCTGGAGGAGCAGGGGCCCTCTCCAGGATCCTTTCAGGATCCTGGATCCTTGACTTCTTCCGTCCCAAAAGTTCCTTCAAATGCCCCTTGCTCAACAAGTAACCAATCTCCTTTCTTAGTGCAATACACTCTTCAGTGAGATGCCCGAAATCCTCATGATATGCACACCACTTGGACTTATCCTTTGTAGTAGCTGGTTTATCACTTTTCCTTGGCCACCTAGCTTTCTCACCTAGATTCTGCATTGCAAGGATTAGTTCATTGTTATCAACAGAAAAACAGTATTCAGAAATAGGAGGATAATCCTCATCATCCTCTTCTTGTTCCACCGCATGCACGTTCTGGTTGTCAGACTTATTGTAAGACTTGGATTTGTTATTCCTGAAGTTGGATCCTTGTTTCTCCTGTTTTGAGGATCCTGTCAACCTATCCTGGATCCTTTTGTCATCCTCTAGGCGGATGAACCTAAGGGCCCTGGTTCTTACTTCATCAAGGTTCCTGCAAGGTGTCATAACAAGATCATCATAGAATAATGAATCCCTAAGCAATCCCATTTTAAAGGCTTCTACAGCCGTAGCAATATCCAAATTAGGAATATCTAAGGATTCTTTGCTAAACTTAGTGATATAATCTCTAAGTGATTCATTTTGACCTTGTGTTACCCTATATAGATCACTAGTTAATCGTTCAAACTTTCTACTACAAGAGAATTGACTATTAAACAAATTAACTAGATTAGCAAATGAAGTAATAGAGTAAGGGGGAAGACTTAGCAGCCATTTAAGAGCAGATCCTGTGAGTGTGGATCCAAATCCCTTGCATAGACATGCTTCTTTTAACCTTTCAGGAATTGGATTGATCTCCATCATCTCCCTGTATTGAGCTACATGCTCTTCTGGATCTGTTGAACCATCATACAGCTTCATAGATGGTATCTGGAACCTTTTGGGTATCTCAGCATCACATAAGGGTGGTGCAAAACGAGATATCCTATGGCTACCATCTGTAATTTCAGGAATGGGTTTAACCACTCCTGGTACACTGGATATCATATCCTTAAGCTTCTGTAACTCCCTAGCCATAGCCTGATTGATACCTGTATCCTGCATAGAGCCATGGTTAGTGTTATATGAATTATTAAAAGTGTTACCTCCCGGAGGATTCATGTTTGGAATTGCGGATGTGAATCCATATTGACGAGACTCTGGTATGATTGAAGGACCAGAGGAAGCAATGGTCTGCATTGGTATGAAGTCTCCTTGATGAACATCGGTGCTTGGAGGTTGCATACTCCTTAAGGATCCTCGATCCTGAAAGATGTTGGATCCTTGAAGCTGAAAGGATCCTGAAACCAGAGAGGATCCTTGGACCGGGAAGGATCCTTGGACCTGGGAGGATCCTTGGACCGGGAAGGATCCTTGGACCTGGGAGGATCCTTGGACCGGGAAGGATCCTTGGACCTGGTAGGATCCTTGGACCTGGGAGGATCCTTGGACTGCAGGTGTTCCCAAATATCCTACTGACGTGAAGTATCCTTGATGCTGAAAAGAGGATTCTGATGGTTGAGAGGAGGATCCTTGAGGCTGGAAGTGAGAGCCAAATGTCTGACTCATAGTTGCTGTTCCATAATGCCTTTCTGATGGACCACTTTGATACTGGATGCCCGGAACTGCCAATTATACGGTAGTCACAGCTGGAGTATCGAAGTCCAATGACCTTGGTATCAGAGGAGAGTGATCCTCCACTGATTTCTTATGTTTCTTGATCTCAGCGATCTCCCGGAGGATCCTTTCATTCGTTTTGTCCTGCTCTTGTGCGTGATTCCTCATCTGCAAAATCAGAGTGTAAAGATCATTAGTAGTAGGATTAGAAGAAACAGAAGATGTTGGTGGTTTTGTGAAAATGGGGGTTTGTTTCTTCGCAGCATTTTCAGCATTCTTCTGGGATCCAGAAGGTGGTGGAGGCAAAGGTGGAACGCCTTGTGAAGAACTGATTGCCGGCATAGAACTTGATGTATTCTTCGTTGAGGAAGCCATCTGCTTGGTTGTAACGAACCGAAATAACCACAAAAATATGAATCTTCTTAGGAATGAAGCACCAGTTGCCCCACGGTGGGCGCCAAACTGTTTTAGTCAAAAATCAAGCAATGATAATGTAACCAAACTTTCTGTTGTGAGGTATGATGCTTGAATCAATGAACAATACTCTGGATCACTCAGAAATGAAATGTACAAGTGACACAAAGATTTATACGAGGAAAAAGCCCTTGATCAATGAATGATCTCCGGCATAAAAAACCTCGGGTGATGGAAACTACCAATCACCAACACAGATTAAACAAGAAATGTGTTACAACTTCGGATGATAGCGAGCTAATTACAAGGATCACTATAGTGTAATGTGTAAAAAAGTGTGTAATCGCCAAGAGAATTGTCAAGAGCTGGTGAGAGCAGTTGCAAGAGTGTGTGTGTAGCCAAAAATAGCCAAGTGTTTCTATTTAGCTCGCTATCCCGTTTAAAAATGGAAAATATCTAAGCTAACAAACATTCCGCAATTGGTGCAAGTCCCTCACGACCTCCATAACGTCCATTTCAGCCATGCACGTGCGGAATAAACATGGAATATGCTCCAGGAATATCGCCAAGACCAAGTCCAAGCTTGTACTCCTGCAAAACAACATCATATTCAAAGTAGACAATCGTTAGTGTAAGGATCCTTATGATGATCCATGATCCTGATCCTACAATACTTCTGAGGATCACTAATTCAAATAGAAGTGAGGATCACTAAACCCAACAGTAAATGAGGATCACTGATCATTTAAAAAATCCTCCCCTAACACTTATTACATGAAGTATTTCTTCAAGTGGACAGCATTCCAAGCTCTTGGTAGCAAATCACCTTCCATTGTTAGTAAACGATATGCCCCCTTTCCTGCTTCAGCTTCAATCAAATAGGCGCCTTCCCACTTTGGTGCTAACTTCCCATCAGCGGATTGGTGGTATTCTGAAATGTTTTCCTTAATACCATATCACCAACTTGGAACTTCCTGATCCTGACATTTTTATTGTAGGCTCTAGCCATTCTTTGTTGATAACTGGCCATCCTTATCCTTGCCAAATCCTTGAGTTCTTCTATAGTGTCCAAGTCTTGAACCAAGTTTTCGGCATTTTCTTCAGGATCACGAATGCTTGTTCTTGCAGTAGGAACCACCATCTCTGTAGGGATCACTGATTCTGCTCCAAACACCAAAGAGAATGGAGTTTGACCAGTAACATTTTTGGGAGTTGTCCTATCAGCCCAAAGTACATAAGGTAGTTCTTCTGCCCATTTTCCTTTCTTGGATCCAAGCTTCTTCTTCAAATTGTTGATGATGATCTTGTTGGATGATTCTGCCTGGCCATTAGCTTGTGGGTGGACTGGTGTTGATGTTATCATCTTAATCCCCCAACTGTCACAAAAGTTAGTAGTTCTATTCCCAATAAATTGGGATCCATTATCACAAATAATTTCAGAAGGGATACTAAATCTAGTAATAATATTTCTCTTAATAAAGGATATCACTTCTTTTTTCTGACTTGAGCAAAGGCTTCAGCCTCTATCCACTTGGAGAAGTAATCAGTCATAGCAAGCATGAATACTTTTCCACCAGGTGCCCTAGGAAGCTTACCAACTATATCCATTCCCCATCTCATAAATGGCCAAGAAGAGGATATAGGATGCAAAAGCTCTGCTGGTTGGTGAAGGATATTACTATGTCTCTGACAAGGATCACACTTCTTGGCATATTCCACAGCATCCTTCTTCATAGTAGGCCAATAGTATCCTGTCCTCAGGATCCTTGAAAATAATGCCCTGCCCCCAGTGTGGTTTCCACAATCTCCTTCGTGAAAATCCTTTAGGACCTCTTGGATTTCAGGATCCTCAATGCACCTTAGATATGGCCCTGCAAGAGATCGTTTATATAACATGTTATTCAATATTGTGAATTGAGATACCTTGATTTTTAAAGCCCTGGGGTTTTCTCCTGTAGGAATCTCTCCATGTTGTATGTATCTCATGATTGGAAGGATCCATGATCCTGAATGAGATTGAGTATCATCACTAGGGATGATTGCAGAATCCTCTCCTATCTCCATGGCTACATGATCCTCGATAGCAGGGGTTAGGATATGTATAATAGGGATCCTGATATCCTCCGAGATCTTCAAGGATGATCCTAGGTTGGCTAATGCATCAGCCTCTGCATTATCTTCCCATGGTACCTGTGTCAAACTAAAGGAAACAAAAGAGAGTGCCAATTCTTTGACTCAAGATACCTGATCCTCATATGCTTAGCAATTTGTAAACCAGCTATCAAGGCTTCATACTCAGCCTCATTGTTGGTAGTTTGAAATTCACAAGCTATGGAGTGGGGTATTATATCCCCCTGTGGCGATTTTAGTAGTATTCCTACTCCAGTTCCTTTGACATTAGAAGCTCCATCAGTGAAGAGTATCCAAGGATCCTTAGTTTCTTCAAGCTGTTGGACTTCTAATTCAGCTTCCCTTTGCAAGTCACTACTGAAATCCGCCACAAAGTCAGCTAAGGCTTGGGATTTGATGGCAGTCCTTGGTTTATATCTTATATCATAAGCACTAAGCTTCACTGCCCACTTTGCCATCCTTCCTGACATTTCAGGTTTCCTGAGAACATTCTTAATTGGAAAATTAGTCTTAACAATAATGGCATGAGTTTCAAAATAATGTCTTAATTTAGTAGATGTCATAATTAATGTAAGGATAAGTTTTTCTAAATATGAATACCTGGATTCAGCATCAAGCAAACTCTTACTTACATAATAGACAGGATGTTGTGTACCTTCGTGATCCTTAACAAGGACCGCACTTACTACTTTAGAGGATACCGCTAAATACAAGGATAATATATCCCTTTTCTCTGGTTTCATCAAGGCAGGGGCTGAGGATAGGTAATCCTTAAGAGCTTTGAGAGCATTTTCATGCTTTTCAGTCCACTCAAATTTCTTGTTCTTCCTCAAAATGTCATAGAATTCCTTGCATTTTTCTGAGAATTTGGATATGAACCTGTTCAAGGCTGTTATCCTACCTGTTAGCCTTTGTACATCCTTAGCATTGGCGGGAGATTTGATATTCACAATAGCCTTGATTTGCTCTGGACTTGCTTCAATGCCTCTTTTTGTCACCATATAGCCTAGGAATTTACCTGCTTTAACACCAAAGTGACACTTGGAAGGATTTAGTTTCATATTAAATTTATCTAGGATATTGAATGCTTCCTCCAAGTATCTAAGGTGATCCTCAGCTTTCTTGGATTTAACCACCATGTCGTCTATGTAAACTTCCATAGTGTGTCCAATTTGTTCCTTGAACATCATATTGACTAGCCTTTGATAAGTAGCACCTGCATTCCTTAGTCCAAATGGCATAGCAATATAACAATATATACTAGTTGGGGTCATAAAGGTTGTATCCTCTTGATCAGATGGTTCCATCTTAATTTGTTGAAATCCAGATGAAGCATCCATAAAAGTCAACAACACATGACCCACGGTAGCATCCACCATGGAGTCAATGTGGGGTAATGGGAAAGGATCATTGGAACATGCCTTGTTTAAATCAGTAAAATCGACACATACCCTCCACTTTTCATTTTTCTTTTGTACAACAACCACATTGGCTAACCACCTTGGATACTTAACCTCTCTTATCATACCTGCCCGAAGTAGCTTATCTACCTCTTCCTGGATAATAGCATTCCTTTCAGGTGCAAACTTCCTCCTCTTCTGATGTATAGGCTTGAATGTCCTGTCAATGCCAAGCTTATGAGTAATTATATTCTTAGATATACCTGTCATATCCTCATGCTTCCAGGCAAAGGTGGTTTTCCTCCTCTTAAGGAAGGATACTAGATCTTGTTCAATGTTGCTGAGGATCCCTGATCCTATGAAGACGATGGACTCAGGATCATGGGGATCCATAAGGATTTCTTTCACATCCTGTTCTCTTGCCTCCAAGACATCTCTTGGAGGATACTTTAGTTGCTATTGCTCCCTTGGTCTTGAGGCTGGCTTCATTGATGACGTGTAACAATTCTTAGCTTCTTGTTGATCACTCTCAATTTTCACCACTCCCCACGGACTAGGAAGCTTTACACATTGATGATAGGTAGATGGGACTGCCTTCATGTCATGTATCCATGGCCACAAATGTCTGATCCACCGGATATGAAGTTTATAACTTGTGCATCTGCTGGAGGAGCAGGAGCCTTTTCTGGGATCCTTTCAGGATCCTGGATCCTTGACTTCTTTCTTCCCAAAAGCTCCTTCAAGTGCTCCTTGCTTAACAAGTAACCAATTTCTTTTCTAAGTGCAATACACTCTTCAGTGAGATGCCCGAAATCCTCGTGATATGCACACCATTTGGATTTGTCTTTTGTAGTAGCTGGTTTATCACTTTTCCTTGGCCATCTTGCTTTTTCACCTAGATTCTGCATTGCAAGAATTAGTTCATTGTTATCAACAGAAAAACAGTATTCAGAAATTGGAGGATAATCCTCATCATCCTCTTCTTGTTCTACTGCATGCACGTTCTGGTTGTCAGACTTGTTGTAGGATTTAAACTTGTTATTCTTGAAGTAGGATCCTTACTTTTCCTGCTTTGAGGATCCTGCCAATCTCTCCTGGATCCTTTTGTCATCCTCTAGACGGATGAACCTAAGGGCCCTGGTTCTCACTTCATCAAGATTCCTGCATGGGGTCATGACAAGATCATCATAGAACAATGAATCCCTAAGCAGACTCATTTTAAAGGCTTCTACAGCCGTAGTTATATCCAGGTTAGGGATATCCAAGGATTCTTTACTAAACTTAGTGATGTAATCTCTAAGTGATTCATTTTGATCTTGTGTTACCCTATATAGGTCACTAGTTAATCGTTCAAATTTTCTACTACCAGAGAATTGACTATTAAATAGATTAACTAGATTAGCAAATGAAGTAATAGAGTAAGGGGGAAGACTTAGCAGCCATTTAAGAGCAGATCTTGTGAGTGTGGATCCAAAACCCTTGCATAGACATGCTTCTTTTAACCTCTTAGGAATTTGATTGATCTCCATCCTCTCCCTGTATTGAGCTACATGTTCCTCTGGATCTGTTGAACCATCATATAGCTTCATAGCTGGTATCTGGAACCTTTTGGGTACCTCAGCATCACAAATAGGTGGTGCAAAACGAGATATCCTATGGCTACCATCTGCAATTTCAGGAATGGGTTTAACCACTCCTGGTACGCTGGATATCATATCCTTAAGCTTCTGTAACTCCCTAGCCATAGCCTGATTGATACTTGTATCCTGCATAGAGCCATGGTTAGTGTTATATGAATTATTAAAAGTGTTACCTCCCATGGGATTCAAGTTTGGAATTGCAGATGTGAATCCATATTGACGGGATTCTGGTATGATTGAAGGACCAGAGGAAGCAATGGTCTGCATTGGTATGAAGTCTCCTTGATGAACATCCTAGCTTGGAGGCTGCATACTTCTTAAGAATCCTTGATCCTAAAAAATGTTGGATCCTTGATGCTGAGAGGATCCTTGAATAGAGGATCCTTGAACCTGAGAGGATCCTGGAACCATGGAGGATCCTTGGACCTGAGAGGATCCTTGAAGCTGGGAGGATCCTTGAACCTGGGAGGATCCTTGGACCTGGGAGGATCCTTGAACTGTGTGCATTCCCAAATATCCTCCTGAGCTGACGAAGGATCCCTGATGCTGAAAAGAGGATCCCGATGGCTGAAAACAGGATCCTTGAGGCTGGAAGTGAGAGCCAAATGCTTGACTCATAGTTGATGTTCCATAACGCCTTCCTGATGGTCCACTCTAATACTGGATGTCTGGAGCTGCAGTTTGCATGGCGGTTATAGCTGGAGTATCAAAATCCAATGATCTTGGTACCAGAGGAGAGTGATCCTCCACTGATTTCTTCTGTTTCTTGATATCACCAATCTCCTGGAGGATCCTTTCATTGGTTTTGTCCTGCTCTTGCATGCGATCTCTCATCTGCAAAATCAGAGTAAATAGATCATTAGTAGTAGGATTAGAGGAAACAGAAGAAGTTGGTGGTTTTGGGAAAATGGGGGTTTGTCTCTTCGCAGCATTTTCAGCATTCTTCTAGGATCCAGAAGGTGGTGGAGGCAAAGGAGGAACGCCCTGTGAAGAAATCATTGCCGGCATAGAGCTTGATGTGTTCTTTGCTGAAGAAGCCATCTGCTTGGTTGTAATGAACCGAAATGATCACAAGAACAATAATTTCTCAATAACGAAGCACCAATTGCCCCATGGTGGGTGCCAAACTATTTTGGTCAAAAATCAAGCAAAGATAATGCAACCAAATCTTTTGTAGTGAGGTGTGATGCTTGAATTAATGAACAATATTAAGGATCACTCAGAAATGTAATGAACAAATGACACAAAGATTTATACGAGGAAAAAGCCCTTGATCAAGAGTTGATCTCCGGCACAAAAAACCTCGGGAGATGGAAACTACCGATCACCAACTAAGATTAAACAAAAGTAAGTTTACAACTCGGGATGATAACAAGCTTGTTACAAGGATCACTAGTGTGTAATGTGCAAAAAAGTGTATGAGGTCGCCAAGTATTGCTTGAGAGCTGTCTGAGAGCTGTTACGAGTGAGTGTGTATGCCAAAATTAGCTAAGTGTCTCTATCAAGCTTGTTATCCCCATTTTAAATTAGAAATAACTAAGTTAACAAACTAGCCGATAATTATGCAAGCTCCCCACGATCTCCACAACGTCCATAATGGTCAAACACATGCGGAATATTGAGGGAATATGCTCCTGGAATTTCGGCGAGACTTGGTCCATGCCTTTGCTCCTACAAAACAAGCTTACGTACAAGGAAGACAACTGTTAGTAGTAGGATAACAATAGTGATCCTGAATCCTGATCCTGCGACACCTGCTGAGGATCCTTAATTCAAATAGAATTGAGGATCCATGATCCTGGTAGCACTTGAGGACCCGTGATCCTTAGGATTTGGAAAATCCTCCCCTAACAATTATCAGCAGAAAAACAATATTCAGAAATAGGAGGATAATCCTCATCATCTTCCTCTTGTTCCACAGCATGCACATTCTGGTTGTCATGCTTGGATCAGTTATCCTTGAGATAGGATCCTTATTTGTCTTGCTTTGAGGATCCTGACAATCTCTCGTGGATCCTTTTGTCATCCTCTAAACGGATGAACATAAGGGCCCTGTTCCTTTCCTCATCTAAGTTCCTGCAAGGGGTCATGACAAGATCATCATAGAACATTGAATCCCTAAGTAAACCCATTTTAAAGGCTTCTACAGCCGTAGCTATATCCAGGTTAGGGATATCTAAGGATTCTTTACTAAACTTAGTGATGTAATCTCTAAGTGATTCATTTTGACCTTGTGTTACCCTATATAGATCACTAGTTAATCGTTCAAATTTTCTACTACATGAGAATTGGCTATTAAACAAGTTAACTAGATTAGCAAATGAAGTAATAGAGTAAGGAGGAAGACTTAGCAGCCATTTAAGAGCTGATCCTGTCAGTGTGGATCCGAAACCCTTGCATAGACATGCTTCTTTTAACCTCTCCGAGATGGGATTAATCTCCATCCTTTCTCTGTATTGAGCTACATGCTCTTCTGGATCCGTTGAACCATCATACAGCTTCATGGTTGGTATTTGAAGTCTCTTCGGTATCTCTGCATCACAAATAGGTGGTGCAAAACGAGATATCTTGTGGCTTCCATCTGGAATTTCAGGAATGGGCTTAACCACTCCTGGAACGTTGGATATCATATCCTTAAGCTTTTGTAAGTCTCTGGCCATAGCTTGGTTGATACCTATATCCTGCACAAAGCCATAGTTAGCATTGCAAAAATTATTCAAAGTGTTACCTCCTGAAGGATTCAAGTTTGGAATTCCAGATGTGAATCCATGTTGACGGGATTCTGGCATAACCGAGGGACCAGGGGAAGCAATGGTCTGCATTGGTATGAAGTCTCCTAGATGAACATCTGAACTTCCGGGTTGCACACTCCTTAAGTATCCTTGATCCTGGAAGATGTTGGATCCTTGATGTGCTGTGAATGAAGGTCTTGGAGGATAATCCATGGATCCGAAAACCTGAGATGAGGATCCTTGAACTTGAAAGGAGGATCCTTGAACCTGAGAGGAGGATCCTTGAACCTGAGAGGATCCCTGAACCTGAGAGGGTCCTTGAACCTGAAAGGATCCTTGAACCTGAGAGGAGGATCCTTGAACCTGAGAGGAGGATCCTTGAACCTGAGAGGAGGATCCTTGAACCTGAGAGGACCTTGAACCTGAGAGGAGGATCCTTGAACCTGAGAGGATCCTTGAATCAGCTGCGTCCCCATGCATCCTCCTAAACTGGTGAAGAATCCCTGATGCTGAAATGAGGATCCTGAAGGCTGGAAAGAGGATCCTTGAGCCTGAGACATTGCCGATGATCCAGAACGCATTCCTGTTGATCCACCCTGGTATTGGACATCTGGAGCTGCAAAGTGCTGGGAAGTTATGACCGGAGTGTCGAAATTCAGCGACCTCGGCAGCAAAGGGGGGTGATCCTCTGCTGATTTTATCAATTTCGCGAAGGATCCTGCCATTAGTTTCGTCCTGTTGTTGCATGTATCCTCTCATCTGCAAAATCAAAGCATAAAGATCATTGTTAGTAAGTGTAGAGGAAGAAACAACAGTTGGTTTTGTGAAAACAGGGGTTGTCTTCTTCGGAGCATTCTTCTGGAATGCAGGGGGGAGATGATGCAATGGTGGAATGCCATGTGATGAGGAAACCGCCGACATGGAACTTGAAGTAGTTTTTCCCATAGAAGCCATGTGGTTAAAGGTAATGCACAGAAATGAATGAAATGAACGAAATTTCTCAGAATTGAAGCACCAATTGCTCCACGGTGGGCGCCAAATTGTTTTGGTCAAAAATCACACAAGGATAATGTAACCAAATCTGATTTTATGAGGTATGATGCTTGGTTAATTGTATGAACGACAAGTATATGAAATCAACGATGAACACCAAGATTTATACGAGGAAAAAGCCCTGATCTTTAGAAGATCCCCGGCATAAAAAACCTCGGGTGATGGAAACTACCGATCACCAAATATATTGGAAAAACAATAATGATCCTTGTACAACTTCGGAAGAAAACAAGCTCAATACATTGAGTTGCTAGTGTAAGTGTGTGTTTTTGCTAAGTGTTTGCGGAGAATTCGAGTGTTGTGTGTTTTTTCTGTGGTGTGTTCGACCTATGCCTCAAATGAGCTTGTTTTCCCCTTAAAAGATAAGAAAAAATCAACTAACTAACTTCCCGAAAAAGGTGGAAGTCACCCATGATCACCACTAACGGTTATTTCTTCATTAAGCACGTGCCTAAGAAGCATATTCCACGAGATTCCAGCAAAGAAGTAGTCCACTACGTCCATTATCTGCATTTAAACATTAAAAACGTGACAATTGTTAGAAATCATAAGTTTTGTTAAGGATCCTGTGATCCTCAGACTCTGGATCCTCAGACTCCCTGCATCATCCATTAAGGATCCGTGATCCATGCCCAGTCTCAGGATAGATGATCCTTAGCATAAAATCCATGCCCTAACAACTGGTATCTATTGTTATATTGCTATGCCATTTGGACTAAGGAATGCAGGTGCTACTTATCAAAGGCTAGTCAATATGATGTTTAAGGAACAAATAGGACACACTATGGAAGTCTATATAGACGACATGGTGGTTAAGTCCAAGAGAGCTGAGGATCACCTTAGAGACCTGGAGGAAGCATTCGATATCCTTGACAAATTCAATATGAAGTTGAATCATTCAAAGTGTCACTTTGGTGTTAAAGCAGGCAAGTTCCTAGGCTATATGGTAACAAAAAGAGGCATTGAAGCAAGTCCAGAGCAAATTAAGGCTATCGTGAATATCAAATCTCCTGCCAATGCCAAGGATGTGCAAAGGTTGACAGGAAGGATCGCAGCCTTGAATAGGTTCATATCCAAGTCATCAGAAAAGTGCAAGGAATTCTATGACATTTTGAGAAAGAACAAGAAATTTGAGTGGACTGAAAAGCATGAAAATACTCCCAAAGCCCTCAAGGATTACCTATCCTCAGCTCCTGCCTTGATGAAACCAGAAAAAGGGGATGTATTATCCTTATATCTAGCGATATCCTCTAAAGCAGTAAGTGCAGTCCTTGTTAAGGATCACGAAGGTACACAACATCCTGTCTATTATGTAAGTAAGAGTTTGCTTGATGCTGAATCCAGGTATTCACATTTAGAAAAACTTATCCTTGCTTTAATTATGGCATCTACTAAATTAAGACATTATTTTGAAACTCATGCCATTGTTGTTAAGACTAACTTTCCAATTAAGAATGTTCTCAGGAAACCTGAAATGTCAGGAAGGATGGCTAAATGAGCAGTGAAGCTTAGTGCTTATGATATAAGATATGAACCAAGGACTGCCATTAAATCCCAAGCCTTAGCTGACTTTGTGGCAGATTTCAGTAGTGATCTACAAAGAGAAGCTGAGTTAGAAGTTCAACAGCTTGAAGAGACTAAGGATACTTGGATACTCTTCACTGATGGAGCATCTAATGTCAAAGGAACAGGACTTGGAATACTACTAAAATCGCCACAGGGGGACATAATACCCCACTCCATAGCTTGTGAGTTTCAAACTACTAATAATGACGCTGAATATGAGGCCTTGATAGCTGGTTTGCAAATTGCCAAGCATATGAGGATCATGTATCTTGAGGTACATGTAGATTCATTGTTAATTACTAATCACTTTAATGGATCCTATGCTGTTAAAGGTGAAAAGCTAATCAAATACCTAGAGATAGTCAAGGAATTGACACTCTCTTTTGTTTCTTTTAGTTTGACACAGGTACCCAGGGAAGAAAATGCAGAAGCTGATGCATTGGCCAACCTAGGATCATCCTTAAAAATTCTAGAGGATATCAAGATCCCTATCATCCATATTTTGGCTCCTGCTATTGAGGATCACATAACCATGGAGATAGAAGATGATTCTGCAATGGTTCCTAGTGATGGTGCACAGTCTCGTTCGGGATCATGGATCCTTCCAATCATGAGATATATACAACATGGAGAGATTCCTACAGGAGAAAACCCCAGGGCTTTCAAAATCAAGGTATCTCAATTTACAATATTGAATAACATGTTATATAAACGATCTCTTGCAGGTCCATATCTAAGGTGTATAGAGGATCCTGAAATTCAAGAAGTCCTAAAGGATTTTCATGAAGGAGATTGTGGAAACCACACTGGGGGCAGGGCATTGTTCTCAAGGATCCTCAGGACAGGATACTATTGGCCTACAATGAAGAAGGATGTTGTGGATTATGCCAATAAGTGTGATCCTTGTCAGAGACATAGTAATATCCTTCATCAACCAGCAGAGCTCTTGCATCCTATATCCTCTTCTTGGCCATTCATGAGATGGGGGAATGGATATAGTTGGAAAACTTCCCAAAGCACCAGGAGGAAAGGTGTTCATGCTTGCCATGACTGATTACTTCTCTAAGTGAATAGAGGCTGAAGCCTTTGCTTAAGTCAGAGAAAAGGAAGTGATATCCTTTATTAAAAAAAACATTATTACTAGATTTGGTATCCCTTCTGAAATTGTTTGTGATAATGGATCCCAATTTATTGGGAATAGAACTACTAACTTTTGTGACAGCTGGGGGATTAAGATGATAACATCAACACCAGTCCACCCACAAGCTAATGGTCAAGCAGAATCTTCCAACAAGATCATCAACAACTTGAAAAAGAAGCTTGGATCCAAGAAAGGAAAATGGGCAGAAGAACTACCTTATGTACTATGGGCTGATAGGACAACCCCCAAGAATGCCACTGGCCAAACTTCATTTTCTTTAGTATTTGGAGCAGAATCAGTGATCCCTACAGAGATGGTGGTTCCTACTGCAAGAACAAGCATCTGTGATCCTGAAGGAAATGCTGAAAACTTGGTTCAAGACTTGGATACTATAGAAGAAATCAGGGATTTGGCAAGGATAAGGATGGCTAGTTATCAACAAAGGATGGCTGGAGCCTACAATAAGAATGTCAGGATCAGGAAATTCCAAGTTGGTGATATGGTATTGAGGAAAGCATTTCAGAATACCACGAATCCTGCTGATGGAAAGCTGGCACCAAAGTGGGAAGGCCCCTACCTGATTGAAGCTGAGGCAGGAAAGGGGGCATATCGATTGCTAACAATGGAAGGTGATTTGCTACCAAGAGCTTGGAATGCTGTCCACCTGAAGAAATATTTCATGTAGTAAAGATCCAGGATCCTCAACTACTTACATGACCGATATCCTCGAAGGATCCTTGCAGGATGGAGGATCCTCATTTTGGTAATGACCTAATCTCAAACTATTTCATTCCTTAATTATCCTATATACAAGGAGAAGGATCCTGGATCCTTTATCCTTCTTTCACTTGGTTCTGAGTTTTGCAGAAGGTAGATATATCCTTGACAAAGGATTGAGTATCCACAGAAGTATCCAGTTATTTGGGCTTGACCCTAGTTATTTGGGCTTGACCCCAGTTATTTGGGCTAGTCCCCAGTTTGTTGGGCCTGTCCCCAGTATCGCCAGCAGCGCACGATGATCCTGGTACAGTTCATGGCAATGGGACCAGTACTCACTTTAGGGGCTGGCAATTTCATTGTACTAGCAGTATCCGGGATCCTACGTATAATGGTAGACGTACCATACATCCGTTCCTAAGGTTTCTAACGTTCTCACATTAGCTAAGGTTTTGGCATCTTCATGTCACTAAGTTTGGATAGTCGCCAGTGAGGGCCATACTCCAGTTTACACAAGATCCTTTGGGCTTGTCCCCAGTTTTTTGGGCTTGTCCCCAGTTTTTTGGGCTTGTCCCCAGCTTTTTGGGCTTGTCCCCAGTATATTGGGCTTGTCCCCAAAATTGTTGGGCTTGTCCCCAGTTGCTAACTCTTCTCTTATATTGGCTTAGTCCCAAGTTGTGTTCCATTTCAGGTTTTTGGAGTTAAACAGTTAAGGATCCTTGATCCTAACTTTTTACTAAGGTTTGTCCTTTGGTTATCCTGATTATAAGCATTAAAGGTTTAGGATCCTAACTTGGATTCTCAGGTATGATCCTTGATCATTTTGATTTTATTCTTTATTTATCTAAGTGACCCTTACTCTTTGACAACAGGACTCATGATCCTTAAGTTACATTATTTTTTTGAATTTATCGATTATAGGATATTTGATCCTTGATCATATCCTAAACTTTTTGACATAATTTATTAAATTTTTGCTTATAGCTTATAAATTCAAACAAAGTATATTATAACAATTGAAAAATAAAGTATTCACAGAAACAACAACGCATGAGATAGCCAAAAGATTAAGATTTTATTTATTTATCAAAAGTTAAACCCTTAGAAGGTTGTCAAAATTGTCAACCCAAATTTCTACCAGCAAAACGTGGCCCGTCCACTTGGGTTGGCAAAGGGTGTCCATGTTAACAAGGTCTAAGTGCAGGAATATAAAGGACGGTAGGATCACAATGGCTTCATCCCCCAAACAGAGGATCCCTCCACCATTTGTAATCCTACCTATTGTCTGAAGGATCAGTGATCCTTAAACCTAATTACTATTGTTTAAGTACAGACCAACAATTGTTCGAGAAAAACACCATCAAACAAAAACCACTACCAAACTATAAAAAATGGGCGCCGGCCGCATCTAGATAAATCCATCATCGCCCATTTTTGCAGCTCAAACCTTCGCTGCATCACCATCACCATCACCTCCTGCCCCAGTATCACCAGCTTGATCCTTAGCCCCGCTACCGCTTGCCTCAAGCATTAAGACCTCTCCAGCCTCCTTTTCATCATCAAGCTCAGCCAACCTAGCCTTCCAGCCCTCCTGGTCCCAATTGGTCCTGTCAAAGTCAGGATCCTTAGCCTCTTGAGTCATCTGCAGTTTGGTCTTGTACATAGCAATGGCAGCAGAGAGTTTGGCATCCTCCAACACCTCATTCTTCTCCTGGTCAGCAGTGATGTGGGCCATTACCAGCTGTTTCTTTGCCAAGTTGAGATCTTTCTCGAGGCGGGAGATGGTCTCATCCTTAGCCAGAAAGATCTTTTGGAAGTCCAGCTCCTTCATCTCAGCCTCGTCAACATAAGCATCAAAGAGCATCTGGATCTCAGCGAATTTCTGCAAAGAAAGAAGAATTCAAATTAGGATCACTTATCCTCAGATGGGTAGGATAGAATTAAGGATAAGGATCCTTACATCAGCAAAGTACTCTTCAAACTGATGACGGATGAGGGGCAGGCCTTCAAGGTTGTCAGCTTCGGTGGACTTCCTCTTCGTTCCTCCTTTGCCCTTGGAAATGACAGGCTTAGGGACTGGAACACTTGGGCTAGCAGCAGATTTGTTCTTTCCAGACCGGGGAGCAACAGTACTAAGATCAGTAACGCTAAAGCGAGTGGCTGACTTAGAGGATTTTCCAGCGCCTACCAATACAAAACAACAGATAAGTATTCTTGTTTTATTTTCATTTAAACATTTAATCATATACAAACTTGGATACTTACTTGACATTGTGACTGAGCCGGAGGATACTTCTTGAGAATCCTTTGTGTTTGCTTGGAATGATCTTATTGCAGGATCAAGATTCCAGAAAGCAGCGGTCCTTTCTTTGGTTGCAGGTGATGGAATAATATGAGAGACAGAGATAGCTGCAAAACAAAACAAAAAAAAAGGATCAGTTATCCTCAACAGGAACAGGAACAGGGTTATCCTTTGATCCTTCTATAAGGATCCTCTATCCTACCATGGGTGGCCCACTTTCTTGGGAGATCCTTCCCACCCGGGATAGAATCCATCCTAACGAAGAAAAAATGTTTCTTCCAGTTGGTGTCATTCTTGGTGGTCTTGAGGATTGGGTGTGCATCACCGGGCTTATGTTTGAATAAGAAGTGGTGTGAACCATGGCTCACAAGGTTATACAGTTCGGCCAGTTCCGACATCCCTAATTCTATACCTTCCTGCTCAATGATTCTCTCTAGGGTATATAAAACCTTCCACATCATTGGCATGGCCTGAATGTAGCACATGCTGGTGAGAGAAAAGAAGGATTCAGTGAAGGCAGGGGAAAGGATAAGAATATCCTATCAGGAATGGGGTGGCCGGAAAAGCAACCCAGATTTCAGAAACAAAATCACTTTTGGCGGTAGGGTCAAAGGGCTTGAAGACGGTGTTTGCCGGAAAACAGTGGCGAATCAGGTCAATCTCCGGATCGGTGAAGCTGCAGAGTTCCTTCGGAGTACTTTTGATAATCCCTTGGCTTTTCAAAGGACTATCTTTCTGGTGATCCTTGGCAGGGGATGATCGTAACTTCATTGTGATCTAAAGATTTCGAAGAAGAACAGAGTAAGAAGATGAAGATAAAAGGAGAAGAAAGATACCTGATTGATCTTTGAATGAGGATTTAAAGGAAGTAACGCACGAATTTAAATGCCTATCGATCCTTATCTCTAACCTATTTATAATGATGATTCTGCAGGATTGTCACTTCAATGACGTAAGACCAGCAACGGCTAGTTCGATCCAAACGGCTATATATATGTTAGTCAGTTGGAGATAAGATCAAAAATACAACTCGTTAAACTACATTTTACTCCTTATATTTTGGGGGCAATTGTTAGGGGAGGATTTTCCAATCCTAAGGATCACGGATCCTCAAGCACTGCCAGGATCACGGATCCTCAATTCTGCTTGAATTAAGGATCCTCAGAAGACATTGCAGGATCAGGATTCAGGATCTTTGTTGTTATCCTTATACTAACGGTTTTCTTCATTATGTTTAAGTTTGTTTTGCAGGAGTATACGCCTTGGACTTGGTCTTGCCGATATTCTTAGGGAATATGCCCTCAATATTCCGCACGTGCATGGCTTTGTGAACGTTATGGAGGTCGTGGGAAGCTTGCACATTTAGCGGATAGTTAGTTGTTTTAGTTATTTCTAATTTTAAAAGGGGATGACAAGCTTGAATTAGAACACTTGGCTATTTTAGCTAACACACACACTCTCGCAAGCTCTCAACAGTTCATTTGGCGATTTCATACACATTATACTCTAGTGATCCTTGTAACAAGCTTGTTATCATCCCGAGTTGTAAAGATCATTTGTTTAATTATAGTTGGTGATCGGTAGTTTCCATCACCCGAGGTTTTTTATGCCGGAGATCAACTCTTGATCAAGGGCTTTTTCCTCGTATAAATCCTCGTGTCACTTGTTCATTTCATTTGCAAGTTATTCGTACATTTGTTCATTGATTCAAGCATCATTCCTCACAACAAATATTTGGTTGCATTATCCTAGCCTGATTTTTTACCAAAACAGTTGATATTTATTAATAGGTTGAAAGTGTGAGGGCTTATGTGCAACTTATGAGGGACTGCGATCATCTCTTGCCAAGCATTTGGACCTGGATGTAACTTTCGTTATACAACATATAAAAGGAAATCATCAGTTGTGAGAGTTCATTCTCTCACACATTCAGTTTACACACTTCTCTCTGTATTCGTTTAGGGTTTGTTAGAGTTTGTTGATTAATCTGTTGAAAATCTTGTTGTAGTCTCTTATCTATGTTTGTAGAGAGACTGATCTTCTGTTATTGATGATCATCAATGGATGATCATCTGGATTTTATCTGTATTCTGTATTGTTGATGATCTTATAGTTTGTAAGATTTGTTTGGTATTGGGGGGTAAATTCTTTTGGGTTGGTTTGATACGATTTTGTCACCGTTTTTGTCGCTATTTCTTTGTGTTTGTTTGATTGATCTTCATACCATTGTTTACAACACGCACTTTTCAAATTTTGGTATCAATTCGGTACCCATATTTGGTGTTTTTTCGGGATCAGCACTGTTTAGTTTAGTACGCTATGGTATTTTACCGACTTTTTACCTTCGTATACCGTACCATACCAAGCACTTTCGGTACTGTTACATGTTACAGGTACCCCCTTTTCACGAATTTCAGGATCAATACTTTCGCTTTAATACCAATCTCATCTCTACTTAGCGTGCATTATCATCTCTTCCCATCACTCACCTCCACTATGAAAAGAGAGGGGGTGCCGGTCGGTTTAAATGTGAAAACTAGGGGGAGAGGTGTTTCTCAATCTTAACCCCAAATCTCAAACTAGATTATGCCATAGCCCATTCAAACAATAAATTAAATAATCTATTTAATCTATCTCAAAATAAATAACTCGCTTTATTTATTTAAAATTTAAAGCGAGTGTTACATCAATGGCGCCATTATGCCCAAGTCGTTTTCTGGAATGATAATAGCCTTTAATTTGAAAACCAAACCAAAAAGAGTAATTCACACCTAACCATAGGTTTGATTTTGATGTGTAAGTTGATTTTTTCCCAACAAACAATTAGTGGGGTATGAAGTAATGACAAGATTTTGGAATAATTCAATAGCCTTTACTAGAGAAAAAAAAGAAGAAAGGTTGGTGCTAACGGGGTATTGTTTTAACGTCAAAACAAATGATCATCAGTCACTCAAAGAACCAACTGTGTTTTAGATCGGCAAACAGTGATGATTCAATCTGTGAATTCTTAGTAGGATCGGTTTTGCAATTCAAAAGAAGGTGGCAGCGCAACTTGTTGCCCGTTTACCTGTCATTTGTCTGTAATTTGTTGTTTTGGCATTTTTAATGAAAGTTTCAGGCTTCGTTATTAGCGAAACGATATATATATCGCTAATAAGAAAGCCCGAAACTTTCAAACGAATTCTTAGAAGAATAGAATCAAAAGTGAAATATGATCTTATCACATGGACCATTCAAACGAATAGTGACCGTATATGTGTTCGTTTTACTTATTAAGAAATTACATGGATACGTATTTGATTATTTACTTTTAGAAAACAACTTTGTTGGACAACGGCATAACATATTTTAGTACCGGAATTACATGAAAATAAATTAATTGTATCTTACGAATTAAGTTAAAGAAAATAGATAATATAGTTAATCAACATATATTCTTCTCATCAGTCGTGTATAAATATTTATAAATATTTAATGATAGGAAATGAAGATAATAGAAACAAACCTTACCAACTTTAAAAATTCAATCTGACAAAGAAAAGTTAAACAACGACTGATATGTAGCATTGGAAACAACATATGAAATGATATGGATTCAGCTTTCAAAGAAGGACTCTACATAAATTTATATATAAATTTAGCATGATATTACAATTACCGATATCCTACCGCGATAATTGATATCTCAAATATCAGTCCTTGACCGATATTTTACCATATTAACTACTTAGGTCACGTGTCTGCCAATCCATGCTTTTTCTAGACTTTCGCAAAAGGTTTACCTTGTCAAAGATGAACTCTCTAGTTTTGATCTCAATCCTTGTGTCCTTGAGATTATTGTTTTGGGTTAGGGTAACGTGTTGTGATTCTATAAGATTCGTGTAACTAATTGAATCGCCATTTATGTCTTAAAACTTACTCATAAGGATTTAGTTAGACAAAATATATTACTTCTACCTAGGGGTGTAAGCGAGCTCGTCTCGTCATGTTTTTATAAAGCTCGAGTTCGGCTCGGTTCGAGCCTAGTTATTTGAGTTTGAGCTCGGCTCGCGAGTTAAACCCAAAGCTCGAGCTCGACTCGACTCAGCTCGAGCTATTGTGAGAACAACCTCAAACAAGCTAAAAATTCAGCTCGAGCTCGCTTCAATATTGCTTAAACGAGCCAAAACTCGGCTTGAGCTCGGCTCGCCAATGTTATCATCATCATTAATATATTATATTATATATAAAAAAGTAAAATTTTGTTTGAGCTCGTTTAGGCTCGCGAGCGCGAGCCTAACGAGCTTTGTTTTTTAGACTCGAGCTCGGGCCCGTTAAAACTCACCTCGTTCAAGTTTTCAACCTATTCAATAACAAGCAGCTCTGTGGGTTTGCTTACACCCATACTTCTACCGTTACTAAGGGTGAGAGGGGCACTCCCCTAAGAGGGGAGTCCCCTCTCTTACGCATAACCAATCCTTGTGTGCCACGTCAACTCCCCTCTTAAACTCCCTAAATTGATGGCGGCACTCCCCTCTTAGGGGACTTGGTTTTTTTTTGGTTTTTTTTATTTGTTGTAATTATGCATGTTTATAAAAAAATATTAATAAAAATTAAATAAAATTTAACAAAAGACATTTCAAAGTAGAAAATAAAAATAAAAATTAAATTCAAACTAGAAAATTAAAATTACATTCAAACTAGAAAATAAAAATTACATTTAAACTAGAAAATAAAAATTTTAGAAATCGCACGGCCACCCGTACTTGTTAGCGATGTCGCGTTTTCGGGCGAGGATGAACGGCAACATATTTGGCGGAGCATCGTCGTGCGGCTTGATGAATGTTTCCATATCTCGATCGTAATTGTAGTTTTTCATCGTCTCGCGTTGTTCCGATATGAGCTCGAGAGCCTGCGACTCTCTTTTCTTCCTCAATTCAATCGCCTCCAATTCAATCGCGTGCCTTCGCCAACGCCTCTTCTTGGACCTTTGTCCATTTTTCACTCGCCATTTTTCCCTTTTTATCCCGAGCGTCATCTTCTTCGTTGCCCGCGTCTTCATCCACATTATATTCATCGTCCTCGTCCTCGTCGCCCAAATTTTGAGTTTCGGGCACTACCTCATCGTCCTCGTCGTCGTAAATAGGTAGAGGACGTTCAACATTTCCTCGTGTAGATGGAACTTGTGGGGAACGAAAACCATATGGGTCGAAGGCGGGGGATTGAGGTGGATCCATTGATAACAAATTTTGAAAATAGCCGAAATTGGGTTGAAGGTTGGTTGCTTGGGTGTTGTAAAAGGAGGGGTGTGAAGGTTGTTGGAAAAAAATGGGGGTTGTGAAGTATATCCGAAAGGGGGTTGTGATTGTGCACTTGCACCGCTAGAACCACCACGAGACGGTTGCTTGCCCCGTCCCTTAGTTTTTTTCTTGGCTTCGCGGGGTTGGTTCTCCATTGCTCGGTTTGAAGTGGGTGTGGTTTGAGTGTATAAAAAATTAATGAAGTGGGTGTGGTTTGAGAGTATAAAAAATTAGTGAAGTGAGTGTGGTTTGAGAGTATAAAAAATTATGAAGTGGGTGTGGTTATTTATATTTGTTTAAAAAGTGAATTTTTTTTTTTAAATCGACCGTTGCAAAGTAGCCGTTCCTCTAACCTCGTGCCAATTCAACGCGATGAAGAAGTGCCGAAGACCCTCCCCGAATCGGGTCCCCGCGATGATGGCGGCGGTGTTCCCGATCGGGGAATGTGGTCACCGAACCCACTCCCCGAGAGTGCCCCGGATACCCTAAAATCTTTTAAAACAAATGGAAGAAGAATAGAGGAAAGAAGGTTCCGAATAATCAGAAAAAACGCGTTAAATCCGCGCACGTGATGTTGCGTAAAAATTGCGGGATTCGGGATCAATCATACACGTGACCACTAGTCATTGGCTGAGGCCCAACGGCTGACGGCCCGGTTTTTGGATTTATTGGTCCAATTTTCAAATATAAAAATAGGTGTGGGCTGGCGATTACTCTGCTTAAAATGACATTTTCATTTTTTATTTTTGTTTTGTATCTCTAGAAGTGTTTGGTTCCATTCCATCAATGACCCGTTCTTCTCTATGTAGAAGCTCGTATATAAACAAGATTAATTATTGAATACAAGGCTTTTAAAAAAGACAAAATAAACAAAATTATATTCAAGTACTGTTAAAGTACTAGAACGAGACGTCGGAACGATTTAACAATCAATATCGTCTTACTATTGAATCAATTAAAAAAATCACACTAGTAGGATAGACTATAACGCTGGATAAATGTTGGTTGAATCAATTAAAAAAAGTTATCACACTAGTGGAATAGTCGAATAGACTATAACATTAGATAAAACTTTAGCAAGGCGACCTCGAATAGCTAGTGACGTGGTCACTTACATGTCTAGATAGTCATGGTTAATTATCTCCAAAATATATTTTTTGTAAATTCATTTGTTTTTATCTATAACATTGTAAAATATTATCAAGAAGATTATGAATTTCAATTAAAAGAAATCGTTTTTCTAATTGTTGCAGATTGTGTTCGGCTCGTTTAGAGCTCTATTTTAAATATCAAGATCGTCTCTGAGTAGTTTGCTCGACTTTGGTTCATTTAATATCTATTAGTTATTTAATTATACATTTATAATTTTATGTATTATACATTTATAATTTTATGTATTTATTTTTTTGTTAAGAAAATCTAGAAAAGAAAAGTAACTGAGGAAACTTTTGTGGGGTAGGATGGACGATGGTTCTGTGTTTCCTAGGGATCATACAAAAAGAAAAGTAGTATTAATCACTGGCCTTTTGAAATTCATCACCTCTTTCTTTTCTTTTTCTTTTTTCTATTTATATATATATTTTTCTTTGTATATATTTATCAAAATAAATAAATAAATAGGGGAAAGTTCAAATGAAAACCACTAGTTAACGTGAAAACTCGAAAACTAACTAAAAAAGCCTAAAAAAACATACAATTATTATTTTATTTTTTTTGCATATCAATTTTCGCTATTTAAATTATACAAAAAAAAAACTTTTTTTCAAATTTTTTTTGTAGTGCACATGTGTACTACATTTTTTTTTTTGAAATTTTTTTTATATATAAAAACTAACGATTTTTTATAAAAAAATTGTAAAAAAAAATTGATGTATTTTTTAGGCTTTTTTTAGTTAGTTTTCGGGTTTTCGCAATAAAAATGGTTTTCATTTGAACCATCCCCAACCTTCTATATATAATATACCAAAATATTTAGAGTAATGAGACATTTAAAAAAAAATTAAAATTATCAAATTATACATAAGTTTGAAAGCATATAATTTGAAACAAGAAAAATATATACATTTCTAGTAATCGGTGATTTTTAAATAATTTATCAAGCAGGATAAAACCCCGACTTATATTCTTAATCAAGTGTATACAAATTGTAATGTTTAGAGGTTATCACAACAGGGGTAAAATCAAATAAAAAATTTATTTTGTCTAAAACAGGTGAGTGTGGTAAAAAGCCCCTAGGGTTTTATCACGCCACATCACCTCCATCTAGGTGCCACCTCAGATGAGAGCCTTTAAAGTCTTTTTCTTTAAAATCCTTGTAATGGTTTAAAGCCTCTTTTAAGCAATATAAAAAAAAATGAAATAAAAAAAGAGATAAATGTGATTAGTAGAAAAGAAATGGATCTCACATGCATACTTAATAGCGCTCATTACTAAACTGGCGGAGGATCGATGCCCCCCCCCCTGGTGAGAAGGGGATTGGTAGGGGGCGCTAAGCAGCGCTAAAAAAAGTGATGATGTGGCCAGGGGCGGTATACCACACCCCTTGGCCTAAGTCTAATGAGAAAGAATCTTAACCTTTTATTTTTCAAATCAATGGTTAAGATAAAAACGTGAGGAAAAAAAGAGGAATGAAAGAGTATCTTTGGAAACTCCTATTTATTGATTTTATCTCTTCACATTCACATGCATATTTCACCTCATTTTTTAAACGTTTATAATTTTTTTACATCTCATTATTTTTTGGTGACTATATTCCCACACCCCTTAAATATTATTCCCACATCATTTTCACTCTATATCTCTATCTCTATATACAGAGAGAGAGAGAGAGAGAGAGAGAGAGAGAGAGGGGGGGAAAGAAATGTGTAAATATTAACACCCTTATTCTTTCATAAAAATTTCAGCATAGAATCACGTGCTTTTTTATCTTTATTGGTTTCAAAAAAAAAAAAAACTACAACAAAATCACCTCGTGTGAACACTAGTTTACATACCATCCCTGAATCACCCAATCATTTCAAACAAAAAAAAACAAATACTTAAGTAAGTTTTATTGAACCATGTCTTTAATAGCCTAGTAACATATTGAGGGTAGGATAAAGCTTTGAGATCAATAGGTCCTGGGTTTTATTCCCATAAGGAGAGTTTTCCCATATTTATTGGGTTTCCTCCTATAGGCATTATGCCTAGTGGAGATGGATATGATCGGGTGGTTCCGCTGGTGGCACGATAATACTCTAGTGGTTCGTCAGTGAACCAAATTTGCCGTTCAAAAAAAAAAGTATGTTTTATTTAAAATTTCAAGTCTTACTTTTTAACGGTAAATTTGGATCATTGACGGAGCACTAAGTATCATTGTGCCACCAATAGAACCATCCGATCATATCTATCTCCATTAGGCTGTAATGCCTATATACTAATTCAGGAGAAAACCCAATAAGTCCGGTAAAAAAACACCCCTGTGGGAATCAAACTCAAGACCAATTGGTCTCTAAGCCTTATCACACCCTGAAAATACCACTAATCTATAATGTTGTGGGCAATTTCAAGTATTATGTAAAGAAACTACAAGTCTCACATAGTCTTGCGTGTTAAGACAACATCATGACTATTGAAGTTTGAACGGATTGTTACAATATCTTCTTGAATTTACATTTAAGTTCAAACTTAAATATAACTGGTGGAAATTCCCCTGCATGACTTAGCGAGAAACATATACGTATTACAAATTTAAAAGGTTAATTACAATATGTTTAGGTTTAACTATACAAATGATGACATGCCTAAAATGATAATGACACATATTTTACATTCATCAGAAACCATAAAAGTGAATATCGGCACCGATTGTGTTTGTTCGATATTGGGTCGTTCAATATTGTAACTTACAGTATCGATAAGGTACCGATACCAGATGTAGATGTTTCGATAAGATTTGTTTTGTATCGAAATGTTAACAAAGAAAATATTTGGTACTAAAACTGATACCGAAACAAAAAATTAGTAAAAACACAAACCAAACATCGAAGCACATTGTCGGCTCGGTGCCGGTATTACAAAAAGAAACCGTCTCGTATCGATAAATAACTAAATAAGACTACAGGGTGTAGAGGGCTTGGGTTGGGGGCATTGCTCGACACGTGACGAGTGTAGGATCCACAAAGTAATACTAAAAAATGGGTAACTTTGTAGAATAGTAACCAAGTATTAAAAGTGTTTTAATTAGGTCACTCAAGTTTCAAAAGTGTTACAATTAGGTCACTCAACATTCATTTTTTATTAAAATTAAGGGGTTTTTCATACATTTAGGTAACCGTTGTGATGTGGATTTGTGTTTCTTTTTTCTCTTTTATTTAATGCTAACGTCGAGTGATGACGTGGATTTTAACTTTTTTTTTTATTTTTAATATAATTAAAGTGTTTTTATTTTTAATAAACATAATTTCATGTAGAGTTAATTACATAGTTAGTCCTTGTGGTTTGCACAAATTAACATACTTAGTACCTAATAGTTTAAAATCACATTCTAGGTTATTAACTTTTCATTTTGTAACGTTTGGAGATATTAACGTTATTTGTAGGTTTAAAATCACATTCTATTAAGTATGCTATTTTGTGCAAACCAAAGGGACTAACTATGTTAATACCCTAGAAGTTAATACCTCCAAACGTTACAAATGAAAAGTTAATATCCTACTATCCTAGAAGGTGATTTTAAACTATTAGTACCTAAGTATGTTATTTTGTGCAAACCACAGAGACTAACTATGTAATTAACTCTTTCATATATTAAAATAATCCGACCCTAGCATCTTATGGTCCATTTTTCTCTTAACAGATGGAAAAAATGACATGGCTCGATTTGAATGTTAAGTTATCTAATTGGGACAAAAACGATACGAATTATCTAATTAGAAAACTTTTGGAACTTAGTTACTATTCTGTGACATTTTCCCTACTAAAAAACTAAGGGTGTGATATGGTGTGGATTAGCTTTGCATGGCCCCACGACCCACAGTCTAACAGCTTTTGAATTTGCTAAGACTGTGTGTAGTGGGGCGGTATGCAGCCCCATAACGCCGTATGGCGCCGCTGCACACCGCCACGAAGGGCGCCATGCCCCAAAAATTTTTCTTCGGCACGATGTCTATAGCGGGGTTAAAGGGCGGTATGTGTGTGTTTGTTTGAATTTTTTTTTTTTCTGGTTTTCCCCTTTTGTGTGTTTGTTCGAATTTTTTTTTTTTTATTTTCTGGGGTTAAAAGATTGGTGGGGAGAAGAAGATCATCATCACCATTTTTTTCCGGTGAACTTGGTTGCCGGAGAAGAAGGCCCTGCATTTTACAGTTTGGTCCCTGCATTTTTTTTTCTCTTATTTTGTTTTAAAGTTTTACACTTTGGTCCCTGCATTTTACACTTTGCTCCCTGCATTTTTTTTTTATGTTACTGTCATGTTTTTTTTTTTTAAGTGTAATGTTTTTTTTTATTATTTTAGTGTAATGTTTTTTTAATTTAATGAAATGAATTTTAATTTTATAAAGTTAGAAAATAATTATTAAAAAATAGAAATTAATAATTGAGTAATGATTAGGCGGGGGCTTTATGACTACGGGCTTAAAATGCATAACGCCCCATAACGCCCACCCGCACACGTGGCGCGCCACGTGGCGCATAACGCCCATAAAAGGGCGTTATGACTACACATGGCCTAATAGAAATGGATAATGTATATTTAGGTCGTTAGAACCTGTTACGTGTATTACAAAAAAGAAAATAAAAGTAAAATAAAGTTAAAGCATGATGAATTCGCTTTCGTGTGCACGCTCGCTCATCATCAAATTTTACGGTGAAATTAATGCTTAGTTAAAATAATAATATTCCACTTCGATTAATATTTTTTTTTGGCTTAGTTAAAATAATAATATTCCACTTCGATTAATATTTTTTTGAACGGTAACTTTCTTAAGGTATTTACATCTCCAAGACGGGGACCCTAACCAAGTCTGTCCCAGACTTACATTATCTTAACCGGGTCCGCGCTGGGAGTGGTCAGACTTGGCTACGGCGTTCGCCCGGAAACCGTACCGCCTCCACACGAGACACCTCGCTGGAGTAACGACCGGATTAAAACCGGGGCGGCTCAGGCTCGAACTTGCGTAACATTGGCTAACAAGCACTTACCATCATTGCCTGGTCCCCACACCTTTGCTACACCTGGGAGTCAAACCGGAGTCTCCAAGGAAACAAACCGGCCCAACTCCCAACTGAGCTGAGGTGGGGGATCCACTTCGTTTAATATGAATTACAATTTCTTTCTTTAAAGAGCAGTGTTCTTTTTCATCCAAAATACAATCAGCAATTATTATTACTATTACTACTATATATTAAAATTAGAAGTGAAATGAACAGTAATTTAATCATATTATAATTACTATTATTATTTTCTTTACTTTCTCAGTTGGATAAACTTGGTGTTAACCAATACTGGTATCGAAAATACAGGTACGGTCCGGTATATTATCGGTACATGGTAAAAATTGGCATCAGCCTGATACAGAAAACGCCAAAGTCGGTACCGGATTGAGTTTGAGCTTGAAAATCTTTTAGTTCAGGAAATTCGGTACTGCTGCACGGTACCATTTGCTCATCCCTGATCACGGGTTCCGTACAAACAACAACGGTATCGTACAACTTTTTCTTGTTGATTTTCTTCAACTTTTAATGATTTTTTTTTTTTAGTTTCAGGGGTAGGGATGAGCTCGGTGGCAACCGATACCGAAAATACCGGTACGGTACCGGCATATGAAGGTAAAAATCGGTAGCGAACCGGTACTAGGAACGCCAAAAGTCGGTACCGAATTGGTACTTAGGATCCTTCGGTTTGGGAAATTCGGTACCAGTACCCAGTATTATTTGCTCATCTCTGACCACGAGTTTCATACGAACAACATTATTAACATACAACTTTTTTGGTTGATTTTCTTTCGATTATTTTTTAATGTTTTTTACATTTTCTTTTTGTTCTTGTAAGTGGTTACGCGTGCAACACGCTCGTAGTGATTTCAAAACACATGTAAACATAGACTAAATAACAAAAGAAGTTTGCCGCAATGCGGTTAGGGTGATAAACCTAGTTATTATTTGAAAATAGTAAGTTTGATTGTGATACTTTTAACTTTTATATAAAATCTTTATTTATATAACTATAATAAATTACATATCAAATCAAATATAATATTACTATTAATAATTGATACATGGATATTTTTCTATAATTATTCAACTATTTGAATAAATATTTTTAAATGTATTTTTTTTGGGTAAAGAATAAATCAGAGATAATTTTATTTATCTTTCTTTTTGTATATGTCTACAAAGAACCAAAGAGCAAAATTTATAAAGCATTAGAGGCTTAAACAAGGAAACGAAATAACCAACTTCAAAAGAAAAAATAATGCCAGCCAATGAGATCCCGAGATTGTAGCAGCCACTAAATGACCCAAGATTTTGGGAATCCCTTTTTTCTCGAATATCTAACACTCTCCCTCAAGTTGTGTAGTGGGATCTCCAATACCCAACTTGGACAAAACAGATTCAAACGCTTTTTCAGCCACAGCTTTTGTCAGGATGTCTGCCAGTTGGTCTTCAGATCTAACGAACGGGAGCTCGACCGTGCCTTCTTCGAGTTTTTCTTTTATGAAGTGTCTATCTATCTCAACATGCTTCGTTCGATTGTGCTCCACGGGGTTCTCGGAGATTTTAATCGCGGCTTTATTATCACACATTAACCGGGTTGGATATTGGAGAGGAAAACCAATTTCGTTCATTATCTTTCTTAACCAAAGAATCTCCGTGATACCTTTAACGATTCCCCTAAATTCTGATTCAGCACTTGATAAAGACACAACATTCTGCTTCTTACTCCTCCATGTCACTAAATTACCTCCAAGAATAGTAAAATACCCAGCAGTAGATCGCATATCATTCGGGTTCCCCGCCCAGTCAGCATCGGTAAAAACCTCAACATCTAGGTGCCCATTTTTCTTAAAGATTATTCCCCTTCCTGTCGTGCCTTTAAGGTATCGAATAATCCTCATCACAGCTTCCATATGATCCTCTTGAGGATGGTGCATGAATTGGCTAACAACTCCCACGGCATATGCAATGTCGGGTCGTGTGTGAGCCAAGTAAATCAACTTCCCCACCAACCTTTGGTACCTCTCTTTATTCGCTGGTTTGGCTCCTTCAGTTATTTTTAATTTGTGATTTACCACCATAGGAGTACTGTTTGGTTTACAATCCACCATGCCAACTTTAGCCAATAAGTCTAATATATATTTTCGTTGAGAGATATAGATCCCTTCTTTAGATCTAAGAACCTCAATTCCTAGAAAGTATTTCAACCCCCCAAGGTCTTTCATTTCAAATTCTTTGAAGAGATTTTTCCGAAGAGAGCTAATTTCTTCCTCATCACTTCCCGTTATAATCATGTCGTCGACATAAATTATAAGACAAGTGACCAAATCCCCTCTCCTTTTGTAAAACAAAGTATGATCCCCATTGCTCTGTTTGTAACCATACCGCTTCATTGCCATTGTGAATCTTCCAAACCAAGCACGCGGAGATTGTTTGAGCCCATATAAAGCCTTTTTTAGTTTACATACCTCCTTTTCTTGAAAATCGTCTGAGAACCCAGGTGGGGCTTCCATATACACCTCTTCCTTCAAGTCTCCATGTAAGAAGGCATTCTTTACATCAAATTGATGGAGTGGCCAATCCTGGTTTGCGGCTATCGAAAACAACACTCTAATAGTATCAATCTTTGCGACTGGGGAAAACGTTTCAGAGTAGTCAATACCATACGTTTGCGTATACCCTTTGGCGACCAATCTCGCCTTGTGACGCTCAATAGTGCCATCCGATTTATACTTGATATTAAATACCCATCTACATCCAACTGGTTTTTTTCCTGGTGGTAATGTGCACTTCTCCCATGTGTCATTTCGCTTTAATGCTTCCATTTCTGTATTCATTGCCTCATTCCATTCGGCTGTCTCTTTTGCTTCTTGGGCTGTCTTCGGAATCTGTTCATAAAGGAGAGTAGCTGAAAACGCTTTTGCAATTTCAAACATTCCTTCTCTGTCGACTCTTACCGGGTATTTAGAAGCACGGGAAACATGTTCCGGTGAATACCGGTCCGGAGGAACTCCTCTATTTCTTCTTGGAGGAAGCACAGAGTTTCTCAGTTCTGGTTCAACAGATGGACTTCCTGAAACTTCGTGATTAGAAGTATTTTGTGAACTATTATGATGTTGTGAGTTGTTTACCTCGGTTCGAACATTTTTCGATTCACCCATAGTACCAGTGGCATTGATTTCTTGCTGGACATCGGCCTCTGGAAGATCATTGGTTGTGGTAGCTGACTCGTCACCCTCTCTTATGTCGACAGAAGCAGGTTCAGTGGCGCCATCTACCGACTCTGTTGGAACCTCCTCAGGACAACTATCATATAGCAACCAATCGAGTGATTCACTCACTCTCTCCCCCTGAATACGAGATTGGTGATCGAAGAAATAACCAGACTCTAAGAAGTCACAATCCATGGTGACATGGATTCGACGAGTAATCAAATTGTAACATCGATAACCCTTTTGATGGACACCATACCCAACAAAGACACACTTCTCGGCACATGGACTAATTTGTTTCGATTAGTCTTAGGAATATGAACAAAGACCGAGCATCCAAAGACCCGAGGTGGAAGGGTCATAACGGACGGAATACTCACTTGGGTTGCGAGTACTTGTAACGGAGTTTTATTTCCAAGAATTTGAGTTGGGAGACGATTTGCAAGGTACGTTGAAGTCGCAAGAGCTTCGGGCCAAAGCGAGTGAGGGACTTTAGACTCAATCATAATGGCACGAGTTTTCTCAAGAAGCGTACGGTTTTTGCGTTCCGTTGTGCCATTTTGTTGCGGGGTATTAGGACATGTGGTTTGATGGATGAGGCCATTCTCTTTAAAAACTTGTTGCATTGTTTGGTTAACGAACTCGGTTCCGTTATCCGAACGAAGGATTTTTATTTTTCTCCCAAACTGGGTTAAAATCATTTTGAAAAAATCTTCAAAGATCTTCGGGACTTCTGATTTATGTTTCATGAAATATATCCAATTCATTCTTGAGAAATCATCCACAAATAAAACAAAGTATCGAAACTGACTATTAGTGGAATTTGGTGCTGGACCCCAAACATCGGAATGGATTAAAGAGAAAACAGACTCAACCCTTGTATTATTTTGATTAAGTGAAACTCTATGATGTTTTGCAAGGATGCAAGTTTCACATTTCTCATGAGTTGAATTATTTGAAAAAAGACTAGGAAACAAAATTTTTAGATAGCCAAAAGAAGGATGACCAAGACGTCGGTGCCATAACCAAAGTTGCCTTTCGGCTGTTCCGTGAGCAAGCATGGCATGTCCCTTGTGAACCACTTCATCAACATAGTAGAGACCCTCTCGTTCAGTACCACGCCCAATGATCTCCCTCGTACGAATGTCCTGTAAGACGCAAAAAGTTGGATACATTAGCATAACACAGTTGAGTTGTTTCGTTACTTGACTAACAGATAGTAACTTTGAGGATAATGAAGGAATGTATAGACAATTCCTTATTTCCATTTTTTCCGAAAAAGTTATGGATCCTCCCCCTTTGACTTTAACAACTTCTCCACTAGCTGTCTCAATGTGAGACTTAGTTGGGGAGGATAAATTATCAAAGTCTTTAGGATCATAGGACATAGTATCCGTAGCCCCGCAATCAAAAATCCAGTCCATCTTTGTTGATGTCCCGGTATGAGAGTTAGGTCGAACATGGCTTGCTTTGCCATTTATTTCACCAGAAAAGTCTTGGTTCAAACTTTCACATAACAAAAACTCTGGGGGAAAATATTTAAAGTTAATAATAGAGGGTTTAGAGATGTAACTCTCCAACCCTTTACCTCCTGGTTGATCAGAATTCATCACCATTCCCCCAAAACCTGTGCTGCTTCCTTGTTTTTCTTGTCCCTTCCAGGCCTGTTCTTCGCTACTGCTTGTAGCCGAGGCACCTTTGCCATCAGATTTAAACCGTTGGTTGTTCTTATCTTTATGACCCTCATCCCACCATTCTGGGTAGCCAACTAACCTGAAACATGTCTCTTTGGTATGTTTCTTCATTTTGCAATGAGTGCAATATAGTTTCGACTTATCTTCCTTCTCCTTGGGTTTGAACTTGAATCTTTGTGTAGAGTCTTTGGCTGCCAGTCCCATTCCTATTTCAGTCGAATCACCATCATAAGAAGTCGATTTGAGTATATTGGGTCTGGCCACTTCCCTTCGTATCGCTGCATATGCCGTTTCAACCGAAGGAAGTGGATCCTTTTTCAGAATATCTCTCTTGACTGGTTCTAACTTGTCATCAATTGCGATTAGAGGCTGATAGAGCCTTTGTTCTTGGGTCTTCTTATTGTAAATCTGAATGTCCTCTGGGTCTTTCATAGGGTTCGGATCCCTCCTATCAATGGACATCCAGATATTCTGAAGTTTATTCCATAACTCTTCAAGTGTATCGGATCCTTGCCTTAACGAATTAGCTCTCTTATGAAGGTCAAATACCTGCAGTGAATCTGATCCAGATCCATATGTGGTGGCTAACCCATCCCAGAGGGCTTTTGCAGTAGGGTACTGTGAGACGTTATTCACAAGATTGGGTTCAAGATTTTGGATGATCCATGTGAAAACACACTGATCATCTTGTTCCCAAATTGTAAATGATGCCTCGGTTTTAGATGGAGGTGTAGGCTCTCCTGTAATGTGCGAACTTTTCCCCCTTCCCCCAATAGCTTTCTTCATCAAGGTTGCCCATAGGGCATAATTGTCACCACCCAGTTTGATTCCAAGAGACAGATTCTCTGGATTTGTTGTTGTTTGCTGCAATCCGAGACCATTCCTCAGAAGGGCAGCGATCTTTAATGTCAACTCATCGGGAGCTTGATTGACCACGGCGTTATCTCCAGACATCTTGCAAGAGGACGACTGGAACTTCCAGGATTATACCTGCTCTGATACCATATTCAAAAGGTAATAAGAGATAATTTTATTTATCTTTCTTTTTGTATATGTCTACAAAGAACCAAAGAGCAAAATTTATAAAGCATTAGAGGCTTAAACAAGGAAACGAAATAACCAACTTCTAAAGAAAAAATAATATCATTACTTGGTGGCAATATGAACGGGCAGACAGAGGGAGAAGACGATCAACCCTGGAATCAGGCCACCGGAAAACGGAAAAAGAAGAAGCAATACCAGTATACAAAGAAGCAACACTTTGAGTTTGAAAACGCGACGACTTTCTTTGTTTCGAACCTCCCGGGATACTGCACAAGGGGGGAGGTCTGGAACGAGCTCCGTGTCTTTGGAGATATCAAAGATGTTTTCATCCCAAAGAAGTTCGACAAGGGAGGCAACAGATTTGCTTTTGTAAGATACGAGAATGTGGGCGATGCGATAAAGATGCTGGAAGTTCTTAACAAAGTAAAACTGAAGGGCGCAAAGTTGGCCGTCGACATGGCCAGATTCCGACGTGACGGAAGACCTTTTGCCGATGATACGAACAAGAAAGGGAACGCGCAAGCCACGGGGATACCTAACCAGCACCCACAAGGGACCAAATCATTTGCCAATGTCAATAAACTAAACACCAGGGATGACAGAACCTACTCAGGGGTTCTAACAGGGAAGAAATTTGACAAACCTAAACCACTGATTTTTCAGGGCATTAAACCTAAGACATGGAATGCATGGGGAGGGAAGGCCCTAGTTGTTGAAGCCAAGAGTCTTGACATTCTCTGTAATCTGATCGAGATAACGGAGAATATAACCAGGTTCCTTACTGGTATCCGGTATATCGGCGGCTTGAGAGTCCTCATGACTTTCACTCAGAAGACGTATTGTGATGCCTTTCTCGATCGTTACTTAGAACAATAGTCTAACTGGTTCTCCATGGTTAAACCATGGGCTGGGGACGAGCAGTTCGTGGATAGAATCGCTTGGTTACGTATTGACGGCGTTCCGATTCATGCATGGGATAAGATGGTGTTTGACTCGATAGCATGATCCTTTGGTCAGGTTATCTCACCCTCTGGTGCGAATGTCCACGACTGCAATCTCTCATATGAAATAGTTGGTGTACTTGTCAACTCAGGTAGAGAGATTACTGGGGATTTGTCCATAACATGGGAAGGGATTGAGTATAAAATCTGGATATCTGAAGTTATGAGAGATTGGATCCCTGATTTTCTAACTGGAAGCACGGGTGGTCCCAACCGGTTCCAATCAGACATACCAGTCAATGAAGGTGACAAAACGTCTGGCCGGAGTGACTCGCCGGAAACCTCCGGTGTGGCTGGTGATGGTAAGGAAGATGGAGAGTTACATGAGGAAAATGAACAGTCACACATGGAAACCAACACGTGCATGGGAAAAGATAATCACGAAGAGGCACAAGCTATTCCCCAGGCAAATCCCTCGAACAAGGCGACAGGAGTGGGCCAGCCTGTCAGAACAATCTTTACTGCCTCCAATTCTCGAGGAGATCCGGTATCTAAAACGGGCTCCACTGGTTCCAGGAAATGTAGCTCTGGACAGCGTAATAGTAAGCCCAATAAAGGTCCCCCTACTGGGCCATCATCCAGCCCAAGGCAACCAGCTACTAAAAGGCCCAGATGTGAGTCAGATGGTTTTAGACCACCCAATCAGGTTTTGTTTAACTTTCCCATCCCACCTTACCATGACTTCCTTCGCTCAACACCTCTCGAATCACCTGCTTCTTTCCCACCTGCCATCGATGGAGATAACGAGTTACCGGGAGGTAATTGTTTCCAGACTTCAAACAAAACCCCCTCTCAGAACACTGGGGATCAATCAGCGAGCGATCGAGAACCTCCGGTTAGGGCGTCAGTTGAACCAATGAACGGCCCTATCGACTTGAATGCTTCCTCCGAGGTAAATGAAACCGTTATGGTTGGTTGTATGACTGGTATGAATGTAGAAAACTGCTCAATGCAGATCGAAGACTTGATTCGGGGTGAGGGTGAGAAGAACATGGTCCAATGAATTATCTCACCATAAATATTAGGGGGGGTGGGCAATGCTCACAAAGCTGGGTGGATCAAAAAGATTAAGAAAGAGCATGGGATTGGCTTCATTGCAATCCAAGAAACCATGTATGTAGATGGCTCGAAAATAAATTATAAAAACTTTTGGGGGAATTTTCCTATGGAAGAGGATTGGGTTAACTCTGTAGGTAGGTCGGGAGGTTTGGCCTGCCTATGGGACCCAAGCATCTTCAATAGAATAGACACGGTAAAGGACAGGAACTTCCTACTGTTAGGCGGCTCGTTAAAAGGAATAGAGGAGCAGGTCCATATAGCAAATATCTATGCCCCACAATCGACTTCAGCTAAAAGGGTGTTGTGGGAGAAGATTAAAGAGCTAAAGATAGCACGGGGGGGCATTTGGATCTTGCTTGGTGACTTTAACCAAGTCAGATCGGAAGATGAAAGAAGAAATTGTCTTTTCGATCCAATGTCAGCAGCAGATTTCAACACTTTCATTTACGAGTCTAACTTGGCTGAATACCATATGAACGGGTTCAAATTTACAAGATGGCTGGATGGTGGCAATAAGTTAAGCAAACTCGATCGGATGTTAGTCTGCGACAAGTTCTGGGGTCGTTGGCCGATGGCATCACTGAGAGCCCTTCCGAGGAACCTCTCGGATCATTGTCCGCTGATCCTAATTACCTCCCCATCTGATTTCGGTCACATACCCTTTAAATTCTTCAACGCATGGCTGACTAAACCTGATCTTGACTCAGTTGTACGCTCCGCGGTTAGCTCCTTTTCTTTTTCAGGGCCTCCAGATGTAATGTTAGCGGAAAAATTGAGGAGTATAAAAAGGGCGCTGAAGGAATGGAACAAAGTCACAAAAAAAAGAGAAGATGAGAGCCTTGATATTTCAGCAGACGCAATGGAAAAGCTTAATCTCCTGAGTGAAATCAGGGATCTCTCGGAATCTGAGGTGAATGAATACATAGAACATAAGAAAAAGATGGCTATGATCAACGACAACCGGCTAAGCGAACTACGACAAAAATCCCGGGTTAAATGGGCAATTGATGGAGACGAAAACTCGGCCTTTTTTCACGGTTACATCAACAGCAGGATATCGAGAAGCAGACTTAACGGTCTTTGGATTGACGGGGAGTGGTGTACCAATCCAGTGCGAATCAAAGTTGAAGTTTGTAAATTCTTTGAAGAAAAGTTCTTAGAGCCGTTTCAATCGAGACCATCTTTTATCTGCTCTCACCTTAAGAAAATCACAGATGAGCAGGGTATGTCTCTCACTGCACCTTTTTCTTTTAACGAAGTTAAAAATGCAGTTTGGGATTGTGGCGGAGATAAAGCACCGGGTCCGGACGGCTTTAACTTCACGTTTATAAAGCACTATTGGGATCTACTAGGGGATGATTTCCACAACATCTTGACTCGCTTCCATCACACGGGGATTATCTCAAGAGGATGTAGTTCTTCTTTCATTACACTTATCCCGAAAGTTAATGATCCAGAAAATCTCAATGACTTTCGCCCTATTAACTTAATAGGGTGTATCAACAAAGTCATTTCAAAGGTGCTTGCAAATCGTCTCAAAATGGTTATTGGATCGGTTATTTCGGAAGAACAATCAGCATATCTCTCGGATAGAAACATCTTGGACGGGCCTCTCATAACAAACGAAGTAATCTCTTGGGTAAAACGCTCAAAAGCGCGAGCCTTCTTATTTAAGATTGATTTTGAAAAAGCCTTCGATACAATAAACTGGGATTTCATTGATTCGGTCTTCCGTCAAATGAATTTTCCCGATCTATGGAGGATGTGGATTCGAGGCATTTTGGTTTCTTCTCGATCATCGGTTTTGGTAAATGGTTCCCCTACGATGGAATTCCAATGCTTTAGGGGCGTTAGGCAAGGGGACCCACTCTCGCCTTTCATCTTTATACTAGCCATGGAAGCCCTTTCTAGCTTCATGACTAGCGCAACATCTGCAGGCATCATTAAAGGGGTTCGCTTACCGAATAACGGACCAAAGGTATCACATCTCATCTTTGCGGACGATGTCATGTTATTGGGTGCTTGGGAAGAAAACACTGTTATTAGAATTAGGAGATTGATGAGATGTTTTTTCCTAATCTCGGGTCTTAAAATCAATCTTAAAAAATCTTGTCTCTACGGGGTTGGTGTCACTACGGACGAATGCATACACATGTCTAGTCTCCTCGGGTGTAAGCACGGTTCACTACCTTTCATGTACCTGGGGCTAATGGTAGGTGGAAATATGAATCGTTATAATAATTGGGCCTCTGTTATCGACTCCTTCGAGGCCCGGCTGTCACTATGGAAAGCATCTACTCTTTCCATCGGGGGTAGAACAACACTTATTAAAGCAGTTCTTGATTCCTTACCACTGTACTACTTCTCGCTATATCAAGCACCTGGTTTAGTAATCAAAAGATTGGAAAAAATAAGAAGAAAATTCCTTTGGGGTGATACGGATGTGAAGAAAAGGATGCATTGGGTTCACTGGGATCTTGTAACACAGCCAATAACCAAAGGGGGACTAGGTTTGGGGTCTTTGGAAAGCATGAATCATAGTCTTCTGATGAAGTGGGCATGGAGGTACAAAACAGAATCGAACAAGCTCTGGAGAATGGTCGTCAAGTGTCTTCACTTTGATCCGAAAAGAGACAATTTTCTACCATCAAAGAAAGGGCTTTCAGGTGTGTGGAACAACATTATCAAAAAGGAAGTAACGCTACAAAACAAAAACATCCATCTCAATCAGCTTATTAACAGCAAAGTGGGGAATGGGGCCGATACACAATTCTGGACTGACACGTGGGTCACGGATACATCATTTAAATCACGTTTTCCGGCACTTTACATGCTGGAAAAACTCAAAGGTTGCAGTGTTCGTGACAGGATACAAACATCGAGTAGTGGCAGGGGGTGCACTGTTAATTGGTGCTGGTTCAGAGAACCCAGTTCACAACAGGAAATAGGCGAACTAGCAGATATCATCTCTATTATCTCGCAGCAGTCTTTGTCAAATTCCAAGGATAACTGGAAGTGGACACTAGATCCCTTAGGGGACTTCACGGTTAAATCGCTGAAGAATATTCTGCAGGAGTCAACAACGACACCAGAAGTGGAAAAGTTCGAGTGGAACGGTTGGGTTCCACGCAAAGTCAACATCTTTGGATGGAGACTAAACCTACACCGCCTTCCTACCAGAGATGCTTTAGCTAGAAGGAACATAACAATGCCATCCATTCTCTGCCCCTTCTGTGGCGACCGGGAAGAATCGACGGAACACCTCTTCACTTCGTGTATGGTCAGCTCTATTGTGTGGCACATGGTGTCAAGCTGGCTGAAAATACCACCCATCTTTGCATTCTCAGTAACAGACCTGTTACGAACTCATCACCAGATCAGCGGCTTGAATGTAACAAAGAAGATTGTACACGCGATCGTGTTAATTTCTTGCTGGTGTATATGGAAATTGAGAAATGAGGTGATATTCTCAGGGAATCGGGTGGATATTTACAAACTGCTAGCTGAAATCAAAACCATCAGCTTCCTTTGGGTGAGAAATCGAGGAAAAATGCACTCTCTAGCTTGGTCGGATTGGTGCTCTTTCAATTTGTTGTAATCCCATGTATATCTTATAGCTCATTGTATGTTCTGTTTCTGTTTGCTTCTTTAATAAAATCAGCCTTTCAAAAAAAAAAAAAATAATAATGCCAGCCAATGAGATCCCGAGATTGTAGCAGCCACTAAATGACCCATGATTTTGGGAATCCCTTTTTTCTCGAATATCTAACAAAATGCATCATTTTTATGACAACAAAAAAAAAAACATGTGAAACAAACATCATTACAATATAAATATGTTCATGTTATAAATTCTTAATGTCGCAACTCGTAAGCAAAATTCTGTACAAAATATCATAAAAGGATCGATCCAAAATCAACGAGCTTAAAAAGTACTAGAAAAAGTGCATAACAGGCCAACAATCGATTTTTTAAATGATCGTGAATTAATCACAAACATTTTGCCAAAACACATTAACAAACCATGGTCGTCAATACGGTCAGACAACATTATGAAAGTTATTGAGAATACTTTGAGTATTTATTAATATACAAAAGAACACAACTATTTAATAGGGGTAGTGTTAAATAAAAAAGTTAATTTTTCTTAAATAGAATCAGAAGATATCTTAATCTTTTATTTTTTAAATCAACTAGTAAATGAAAATATAGGTAAAAAGAGAAGTTTAAGGGCATTCTTGAAAAAATATATGCGTATTCCCCTCTATTTTTTAAATGTACATAATTTTTTTATACGACATTATTTTTAAAAAAATATTACACCATAAAATCAAGCATCTTTTTATTTTTAATTTGAGTATTTTATTGCTATAAAAATATAAAAACTAAAAAACCTAAAAAATTGTGTTGTATTTCTATGTTATATAACTTTTTTTTGCTAAATTTTTTGTACTAGATTTTTATACTACATTTTTTGTGTTGTATTTTAAAAACACTTGACTAGGGTGAGAGTTTGTATCTTAGGACCAAAATACTGTTTCATTCTAATTATAATAATTGTCACATGTAATCTTCATTCATAATCTTTCTAAGACCATCTACATTGCAAATTGCAAGATTAAAATTCTTATAAATTTTTTGCCACATCATCTAACTATTCAATTTCTTTTGTCTTTCTTTATTTAAGACCTCACTCTTCACAAAATATATGCATATTTCCCCTAAGAACTTTTATACTCTCTCTCTCACCTCTAACTCACCATCAATATAAAAAAATGCACCTTAAATTGATTTGGTCTAAAGACTAATTAGGCAAAATCCCAAATTTTTTGTAGATTTTCATCATTTACTAAAGTTGGGATTTATTTAATACATAGATATAAAGCAATATAAAAAAGTAAATTTGGTTAACCCTTTGTTTATTGTAATTTCTAAAAGTTTAAATGGGAAATCATCACACGTTTGAAATTTTTATGAGAAAAGAATAAAAAGTAGTACACGGCAGGCACATACTACCACAACTTTTGCACAAATCCCCACCCCCCAATGACGTCGCTGTAAAAACCCCAATCTACGTTCACACCTAAACCTAATCTTTGGCCTTTTAGTCCCTAAACAAAGACCTTGTTTGCAATCTATCCCCTCGGCTTCAAATTCTTTACACTAATCATATCTTAGAGCATCAGCAATGGGTGAGTCGACTCATATAGACAAAAAAAGGTTGTGAGAGAGCGAATTCAACGTTTGTGGCCAACACTAAGGGGCTGTTTGGCAACATCTGAACCAATAAGTGCTGAATGAATAAGAGGTCTGAATGGGTAAGAGGGTCTGAACCAGTAAGTGCTGAACCAATAAAACGTTGTTTGGTTGCACATCTGAATAATGTGTAAAATGACATTTTTACCCCTGAACAAAACAAAATACCCAACTGCTTCTTCTTCTTCACTTTAACCCTAATTCTCCTCTTCTTCTTCTTCATATGCTTCTGAACCAAACCCGCATACCTGCCCTCCACCACCATTAAACATCCACCCTCACCACTCACCTCTAACCGCCATACCTGCCCTCCACCACCATTAAACATCCACCCTCACCAACAGCAACCTGAACCAAACCCGCACCTCCTCCGACCTACACCATCGTCACCGAACATCACCCGACAACCAAACCCCCACCTTTTTGCCGCCTCTGCTCCGTCGAGCCCTACTCGTCGCCACCGTATTCCACCAGCAACGATTCCGGAGTGTGACGAATCCGATGCTTCCACTGTGGATTCGGGCCGATGGGTCAGCTTCCGATGGATTCGGGCCGATGGGTCAGGTTCTGAATTTGAGTTTGAAAAGCAGTACGTTGAAAGGATTGGTGGTGCAAAGGAGGCTGCTTGTTTTGTCATGGCAAGAAAGGGGTATGAGTGTCAAAAGTTTCATTCAGTGTTTAAAAGTTGCTGAATCATTCAGTCTGAATTGAACCATTAAGAGGTGGGCTCTTTAGTGAACCAAACACATATGCCTCTGACCGATTCAGAGGTGCACCTCTTAATGAAATCATTCAGAGGCAAACAAACAGCCCCTAAAGGGCTTTAAGTTAAGATTAGTTTTGTAATAAAAGTCATTAAACCGAAAACGAGTGAAAATATAAATCAAATATTGTACCCATTTTGTTGGTAACCAGTTAGCATCAGTATCATTAAAAATATTGAAACCGATAACATGAAAAGCGAATACTTAGATGGTACCTATAGTGTTCGATTGGAATTAGTTTAATACATAACCGCTACTAGGCAAAAATCGCTCATAGATGGCCATAACAGAGAAAGGGGAGAGAGAATCGAGTGGTCTCGCGCACTAAGCAACGTCCTAGGAGGCTAGGACCATCTCACATTGCAAATGATCTTATCTACTTTCTTTTCCCGGTGCAGATGATCTTATCTTTTTCTTATTTGGAAACGGCGGATTTCATTAACCAAAAACGACTAGCAAGAAGGTAGCGAAACGACAATGGGAAAAACGAAATTACAAAAGGCAAGTACTCCAAACCAACCAAACTAGATTCATGCATTTCGTTTGATTCTTAAACCAATGAAAGCCAAGTGATTAAATGTCCTTAAAAACGGAGCGAATGCTTCTTCTTGTTGATGAAAAAACTAATTCGTTTCTCGTCTTCCAAATGCACCACGATTCCATATAGATAATACCAAGTAGTCTTTTCATTTTGAGTAAATTGCAAAAATCGTCCATGAGGTTTGGGTATGTTTGTCATTTTCATCCAAAACAACTTTTTTGTACCATATAGTCCTTCACTTTTGGGAGTTTTTGTCATTTTCATCTAAATGTCTGACTTTCTTGCCAAAATCGTTCCTGAGATTTGAGATTTTTTGTCATTTTCATCCAAATGTTTGATAAAAAAAATAAAGCAAATTAGATGTTTGGATGAAAATAGCAAAAAATCCCAAAAGTAAAAGATATATTGTAAAAAAAAGTTGTTTTGGATGAAAATGACAAACATGCACAAACCTCAGGGACGATTTTGACAATTTACTCTTTTATTTTTCTTGGTTCAAGCCAACAGTTTTGTGAACCAAACGAGATCCGAAAAAGAAAACGTAAAAATGAGAGGGATTCGACGCCACCAAGAGATCAAACACCATATCTGAAAAGCGAAAGAGCAAGAGTTCAAAATATGCTCAACCATTCCATCAATTTCCGAGCAAAATTTGCAAACAACCAACTCCATATTCACTCTTCTTTTCCTTAACTCTGTTGTGGGACTGCCGCATTCTAAATGAAAATATTAACATTTTTTAGTGTCCACTTACACCATTCCAAGACAAGCTCCGGATAAAGATTACCAGCCTCAAACACGACCGATTATATAGAGGAAACCAAAAATAACCTAAAGAATCTCCGAGCCAGTGCCAAGCGTCAAGCGCCCAACACCCAGGCGCCTAATTGAGAAGAATCCACTTTCTTTTGTATTTGTTAAAAAAAAACTAAAAATAGAAGGTCCATAATGTAGTGTAGACATAGTAGAGGGGGCCAACACAAAAATTCCCATGACAAGACAAAAAGATAATTTGACCACGGTAGTATAGAGCTACAAGTTACCCATTCCTTCTTATCTGTGACTCATAGTCAGAGCTTGCATTAAATACACCCACCGACGCCTGTCCGTCATCCGTACCTTCCTTCACCGGCTACTTCCGGTCAAACTTTCACCCCAAGCCTCCTTCCTTTTACTACCCACCAACAAAACAAAAAAACCCACAAATTTCCATCCTCAAAAAAACCCACACACTTTTTCTGTTTTGCAGTGTTGCAACAATTAACACGGAAGAGTTGTTGTTGTTGTTGTTGACGATGTTACTAAAAATGGAAACAAATTCATATAATACGGATAATATTCTATCCGACCCGTTTTCATCATTAGCTACTACTACTACTGAAGATGACGTTGACCAGAAGACTTCTTCTTCATTAGGGTTTATGGAGATGCTGGGGTTTCAAGATTATTATTATTTTGACAATACGACGACGTACCAACAACAGCTACCACCGCTGCCGCCACCACCGACGTCAGCTTTAACAATGGCAGTGGAACTACATACGTCAGCTGATGATCATGTGGATAATCAGGATGAGTTTACAACCGTTGATGAAGAGTCATCGGTGGTGTTGAATGGACAGCCGTCATCACCGAATAATTCTTCTTCGATCTGCACCTCACCTGCTCATCAACGACTACACAAACCACAGTATGTTTTTATGTAATTATTATTATTATTTTGAATTAATTATAAACTGTGTGTTTTGAAACGAAAATATCAGTATATAATAAGATTCTACCATCTAAAAATTATTATATTTGTATATTTTTAATTTATCGCTTTTGTGCTTTTTTCTACTTACCCTAAATATATATTCTACATCAAAGTTGAAAAAACGCCGTGAAATATCTAGTGGTTTTGTGTATTATTTGAACTTATATTCTTTTTTAGCAAGTGTAACGCTAGATCTGCTTTTTGTATGTACTAAATGGAGTTATAATTGGATGAACATGCAAATGTTGGATTGAAACCTAACTACACAAGCAAGAGAAAAAGGTTTTTATTTTTTTATTTTTTTTATGGATTTTGATTTTTATAATTTATTATGCAATGTGTAAATTAATATAACTAATAATAATAATCTTGGATGTTTTTTTGATTATTTTTGGGTTTTTTTTTTTGGTATACAAGTGATGATAATGTGTATAAAATAGATGTATAAACTTAGATGAGAAAATGGAGAAGTTAGTAATTTTGATTGGTGTATAACATATACAAAACTTATTCGCTAATTAGTTCAAGTTATTTTTGATAAAAAAGGGTGTGATACACGAATAAAAGTATTGCCTCATAGCACATAAAAATGATTAGTTTCATGATTTTTTTAAAAGTAATATATGGTATTTATTTAAAACATTTTATCATTGAATCTATTATAACAAAATACCTAAATACGCATGCAAGCATAATAACTCTTAGTTTATTTAAACACTCCATAGTGATTATTTTTCATTGATTTTATTATGACAAATCCCTAAATAAGCATGTAAGCATAATAATAAGTTTATTCAAACACTCCAAAGTGATTATTTGGTTTTTTTTTTAATCAAAGAGTCAATCCAGACTAAATCACCATGGGGTGCAGAAACATAAATGAAACGGAATAAAAGAATGAATGCATGTGAATATGTAGGTGTATTAAAGAGAAGAAAGCAATAGGTGGAGATGAGACAAAAGCAAAGAAGAAAAAGAAAGAGAAAGCAACAAGATTTGCATTCATGACAAGGACCGATATCGATCATCTTGACGACGGTTACAGGTGGCGGAAGTACGGCCAAAAAGCCGTCAAAAACAGCCGTTTCCCAAGGTAGTGTTCGCTTCTTCGTTCGCATGTTCAAATTTATTCAGTTAACTACACAACTAACTAGTGTTTTAATATGTATTATTATAATGATTGCAGGAGCTATTACAGATGCACAAGTGCATCATGTAATGTGAAGAAGAGGGTTGAAAGATGCATGAGTGATCCATCTTATGTCATCACCACCTATGAAGGCCAACACAACCATCCAGTTGCACTTAATTCCACACCTCTAATTCCCTCCTATAACAATTACATCACCAATTCTGCCTTTGCTGCCACCGCCGCCACCGCCGCCACCACCGCCGCCACCACCGCCACCACACCCACACCGCCTGCTATGCTAAAACTAGTACAAGGAGGGCTTCTTCAGGATATGCTGCCTTGTTATCACTGATGATCAACATTCATGCATCTTTATCTTTTTATGTATGAGGTTAAGAGATTCAAGCAATAGGTGCTTATATATATATATGCATGGTTAATGTTAACTTTCTATATTATTAGTGTATATATATATATATATATATATATATATATATATATATATATATATATATATATATATATATATATTGTAAGAATTTAGTTTTACTTCTGTTTTCAATCCAATGTTCATGGGAATGGGTCCATATCTAATATCTTTTACCAAACCTAAACAATTTACTTGTTCGTGTAATATTTTTCTTGCTGCTCGCAGGTGCGCATGTGTGTGGTCTGTTGCATCGTAGTTGTATCTGTTAATATGATCGGGCCGTGTTTTAATTTGAGGGTGTATCGTTTTGGTTACAATGCTGCAGTTTCTACCCCTCATTCATAAATATCATTTTCAGGTTTCAACCATGAACTATGGTAGTGAATCAGTTTTTCAAGTCTAGAGGTGAACATGTATTAATTGATCTGGTTTGATCAAATGTGAACATAACCGATATTTCAGTTTTAATTTTTTTACAACCGATTGCTGATTCGGCTAATGTTTCGATTTTAAATCTATTACAACCGGTTAGATTTGTTCGCACAAAGTTTGTTTTGTGGGAAGTTCATCAAAATGGACAAGTTGGTTCATTTTCTAACAAATAGACATAGACTTTTTGACGCTGATTATGCGAACAATTTTAGAGGCTAATAAGCCGTAGCCAGCATTCAGCAATGATCATGTCTATTTTGATAATTTGCTATGTCAACTTATTTATTTTAATAATTTTTCCTTGTTTTGTTATATAGGAGAAAATTCGGTTAAGTTGACCATCTTGAGCATGGTTCGGTTACAATATTGTTATTTTGAACTAAATTATATAAAAAGTTATCTTGAGTTAGTTTATATAGAAAACAAAAGTTGCATATTATTTATTAACTTTTTAAAACTTTCTTTAAACATACCATATTATTTATACAGTATAGAGAAGGTGCAAAGATTTTGTTTATGACAACAAATTTTGTTATTTTAGTTATTTATATAGGTAGAGGATCCTGTAAAAAAGGCCTAAAGTGTGAGAAGGGTAAGAAAGAATCTCAGCTATTAGATCTTTTGATCTAATGGGTGAGATCAATAGGGACCAAATTGTAAAATATTTTCATTAATTTGGACTGATTTGAAAAATCTAGGGGCAATATAGTCTTTTAAACCCACTAGAAATTAGCTAATGCACATGTAACTTCCCCCCGTCTTTTTTAAACGTCAATAACTTTTTATACGTAACTTTTTTATAAAAAAAAAATTACACCATAATAACAAGCGTTTTTTTATCTTTAATATGAGTATCATATTGCTATACTTATAAGAGAAAAAATATGTTTCGATCAGATGTTTAGTCAATGAATGGTGTTATATACTTGCTGAATGGTTTATATACTTGCTGAATGGTGTTATATACTTGCTGATTGGTGTTATATACTTGCTGAATGCTGAATGGTGTTATATACTTTCTGAATGGTGTTATATACTTGCTGAATGGTGTTATATACTTGTTGAATTGTGTTATATATTTACTAAATGGTGTTATATACTTGCTGAATGCTGAATGGTGTTATATACTTGCTGAATGGTGTTATATACTTCCTATAATTAAGGTGGCGGTTATGGGAAGTTTTTTAATTAATTGAATTAATGATTAAATTACTTGTTTACCCTTTTCAATTAATTTAGATCTAATGGCTGAGATTCTTTCTTACCTTTCTCACACTTTTGGTCTTTTTTACAATAACCTTACCCTATATACAACCATAACCGAATCATAAAATTCGGGTATAAAAAGTAAATGAACCATCGGTTTCATAACTAGTGGGTCAAGTTATTCTACAAAGACTTCTAATTGTAAGAAGTGTAAGAAGGATTTATAGAGTGACAAGTGTCCAATAACCTAAAACTAAACCCACTACATCACCACAAAAAACCTAAACACCCACCCCCACCCCACCCCACCCACCACCCAAAAACCTAAACCCCCCCACCCAAAAACCTAAACCCCCGCCCCCCCGCCCGCAAAAAAAAAAACTATACCTCACCAAAAAACCTAACCCCCCCCCCCCCCACCCCCAAAAAACCTAAAAAAAACTAAACACCCACCCCCACCACCACCCAAAAACCTAAACCCCCACCCCCTCGGCAAAAAAAAAAAAAAAAAAAAAAAAAAAATTTTTTTTTGGTGGGTGAGGTGGTGGGGGTGGGCGGGGTGGGGGGGGGGGGGGTTGGTGGTGGTGGATGTTTAAGGTTTTTTTTTTTTTTAGTGGGTTTTTTTGTGTAGTGGGTTTTTTAGGTTATTGGACACTTGTCACTCTATAAATCCTTCTTACACTTCTTACAATTAGGATCCTTTGTATTTGATCCTAATCCCATAACTAGTTTGGTACCATAGTTTTGTTTTATTGTTATTATTATTATTATTTTTTTGTCGGTTATGGTTCAACTATTCAGTTTTTTAATCTCTTTAGATGCAAAAACGTATCGAATAAAATCGCTATAAAAATATAGTCTGAACTGCGAACTCACTATTTTCATCAATGAACAAGACATGCAACTACTAGAAAAAGGTAGTGCTTATGCACTAATAAAGGACTAAAAATCATAAGCAGAAATCAGATTTGTAGACCCATAATTGCTACTGGTTCTGGGCCCTTAGGCATGTATGTACATTTTGAGCAAAACATGATGTTAAGATGGTGTCATCAAGCACTAATTAAGATGAAATCTTTTACATGCGATATGGTCTCCTAGATTTGTTTTTGGTTCAATGAATGTCCAATCACATTAGTCATGTGCAAACCAAACATATTCTTTTCTTAAATTAACCTAACATACATATATTCTTAACTTAAATTAACCAAACTTATCCTATGATATTACATTTTTAAACTTAAAATTAAGCTAACATATATTCTTAACTTAAATTAACCAAACATATACTATAATATTGCATTTTTTATAGACAAAACTAGTGTGTGAGGATGTTCAACATTGTTCATGCAAACTGCTTATCTAATTATTTATGAGTGAAATAAACATCTTTTAAGTTCTAAAATGCTTGTTTCAAAAGGCAACAAGCAAATAAACATTATTTATGAGTGAAATAAACTTTAAATATATAACCAATCCCTAAGGCTAAAGGGTGTGGGGTTATGGTTGAGACATGATTCGCCACATAGGGACATGAATGAAAGACTATACCATCCTTTTCCCTAATCTACCATGGTTTGCATGGATTAAACCATGGCAACCATGGTCCTTTTTTCCCATTTTTCAAGTAATCATTTCCTTTTTTATTAGACAAAGATAAATTAAAATAAATAAGAGGATAGTGGTTTGGATCATGACCACACCCTTAGGGGTAGTGGTTTTGGATTGTGGATTAGAGGTGAGTGACATTGCACTGACATGGAGGGTCATGGTGATCATAAGGGTCATGACCACACCCTATAGCCTAATACCTATCAAATCATGATCAAATCTAGTACGAAAACATCTTCACATGTGATCTTGCAAATTCTTAAATCTTGATAACCCATGTAGGATTTAGACTGATGATTGCAATTCTCAAGTTGTTGATAATGGAATCTCTATTTATAATGTTTCTACCACTGCCAAATTTTTGGTAAATAACAGTAATATTATAAATTAAATACATCATTGCGACTACGTTTCCATTTAGATTTTATAAAAAAAAATGAGGACATCTTGGTTTGTATATTAAATTTATGTCAAATGCTTCAAAATTTATATAAAATCTTATATAATAAAAAAATGACGATTTAAAAAAAAAATAAATCTTAGATAAAACTCTAAGAGCAGGATTCATAGTTTTGAATGTGTAAATAGTATCAAACCGCGATGTTTCTACAACATAAAAGGCTTCTCCGGGTGGACAACGAGCCCTACCTACCCTGCTGTTGCCGCTCAGCGTTCTGGACTTTTGGTACCATTATCGGACCCTTCGACTCTCCAAGTTAATATACTATCCATTTTTTACTTACTTCACGACATCGCTTCAAGTTGTCACATTATAATAATAATCTTCTACTTCTAGTTAAGTGTGACTGTGTGAGATTAGTTGAACAACATTATTATCACTGTTCAGTTGGGTTATTTTTTAGCCCTTGCTCAGTTGTTCTACAGCTAACATGATGTAGCATGCAAAAAATTATTATTATTATTTTTTTTTGTCCCACATTGTTTATTGAGAGGGGTACAAGAAGAATGGGTGGCTTATAAAATAAACGGCCCAAGTAAATAACAAGCATACCTTTCTCGGCCTTTTGGCTAGGATCAAGTGTAGTATCTGTTCTTATCAGTTTAATATCTGATATTTGGGCCATCGGCCTAGTCGATATTAATCTTATTTTTTAGGGGGAAGGCCTGTCACACTAGCTTGCTAGTGGGGTTCTTCATGTGCCGCCTTTGCGTTGCACTATTGCATAGGCCTGGCGCACCCCTCCATTTGGACTTATCATCTTTATTTATGAAATGTAACCCTTTGAAGTTTTTTAAAAAGACATTCTCTTTCAAGTTTTTTTAAAAAACATTCTCTTTAAAGTTTTTTTTTTTTTTTTAAAAGCATGTAATAAACAATATGTCACTTGTGCAGTAATAGCCAATTATTTCTGGCTCAGGTGGTAAGACGCCTTGGATTCTTCATAGAAGACTCAAGTTCGATGCCTTTAGCCCAATAATATCCATGCTTGATTGTGGATTTAAAGGGCCGGATAATACTGCCCTAAACGGATGTATTGTAGTCTCAAACCTGGGTTTCTGTGTGAACATAAGTTGGTCTACTGCCGCCCGAAAGCCCAACAAGTTGATCTACTGCCGCCCGAAAAAACTTGTACAGTAATGTTAAATTACACGTGAATTTACACTATCGAGTTAACATTAATTCGAAATTGCGAATGATGTTTAACGTAGTTCATATGTCAGCATGTGAATTTATATCAATGTTTTGTGGATATATATATATATATATATATAGGGAGAAGATCATGCGAGAACCACCTCTTATTGCGAGAACCACGAGAACCAATGTGAACACAACCAAACATGCCTAAAAATAGCTAAAAATCACACAAAATTTTTTTTTTGATTTTTTTAATATTTTTTAGGTTAAAATCGCTACTTTTCGAAGCAAAAAAAAAATTTTAATTTTTGCTTCGAAAAGTAGCTATTTTAACCTAAAAAATATTTAAAAAATCAAAAAAAAAAAATTAGTTTTTTTTTTTTGTTTTTTTTAGATTTTTTTAGGTTTTTTGGGGATTTAGTTTTTAGCATTTTAGCTTGGGGGGGGGGGGGGGGGTTAGGTTTTTTTTAGGTTTTTTTAGCTATTTTAGGTTGTGTTCACATTGGTTCTCATGGTTCTCACAATAAATGGAGTTCTCGCATGAGCCCCTGCCTATATATATATATATATATATAGAGTTCATGAAAAAAAAAACAATCAAAACATTTATATTACATATTTACATTGATGCTTTGTGATGTTGAGTTAAAAAATTCAGTAATCAAATACACTTCTGTTTTTTCACAATCCCAAAAGAGAAAAAAGGATTAAAAAATATTTATATTTTGTTAGAGAACATTAACAAAACATGCTCTCTTGGACGCTGCTGTGAGATCATTAGTATGAAATCCTAATTGTGGTTCATAATGAAATATTTATTTTTGGTCAGGAATATGAACAAACTTATTATATACTCGGGTCAACAGGAAAAGTGGGTAATCGTGACCCTCGGCAACCACATGCAGCACGCAAGTATAGTTCCATGCACCTAGTGTCTTATATTGTGTCAGTTTATTTCCAGCATTTTGGGTCAGTTGCTTAGTTCCAGTATTTCGGGTTAGTTGTTTACTTTGGTTCTTCCAGTAGCTTTATTTCTGCATGTGCTTTTAGTGTTAGTAAGGAGTCTACTCTGGCTCATGATCATATATAATGGGTCAGTTTGTGTCTAGTAAAATAACCTCCCTGTTTATTGGTCAAATGAGAAAGAAAAAGGCAGTTGTTTGGAAAATTTTTGTGTGTAGATTATTATCTCATCAGTTGGGTGGGCTATGCTAGCTCAACAGTGGCTTGTTGGGTGGTGATCTTAGCGCTGGTTTTTGTGATTCAAAGTACTGACTACTGTATCTTTGGGTTAGGGACTGTAGGCGTAGCCCTCTGATTAATTTGGTGGTGCAACTGTGTTCAAGTTCAGCCAGAGCCATCGACCGGTACTTTTGGTTCAGGTGTCGTTTAGGGCCTGATCTGCATCAAAATTCTCAACATTATGAGACAATTTGTCCTTAAAAGTCTTGCAATAAATTCTTCTTTTGGTTCTCTAATATACCAACACGATGTAAACATACTTCCATGGTTCTCTAGAGCACCCGCAATGTGGGGTTTTTGCTCTTGTCCGGGTTATGTTGCAAAAGCCACGGACCTCATCAAACCAAACCTCAAAATTGTGCCAATCGTCTGATTCGGAAGTCCTTGCATGGGGTCCGGAATATGTATAATATTTTTAGTGACGTTTGTACATTAAGGAAGTCTGAAAAATCTGATGTGACGCTAATGTGATAGTTTGTGAAAGTCTGAAATTTGGTCGCGTTGTGGATGCTCTCATACGACATGCCTTAGTGGTATAATAGGTGGTACCCCCCCCCCCCCCCCCCCCCAACCTCTCTCTCACACACACATAATATTTTTATTAAGATTTATGAAGGTTTACACAGTAACGAATGTCTAAAAAGACCGTTTGTGAAAGTTTAAAATTTGGTCACATTGGGATGCTCTTATACCAACATGTTTTTGTATATGATAATACGAGGTCGCTTAGTCATTAAATAAATAGAGAGATCAACATTTTCATTTGAACAAGGGTTTTAATCTAAAACATATCTTCTAGAGTTCTAATTCTAATGATTTCGTGGTTTTTAATTGAACAAACCTTGAATATGGTCAACTTCTTTGACCATTAAGTTACTTGATTCTTTCAAGCCCAAAAGTGAACACTCAAAATAGAAGATATTGAAGAGTAAAGAAGTATCAATTGTTAAAACAAGTATGACAAGAAAGTAAGGGGTTAGTAACTGTTGATGATGATGATGTCGATGATGTCGACTTTACAACTACATTCAAAATGAACAAACACAGCATTCGCATCACCAACAAGAAACCTAACTAAAATCCACTAATCACAAAGGGGTAGCCGCTAACACATCAAATTCTGCACCTACTCTCCTCATTTCATGCTCGATTTCCTCAGCCATCGCTTCCATTACACTAATCTCCGAATTCCATCTCTCCCTCTTCAACACCACCTGTTTCCGTTTTTCCTGCAATTCCCTTATCTGTCTATCGATCGAGTTTAACTCATCATCACACTGAATCTTTCTTTGTACGGTATGTTCCTCTAGTTTTTCAGCAACCCCTTCTGACCGTTCCATGAGTTCATCCTGTTTGTCCTTTATCAAAAGCAATCGGGTCAACCGTCCTCTTAACACCCTGACATCAAACCCGTTATCTTCAAGTTCCACAAGTGTTTCCAAACAGTCCTCTATGGTACTTCTTGGATCATCAAATCTCATACCGCAAGTCTGGCCAACCACAGTTGTAAATGTAACCATGCTACCAATAGCTAACCCTTCACGAGCACTTTCTTTCACACCTTCCAACAATGGGCGGAAATGTGGTTTTTGTGGAAGCATCCGGAAGGCGTCCATCGATTCTATGGTTTGCCAAAGCGACGGGTTTCGGACAAACGGCAAGTCTTCGGGAACCCCCCACACATATCGCAAGTTTCTCACTCACATTTGATGACTGTTCCACAGTTCCATCTGGAGATAGATTTGTTTGTCATCAATTTGTAATTCTCAAGAAAAAAAAAAAAAAAAAAAATCGGTATAGAGAGCCTTACCTGGGGCATGAACGGTTATTGGAGCGTCTTTTTCTTTAACCCATCTAGAAAGAGGACGATGATCATCAGACACGCTGTCCAGTGATTTCCCAACAGAAGCATCCGGATTTCTCATTGCTGAATCCTTCTCCAACCTACCATCTGGTTTTTCTTTAGATGAATCTTGAGAATCTACATAAAAAACACCAAACACTGTTGGAAACATCAACACATTCAAATGACTGGAGACTCAGGGATCATCATTATGTAATGAATAAAATGCCATTCCGTGAGGTTTGGCCAGTTTTGCGACTTTTGTCTAAAGGTTTGTTTTTCCGCATCTGGATCCAAAAGGTTTAAAATCTTGTTATTTTCATCCGGCTCGTTAACTCCATCCATTTTTCTTTGTTAAGTCAGGGGTATTTCCGTCTTTTCTGTTAACTTCAAGGGCTATTCGATCCTTTAAATACTTGTACATAAAGTGAAAAAGACCGAATTTCCCTTTAAATTAACAAAGAAGACGAAAACACCCATGACTTAACAAAGAAAAATGAATGGAGTTAACGAGCCCGATGAAAACGGCAAAATTTCAAACCTCTTGGATCCAGATGCGGAAAAACAAACCTTCGGACGAAAGTCGCAAAATTGACTAAACCTTGGAACGAAAATGGCATTTTACTCTTATTTAATAATAATCCATCCTCTTATACTAAAGTCATTATCGCACCTTGAGCTGAAGACTCGGTGTTTACACTGATTGTCTTCCGGTTTCCTCGTTTTCCTTTCTTTGCCGAATGCTTTTTTGTTTCCTGACCCGGTTGAACATCTGAATCTTTCCCAGTATTTTCATTTGGCAACTTGTCTTCTTCACTCAATTGGGCATTTTGTATCACCGGTTGCTCCTTTACAGGCCTATGGTTCTCTTCCAATGACTTGCTCACTAAACTTGTAGTCAAGCCAACTTCTTTCTTTTGACCAGATGGTGCAGATGGAACAGCACCACTGTTAGGGTTATCAGCTGCAATTTTAAAAAAAAATGTTAGAAAGTATGCACCAATAAATTGTCAAGCAGCTTTTAAAATATAAAAATTAAAACCAAGGGAAGGTTAAAGGTTACATGTAACAGAAGTGTTAGGGCTTAAGGCCCGTAACTTAGGTGGTCTACCCCTCTTTCTTTTTGGAGCAACAGATGCAGTATCCCCTTCACTTCCCTTCTATGAGAACATGAAAAACATTACAACCATCAACTTCATATAAAATTTTCATATTAGTATAGAATGGGTTGGGATCATGCAAGAAGCACTATGCTAATTGAGAAACGTGAGAAGCATTCCGGACCATACATTTTTCTTAAGCAAAAATGCAAAAAAAAGTGCAATTTATTTTTTGGAAAAATCGGAGCTTTTTCTGTCAGGTTTTTGTTTCATATATACATATATGTATAGTTGATATATACACGTGTACATTGCCAATCTTTAACTATACATATATGTAGAGGAAGTGTATTGTACAATTGGCCTTAACGTACGAGCGTACGCGATGAGTATTCCGCACGTTATAAAACCTCAAAAACATAAATCCGCATGTTGGAATTTGTCCGAGTTTATGAACCGCATGTTGGAAGTGTCTGAGTTTGTGAAACCGCATGTTGGAAGCTTCCGAGTTTGTGAACCGCATGTTGGAATCTTCCGAGTTTGTGAAGTCCGCATGTTGGAACCGTCCGGTTTTGTGAAGTCCGCATGGTGAATCTTCCGGGTTTGTGAGTCTTCCGAGTTTATACGTTAGAATCCGCATGTTATAACCTCAAATCCTCATGTTATATGTTCATCGCGTACACACCGTAAGTTAAGGCCAATTGTACGTTAACTAACCCCCATTTATGTATATACGTGTTTAAAATTGAAACATAAGTATTGTACATCTATGTTTGATAATGTATATATATATGTACAAATGTGTATAAATGATTGTACATGTATGTATATAGAAAATTATGGTTCTAAAAAAAGTTGGCTTAGAAAATATGTGTGGTCTAGAATGCTTCTTGCGTTTCTCAATTACCATGTGTTTCTATTAGGATCCCTACCCAGTATAGAATTCCGTTTACTCTGCTAAAAATTGCAATTTTCTCACCTTCTCGGACATTGTTAATGGTGAAAATGGAACCGTGGGTTGCTGTTGCGTGTCACTTCCGTTAACATTTGGGGTCTTTTCAATGGAGAGCTTTTGAAGTATCTTCCCTTGTGATACTGTCATCCCATTACATTGCAAACCTATGACAACGGGAGTGGGAGAATCTTCGGTAATATCTTCTTTTTCCATGGTTCTTGTTTTGATGGAGTCAACTTCAGATCCTGAAATTGTTTTAACCTTGAGCACTTATATACAAGGCTTCTAGATAAGTTTTAAGTTTAAAACAATGATTCCATGAACCACACACCTTTGTCAGAAGCTTGCAGGCTCGTAAGCTCGTTGCTTAATCTCCCCCTCTTTCTTGAAGAATCCGTTGTTAGTTTCCTACGCTGCAGTTAAAGAAAAGTCAACATTGCCCCCAAAAACAGAATGAAAATATAAAGTAAAATGCCATTTTCGTCCCTGAGGTTTGGCTACTTTTGCGAATTTCGTCCAAAGGTTTGTTTTTCCGCATCAGGATCCGAAAGTTTGAAATTTTGCCAATTTCATCCAACTCATTAACTCCATTTATTTTTTAGCGTTAAGTCAGGGCTATTTTCGTCTTTTTAGACATTTTTGTGATGATTAAAGGGTTTGGGTGGGGATAAAGTCAACAGAGGTGGATCTTTATTCCTTATAGTGTTTTTTATTTTAATTAAAAAATGTCTAGAAAGACGGAAATGCCACGCATTTAACAGAGAAAAATGGATGGAGTTAACGAGTCGAATGAAAACGGCAAGATTTCAATCCTTTTTGGATCTAGATACGGAAAACAAACCTTTGGACGAAAGTCGCAAAACTGGCCAGCCAAACCTCAGGGACGAAAATGGCATTTTACTCAAAAAACAAATAAAACGACTATTTCCTTGTTAGGTAAGAAAGACATCCATATAAGACATTCAGCTCACCCCTTTCTTTCCATTTGCTTGGTCACTCATTCCAGTTTCTTCAGAGTCAAAGCCCTCAGATTGACCCATAGATGGACCGTTTGTTTTTTTACTTGGATCATCATCCTCAATTTCATCCTTCAGTTTCTTTGAAGACGGTGAACCCTTGCCATTGATATCAAGAACCTTCTGCTTTGTTCTCTTCATCGTTGATGTTGCAAGAGTGCATTCTTTGTCAATGTTAGGTGTTTTCTGCTTAATTTGCTCATCTATCAAGGAAGGAGTAGCTTTCACATCCGTGCCACCCTTCACAGAATTAAGATTTATATGAATACAACTTACAAAAAAGTAATGATCCGTGATAAGGCCATGAAACAGATCTTAAACTTAGAACATTAATATACCATTTAGCATCAAAACAAAAATAGTGTGCCTCTTTTTTTTCAGAAAGCAGTAAATGATGCCTTCTTACATTAAGAATAAACAAAACTATGATCTCCGTATACACAATTATACATGCGAACACACATACTTCATTTGAGACATACTATAGCGCTTCCTTTAATACACATTAGTAATTTATTTAAGGAAGGGTAACATGGGTAATTTACCCATTCCACTCTCTCATCCACTATTTTAGACCCACTGCCCCAAGGCCCCCAATTTTCCATTCCAAAATTGATGATATGTTTATTTCTATGGCATAGTTATCGATAGCGAATAGCGACAACGTATCTATATTCTACGTCGCGATAGCGATGAAATAGCGCTGGCTATTTCGTGTTTAGCGATAAGATAGTTAAAAATTTAAGAAATAAAAATAAGCTATCTATATAATTTTTTTATATATATAATGTTTATTTTATAACTTTTTATGTATAAAAATATAAGTTTAAGGACCAAATGTAAGCTAGTGAAAATAGGGGGGGTTAAATGTTAAAATACACAAACTAATTTTACACTTTTTGTGTAAATTTTATAAGTTTTAGGGAGTAAATGTAACTTAATGAAAGATAGAAGGGTTAAAAGTTATAATCCATAAACTTATTTAGCCCTAAAAAGGCTCCAACGTAATAAAAACGCAGCCGCTCTTCTTCTTCCTAAGTTTCCAGCAAGTTTCCGGCAGAAATTGCAGGTTTTTGGCCGGAATTCATAGTTTATAAAACCCTAAAGCCTAAAACAAGCTAAAAACCCAGCCACTCTGTTACATACCAAATAGGAGAACACAACCCAAAAGACTAGTCTGGTGGGTGAGAGAGCCCATTTAGTATATAAACCCCACATCAGTTGCCCATACAACCGATGTGGGACAAGTCCCATACCTTGCAATGGTATTAGTTTATAACAATCGACCCTCCTTAAGGGCAAACGTCCTCGTTGGTCACGGCTGGCTCTTTCCAGGCCACCACTCCGAGCCTTGTTGGTCACGACCACGTTGGTCACGGCTGGCTCTCTCCAGGCCACCACTCCGTGGGCCACCACTCCGAGTTCTGGCTCTGATACCAATTTTACATACCAAACGAGAGAACACAACCCAAAAGACTAGTCTGGTGGGTGAGAGAGCCCATTTAGTATATAAACCCCACATCGGTTGCATGATGTGGGACAAGTCCCATACCTTGCAATGGTATTAGTCCATAACACGCTCTCTTCTTCATCTTCTTCTTCTTCTTCTTCTTCCTGCTTTCCAGCAGAAAGCATCACCGAAATCGGAATTTTTCGCCGGAAATCGCCACCGGAGTCGCTATCTGCTCGCTATATGGTTGATATGCACCTTGTAGCGGAGGTTGGCCGCCACGCCACGCTTTTCGCTATAGAGTCCGCTATGGACGCTATTGATAACTATGTTCTATGGGATTGGGATATAAAATGATATAATTAATAGAATACTATATTGTATTATATTCATATTATATCATCACTATGTTGTCAAAGACGCAAGGCGCAGGCGAGGCGCATCGGCCTCGCCCGGAGCCTAGGCGCAAGGCGCAAAAAAAGCGTGGGCTTTTTTAAGAAAAGCGCACATAGAGAAAAAAATATAAAGAATATGTTATGCTTTGAAAATAAATAAGATTCCACATATAAAATTAAAAAAAAAAAAACTATTATACATGCCATTTAAGATCATGTAGCTAATAGTTAGTAGCAAAAGTTTAGCAACACCTTTAACTGCATGTGCTTCTAGCTCAATTTTAAACTTGAATTTGTTCTGTTTTACCTTTTTTCCCTGCGCCTCAACCATGTTTTTTGCGCCTAGTCGCGCGCTTTTTGCGCCTCAGAACCGTTTTTTCAAAAAAAAACCCATTTTTGCGCCTAGGCTCCCACCAGGCGCTGTAGGTGCGCCTCGCTGCGCCCGGGCGCCTAGGCGCGCGCTTTTTGCGCTTTTGACAACATAGTATCATCATGCCATATCGTTTTATATAGTATGACATGATATTATATATCATATCTTATAGTATTAGATTTTTCCATTAAATAACATTACATTACACCACCTCACACAATGACACAACATACAATACAATAATAATATAATATTAAAGTAAAGTTGGTTGTAGAGGTGTAAACGAACCGAACGTTCACTGAATTGTTCGGCAGGAAGTTCGTTTATTTATGTGTGTGTATAAGGATGGTTCATTTCGAAAACTGATTTATGCGAGAAGAGGAAAAACAAAATAAATAGTTCATTTTTTTCTATCCTAAAAAATTTAAATATACAAAAATATACTTTTGTTGATGATTGCTCTTGTGTTATTTGTATTTATATAATGAAAAAAACATTAAGAAGTCAACAACAAATTTTTGTCTTACGTGAATCTCTTCCATCACAATTGGCACCTCTCGCGCCGGTTTTCATAACCCAAGTGCCTCACACCTTTTAAAAAACCAAGCAACTAAGTAACTAACATGATATGCCCATATTTAACCACCCAACACAATTGAGAAACTATGTATCAACTTAACTCACTTAGGCTTACTCAACTCAACCTCCGCCAACACAATTAATTCAAGTTCAATTACCAAAGGCACGTTTAAAGAGTCAGTAAACAAGTTTACTTGCTCAGATAAGACTAGATTCTTAATCTTTGGGTGTATGTGCACATGTGTGTATTCACATTTTATTGCATTTAGTACACATTTTGAAGTATATATATTGTCCTTAAAGCTAATACATACATCTTTAAGAACTTTTTAGGCCATTCCACATGATCTTCTATCAACAAAGATGCGTTTACTTAATTCATAGCCAAGTAGTCAACAACCAGATAGAGTGGTATACGCGCATATGTATATAATGAAATGAATACCTGGGAAGTGTTGAACCATTGGCCACCTTTCCATTCCATATGTGGCCTCACTCTTGAGTAAATAAACTCTCTTTCCTTTTTAGTATGCTTAAAGAACACATTATACCTATTGTCAGGAAGTTCTTTTGTAATCACTCCACTCCACCATCCAAAATCATAATAAGCATCCACCTTTTCCGACAAAGCAAAATTCTTAGCTCTCAAATGAGGTGGTGAGGGTCGAATATGAAGGTAATCTACTGTAACTTTATGAAGAATCGCTTCATCACCAGTTCCCCGCTGCTGATACTCAACTAGAAAAGTATTGTTGTCCGAATTTTTCAGTATTGTTGCAGGAACCCAACAATCACGCAAACTTTCTCTCTCAAAAGACACTTCTACTTTTTTGCCTACAGTGAACATCACTCCTTCTGTTCCCTTCCAAAAATTTTGCACAAAAACGAAATCAGTAGCACACATACATAAATTAACAATTTAACATCACCAAATAAACAGCGAATAGACACCCAAGTTAAAACATTATCACACCAAGATCAAACTGAGAGCACTTATATAATAAACAATGAAACCTAAACTGAACGTGATAACTCGATCAACGACCCTGTTCATCATAGCAGAGTTGAGGGCACATTAGTACTGTACAGTAAAAAAACCAAAGAACCCCCAAAACTGGAACTTACCTAAAGGGAGCAATAAACCCTAGAATACATATAGCACTAGGGATGAGCAATAGGTACTGGGTACCAAAAAATACCGATACCGAACTGTACCGATCGAATTTCAGTACCGATTCAGTACCCATTTTTGGTGATTTTCGGACCGGTACTTTCAGTACCGATTTGGTACCGAGCTCATCCCTATAGAGCACTCATAATAAACAAGAAATCCTAAACTTAACGCAATCACTCAATCGACGACTCAGTTCATCATAGCAGGGTACATTACTTACTGTACAGTGACGAAACCAAAAAGACCCCAAAACTAGAACTTGCCTAAAGAGCAATATACCCTAGAACACAAAGAGCACTCATAAGAAACAATAAATATTAAACTTAATGTGATCGCTTAATCATCAACTACGTTCATCATAGCTGGGGTACATTACTTACTAAATAGTCAAGAAACTAAAGAACTCCCAAAAGGCGAAAACTGGATCTTACCTAAAGAGCAACAAACCCTAGAATACATGGAGCACTCATAATGAACAATAAATCCTAAACTTAATGTGCTCTCGTTCTCGGTTCACCGTATCATGGTACATTACTTAATGGACAGTGAAGAAACAAAAATGAACCCAGATTTGGAATTAATCTAAAGAGCAACAAACCCTAGAATACATAAAAAGTGCATTTATAGTAATTCGAAGATTATAACTAATGCAAATTAATGAAAGTATAAATAAGTGAAAGCGTAAACCTGCTTCTGTGGTTGGAACCATCTTCCACCGACCCATTTTCGATGGATCCGTAACTCAGAACAGCGAAACTGAGCCTGATCGGGAGGGTTTTGGAACGTAACAACGAAATTATCGGCGTCAATTACGGTCGTAATAACGCCGGTCCACCAACCGTCTCTATAAAAGGCGTCAACGACGTCGTTTAGCTGGAAATTGGGGGGATTGTTGGTGTCCGGAACAGGTGAAGGTCTGACGTAAGAGATGTTAGCGTATTCTCGCAAGCGAGTTGTGGAATTGGTTTCGGAGAGGTTGTGGTATTCGACGTAGACTAATTGGTTGCGAGTGGTGGGAGGAGGGTGGAGGACAGTGGCGGAGTACCAGGTGCCGTTGATGGAGTCTTCGTCGGAGTTGATTTCAACGTGAGAGCCTTTGGTTAGGAAGGAGAGGGAGGTGGTGGTGGTGGTGTCAGCCATGGTGGTTGTTGCTCCCCATTTCAGGTTTCTGAAACCCTAGGTAGGGAGGGGCAAAGGGGAGTGAGGATGGTGGTTAATGGTTGTGGAATTTGCTTTTTGAAAGTCATGAGAAGTATCTTGAGTACGGTTTCCAAGGATACAATTTGACCCTAATCAACCGATTTTATCGAGAAATATTACTTTTTTTTAGGTTAAAAGATTGATAGCGAGATCTCAAATCAACTGATTGGTCTTATGATATAGTCTCGAAGGGACATGATTTGGTTCGTGATGGCGCGTCTCTCAAAGTGAGTATAGGTGGTTGTGAGAAGTAGGTTAGACTTATTAGGGTAGATTGTCGTTAAATGAGAGTTTTTGAAAGTTATTATTTTAAGCTAGGAAATCACGAAACATCATTTTTTTTGGATTTTTGTATATAAAATTGATAGAATAAAGTACGATCTTCCAACAAAGATAGATATAGCATATGGCTTCGGTAGAGGGAGTACAAACGGCAAAAGGCGGAACAAGAGGAGTTGCAACAAATAAAGGACGTCATACTTATCATGAATTTAAGTGGAGACAAAGAAGTGATGCAACAGCGAGACGGAAAGTAAAAAAGTCATTTCCCAGCAGCTTCGATATAGGCTACCTTTTGATTTCTACTCTGTGGACTCTAATAACTATTTAGTGACTTACCTTCTGATTTTCACTATTTAGTGAATAACCATTTGATTTCCTCTATTTAGTTTTAGGAAAAATTACACTTTTCGTCCTTTATGTTTGTACCTAGTTGCAATGGATGACCTTTACCTTTAATATTTACAGCCACAGTCCTTTTTTTTGAAAACATGTTACAGCTTTCGTCCTTTGCCTCAAACCCAGTTAAAAAAGTTGGTTAAGTTACATCACGTGCACAGCACGTGAGGGCATTTATGTCCATTTATGTCTTCCAGCTACCCACCATTTAAAAGCCCCAATATCTCCCCCAAATCCCTAATTAGGGTTTCTTCCCCATTGTTACAGCTCCCAGCTCCCATACCTGCAACTCTCACTACGGCGCGACTGACCCAAAATTAGGGTTTGGATCTTAAATCATCTGCTCATAAACGAAGATGGTGCTATGCGATTGTGGAAGAGAAGCTGTTATCCTCACCTCTTGGACAGATAGGAACCCAGGTCGCCGTTTTTATGGGTGTCCTGATCAAGGATCGACATGTCGATTCATAGGATGGGTAGATCAGTCCAATTGCCATTCATGTGTGAACATCATCCCAGGTCTGCTACGAAACAGAAACATGTTAGAGGAGAAGGTGAAAGAACTTAAATCTGAGACAATGAAGCTAAAAAAGATGTTGATTTTGAGTTGGGTATGCTTCATCGTGTATTTGTCCATGTAATGCAAAGCAGTCTAGATTTAATGTGGTAGTCTTGATGTAATGTAGGTTAAAGCAAGTAGTTTTTGTATGAAATGTGATATGTAAGTAGTTTTGATGTAATGCAGTACCTTTTGTATGAATATAATGAATGTAATGCAGTACCTTTGGCTTCGGCAAATGATATTGTCTTTCTTTTGACCCATAACCTGTTTTGACAGTCTCTATATTGACCTAAAACCTGTTTGGACATAACCAGTTTGGTAAGCAGCACATAATTGACCTGTTTCGACAGTCTCTATTTTGACCCATAACCTGTTTGGCCATAACATGTTTGGCAAACAGCACATAACCTATTTAGACACATTCAATGGCTGCAAACTGCAAACAAACAAGACAAATGACCCATTCAACTGCTGTAGACAGCAAACACAATGCAACTGCTGTTTTGACCCATTCAAGTGTTGTAGACATCAAACACAATGCAAATTGCAAACAAAAACTGCCACATTGGCATAGATAACCAAGTTATAAAAGACATGTCTTAAACATGTTCCAAACATCTAGAGTTAATACATATCCCATAAAGTACTAAGTTAGACCTTAACAAACCAAAAGTCAAAGACCATAACAAACCAAAAGTCAAAAGTTAAACCCCTGCCAACAGATCTAGTCCTTCCTTTTTTCACCTTGCCCCTTGCAAGTCCTTTGATTGTGTCCGGTGTTCCCACATTTTCCACATACACCCTTCATATTCTTCTTTGATAACCTGCCCTTCTTCTTGCTTGAGCCTTCATCCTCCATCTCCACGGCTGACCTTTTCCTAACCTTCTTTGGCCTACCCACTTGTTTGTGATGTTTTGGTGGTGTTATCTTGATAGGAACATCACTCTTCGGCCATAGAGCTTTGCCATTTATAGGGTTTATCTTGAAAGCATACACCTCTTTCCACCTGCCTATTGTGTAGACTGGATCAAACCAGCTTTCCAAAGCACCAACTCTTTGACCATTAGAAGCCATGAACCATATTGCAGCCACTGCATGTCTGCAGGGCATGCCTGTCACAATCATGAACAATCAGTCACAAAACAGTTAATAATGATAAAAGTCAGTCACAAACAATTAATAATATACCTGTGATTTCCCAGCCTCTACAAGCACAAGTCTTTTTGGCCAAGTCCACTACCCTTGTGTGTCCAGGTTTACCACTCACCCCATACAGATCCCCTCCATTCCACTGCACATGATAAAAGGCTGCATCTTTCTTAATTGTCTGAAGTTGTTCTTGTGCCCAAGGTGTAATAAGACCTTCAGTCCTTTCTATAGCCCTCAACACTGTCACAATCCTCCTCATTAGGTACTCCCTGATATACTCCAAAGCAGCAATGATAGGCTTGTCCCTCCCTTCTAGTATTTTGCCATTGAAGGTTTCACACATGTTATTGAGTAGCATGTCACTTAATGCCCTACCTGTTCATTGGTTTTTATCATTAGTCAAGTGTATACCAGTTAAGACCAAGTGAGAAATGGGAACACAATGGACATACCAGAGAAATGGGACCTTGTCCAGTGAAGAGGGGGGATTTTAGACAGCCACAAGTGAGCTTTTTTGTTAAAAGCTTTCAATTCCTCCATGGAAGTTTGAAACTCAGGAATTGTTGTTTCCTTTGCACATTTCCACAATAAATCTTTGTATTGTCTACCTTTAAAGCTTCCTTTCATATTCTCATGAATATGTCTGAGACAATATCTGTGCTCAGCTAATGGAAACAACTTGGAAACTGCAGGTAGCAGGCCCTTTACCTTTGCCTTTGTCCACAGCAGGCCCTTTACCTTTGCCTTTATCCACAACAGGCCCTTTACCTTTGCCTTTGTCCACAACAGCCCCTTTGCCCTTTGCTCCCTTTACTTGACTTTCAATATGAACTCCACTATCATCTACATCAAATTGAGGTAACTTACCATGACACACTGCCCTCACCCTAGTGCTATCATCCTTAACAATAACAATGTGCCTTCTTGTCTCAACTGAATGAACCTTTATGAGCTTCTTTGCCTCTTCCTTAGTTCCAAACACTTGTCCCAAATAAAAGTTGACTCTATTCTCATTTCTCCTCCTTTGTTGATGTATTTGTCTCTTCCTAGTGCTTGTTTGATTGTTATCAGACTCTGACCCACTTGGGAATGCTTCATTGTCTAAGATTTCATCTTCTATATCTTCATCTTGATGAATAACAGTGTCATTTACTTCCATGTCAACATTCATAGTGTAGTCCCTCATATCTACATCATGATCTGGCATGCAATTGTTTTCATCAACCACAAAGTCACTGTCACTATCCTCCTCTTCAGTGCTTGTTTCATTTTCAGGACCCTCTTCATCTAAATCAATCCCCTCAATGTCAACTGGTGCATTATCATACAAGAACATGTCCACATGTTCTTCCTGCACACTCACACCTTCCTGCTCATTCACACTCACACCTCCCTGCTCATTCACACTCAAACCTTCCTGATCATTCACACTCAAACCTTCCTGATCATTCACATTTACACCTCCCTGCTCATTCACACTCAAACCTCCCTGCTCATTCACACTCAAACCTGCCTGATCATTCACACTCAAACCTCCCTGCTCATCTAACTGCAACCTTCTTGTTACAGTTAGTTTTGAAGGCACTATTGCATAAGGGCCAGGCTCATCAATTTCTTCAATTGTAATGCCCTTTTTGTGGCTTCATAGGTGACTGAAAGAAGTCCTTAATAATGTCTAAACCATGTAACGTAAACACATTGATAATCTTATGAACTTCTACATACCTAGACAAGTTCAAAATATCTTGGTCACTACTTAAATATTCAATACCATTATCTAAATCCTTTTCAGGGTTTTGGAAAAAATAGTATATATGATCAGTAACAGAATAACCCAGCTCATCCATCATATCTGAAATCTCGTGAACAGAAAACATATCAACGTCGATCATGTCAACAAAATTGACCTTACCACCTTCGTAAACCCGACCAGGACTCTTGGTTAACCTACCACCATGATGTAACCTAATACTGAATAGATGAGGCATTCCAACTGCAAATTTCAAATTTTTACTAGTTAGAAACATACACATTACAATAGGTTGTCTTGAATCATTCAAAAAGATCAGAATTTAGGTTAGAGCTAAACTTACCATACAACTGAACAACTTCATCTCCATCCATGGTCTCTCGTATAAACCACGTTGGTGGTACTGGTTCTTGATTCATCGTCATGACCGTACAAGTAAAATTTCTTGCTGAAGAAGATGATCGAGCAGAGCAGCAGATGAATTTGGGGATGTTATGCCATTTCGAAGACCTAGGGGAGAGAATCAGGAGTGAACTGATAAATGAGGGATTTGGGGGAGATATTGGGGCTTTTAAATGGTGGGTAGCTGGAAGACATAAATGGACATAAATGCCCTCACATGTTGTGCACGTGATGTAACTTAACCAACTTTTTTAACTGGGTTTGAGGCAAAGGACGAAAGCTGTAACATGTTTTCAAAAAAAAGGACTGTGGCTGTAAATATTAAAGGTAAAGGTCATCCATTGCAACTAGGTACAAACATAAAGGACGAAAAGTGTAATTTTTCCTTAGTTTTATTAACTTACAAGAAGTGATTCATGAAGATATGTTGAACTCAAGGGAGAGACTAGAGAAACGCCTACTACGTTACTAATCAACCCCTATTAATTTGATGTTATACACCTGTATAGGGGTGTACGATTTGATGGTATACGTCCATATAGGTCATGTATACGTCCGTAGAGAAGCAGCCAAGGGCATGGTCATACGACAGTATAGGTGTTTTAAGAAAGCTTAATACCACATAAATTTGATTAGCATCCAACACAATTCAAATTCCTACCCTACACCCAAGCATACATTTCCCAGAAAGGTGTTTCAAAACCAAGTGTTATGTGATGATGTTAACTCGTATTTACAATACATCGCATCATATCATATCTTGCATTTGGCAACTTCAAGAACACAAAAACTACAGAGCATCTCCACTGTAGAATGTCAATGTCTGCAATCTCCATGCTTCCTTGTACCACAACTTTGACCAGATTAAATCGCATGAAGATGAACAAGACAATTGATGCAGGTTTCCATTTTCTTGATGACCAATAAGCTGTCAGAATCAATCCCGTAAGTGTCATTATATCTGGATAAGAAGATTCTAATGTGCTTATTGATTATAAACAGTATGGCATACCTGCCATATTAACTATCTGTAGCCTTCAATTTTCGAGGCCTTTTGTTAGAGTTAGCTGGTGAAGATGGAGCTTCTCTTCCCGGACCCTTTATTCACCCAAAGAACACAACCGTTAAAAATTGTTGACCGTAAAAAAAACTAATTAATAGAATAATATGGAGATATAAGCAGATCGAAGGCTCGAAGCCTAAAGGGAGCATGCTCCATACCTTGCGTTTTTGGTCCCTTTTGCCAACTCTTTCTGTTGATATTGCTGGAAAAAATGAAGATAAAACGAACAAAATAATTAGAAAAAATTAAGAAAAGAAAAGAAAAATTAAACCACAAGTACAAGTCCAATCAAACTAATTACCTCCAAAGCTTACTGAGTCGGGGACGAATGTACGGTCCTGATCAATACCACGCTGTAAACGCTGTCAGGTCGCACCAAAAGAAATCATATGGAAACATAAAACATAAACAGAGATAATTACATTAAATAAAAAAATTTAATACAACAAAAACAGTTCACATTCGTCTTTTATAGGGCTTAGTAACCTTTGGTGTGTCTGGTGTTTCAGTATATGAACTTTCACGATAAGACGAACCCTCTTCCTTATTTTGCAACTAAAAAGCAAAAAACTAATTTAGTAAGTCAAAAGGAAAATAAACGGAGGGTAATTAAAGAAACAAACATAAAACAAAACAGTACCAGTTTCTGAAGATTTAAAAGGGTCAGTATCTCTTTCCGCAATTCCAGATGCTCTGCACAAACAGCTTTAGTAGGGACTTTGGGTTTCAGATTCACCTGTACAAGTGGCAAATTTGTAATTTACTGTAACCACACCTGATTTCTCAGAGTATTTATGGGCTATAATATATCTTTAAAATAATTGTTAAGAAAGACTAAGAATATAAAAATCTTCCATCTACGAACGTATAGAAGATAATAGGAAACCTTAAGCTCTTGTAAAAATTGTTCAACGCGTTTAATAGTTCGCAGTCCTGCTGATGAGCTGGCAGCTTGCACCATTTTATCCAGTGCGTACGTTCTCAAGTACACCCGCATCTACATACAAGATAAATCAGTAATGTAAAATTACTTTCCTCCAATAAATTACATAAAAATGCATGAAACAGCCAAACAGCTAATGACTAGATGACGGATGACCTATAGCCACATATATGTTTTCTAAAGTGCCCAACTTAAAACGCTAAAAAGAAAAAAGTGACCAGACAACTATTTTAAGAGAATAATGATACCGCGCGAAGGGAGGCTGCAGCAGCAGCAGCATTCTCTGCCATCGACATCAAAGGAGCAACACCTGAAGTAGCCTGAATATTAGAGGGTGATGCAGTGTCAACAAGAGCAGTAGTTTTCTCCATGCGTTCTGGGCTAGCATTTGATGCGACCGCCAACTCAGCATCCTGAGCAGCCTGAAAAAACCAGACATGAGGCACATATGTGTGTAAAGACAAGAGTAAAGTAGGAAAGAAATCTAATATGAAACTTGCCTTTGCAGCCATACGAGACTCCATTATTTTCTTAGCTTCAGAAAGAACCTGAAAACAAAAGAATTAACAGAATAAAATATATATATTTCCATAAAAATATTTAAAAAGCCCTTGATTAGTTACCTCAGCATCTTTACGCTCTTGATGCTTTGTCTGAGAGAGAACCATGGACAATGCACGCTTACGCTCAATCTCTTGAGAGATGTTGTATGGTTCCTACATCAAAGAGTATCAAAGAGTAACATTAATCATTTTCTAAAAGCCAAATGTTAAGGTAAACATAATACAGGAAAATAAAGGTGCATATGTTACTTTAACAAGAGGGTGACTAGAAACATCAGCAGGAGATGGAGCCCTTGCAATTAATATTGCCCGAGAAACTGCAATGGATAAAGAAGAACAATAATTAAAGTTATAACAAAGAACAATTAGTCATTTGTAGCTTTTAGTAATGGAAGAGGTGTCATAACATTAGTAAAAGAATATGAACTAAATTACCACTATAGTAGCGATTCTTTAGTTCCTCCACTGATCGAGATGAAGAAAATCTATCAGTAATTACAACGAACCGGAGATCGAAACGTTCACATAAATCGAAGAGTTCATCCGTCTCTTCTTTAGTCCATGACTGGCAAATAAATAAAACAATGCTAGTGACATACATTCCACCAATGTTGACTTGTCTAAATCTTCTTTTAAAATTTTAAAACTTGCTTTTGTCAATAACAATAACAACTAGAACTTTTATGGTTTATTCCCAGGCAAAAAATGTTGTTTGGCTGAAATAGAAATTTAACCAGGCTACGTTTAAGCAATTAACTCAATGACAAAGTGCAAAAAAATTCCGGACCCCTTATTGCTCATAAGACAGGAGAGGAGAGACTGAAAAATAATCCATAACAAAAATATCGTAACATATTTGACACTCACAGGATCTGTCAAATGCTTCTCATACTCCTCATCTGTGTACTTGATCACATCAACAGACTGCATCATTTCAAGTCAAAGTCAACATGACGTCCCTCTATAGTATACACACACACACACACATGCATATTATATATTAATTTTGCAATTACAACTACCACTAACACAGATATAGTTGAAAATCATCCCCGTATGAACACAAAGGATATAAGTTACTACAATGCAAGTAACTGAACTCAATGGCTGACAAGCTACAGGATTTTCTGGCACATGTAGCTGTTGTAAAGAGAAAGATGGCATGTACCTTGTTGTACTTTGCAAAGGAGTAATCTCCAGTTGGTGGAGCTCCATTTACAACTCTGACCTATAAAAGTTTAAAAGCGTAACATGTTACGAAATACATCTAGCCTTTCCCTTCAAAAGGTTATCAAGAAAAAAAAAAACATAATACAATAACAATATACCCAGTGGTACAGCTTCAAGTCATCTTTCCGAGCAGAATTTGTGAAAGAAAGCCATTCCCATGTTATCTGAAGAAAAAAAAACAAAATTGTCAACAAATAAAATGTGAAATGCAAAACACGAATAAGCAGCTAGTGTAATAGTCCATATTAAAAGGTAGCAAAGATTAATAAATACATGTGTTGATAGAAAGCAGACTTGGGCAAGTTATTGACTTTTACACTAGATGGGAGTACAGGACTCATATTTTGCAAATTTGAACATACAAGGTTCTAATTATTGACAGATATGTGTGGCTATCGTGTCGGGTTGACAGGTTCAGTTGAATGGGTAAAAAACATCAACCCAAATCCAATCAAACTTACCTGTGTAACCCATTTATCCGAATGAGTCAAGCGGGTTGACAGATTGTAAATGAGACATGTAATAAATGGTTTAGTGGACTGTAAACATACTGTAACAAAGGGATAAAACTGGAAGCCTATGTAATCTTTTATATATATATATATAATTATAGTTTTAAACAGATTGCTTGGTACGAGTTAAACGAGGCAACCCAAACACCCAAAACCTGATTATTTTCATGTCGCGTGTCAGGTCTGTGTAGGGCTGTAAACGAACCGAACGAACACGAACAAAGGAATGAACATGTTCATGAACGGACCACGAACGCTTACCGAACGAGATTTCTTGTTCGTGCATTAAGGAGATGAACATGTTCATGAACTGTTCACGAACACTTACCGAACGTAGACGAACGCAAGCGAACCCAAATAAATGTTCATGAACACAAACGAACATTATATATTCATTTAAAAATACAATCTGCATTTTTCATTAGAAATAACCAAAAGTAAATAGACACTTAACATAACTAACAAAAACTTAGGAAGTTTGTCAAGCTTTAACACAAACTAGAATTAAAATGATCAAATGAGGGACGTTGGTGGATGCGGATAACACAACTATGGTTTCAAATTTTAAAAACTAAAGCCAATATAATAAAAATAAAACATAAAAAGACCTTCAAATAAATAAACACACCACCGAGCGTTCACGAACATAAACGAACAAACGGAGCCTCTATTCATGTTCGTTTGTTTAACTTATCGAACGAAATTTCTTGTCCGTGTTTGTTCATCTATTAAAATAACGAACTTCCCGCCGAACGGTTCACGAACTGTTCGCTAAACGTTCAGTTCGTTTACAGCCCTAGGTGTGTGTAATGTTACAGGTCTTGTCATTCCAGTAAACTTACAGTTATAACTTATAACAGTATAAACTAATTAAACAGCTTGAAAAAGAAACATTATTATGACCTAACCTTCTCATTTTCAGGTTGATGACGCTTCTTCAACAGATTAACATCAACAGAAGGCATAAGAGGTGCCACACCACCTGTAAGCGCATAAACCTGCAACCAAAAGTATGTTTGAAGAAATCAAACAAATTATATATGCGATGTATGTATAAGTACAAACCTCACGCGAGATGCCATCGGGTTTTCTTTGAGAATCTTTTTGTGGTCTAGATTTCTTTTCCTGTGGTATAGGCAGTGAAATTTTTGGGAGCCCTAGAATGTCTTTAGCGTCCATTATCGAATCGAAGTTAGGGTTTTAATGGGATTTGTTTGCGAAGAAGACTATCAACACATGAATGAATGCGTCTGGAACTAATTCAGTAAGGATGCGAAAAAACTAGGGCTTGAATTCGATGTAAAGTTGGATGTGCTGACTCAAAACAAACTTATACATTTAATTTCACATGTATAATAAACTTATAATATTTAGTAACCCAAGCTTTAGATATCCGAACCCGAATCCGAAATCCGATTAGTAACCCAACCTTTAAAATATTTTTTTATTAAATATATATTTTTATGCTTATTATTTATCCATAAACGTGTTAGAAATAATTATAATTAATATTTTCATTTGAAATCGATTTGTTTTAAAAGCAAAATAAATAACAATAATATAAGAAATCTTTTAATAAAAAAACACACATACATTCATCAAAGATCAGTACATGTAAAAAACAAAGATAATGTATTTTTATAAAAAAAAAAGTTAATTAAAAAATATATTTTTTGAAGGAATTCGGTTTTTGATAAAATTTATATCGATATGTTCACAAAAAAAAAAGTTAAACAACATTGTGTTTTCAGATTTTTTTTAATAATTAAATATTGTTATTAAAGAAAATCATGTTTTAGGTAGAATTAATTGTTATACAACAAAAATGAAAAACATAATAAAAATCTAACCATACATTTGCCAACAAGTGTAAAATTATTAAATAATTCACAACCAAAGTTGCACCATCACCCAGGTCGTGAAAATTAAATGCATTTTTTATTTTTATTTTTATTTTTCACTTTTTGAGCAAACAACCCACCAATTGGTCACCGATGAATGTAGACTTACGCATTCGTACATTTAAAAATCAAATGGTTTCATATATATTTATTTATGCAAAAAAAAAAAACAATCTCAACTTGGTCTGTAGCTTGACTCGAGTTACTCATGTGTTTAAACGAGTTAAATGGATTGACGAATTATTATATTCTAATTGTGTTGTTTCTTCCATACATCCACATCTCATCAATGTTGTTGCCTTACCATCGTCTCGATTACACTCGCATCATTGATTCATTGTCACACTACAAATCCCTCCACTCTACCATTGCATTATTCACCATGGCCATCCATATAAAGCTAAAAAATGTTGTGTTAAACAAGATACAACACGTTTAACATGATTATTGAACTTGCACACGACACGTTTAATACGACTATTGAACCTGAACATGAAACATTTTTAATTAAAAGTGTCATTCACTCCAAGTCTTCAATAACATCAACATGTTTAATAAGCGGGGTTACATGACACGTTTAACACGGTAAATACAATAACATGAATGACCAAACCCGACCCGTTAAACACGATTAAATATAAGCAATTCAATAACACGGATGACATCACATGTCTAACACATTTTTTTGGCATGACACCCTCAACATGGTTAAAATAATAATAAGAAAAATAACACGATAAAATAAAAGTTACCGAAAATTACAATCCATAAAATTCTTAAAGAACAACTAAAAGAAAATTCCATAATACTACATTGTTTAGATAAACGGATCTTAAACGTGTTGTGTCAGCATGTTAACTTATTTCACACACGAATCACATGATTACTTAAATGGGTTACGTGTGTCATACCCGTTTAGCTTCGTGTTGTGCATGTCATATTATTGGCCGTGTCATAAACATTCATAACTTGTTTCTACTTTTATTTTATTTTTTTCTCTTCAGTTTAGGGCTCATAGTCTTTTATTTATTATTTGGTGTGGTAAATATTCATGGTAATGGTAGTTATGGATACACAGATGTTAAAAACTGCTGCGGTAGTGGATAATTATATCAATGACTGGACACTCAAGACTTCATCAATCAAGCCACAAGGTTTATTGGAAAGATGGTCCATGGTTGTCCAACTCTTTTAAATAGAGTTAACTAAGACCAATTCATTTGCTTGCACAAAAATATTATTTATTTATTTAATTACGATGTCTTAGCTCGGTTAACTTGCAAGGCTTGACCAATATAAGAATTATCTTTTATCTATTAAGCATGTGTTCATACAATGTGTGCTTGCTTTATTATGATGATGGATGCCAATATCTAATAAACACACAAACATCCACTTGTACTTTCATATTACACTTATATAAACTAGATCCAAAACTGGTGCTCATCCACATGTTCACACACCTTGTGTCTTGTTTAAAAAAAAATACCAACTTTTGTTTATAATTCCTATAATTATGGTTACTCCACATGTTCTTTTTCATGTTCACAAACCTTTAAATATATATATAAGACATAGTAGATAGATCAAGTGAAAACTAATAGATATGAAAAGGGTAATTCTGTTATTATCATGGGTTTGGATGCTTGTTGGTATCTCAACATCCAGACCTCTAATTATTAACTTCGGTGATTCAAATTCCGACACAGGAGGTGTGCTGGCCGGTGCAGGTCTTCCCATTGGCCTTCCACATGGCATTACATTCTTTCACAGAGGCACGGGCCGCTTTGGCGATGGCAGACTCATCATTGACTTTTTCTGTTAGTCAACTCTCTCTTCCCTCCATTTCTTGTTGTTTTTTCATACATTTCAACCTGTTAACTTTAGTCAATGTTTGAAACAGGTGAACAATTAAATCTGAGTTATTTGAGCCCATATTTGGAATCACTAGCACCAAATTTCACAAGTGGAGTAAATTTTGCGGTAGCTGGAGCCATGACTCTACCGCAGTTTGTTCCTTTTCAGCTTGATGTTCAAGTTCGCCAATTCGTCCATTTTAAGAATCGTTCACTTGAACTACTCTCCCTCGGTATGTTCATATTCGCTTACCTGCAAAATTATCATTTTTTCAGCTTATTAGACTAGTTATGTAACCTGCATATAACCAGTGGCGGAGTCAGAAATTTTTTCTTATGGTGTCATTTTTTATGGATACCCCGGTTTATAGTAACCCGGAGTCGAACTTTTTTGGATCGGTTCGGATCTATTCGGGTCAAATCACATGATAAAAGCAAATATCACAGTAAAAGTAAAATGTCATTGAATTAAAACACATAATAAAATTACAAAGTCATTTGAAATATATAATAAAATGCATTTAATAGTTGCTCTGTACTCATTTTCATGTTTTGAAAACGATTCATAATGTTTTCAATGACAACTTGAAAAAAAAAGAACCTCTTTTTCATTAAAACAAGTGCACACATCATTCAAGTGATCATCAAACATCCTGTTAGGTTAAACAATTGAAACAAAACTAATTAGACATGCGGCTATAATGCTTATTGGATTAGAAAAAATAAAAATTAAGCATGGACCTTTAATGATTTAAAGTATACTAATTAAATTCAAGTAACTGGGCTTAATTTTTGAAATATAAATTTGTTTATTATATAATTGTTTTAGAAGAAAACAAAACAATGGAATCGTTTGTAAAAACACAATGGTGTCGCTCGTAAAAAAACAATGGTGTCGCTTGAATTTTCCCAATTATACGTTGTATTTGCTACACAAAATTCAATGGTGTCGGACGACACCGTTGTTCAAAGTGTGGCTCCGCCACTGCATATAACCGTATTATACACATATTAAATGTACAACCTTGTTACTGGTTTAACTATATCAATAGTTGAGTAAAGTACACTGATGGTCCCTGTGGTTGACCAAAATTTTGGATTTGGTCCCTAGCTTTCCAAAAGTGTACGGATGGTCCTTGTGGTTTGCACTTTGTAACACATTTAACCCCTAACTTGGACATGTTAAAACCTTTAGATTTGTTAGCTGGGGACTAAATCCGTTACAAAATGAAAACCACAGGGACCATCCGTGTACTTTTGTAAAGCTAGGGACCAAATCCAAAATTTTGGTTAAACACAGGGCCTCCATGTACCAACAGTTATGAGAACTTAAACAATGTTTAAATAAACTGCAGGTTCTGGGAACTTCATCAATGAAAATGGATTTCGTAGCGCGCTTTACATGATAGATATCGGACAAAATGATCTGCTGGTTGCATTGTATGCAGCAAATCTTACTTATGCACCAGTTGCAGCCAAAATTCCATCTTTTATAACAGAAATTAAACTAGCTGTTCAAGTAAGCATCTATCTCTCGGTTTCATCCCGTCTTTTTTTCTGTTTTAGATGCATGCTAAAGTTTTATATGGTGAAAATGTAGAATTTATATTTGTATGGTGGGAGAAAGTTTTGGATACACAACACGGGCCCGTTAGGATGCGCTCCAAAAGAGCTTGCTTTACATGCACACAATGATACCGATCTTGACAAAATTGGATGCTTTCGCGTCCATAACGATCTAGCCAAACTTTTCAACAAAGGGTTACGTAGAATGTGCAAAGAACTGAAACATGAGCTAAAAGGCGCGGTTATTGTGTATGTGGATGTGTACAGCATCAAATATAATCTCTTCGCCAAACCGTCAAAATATGGTAACAACAGATTTAAATTCACTTAATTTTTAGTTTTAAATAATGAAACTAATGATTTGATTTTTACAGGATTTGTAGAGCCATTTAAGGCGTGTTGTGGGTACGGAGGGCCTCCAAACAACTACAATGTGAAAGCCACATGTGGGCAACCCGGTTACAACATATGCGATAATGTAACATCGGCTATAGTGTGGGATGGTGTTCATTACACGGAAGCTGCAAATAAGGCGGTCGCCGCTACAATTCTTTCGACGCCATCATTAAAACTAGAGCGGTTTTGGTTGGATTGACACCGTTATGTACAAGTAGTCTGACATTCTAATAATAAATACTTACAAAATTTGAATACAAATGGGTGGAACACTAGTTACATTTGTGTATTTGAAAACGAAAAAGGATTAAGAGTGGAGACTTATAGTATAACAGTATACTCTTATAGAGTGAAGCTATAAAGAAAACTCGTATAGTATCCGTATTTACTCTCGCGAAATAATATAACATCAAATATACATATTTTCAAACAAAATTTCATTTCAACAAAGATGTTGGTATCAATTTTAATTTTTATCACTATAGAGTATAGACTGATTCTTTAATATAATGATGGTTTGTTATCCAGAAAGTATATAATGCTTTCATTTCATATAAGTATCTAGTCAACTTTAAAGTCTTATATTTATATATAAAAACAGATATACAATTGATTATCAAAACAACTTGATATTTAAAATTACTAAACAAGTCTTATATTTATATATCAAGTTACAATTGTACTATTTAAAAACAGATATACAGTTGATTATCAAAACAACTTGATATTTAAAATTACTAAACAAGTCTTTATTCATATGTCCTTTTGTGGTTTCCTTAATATAGAAACATAGATTCCTGCAACTTGATGGTATAATTCAATCATTCACATGTTGGTTTTCTTAGTGGCTGTATTTTAGCTTAGAAAATTTCAATTAGGGCCGGATTTACCGCTCTATATTTTTATTAAATATACCAAGGCCTCTAGGGACTCAAAAAATTCAAAATAACTAATAGTTATAAAAATAAAAATTCTGATAAACTTGAAACTATAAAAATATAAAAATATCCTCTAAGACTTATAAATTTTTTATAGAGTTTCAATATTTTTTGGTTTCTATTTAGTATGAAAACAATTTAAATAGGTGATAAAAGTTAAAAAATTATATTAACCTTTTCAATTCAATGAAACATACCAATAGGTCATTAATAGTTTAAATAGTTATAATTTAAATTTATTTCAAAAATTAAAAAGTAATACTCTTATTTATATAAAAATATATTTCCTCTAAATGTATTGTATTGCTTCTATGCTCATGCAATTTGTTTTGCACAAAGTTTTTTCCAATCAAAAACTGAAAATATTAGCCAAGATCCACAATATCATATAACTATGGAACCAAGTAAGCTTTAAAAAATTTATTAATGATATTGTATTTAAATAAACTTAGATGGACATTTATTATTATATTACAAAAGTTGAAAATATAGGTTGACCTTGGTTTCTCATGCAGTCTCATCCCTCAATATAAGAACCAAATGAAGGCTGAGTAGACTGCATTAACTGATCTAAAATATGAAGATTGTAAATGCATTTTGGGGGCTTTTATGGTTTAGTATGCTCTTTAGTATCTCAGTGTCTAGACCTATGATTATCAACTTTGGTGATGCAAATTCTGACACTGGAGGCGTGCTAGCCGGTGCTGGACTCCCCATCGGCCTTCCACATGGCATTACATTCTTCCACAAAGGCACTGGCCGATTCGGTGATGGTCGACTCATCCTTGACTTTATCTGTGAGTCCACTCTCTCTTTGTTTTATGGAGTCTGGTAACTTTTTTTTCTAACCATGAGAACCCGTTAACTGAAAACTCACGGGCCCTACGAATATCATGTTTGCAGAAAAGTAGAAAAATATGCATTCGAACGTGAGACCTTTCATAGTTATAGGGAGGGACTCGAACGTTTACCACTTTGTCATGAAGTCTGCTTACTTTCCAATCAGTTTTGCATTAATTTTCAACATGCTAATTTTGTTCAATGTTATTTTTGGGAACAGGTGAGCATCTGAAGCTGGGCTATCTGAGCCCATATATGGAATCACTGGCACCAAATTTCACTAGTGGTGTAAACTTTGCAGTAGCCGGAGGCATGATTCTACCACCGTTTATTCCTTTTCATCTTGGTGCGCAAGTTCGCCAGTTCATCCATTTCAAGAATCGCTCGCTTGAACTCCTCTCACAAGGTATGTTCATTTCTAGCTTTCTGGATCCATCATTCTTGTTTTTTGTGGGTAACACTTCCTCCGGGTCCATGTTCAACGTGAGTACAATGTGAATTTCTGACACGATCCGATACTAGCACAAAAATTTTGGGGTTGAGTTTAGTCTAAAGTCTAAACGGGTTTGGGTCAGTTCTGGGTCGAGCCCGTGAATACATTTAACTAAGCGGGTCGTGTTCGGGTCAACCTAATGGGTTGACCCGTTATAAATTCTTTTTAAAAAATTGTTTTATGTCTGTCTTTGAATAGACACATAGACTATATTATAACAAAAGTTAAAAAAGAGAAGTTAGCATCCTGTTTTATAGTTTCCGCTCGATTGCTTTGTGTTTTTGATTGTGACCTGTTAATAATTTGTAGTTTGGGAGTATTAGTTTGTGAAAATAAAATAAAATAAATTTCGGGGTTAAGCAGCCCTCGTTTGTGTCAACCCAAGAATATAAGTGGAGTGTTGGGGTTCAACCCGCAAACCCACAAACACGACCCGTTTAGCACCCCTAACATCCTTGGAACTTCACTTACACCTTCGTTGTGGGCCTTGTGGCGTTTGCGTTCGTCTGGAAATAAATACTTTTTTTTTATAAACAGGTTCTGGGAACTTTATAAATGAAGATGGATTCCGTAACGCGCTTTACATGATAGATATGGGACAAAATGACATTTTGGAAGCACTGTATGCATCAAATCTTACTTATGCACCAGTTGCAGCCCAAATACCATCGTTTGTTGCAGACACGAAACTTGCCATTCAAGTAACATATTTTCATGTGATTTCATCTTTTATACCGTAAACTACATGTTGACAAGTCAAATTTATACGTAAAATGTAGAATCTATACCAGTACGGTGCTAGAAAGTTCTGGATATTCAGCACCGGGCCACAAGGTTGTGCTCCTAAAGAACTCGCGTTACATGCACACAAAGATACCGATCTTGACAGCATTGGTTGCTATCGCGTCCACAACGATCTATCAAAACTTTTCAACAAAGGTTTAAGTAGAATGTGTGACGAGTTGAGACCGGTGTTAAAAGATGCAGTTATCGTGTATGTGGATGTATACACTATCAAATATGATCTGTTTGCCAACCCTTCAAAATACGGTAACAATGTATTCAAGTTTACTTCAACTTTAGTTGTGAATCGAGAGACTTAACGGTTTGAGTTGACTGTTGACAGGATTTGTAAAACCGCATAAGGCGTGCTGCGGGTATGGAGGGGATCCAAATAATTACAATGTGAAAGCTACATGCGGGCAGCCTGGATACAACATGTGTAGTAACGTATCGTCGGCTATAATATGGGATGGTGTTCATTACACAGAAGCTGCAAATAAGATAGTTGCTTCCGAAATCCTCTCCATGTCATCGCTAAAACTAGACGAGTTCTGGTAGATCTGAAATTGGTAGAATAAATTGCTGAATGAATAAGATGGATGAATGTTATTTTTGGATTCGATAAACAGTTAAATTTTATGTATTTGATGTTGTATCCAGCATTCAAACTGAACAAAAAGTGCAGATCTAACTTCAAATTTGGATTCAGATTATTAATTTCGATGCTCGGGCATATGAGTTTTTATTTTTGTTCAATGATCATTTCCAGAAGCATTAGTTTCGTGGATTGTAATGGATTTGGAATTCGAATTTGCGCAGGAATTGAAATTTGATTTGGAATTTAGGTGCATTTGATCGATTTCAATTTATTTTTTGTTGAAACCAACAAAATAAGAAATGAAATCAACATTCCAATTCCATCATGATTCCATTCCATTACGTGAAACGAACATTACTGAAAAATTATAGTCAACCCAGACCATTTCCACACACACAAAGCATGACCTTTTTTTGATCCGCCAACTCATCTCAATTTGCCACATTTTCGATGTTTTGTCCATCCAATTAAGGATGTCAATGGGTTGGATATGAGACGGGTTTATAGCCTATAGGTCCCCCATAGTTATTGGGTATACACATTTACGATCTTATGTGGTTAAAAAGTTTCCCTTGAGATGCCAATACCTGAAACCGGATCTTAAGCTCACCTCGAAAATGGATTTAAAACATCAAATACTCGGTTACACTTCAAAATACTATTTGTAATATTCCTAGGATCATATGTTATATTGTATTTAACACTTTTTTTGGCAAATCCCTATGCTAAAATATTCTGAATTTAAATAAACCATAACTAACTTCAAATACAACCATATATATTACAATGCATGTGGCTGGATTCTTTATACAACATCAAAACTGAAATTATATGGTTTCTATGACTAGTGAACACAAGGATGCAAAGCTGAAGATGTCACTAATTAGTAACTATGGTATCTTGTTTCTATTACAAGAAAACACTGCATACAAGAATGCTTGTGTTGCACTGAATATAATACAAGGTTACATTTACGTATTGTATTTCACAAGGGGCGAGCGTATTCGTATTCGTATTCATATGGGGTTGACATTTCTTCCAGGCACTAGGCACACAACTACAAGAAACAAACGAGCTAACGGAAGTCCTTATCTCCTTACTTTTACAAACCAAGAAATGCACATTGCTTTCTCGCATGCTCGGGGACCAACTTCGTAAGCATCTCGACAGGCACCCCTTTAAGTTCTATAACAAAATTAAAAAAAAAAAAAATACATCCTTTTTAGTTTTTAGTATAGTTAAGAAAAACAAAATGGTATGCACAAGACCAATATTTCATTTTCGTTACCATGAGGTTTGAAATTAAAAAGCGGTGGAACAAACCGCCCATTTGGCAGCCTGATAGCAGGATCACGCAACTCATCAAAGAATGGATGAACCATTGCCTCCAACTGTACATTATAAATCACAAACCAAAATCACCATGTATGAAAATGTATCGTAGTTTATAAGAATGAATAAAATATAGGGCTCTAAATTTCATCTTTTATACTTACAGCAGTGCTTCGAAGATTTGGGGAGTATTGAAGGAGCCTTGAAACAAGATCAACAGCTTCTGGGGGCGTCCGCTTATGAAGTATCTGAAAACGCATTGTTTAGGTAGTGAATTAATGAATTTACATGTTATGAAATTTGTGATTAAATCTTAATAACTTACCTTATGCCATGGGTGAGCTTTAATCTGCGGAAACTTGTATTCTGTGTAGTTTCGGTTCATGCACTTGATCTCTTCCCTTGTTGGGGTGCCCAAAACCTATGAACAAATAACTCGCTACTTTAAATCACTTGTAGGGCTGCAAACGAACCGAACGAACACGAACAAGGCCTTGTTCGTGTTCGTTTGTTAAGGAAATACATGTGTTCACGAACGAGATTTTTTGTTCGTGTTCGTTCATTAAGGAATTGAACGTGTTCTTGTTCGTTTGTGTTTGTTTGTTAATTTTAGGTACCGAACACAAACGAACTTTCATGAACACAAACAAGCGCTCATGAACAAAAGCGAACGTTTATGAATACATTAAGTAGAACCACTCAAAATATACCAACCTAATTATCCAAACATACTTGAGTACTTAACATAATCTTGATAGACATTATTAAGATAAAATAGTGTCTTAAAAAACAAACGAACATAACCTAATTTTAGGTACCAAAGACATATGAACATAAACGAACACCTTACCGAACGGTCGCGGGCATAAATGAACGAACGCGGTCTCTGTTCATGTTCGTTCATTTAACTAAACGAACAAAGTTTCTTGTTCGTGTTCGTTCATTTATTAAACAAATGAACACAAACGAACTTCCCGCCGAACGGTTCATGAATCGTACGCTAAAAGTTCGGTTCGTTTGCAGCCCTAATCATTTGCAGATAGCAAATTCACAAACCAAGTTACTTGACACGCGTTTCAGATGATATATTAATATTAATATATTATATGCAAAATCAAAATTACCTTTATGATCTCAACTAGCTGGTCAACTCCACTCTCACCAGGGAAAAGAGGCTGAAATTACATAAGATATTTGTCAGTTCATAACTTCATATAAACATTCTGTATAAATTAAAAAGGAAAAACAAATTGTGCATTTGTGCTTACCTGTCCAAGCAGCAATTCAGCCAAAACACATCCGGCAGACCAGACATCGATTGCTGTGGTGTACTCGGTAGCCCCGAATATTAGTTCAGGTGCTCGATAGTATCTTGAACAAATATAAGAAATGTTTGACTCTCCTTTGACCTTTCAAACGAATTACAAACATAAAGTAAGACAATGCAACACAGTATCAAACACAAAAACTGAAAAACAAGCAGCTACCAAACAAAGATTGATACTAACCAAAACTTTAGCACTTCCGAAATCACATAGCTTGACTTGATGTGTATGCGGGTTTACCTGTTAAAGAGAAATTATCTTTACTCGTTAACATCAAACTAAACATTATTTAAAAATGGTGCGCGTACTAATTACTAATATATATATCGTGTATAAACCCATGATAAAACACATGTTTTTAACTTTTATCAGTTTTATGCATACGACCAATTTGCTATCGGGGAACATTAATCAGCATATACACATTACAAAATGCGCATACATGTCGAAAAACCTACCAGTAAATTTTGAGGTTTGATATCCCTGTGACACACTCCGATACTACCATGAATGTACGCCAAAGCTCGAAAAATCTGCAGCATAATCAAACCAAATGGCTTAAAAAAAGAGAAAACTCCAACAACATATCATCCACTAATTTTCAAAAAAATACAAAATAAAATTTACCTGGTAACTGTATAGCTTCACATAGATCATTGGCATCCTCTGATTATTCTTGTTATAGTGTCTAATCATTCGATGAACAGTCTCAGGAACATACTCTAACACAAGGTTAAGATAAAGCTCCTCCTTTTCCGTAGTCGAAAAGAAACAATGCTTCAAAGCAACAACATTCGGGTGATCCAATACACGCATTGTTTGTAGCTCCCGGTTTTTGTACCTCTTGTCCTGAAGAACCTTCTTAATGGCCACTGATTCTCCGGTTTCTAAGCATTTGGCCTGGAACACAACCCCAAATGACCCATGCCCAACAACACGCTCTGCCATGTAACTAATCGTCTGAAGCAAATTAAAAACAATCTCATCACCAACAATGAATAGCTACTAATACAAGATTTCGAAAGAAAGAATCTGCGTAAACAAAGGTACCTGTTTTGGCTGGCCGTTTTTACCACCAATAGTTGTCACGATTATATGTCCGGTCTCTGCCCCGTTTCCATCAACTATTGCAGGCTCCATTTCCTAACGGTAATAAATGGAAATTTGTGTTAAAAAAGGAGGTAAACTATAATCTACCAAAGGTAATATACTAATACAGGGTTAGGGTAAAATGAAAACTCCTACGAGTTGTGAGAAGAACTCGGCCTTACGAAAGGCTTTTTCAAAAATACTTTTTTACCAAAAATTAAAAAAAAAATCAACTTTTCCAAAAAAAAAAAAAGTTTTTGTTGATTTACACCATCCGTAAAAAGCGCTTACAGCTGCTGTAAATACTGATTCATGCCAATGTCAGCAGCTTTTTACAGCATCTGTAAAGGCTGAAAACGCCACTTCAAAAAAAATTACAACTGAGTTTGTAACATTTTAATCTAGGTGTGTGCAAAAAATGGGGGCAAAACTCGCACGGGAAAGGCAGAGTTCTCTAAGTTCTCACAACTCGTAGGAGTTTTCTCTTGATCCTAATCCTACTAATATACATGATGATGATGTAACTAACCCTATCATCCCTAATTTTCATGCCATTCATCTCATCAGGCAACCTTTCAGCAGCAACTCTAGGTTCTCTTACTCCAGATGCAGGTACCACACTTACCGAAGCCATCGGTGTCGTAATCAAAGTTAATCAACTATATCTTGAGCTTTATGGTCTTGTCTACAAATATGCAAATCTGAACACAAAAACAAGTGATTCAAGACTATATATATATCACATATAAGTATATAACTATGCATATAAATGTTCTCTATCCAATTATATTGCCCTAAACATCTCAAACAAATCTTACAGACAAACAATTAATAACATATGAATTTCAAAACATGTGGAATTAATTTCCTAAATAATATATGGTTATATGGAAAGATAAACAGAACAATTTAACAACAAACATCTAGGTATGCTTGCAAATTGAGATTAAATAATGAAAATGAAGATAAACTTAGTAAAGTAAAGAAGATGAGTGTTAAGAAGGTACCTGTGATGATATGGTGAAGAATTGAGAGCAGGTTTTGTGTGGATGATGATGAAATTTACAAAATTGAAAAGGTAAAATGGTGATGGTGGTTGAACTTTGAAGAGGATTCAATCATACATACATAGTATTGAGATGAAGAAGACTTTCTTTCTCTCTCTTTTGACTGGTCAAGAATTTATTTTTTTATAAAAATTAAAAATTATAGTTTTGTTATCCAAGTGAGTATTTATTATTGGTCAAGAATGATGGTTCACATGCTATCAACCTTTTACCATGTTTGAATCACAAATCTAACTTGGAGTAAGGGTTGTAAATAATTATTTTTTAAATTTTTTAATCAAATATTTTATTTCATTTAAATAAAATAAAACATGAAATTTTCTCTGAGGATTTGAAAACACTTAAAAATGGTTTTTTTTTATGTACCGGTTAGTACTTTATTAACCAGTTAAAAGGTAAAAATTTGATTAAGTGGTCTTCAAAGGAGTTAAAGTATCTAATGGTAAAAAGAGTAAATTACTTTTTGAGTTACTGTGCTTTAGTGGTTTTAACCATGTGAGTCCAAAATCAAAATATTTAACGCCCTGAGTCTCTAGACGTTTTATTTATAACCATTTGAGTTCAAATTTTAACCTTTTGAGTCCATTTTTTTAACAAAATTGGACTCAAAACGTTATAAAATGAACAAAATTGGACTCATAACGTTATAAAATGAACGGTTAGGGACTCAGGGCGTTAAACTTTTTTATTTTGAACTAAAATAGTTAAAACCACTAAAACACAAACACTTAAAAAGTAATTTACTCTAGTAAAAATCATGAAAGTAAGACTATTATTTTTTTTATAAATATTTTATCTCTCACATGTAGTGTAAGATGTGATAATAAAAAAAAGTCATTCGAGCTTGTTTTTATATAATAGTCATAAGTCAATGTTGAACAACAGCCCAAGAAAAATAAGCAGTCCATGGTTTTAGTCAGGTGGCACATGATTCACGACACAAATTAATTACGATTAAATTTAACACATGGAAAACGTTTTTGTTAAACAATAATATTTTTGCTAGTCAAATATAAACGAACATGACCGAATGAGAAATTGGATGATTGCGTACTTTTATAATTATAAAAGTTCAAAATCCTGTTAGATGAAATAAAAAATCGATACAGGATTTCGTCAACGGGAGGAAAACAGGAAATGTTATAAAGGCTCACGTTAAAACGCGTCAGGTAAAAAAACTCCTCGTTGCAAAATTTTTGAACGAAAAATAGAAAATTTTACACTTCTAACCGAAACATTGGTAGGGCGGGTGCACCCACCACTTCACACTAAGCTACGCCACTAGACATGTTAATTAATTATCTGTAACTTGGCATGTATCAATGTCAATTATTGTATCGTGGTCTGGTAACAGAATTTGTTATATACTTTGTAATGTGTTTCATATACATGTGCATACGCGTCTTCAACTTTGTAAATTGTAAATACAAGCCCGATCCATGGCGAAATTTACAAAATAAAGAATATGGTCTTATTAAACTTAAATAGAGTGAGTATAAGAACTCTCAGGCTGAATCCGGTTGGTATGTCTTTGCATAAATCGCAAACCTTTCCAAGCCTCGTCTCATCAAGTTTTCATTGAAAGGTTGTAACATCTGGTTGTAGTCGGAATTAAAGAGAACTTTGTTAGATCGACTTGAGCATATGACGAAATTGTTTATAAAAAAAAATAATTAAAATAAAACATCTATACGCAACGATTTTAAGTACTTACAGATGCCACAGGGGACAAGAATTGAGGTACTTCATATGAACAAGTAAGCTGTAAAAAACAAGAATTTTATTATAAGCTTTGTATAAAAATTTAAAAAACAATATGTAACTGAAATGCTTTTTGGTCAATCAAGACTTACTTCAACCAAACATGATGAAGAACCTATAGGATAAAAACGTACCGCTCCTCTGTGACAAAAAGACGAGCATTTTAAAATTCTTATACTCGAAGAGAATTATGATTTTAGCACGTTAATGAATTTACCGGTTGGGAAGACCTTCCAAGGATCTCCAGTGGATTTTCTGATTTGGGATCGGCTGCAAGATTCAACAACGTGGCGTCAAAACTATATAAAGAGAATACATGGGTCATGGGGTACCCTTTCGCTTAATTTACCTGCAGATTACGAGAAAGCCAAGAGAATTCAAGATCGTGCCCAAATGCTTCAAACTTGTAAGACCATCGTGATAACTCAGGCTTGTCTTTTAACACCTGAAACCAATATACTACATCGTCTCAAGAATTCACCGTAACATCAACTGAAAGCAATGGCCTAACTTACATAAGTATCAGGCTATTCTGCATGTGTTAACAAGTTAAAAAAAAAAAAAAAAAAAAAAAAAAAAAAAAAAAAAAACACTCCTCTTAGACTGAGGAAATGCAGAGAAACACTCTTAAGCTTTAGGAAAAATTCAGAAAATCAAAAAAAATCTACCATGCTAAGAATATCAAGATAAACATTATGTCAAGAATGTCGAAATAAACATTATGCAAAAATGGCACTCCCAAAATACTTTTATAATGTAATGGTCTAAACTCTAATGGGTATGCTAGCTTTTATGTTTAATACTTTGAGTTAGAAAGTATTACAGGCTCACCAAATTATAATCATAACTTATAACTCTTGTAAGTGATGTCTAAGCCACTACTCGAATAGGCTCAACGTGTGTTAGTGACTTTTGAAGTATGCATAACTGCATAGGACTGAAGACCAGAGGCGTATTTAGCGTATAGTGATAGGATTATAATGCTAATTATTCCATATATAAGTTTGCAACTTTTTTGTGCAAAACCATTTGTACATTGTGCTTTGAGAGTTTTTCAAAAAAAAAAAACTTGATTTTTTTACTTTTAACCAAAAGGTTTTTACCTTTTCTAATTTTAACCCTACATAATTTTTTTTTAACTTTAACCCAAAACTTTTCATTATTTGTAATTTAACTTCGCAACTTTTGTTCCTTATACTTTTCATCTTTCGCAAATTTTCGTTTTACGTATAGTTCTAAATTTTTTCGAGTTAATACGACGTAACGTGCATGTGTGGTTCAACGTTTTTACCTCTATTTTTCCATGTTTGACAATTCGTCACAACACGCATATCCTAGGTCGAGTCAGTGTTGGTGGTCGATTACTGTTGTGTGACATTAGTACTATTTGACACACCGTTTTACGCCCCTCCGCAACGCGGGGTGGTTATGCATATGGTTGTCGTAACGTTGGCTTTGAGGGTTTTCCAAAAAAAAAAATTTACTTTTCACCCAAAAGTATTTCATAAATTACTTTTAACCCAAAACTTTTTATCTTTTGCAATCTATCCTCATAACTTTTTTTACTTTCAACTTTGGTCCTTTATAGTTTTCATTTTCCGCAAATTTTTCGCTTTATGCTTGGTTCTAAATTTTGTGACTTAACACATCGCAACGTGCGTCTTTGGTTTAACGTTTTTACGATTCGTTCTAAATTTTGCGAGTTAACACGACGCAACGTGCGTGTGTGGGTGAACGTTTTTACATCGTCTATTTTCCCCGTTTGACAGGTTTAACATAACGTACAGGTCCTAGATTGACTTAGTTATAACTAAAGAATCCCCGCCGCATTGCGGCGGGTCGCAATCCTAGTTTCTATTAAAATTTAAGGCTAAAATGGAGAATTAGGGGCACAAATATTACACTGGGGGCCATTAAGGCACTTGTCCAAGTAGAAAAAAAAAGTTTTTGAATTTAAGAGTTCTTTACTCCTTCAAATTTTCCCCTGTAAATTCCAACTACACACATTTAACATTTTCACAATACTTTTAGTATATTTCTCTTTAACTTTATATTAAATTGCATATTTATGTGAAATTGCTTGTTTATTTTTATTTTTTTTTGTTTGTTTATGTTACATTATGTGTCTAAATTCAACATTTTAAAATTATACCGTTATCTGTTTTTTTTACCCAACTAATTGTAAACGACCCATATTTTGCCCCGTACTCAATTTTTTTGTATTCGCCACTGCTAAACACTATCATACTTAATCTTAAAGATTCAGATATTATACAAGACTTGTATAGACGAACATCTTGCAAGATTGCACCTTAGCATAATATAAATTACATAGACAACTAAAATCTTTTAAACCATCTTATAAGCAATGTTTTAAAAAACCGGTTTCTAAATCATGCCGGGTTGAGCTCTGAAATGGTTTAACCAGTTCAACCGGTTACTAGTTAACCCTATAATTTCACAAAATACAAATTCATCTAAAAAACAATCCAATCTCAATTAGGATTTATGTAATTGATCATGGTTTTATCTAAAAAACAACTATTTTATTGTAAAATATTAAGCATTTTTATTACTTATAAACAATATTACACTGGACGAAGTGGGCAACAGTTTCAACAGCGATGGAATATTAGAATGGAAGGCACTTGATTAATTACCGGAGATACGGAAGGTCACTCTAACCTTAATATCATTTTTATTAATATAATAAAAAAATCAAATTTAAAGATAATGCAAACCAGTTAGGGTTGTAAACGAACCAAACGTTCAGAGGGAAGTTCGTTTACGTTCGTTTGTTTAATAAGCGAACGAACATGAACAAGAAATTTCGTTCGATTAGTTAAATGAACGAACATGAACAGAGGCCTCGTTCGTTCAATTGTGATCGTTAACGTTCGGTAAGATGTTCGTGAACATTCGTTCATTTATGTTCATTCATGTTGGTTTGTTGGTGTTTTAATTAAAGATCTTTGTACTTTCATATACTTTGTCTAAACTTTTTGTATTATTTTACTTTTATTTATTTTATTACCCTAACAATTAAACTAAGAAACCCTATTTCCACATTGTTTATACATTGTTCGCTTTTTTTTTTTCTCATTATTCACATCGACGAATATAACCGACCTCCGTTCTAGCGGTGCTCTCTCCGTCATCCACCATTAGCCTTCGCCGTGTTCGCCAAATTTATTTGTGTTCGTGAACCGTTCGTGAACACGCTCATGTCCTTAATGAACAAACACGAACATAAAATCTCGTTCGGTAAGTGTTCATGAACCGTTCGCGAACACGTTTATTTCCTTAACGAACGAATTCGTGTTCGTTCGGTTCGTTTACAGCCCTAAAACCAATAGAACCGGATTTAGTGCCGGTACATAGGACATACTGTATTCAAGTTTTACCAGACTTTATCGTATCCGGCATGTGTCCCCGTGTCCGGTATTCAGTTTAACAGGTATAGCCGGCCGGTTCATACCGGTAATTAAAACATTTATAACACACCAATAACAATCAGTACCAGAAACAAATTAAAAACATTTACCTTAACAGAAGAAATGAAGGGCATCCATTGAGGAATAGCTTCTCTATCAAGATAACAATTATAAGCTACAGAAATTGGCACATCTATTTCCAATTTTACCCTGCATAAGTAAATCAACAATCATAACATTGAATTATTAAAAATTTAAAATAAAAGCGTGAGAGGTTTAAATAAGTACGTGCAGTCCTGCCATTCCATAAAAACATTAGATCTTCTTCGAGATTGTTTAAAAGTCGTTAAGCTGTTACGCCTATGATTCGTTGACCGAATCGGCTGTTGTCGTCCAATAAATGGTAGTGAGAGTCTGTGTGTGATGAGGACACCAGGTTTAGTTGTTGTTGTTGTGCGGGGTTTGATGGCGGATGAGGTGGATATGCAGCAGAGAACGGTGGCTGTTGACATTTGAACGGTAAGTGATTGTTCGGGAGATACCGTTGTCGTTTGTTGACTTTATGACTGCTGTTGTTCCCCGGGTCCCATGTGCATACGACCCATGTGCATACGAAGTACTTCACGGCCCCACCCGACCCGACAATAGCATGAAAAGCCTTAACTTCTTTGAAGTGGAAATGTAACAAACCATTCAACCGAGGTGTACAAAAACCGGGTTTAGCCCGAACCAAATCGGTTTCTCTTAATGTGGCCCAAATCGGTTTGGATTAAGAATCCACAAGAGCATTACTCTATATAAACAATTCACGTCGTTCCTTAGTAACAGTAAACAATCCCTGCCGTTCCTTTTGGATCCAACGGTGTGAACTCTTTTCTTTTACTCACCTGCGTACTCTCTCATTAGAGAGAGAAAATAGAGGTGTTATGTTTGTTTCTCTCTAAAATCCCCATCGCCTCCTCCCTCTCTCTAAAACCACCGTCGTTTCCGATGGTGTCAACCGGCTGACTGATTTTGGTTTGGTTGTTTACCGAAGAGACGGAGCATGTCCGGCGTCTGCTTCGCCGTTGATGCCGGTTCTTCTCGACTGCTTCGTTGTTGACGCCGGTTCTTCCTGATGGTTCAAATGCTGTAGTCGACGGTTGTTTAAAATGATTTCTGGTGTGAGCCTTTGAACAGTACTTTCGGTGTTTTCGGTATTTTTCGTTGGCTATGTAGGTATTTTGGGTGTGTGATGTTTTGCCGTTTGTTCTCAGCAGTTCAAACGCCGTTGGTGACGGTCGTTTGAGATGGTGTGTGCACTATCTGTTTCTGGTTTGATTTGTTTTTTTAACCCTTAGGGTTTAGTTGATTGGTGGTGGCGTTAGTTGTTGGTGGCCTCTGACTAGCTTCACCGTTACTTTGTTCATGCCGTTTAATTGTAGGTTGTTATGTTTACTTCTAAATCTAAACGGTTTTCTTTCCTGGCTGTGATGATTTCAAACTTTTTTCAAAAAAATGATGAAGATGGCGTGGCAAGGACGGTGGATGGTGGGATTTGGACCTGTAACCCGCCTTGCAGCCATGTTTTGTCGGGAACTTTGAGCCACAGAGTGACCACAACCTTGAGTTTTACAGATCTGAGGCTCTTTTAATATTTGTTTCGAAAAATAAAATAGTTGTTTACAAAATATGTTTGAATCTATTCATTTCGGACACAGGTTTATTCTGTAGAATTCAAGCCTTGGTTTGTTTTGGGTTTCTTTCCTAATTTTGGTTGTTGTCTTGCCGATTGTTATGTTGGGCCAATGATGTTTGTCCTTTGGTTCATCTAAGGCTTCTTCAACCTGTAACTACTGAACATTGAATAAAGGTTATATATTTGTTCGTTTGGCATGGCAAACACGATTTCAATGTGAGTTCGGTTTCCCATAAAACTGATTATATTTGGATCTAAAGTATATAAAGTTGCGAAAAGAAGGAGAAAAAGAGATCTGATAAATGAATTGCAAAATTAATTTTCAGGTTAATGAAAGCACAAATTGGAATTCATGACAGCTAGAAGAATACGGTTCTTACATATCGTTCATTCCAAGCTAAGCAACAATTCCACCAATCCAGCGCAAAGTAGTGGTAGCACATCTGCTCTTCTTTTAGATGGTTTGGTCACGACATCTTATTCTCGATTGCACAGTTGTGATATTGGGTCCTGTTTTAGATGTAGGTAGTTCTCAACATTTTTGTATGTGATAAAGCTGCATCAATATCTCCTTTAAAAGAGGTCCCAATATCACAACTGAGACTACGGCTATGTTCTACAGTTTACCAAATCATATATTGTAAAATGGCTTTGATTTGTGTCACAAAACACCTCAAGTACATGTAATTGCTGTTGGGTTTCTATGGATAGATGTATGCATGAGGCAGTCATCTTTGTGTGGCATAAACTAAATTGGGAAATGTAATATCGAACCAACTGGATTTTGACCTTTGTATGAATTTTTGGATAACTTGCTTTCATTGAGGAAGTGCTGTAAGCATCTCTAATTGAATGGATTCTACACAACTTATTTCTTAATACATGATAAAAGTAATTAATTAATAATCTACACAATTTATTTGCCATTTAAATACATTTGAAAAGTGAAGTTTACTTACCGAAAATGGGGTTGCTTACAAATAGAGTTTTTCTTTCGTAAAGTACACTATATATGTATAGTTACTTTGATGAGGATCACTACCGGTATCGGTACCGATCTTCATTTCTTTTTTCGAGTTTGATCGATGTAAAGTGTAAACCATATGTAGAAATCATTTTGAGCGCATCACGGGTTTCTTAATTAGTTTTCTTTCTTTTGTTTTTTCTTTCAGTTGCGATAGTGAATGTCGTTACGAACCAAAACTCTACCAATCGGATTTCCGCCGCGTAGCGGCGGGGAATCCCACTACTTTCTAACAATAAATGTGACAATGTATTTTGTTATAGAACAACCACAAATTGAACCAAGAGAAAACTCGAAACCAACGATTGTTATTGAATTGAATCGTTATTGAAATACAAGAAAAGAAATTACAATGAACTGAAAACAATGAACTAACTACAATCTAACACAAACCCCCTATTTATGCTAAGACCACAAAATTTTGTTACAACAAACCGTTGTAAGAACTTTGCACAAATACCCCCTGAACTTACAAGAAAGTAAGTATCAGTCCTTGTATCCCAACCACTGCTCTCCCTCAACAACTGATCCTTAATCATTGATTCTCTATCCACTGCTTACTACAACAGCAGTTGTTAACCATCAGTAGTTCACTATCGGTTGTTGACTACCATCAGTGTTTTAATCACTAGCAGTACTTACAAGGTTCCCACCAGTTGTTTGACTTAGTATCAAACAGTAGTTTGCTTTTATTCACTCTAACCTCATCAGTGGGTGTAGGTAAACTGAAACGTTACTTTTTCTCAACAATCTCTACCTAAGTAACAATTCAGTTTATCCCAAACTTAATGAGTTAAAACAAAATGTAAACTTTGCACCTGGCAAAGCCTTGGTCATTACATCAGCTGGGTTAACATCTGTTCCAACCCACTTGACCCCAACTTCCTTAGAGATTATCACATCTCTGATCCAAAACATCTTTACATTGATGTGTTTGGTCCTTTCATGAAAAACAATGTTCTTTAACAACTGAACAGCACCTTCATTATCATAATTCACTTCCACACTATCCAATCTTATTCCCAAATCAGCAACCATACCCTTTAACTATAAAGACTCTTTTACCCCTTCAGTTAAAGATATGAATTCTGCCTCAGTTGTGGATAGTGAAACCACATGCTGCAACTGAGACTTCCAACTCACAACATTACCCATCACTGAGAACACATAACCAGTTATAGACTTGCCATTGTCTTTATCTTTGCCATAATCATAATCAACATAACCACTGATCATGTTCCCCTTCTTCTCAGCTTGGTCTTCAAACTTTAAACCAAGTTTCCTTGTGCCTGCCAAATACCTAAGAATCCATTTCACTGCTGCCCAATGATTTTTACCAGGATTTGCCATGTATCTACTCACCACACTAACAGCATATGCAATATCAGGTCTTGTGCAAACCATGATATACATCAGACTTCCAACAGTGTTTGCATATGGAACTTTGCTCATATACACCTTATCTTCATCTGTTTGAGGACAATCTTTCTTTGACAAATTAAAGTGAGCTGCAAGAGGAGTTGTAACGGGCTTACATTCCCCCATTCCATAATTCTTCAACACTTTCTCAATATAAGAAGATTGAGGCAGTGTTAACACTTTTTCTACCCTGTTTCTGTGAATTTCCATACCAAGAATCTTCCTGGCTTCCCCCAAATCCTTCATTTCAAATTCTTTCATAAGCAGCTTCTTGGTTTCTTCTATTTGACTCTTACTTTCACAAGTTATCAGCATATCATCAACATATATAAGTAAATATACAAATTTACCCCTGTCATACTCCCTATGATACACACAACTGTCATAAGGACTCCTGTTAAAACCACTGCCCACTATATATTCATCAAACCTCTTGTACCACTGTCTGGGAGACTGTTTGAGTCAATACAGATACCTCTTAAACAAACAAGCTCTATCTTCTTGGCCTTTGACCTCATACCCCTTTGGTTGTGCCATGTAAATCTGTTCCTCCAAATTTCCATGCAAAAATGCAGTTTTCACATCCATTTGTTCCAATTCCAGATCTAATGAAGCAACCAATGACAAGATGACTCTAATTGAGACATATTTGACTACAGGAGAAAATATCTCATTGTAATCAACACCCGCCTTCTGTGTGAATCCTTTGGCCACCAATCTTGCTTTATACCTTGGACCCTCTCCTGGTTTAACACCTTCTTTTATCTTATAGATCCACTTGCAAGATACTAATTTCTGATCTTTAGGCTTGTTCACCAATTCCCATGTACCATTTTTGTACAGAGAATCCATCTCCTCATCCATTGCTTGACACCACTTTTGACTCTCTTCTGAATTCACAACTTCTTCAAAAGTTAGTGGTTCATATATGCTTTCATTCTCAGCTGTTACAAAAGCAACTGCTGAGATATCTTCATGATCTCTATACTTCAGTGGTTTCACAACTTTCCTCTTTGACCTGTCCCTCACCAAAATGTAATCTTCCAAGTTTGGTGCACTTTGACTTGTTTCATCCTGACTTGAATCAGGACCACTTTGACTGAATTCACCCTGAGTTGTACTAGACCTTTCATCATTCACCTTTGGTCTGTTTAACACTGGCTCCACCTCAAACTGAAGATCATCTTTCTTGGATACACTTTTGTTTATAGACTCCATGACATCTTTGTACAGAATATTCTCCCTGCACTGAACATTTCTGCTCACAATCACCTTTGGATTTTGCATCCTCCAAAGTCTGTATCCCTTTACTCCTTCAGTATACCCCGGCATTACACATATTTGAGACCTTGGATCTAACTTATCATCACTGACATAAGAATACATCAAAGACCCAAACACTTTCAAATCTTCATACTCAGGTTTAATACCAGTCCACATCTCCATAGGTGTTTTCATCTGAATTAGAAGGACATCTATTGATCATATAAGCTGCAGTGGATACAGCTTCACCCCATAACTTCTTAGGCATCCCTGACGTTGCTAACATGCATCTTACTCTCTCCAACAAGGTTCTATTCGTTCTTTCAGCCAAACCATTCTGTTGAGGAGTATCGGGAATGGTTAAGTGCCTGGCTATTCCATTTGCTTTACAAAACTGATCAAACTCATGATTACAAAACTCCAACCCATTGTCTGTTCTGAGTTTCTTCAACTTTCTATCAGTTTGATTTTCCACCAATAATTTCCATTCTTTAAACTTCTTAAAAGTATCACTTTTATCTACCACCCCCAAAGTTTCTGTTCTTGCAGGCCCCCACAGATCAGAGTGCACATAATCTAAGACTCCCTTAGAAATATGTTTTCCTTACTGAACTTCACTCTTTTCTGTTTGCCCAATACACAGCTTTCACAGAAGCTTATATCACAGTTCTTTAAATCACTAGGAACTTGTTGTTTGGACAATTCAATTAGGCCTTGTTGACTTATATGACCAAGCCTTTTATGCCACTTTAGGGCTTTTTCATTTCCTTCTTCACTAGCTATAGCAGCTACTCCATCAACAATTTTACAATACAACATGTAAATATTGTTCTTAATTCTAGTACCACTTAGCACCACCATAGACCCTTTTATGACTCTAGCTTTACCATCTCTAAGACTGACATGATATCCCATCTTCTCTAAAGTACCAAGAGACAATAAACTTCTCTTAAGATCAGGAATGTACCTCACATCTTTGAGATCAAAAGTAATACCAGATTCTGTCTTCATTGTAACTGTGCCAATTCCAAGAATCTGACAAGGCCTGTCATCACCAAGTTTCACAGACCCCATGTCCACCATCTTCAATTCTTTGAAGGCTTCTTTCAGAGGTGTCATGTGGAATGAACACCCTGAATCCATTACCCACTTTTCTGTGACAACTGGCAAATAACCGGTAATTCCGTACAAACTAATCACTATTTTATTTACATAATCTCATGCATTTAGCGTAATTTAATTACGTAACTGTGTCGTAAAACAGATAACAGTGTTAGGGCAGGAAAACAATGCTAAAACATATGTTGGTTTTCGTCGTATTGCGAAACCAATCAAACAATGTCCTAAAAGTGTTGGTAGAAAGTGCTGCGCGCACTATTCACGGTCACACTATTCATGCCAGCAGAACCGTAAAAACAGAACGAAACAATGAAAAGCGACACACGGATAACATAACTGAATCCATTTACATAAGAAAACACTAATGAGAAAACATATCTTGCAAAAATCTAGGACTTTCCGGTACAACGCCCTAATTATTAAAACGTCCGTTTCGCTAAAAATATAACATTTTTAACTTGTCCGTATTAATAATTAAGCATTTCTGGAACATCGGAATGATGACAATTGATGATGTATACGCTAAAACACTTTGGGAATATCATTGTAGTGTCCAAAATAACAAGCTTCCGGTATTATATCGCTATACACTTAACTAGTCCGCTATCGACCCGGAAGACTAGTAAGTGGTATGTTCGTCACAAAACAACCAAACGAAGAAGCTAGTGAACTAGTTAAGCCTATTTTGGAACTCGAAATAACTTCATACATCACTTGGAGGCGAGATAACAACTTGCGGAAATGTTTGTCGGTACGACATAAAAGCACCGTTAGCGAACCGACGCTCAAACGAAAAGCATTTAAGGCATCAAAATACAACTTACACTAGTCTAGCAAACTAGTTAACCATATTTTGGCGTCGTATGCACCTTGAATAAATGCCATAGAATCAATGGTAAATTAAAACCATAAATCCCGGTATTATATTATACCTTCCATATATCACCCGGTATCGAACCGACGAGCGAACTAGTGGCATTTTTGCCATCCAAAATTAATACCCATTAAACTAATAACTTGGTTGGACTTATTGAAAACCTAAACTTCCATTAATACCCAAATTACCCTAATTAAACTAATGGCTAAAATATCTAGCAAATTAGTAAATATCTATCTAGTTAACATACTTTATAAAAAAAAAATTACACTAAAAGCCTTCCCCATGTTATTTACGTTCAAAAAGTGGGGCCCATCCACTTTACTTGTTTGAAACATGAAAATTTGAGGTATGGTGAGTGTAAGATTTGTTGTTGAAAAAGTGTGATCACACCGTACTTTCTACAACTTATCAAGACATATATCTTTCTAACATCATTTCACTACTCAAAAATTGCAAAGGAACCCCCTCCCTTACTCCTTCATTTCGACAGCCCTCATCCCCATAAACTCACCTTCAAATCTTCAATTACTTCTCATTTTTTTCACTAAAAATATCCACTACAAGGTCACTTATACATGGGTTAAACATGGAGCTTTATTAGGCGCATTTTGGAGCTTAAACATCTTCTTATTTTCTTGTCTAGGTTGTGCAATATTGTAAGTCTTCTAATCACCATTTTTAAGCTTTATATTACTAGTAGATTACTAAAGTACAAGTTGATTATCTTGGAATCAAAGAAAAATTTCACTTAAAACCCTAAACCACAACTTAACAACTTACAAATCATGAAGTGTTATGTGTTTATTATGTGCTTTAGGGTTGTATGAGTTGTATGGTCTTGTTAATCTTGGTTAAAATAGGTTGTTTAACCTAGGATTTGTGATAATCATGTTGTATGCTTAGTGTAGTAAACTAGATTAATGATGATCTTGGTGGATTAGTCTTAAACATGTGATTTAAACCCTTAAAGGTTTAAATCAAGAAAGATCGTCACCCCTAAATTCATGAGCTTTATATATATATATATAATATATATATATATATATATATATATAGGGTTGAGTTCATTTCAGAACTCTAAATAAATACAGAACTTTCAGAACTCCTAATAAACAATCATTTTATATATAAGTTTTTGTATTTAGGATCTTTTTATCATCTATTATATGTATTTCTTTGATTACATACATGTTAAAAGTAGTTTACATATGTTTAATTGCCAAAATTATATATATGTGTCATAACTAATTACATATATGTAAAAAAACTAGTGTACATATGTGTAATTATAAAATTACATATAAAAAATGATAAAATTACTCTTAACATGTATGTAATCGTAAAAATACACATAATAAATGATAAAATTATCCTAAACATAAAAATATATAAATAAAAAGATTGTTTATTAGGAGTTCTGCGAGTTCTGTAAATATTTATGGTTCTGAAATGATCCTGGCCCTATATATATATATAAGTTTTTAAACTTGAAAGATTAAGGGTTTAATGGAGTAAACATGGTGATTTAGAACTAATAAATGTGATTTTTAAATAAAACAAGTGATTTAACATATGATTATGAAAATCACACTTAAAAAGTCTTGAACTCCAAGACATAAAAGTCTTGGAATTTGTAAGAAGTTTAATACATATAAGTGCTCATGAGTTAAGGGAATAAATGGTAGTAATTGGTTACTTGATGTTGAAAATTTTTAAGATTGGTAGGATGACGATTTGGAAATTGATTTGGTGATTTAAACGCGTTTTGAAAACGTGGGGAAACATCATAGTTTAGGGGAAACTATGGCGAATTTTTCTAAAAATCTAATCGCGATTAAATTTGGGGTTAAAGGGTGATTAACAAAGTTAAACGCGATTAGTGGTCTTAAAACGTCATTATGGAAGCTTTGATGAGAATACTTAAGCCTTAAATATTCAAGAGTTCTTATGAACTTAAACATATTTTCACAAAAATAAAAGGGTGAAAATAATAATAATGTATAAATATAATTTTTGACAAAAATTATATATTTTGGAAAAATACCAAGTATATGTATTTGTGTATTTACTTAGATACATTTAGGGTGATCAAAATAATACACCCATGAACCCAAGAAATATTTGTAAGAAACAAATATAAAAATACACAAAATGAATACGTATACATGTTTCCTACATGTTCCCCAAAGAAATGCGACGAAAACGGACATAAATAAATCCTAAAACATATTGTGTCCATAAGCAAATAAACGGACGAACAAAGGAGAAGGACAACGGACGAGCTAGAAGACGTATTTCCTAGAAGTAAAAAAAATATCTCTAACCGACAAAGTAAGGCATTTTTAGGCGTCTAACGGATAATTATGATATTCACCGTTAACAATACCCGGAAAGTTGGAAAATACAAAAATGCAAGACTATTAAAATGGACTCATAAAAATTGACTATGGGCTAGGGCCCAAATTACTAAAGTACATGGGCCAATTCCCAATGACAAGAAAACATGGGCTCGGCCCAATGACATAAAAGACATGGGCTCGGCCCAATAACATTAAAACATGGGTTAGGCCCAATAACATAGATGACATGGGCTCGGCCCAATGACATGAGCAAAGGCTCAATGACATGTGTGCGCGGCACGAGGACATGTGAAGGGCGAAGCCCGTTCACACATAATTCAATACTCATAGAATACATGTATACACTTATGAATTCAATATATATAACAATCGAGCGAGTAAACTACCAACGCTCTAATAATAAAAAGTTGTTCCAAAGATGACAAGCGATAACATAATAAAGAATTCAAGATGAACAACTTGTACGAGGTCCGATAAGACCTAGTGTCTAATCAAGTTAGTGCACATGTAGGTTATTCACGCGTACGGATGCTCACCTACGGTATTACATAATACGGAACGCAAATTTGTGAGTTCATGTCCCTCCTTTCAATGATTTCAATGTTTTGTTTTTAAAACAGTCGAGGGGAAATACATGTTAAACTATGGGTATGTTAGCTATGGGTTTAGATGATAACACGATCAATGTACATAAGTAGGATGATAACATAGTAACCATTAATCACTTAGTGACCAAGGTGCAAAAGGTGTAGATCTATTGAGCTTGAGACACGCTCCACTCCTGGTTGGTATACCCTGGAGTGCTTTTGTGATCCCAAAAATGTCAGAGTTGTCTCGGGTTGGTTACGTACTTATGGTACATAATGTCAGGGGGCTCGCTACCCACTGATGGATCCTTAAACTCAATAAATGCTATTAACATACCGGGATTTCATTACGAGAATACAAAGATTTCATATGATAACAATAACTGCATGAACTCGCTTAACTTTTGTTGACTTTTTTTAAAACTACATGTATTTCAGGAAACAAGTCTTGAGCCGGTGATACAATACGGGGAATGGGAAAGTCAATGACAACGATAGCCACTTTTGAAGGGTTTGTCTTTTATATCCCAACTTCGTATGGGTATATAGGAGACAAAACCTCACTATGTTTTATGTCAAAAACTATCTTTTGTGTTGTATAATATTACTTAAACTATGTCATGTTAACGTTGTGAACGTTGGTGAATTTGGAAACTGTGTTTGGAAAGCTTGTAATCTTTGTTGAAAACAATATATCTATGGCATCGTTGTGGTTTTGTCACACCCCGATATTTCCACGTTTTACCGGTGGGCCCGGTAGGGGAGTATCGTGACGTAGTTGATATCATCATAGTCAAACAACACAATATATAAATGCACAGCGGAAGCAAAAGATAAATATATTACAATCCGAATATAAAGTAATATCCAGTATTACAACGGAAAGTAAGGGATCCACAGGCGGATCAAAAATAAAAAGGAAAACTGTTCAACAGACTTTGACATCTAGAGCTTGCGAGACTTGAGTAATGATGCCTGGAGTAGCCAGCCTATTTCGTCTAGTACCTGCACTTAGCCTCTTTGGAAAATACGTCAGTTTACACTGGTAAATACAACTTAACTGACTCATTTTGAAAAGAGTTTGAAAATTTATTTGAATGCACTTCGGCACAAATATCTTTTTTAACTTGGGACAATTATTTGTATATAATCTTGTATACAGTTTTACTTATTTGTCGTCCATTAGTGCCAGTTTGTAGGGCCGGTCTAGATTAATCGACACGCCACAAGTATAATGCCCACAAGGATTATTCCTCTAAGTGGATTACCAGTTTTTACATAATGCATCTGTCAGGTGTACGCCTACACCCCGTGCTTAGGTCGTGGCCATTTTATAATACAATGATGCCAAGGATATCCGGGACATGGTCATCAACCCCCAAAGGCCATACACCAAATAATACATATTAAACAGGTTATGTACATACATCAATCACAATCCGATTTAAATGACTATATACACCCGACCAAGCGGTACATTTATAGTACCATATCCCAAGCCCGTATAGGGAAAATAAGTTAAGAGTATTTACCTGAGCTAAATATAAATTCAATCACAGCCGTATATCAATTCAGCAAGTACAGATAGCTTTTACTGGGCTCCTAATCTGGAACGAAGGTTTTTAATAACCTATTAGAATCCTAACGGGTCTTTAATTAAGCCTTGACTTAGACCGGTTAGTTTTCAAAAGGAATATACGGTTCAAACGCATGATAAAGCGAAGACCGGATTAGAATGTGATTTTGACCCGACAAGCTTGTATGCTTGTTTAATATGGGTAACTTAAACACATTCTGGATTTTGAGACAAAAATGATATGGTTTGACCCGTTTCGGCTAATATATGCAAACTAGTTACATAAGCCGATCCGAACGCGAAAAGTGCGTAACGAGTAACCAAATGAATCATATACATGTTTCCTAAGTTAATATGTCTTTAATATGTTGTGATATCAGTAGGATATCTTCCATTATGCCCAAAACGAGTTTAATCTCAAAATAAGCCCCGTAGGGGTATTTTGGTCATTTTAAAGATTATAAAAGAGATTAAATGAAGTTCTGAGATTCGGGTCCGAATACATCAGTAGAATAACTTATTTTATTAGGTCATATCAGTTGGTAATATGTCTTATTTGGCAAAATGGTTTTAAACCCAAACTATGCGTTTAATACGCGTAAAAAGCTATTTTAAGCGATTTCCGGGTTATACAGGAAATCTGAGTTTTTCTGATCTGGTTATAAAGTTCAAAATACTTTATTTATTATATAAAATCAGTAGCAATTGGATTGGTGTCAAAATACTATGTAGAACTCATTTTATACATAAAAATGGTATAATCGGTATTTACCGAATTAAGGCGATAGCCTTAGGTTATGATCAGTTTAAAAATAATTAAAAATCTTTAAAAAATCTCAAAATATTATATTACATCAGTGGGTAAAAGGTTTGGTGTCAAAAATTGGGTTTAGATAGGCTTTATGCTAATTGCGCCGTTTAATTACTAAAAGGCGTTATAATTACGCTAATGAGCATAACTCCTAATCTAGACCTCCAACTGATGTGAAAATTTAGGGACAACTTTATAAATCAGTAATAAGGATTATTGTCCTTTCACATTTCCAAAATTCTCGTTTTATGGTCAAAAGGTCATATTGGTCAACATTAGGCAATTAACGGAAACGGGTAAACGAATGGGGCAATCAACGAACCAAGCACAGAGGGTTATACCAACATGTAACCTGGTCCTAAGGAAGCCCTAAGGCATTTCTAAACCTATCTAATTCGGGTCAGAACTGAAGTCAAAGCAAAAGTCAAAGTTTTGCGACTTTCGGTTCCGAACCGGGTCTAAACAGAAAATTGTCGGATCAAACAAGCTTAGATCAGTTCTTATACTTATTACCAAGTTATATGAGTGATAAAATAGGTTACATGCCTTCTACATTGCTAATTACATGTTAATTTTCAAATTAAGCTTTTGTTGACTTTTTCTAAACAACTTTGACCCGACATTTGATCTAGTTAGAGTGGGAATCTGAGGGTGCCCATTTAAGGGTTTATTGCCCACACAATTACCAACTTATAACTACCTTCAATTCGACTAATCACTGGACCATTAATGATTAATCGCTAAGTCAAACGTTAATTATGACGGTTTGACTTTTAAGCTAATAACTAAGCAAAACTCAATTAGGAAAGGTTAAGCATACTTACAGAAGTCCTATGCACGATTAGGGATGCTTAGGGTCTGCTCTTGAACTCCCAAAAGCTCCAGAAATGCAGATGGAATGAATGCAAGAATGTTGCAAACATGAGGGCCTTTTATAGTGTTCTTGATCCACTATGATGATGACAACCAAGTCTATGGGGTGATCCAGATCATTAACAAGTGTCCCTAAGCCTAAGAAATTAGTTTAGGCAGCTCTTGGAAGTGTTAAAGGGCAATATATGTCGATTACATGGGCTGAACAGTCATTTTTCCGAGTTTCTGCATCTGGGCACCTCTTACGGACCGTAAGGGTCCAGCCTTACGGTCCATAAGGACCAAGCCAGCACAACAGATCTTTTTAAAAAGACACATTTGGTCCCTGAACCTTCCAAACTTGATTTTAAGGTGCTTTCTTGCACTTGTAACCCCCAAACTTGACTTTTAAGGACTCCAAGTCATAAACCAACTTTGTTAGGTCCCCGGTTATTCATACGATCACCGAAAAGTCTTGAATTTCGACGTTGACGCTTTTAACCCCTCGTATACGGATTTTATCATAACTTTCTCATACGATAACGAAACTTGGTGAAATTTTTTTCACTTATTCTAGTGAGTATAATTAATCATTAAAAAGCTTCGGATTCGCTAAAAGGTCACTCAGAGGTATACTTTAAACATGTTGACACATTTAACCCCTGTAGTTTGAAATTCCTCACTTTCCTTCACAATTAGCTTCGTACGATCCATGATTTATCCGTTTAAGGGTATAAACATCGTGTAGGGTTATTGTAAAGTATATTTTATCCATTGTTGACTTTTTGAACCCTTATATTCACATACTTTCCTTGTTTGTCAACTTTAGTCCCTCTAGAGTATTCTTTCACACGCTCAAAGCTTGTGACACGTGTCAACACTTTATAGGACGTGAATTTTCGAGGTGTTACATCCTCACCCCCTTAAAAGAAATCTCTACCTCGAGATTTTCTAAAATTATGGAAGTACTTTTTGTCGTATAATGGACTTGACTTCTATAGTATATATGGAACTTTTCCAAGCTCTCAAGGTGACCCCTATATTAGGTACATGTATCCTTTTGGAGCTTCTTAACCTGTCGATCCTCAATCGATACAGGATGCTCATCCCATCATAAATCTGCATATCCTTAAGTGATAATGCTTCTCAACTTATTGGTGAAACACATCCTTAAATCATTAGTGTGTTAATGCCTTGCGAGCTCCGACAGGCTCCTTAAATAAGTCTTAGCTTATAAGCTATTTGATCTTGATACATTCGATTTCCTTCAAATGATTCCATATATTCAGAGCTTAACTAGCCTGATAATTTAACAAATTGGGCACACCCTTCCTGGGTGATTTCTTTTGTTGAACCTTATTCTTTAACAAGAACTTAGGAGGGTTGCTACTTTCATTAATTCTTGATTTTCTGCCGAATACTGGCAACTTACAGATGATTAGGGATTTGTATGATCTTATTCGTTGTTTCCAAAGCAACGTTCAGATCCTGATAAGTGGACTTCCCAAAGTCTCGTCCATCAAACGGATGTTTGATATTTCATCTATACAAGGTCTCCAAGGGAGCCACCTTGATACTTATATAACAACTATTATAGAAAAGCTTATCTTAAGGTGAGATGGTTATTACAACCATTGCTCAAAACTAATCTTAAGGAGTAGCTAATCCTTACAGTTAGTCGAACAAATCGACGCTCCTGGGCAGCTGATGGCGATTCTTAATCGTTGCCTAATTAGGGTTGCGGTAACAATGCATAAGCAAAATGAACCGTCTTTCATAATTAACTACACCGAATTTTCAGGATATTGAGTTAGGCTATATGAACCCTCTATTTTAAAACTTAGTTAGTCAGGGTTTCGACTCTCCCAATGATGGTACTAGCCGTCTTGGAGATTTCATAATAATACAGCCTTAAATGGGATATAAACCTTAACTCTACCTGCCTCTCAGGGGTAAATAGGGTAATCTTAGGAGAAGATAATCAAGGTACAAGGAGGTTACAGAGATTTTTACAAATCTCAGGCTCCAATTCATCCACCATTGTTTGTGTCAATTAAGTGACACATTTACGTTACGAGTCCACGAACTCCTTGATCTGGAACATTTACTTGGACAATTCCATTCTGGATATCTCCTTTGAATACCATTAGCTGACTTTAGTACTCTATGACCATCGGAATATCTTTGTGGTCCCATGCATTAAACCTCCATACTGATCAGGCATGGAAGCAATCTATGGAACATATTAAGATATACCAATCATCATATGGCGCTTTTCATCATACCGTTTGGTATTCGCAATCGTTAGAGATCAAAAAGATATTAACTCTAAATGCTGACGCATTACACCTAGAGAGAGGATACTTCTACAATTCTACGACTGAAGGTTTATGACAGGAATAGAAGAAATGGTTCTTCTGATCTGCCTGTGAGTCTTACCTTACACTTAATATCTGGGTTTCTTACGGGAAAATTTTCTAAAAGTTTGCTAAGCTTATGGTCTTATGAGAGACTTAGCAGCACCTGAACCCAGATGTAATTTCTAGTAAATAAATCTTAATAAGGGATTTACCTAGTGTCATTATTAATGTGAACTGCCTCTAATCATACATTAGGAGGGTTAAGCGCCTCCATTCTTAATCTTTTTAAACTTAGCTGCAAAATCTATGACAAATTTAGGGCAGTCTCAGCTTTGACTGGTCGTTTCTTAATCTATATAACGTGAGTAGCTGAGTTAGATCCATAATGGATTTATAATGAGCAGGTTTTGAAACCTTAACGTGCCCTCTTATTGCCGATGCTAACCACTAATAATTATTTGCTTTAAGCTTAGATTTTTGGGTAAACTGAATAGGGTACTATCTCAGCCAATGAATTAAAATTTGCGACATACTGTCGACAGTCTAGAACTTTTATGGCGAGAGTCAGAAAATTCTTATTTCATCTTTTTCCATTTTGTGATGTGGATAATAGGTTTTTCTAATAAGGTCCTTAAAAACTTGGACCATCCCATATTGCATAAGGGGATCTTTCTTGTGGACTTCAATAATGTCCTCACTAATTGAGAGCATTGTTATCGAATGGCTGTGATGTATACCTTACCATTTCCTTTCCAGCATAACCACTGATATACCTAATGGTTTCTACTTCATCCAACAATTTCCTGAAATCGATGGCCCCTTTTTACTATTGAAGTCTCTTGACTTCTAAGAGACGAAGTACTTTTAAGTACATCCTAATAGGAAAGGGGCTTCTTGCCACATATGATTTTGTTTGGGTTATTCTTCGCATTTGAAGTATGAATATAGCTCTTTTTATGAGCAGCGACATGTGTTTTAAAGCGAACATCATCCGGCTTCTTAAGCCTTTTCATGACTTTTCTCATAGCCTTTCTAACAGTTGCGTTAATCACAGTTCTGGAGATTTACTCCATTATCATTTGAGGTTCACATTGGATTCATTATTAACATTTGTCGCATCTCTAGCATCGCGACTGTTGTTTGTTTCTTCTGAGTTTTCCATACTCGAAGCTTTGGTATTAAATACCAAATTTAGCAAGTGTTTAGGCACTCCATATTCAGTATCTCCTGGAACGGTCAACGGCTTTGTTTACGGCTGTATCTATCATAGCCTGTAACTCGGTGCCCGTTAAGTTCAGTCTTGCATTATCATTCTGATCAACTGGATAATTGTGAGCTTCAGAGGAGTCAGCCATGGTGAAGCTTTGAAGGCTACCGACCAAGTAGTAATAATTTGTTTAATTATATAGTGAATTGTCGAATTTGATGATTAATTAGCCATGGTGTAAATAAACCATATAGGCCAATATATAGTATTTGATTTATTTGATTATGTTTTGCCTAGGTTTTTAAATAAACCATCTTTGGCGTTCAAACGGAATATATCCTTCATATTTATTAGATAGGGGACATAAGTCACGACTGTCAATGTCGTACTGGCATTTTATATATAACACAAGGGCTTGTTCCAAAGAACTTTTTAATGGCATAGATGCCTTGTCACTAGGGAAATTTTTTTTTTAAATAATCAATGATCCTTTGGGTCGGATAAATTTCATAGTTCATTGCCTTTTGGTAGGAAGTTATGAAAGAAAACTATATTTGTCATAATTACATCTTTGCCCGTAGGCATACATCTTAAATGGATGTTTTGATGTATACATCATGTTCGACGTTTATTAGCCATGATTCCTATTGATCATTTAGGCTAAACAAGGGGTTTGGAAAAAAAATTCCTAATATAAAGATGACAAGTGTGATTTTATCGCATCACTGTCGCCAGGAGTGTTAACATATTTACAATGTTACAAGGATTTGAATCCTTTGAATAGGTTCTACCATCTTGGCCTCGTCTGGAATGACATATAGGCTAGGTCGTACCTTTAAGATTCTTTTTAATATGTATACTGGCAGGAAAGGAAATATATTTATTTTATTCAGGATTTTTATCATAAATCCTAATTTACAAGTTAATAATAGCACAAATGGCCTAGTCGCGTAGACAAGTTTAATTTATAAGCCCATATTTTATGGAATCGAGGCATTTAGGTTTGAATCAAAGTTCATTACCTTTTCTTGACAGGGAGTTGTAGGCTACGACTGTCTTTAGTCTTATATGACATTGGATATGACTCGTAAGTATTATATCCCTAATTATAATTTAATAATAGCTCAACAGCCTAGTCACATGGACAGATTTAAGTTATAAACCAGGATTTTATAGAATCGAGGTATTAAGGCTTGAATCAAAGTTCATTGCTCTTTTTAACAGGGGGTTGTAGACCACTACTGTCTTCAGTCTCAAAGGACGTTAATTATAGCCCGTAGGCACTTCATCCTTAAGGGATGATTATATAAATAAGGGAAATTGGAGTAATCTTATTTAAGGATGACTCATGCGATTTTATCGAACCACGTCTGCCAGGAATGTTATCATGTTACAGATGTTAACAAGGGTTTGAATCTCTTGAATGGGTTCTACCATCTTGGCCTTGTCTGCAGTGACATTTAGGCTAGGTTTTACCTTTAAGATTCTTTTTAATATTTAACGCAGAACAATCCAAAATTGAGGTGTTAACAAGGATCTGAATCTAATTGGGGAACTACCATCTTGGCCCTGTCTCAAAATAACACGTGGCTAGGTCTTGTCCTTTTTAGATTTTGCCATTTTATTATAATGGTAGATCATATAAAAGGAATGTTATTTTCCATTTATTTCATATTTCATGTTTAGAATGAAAACTTAAATTTAATCAATCCACTATATAAAAATAAAAGTACAGAGTTGCCCTAAGCGGGACTTGAAAGGAATAATGTTGTCCTCGAAGGGACTGAAAGATAAATATGTCCTTATAAGGACTATTAAGGAAACGATCTTTAGCAAAAGGAATTTCTTCTTCATATTATTTCTGAATGTTTTCTCCTTGGTTGCACGTTTATCCTAATCGCAGTACAAGGCTCCGCATTCCTCGGCTTCAGATGGTGAGGATTTCCATTACGGCTCCTTTGCTTGGCGATATATTAAAAGTATATAAAATTGAAAGTAATAGTTCTCCGAATAGAGACGAGAGCATTCCTATGTTAAGTCTAGACTCAGAAGGTCAAGGAATGTGCTACTGTGTCATTGAGATTAAACACAAAAGGTTAGTGTTTAATTCACTCAATGTTGACTCTGATACCAACCTGTCACACCCCGATATTTCCACGTTTTACCGGTGGGCCCGGTAGGGGAGTATCGTGACGTAGTTGATATCATCATAGTCAAACAACACAATATATAAATGCACAGTGGAAGCAAAAGATAAATATATTACACTCCGAATATAAAGTAATATCCGGTATTACAACGGAAAGTAAGGGATCCACAGGCGGATCAAAAATAAAAAGGAAAACTGTTCAACAGACTTTGACATCTAGAGCTTGCGAGACTTGAGTAATGATGCCTAGAGTAACCAGCCTATTTCGTCTAGTACCTGCACTTAGCCTCTTTGGAAAATACGTCAGTTTACACTGGTAAATACTCTTAACTTATTTTCCCTATACGGGCTTGGGATACGGTACTATAAATGTACCGCTTGGTCGGGTGTATGTAGTCATTTAAATCGGATTGTGATTGATGTATGTACATAACCTGTTTAATATGAATTATTTGGTGTATGGCCTTTGGGGGTTGATGACCATGTCCCGGATATCCTTGGCATCATTGTATTATAAAATGGCCACGACCTAAGCACGGGGTGTAGGCGTACACCTGACAGATGCATTATGTAAAAACTGGTAATCCACTTAGAGGAACAATCCTTGTGGGCATTATACCTGTGGCGTGTCGATTAATCTATGTTAGTGCATTTATGTCTATCGCCTCCGTCATCTCAAACCGTAGCAGAAATTGTTAAATTTTAGGCTTTATATTGTAATAGTTAGAAATATCTAGAAAAGGGCAAGGTGGCAATAGTGTAAATAAGAGGAAAGCTCTTATAAGCCTTAGCCTATAAATAGATGTTTTAGGGCTTAGATTTAGGACTTTTGCAACTTTTGCAATTTGTAGACTTGAAGAGCTCTAGTTCTAGAGAGAGAAACTAGAGAGAGAAAGTCTAGAGAGAAAGGCAAAAGGTGATTCACGTGATTGTACGATTTCAGATCTATTATAGAATCACAGTTAGATTACTGTTCGTGTGTTTCGGTCACGATCGTTGAAGGATTCCGCACTTCAACGAGTCGATTCGCAATCGTTCGGAGTCAAACCGGTCCTAACAAGTGGTATCAGAGCAGGTTAACGATTGCTCAGATCATTCACACGATTTCGCACAGGATTTCATCAGTTTCAGATCTCAATTTGCATCAGATTCGTTCTAGTTCTTCATTCTTCATCTCTTTCACGTTTTCGTCTAAAAATCACCAAATTAATCAAGTTTTAACGGTTCAAAATTAATGATTTTTGGATATAATATGCAATATCAGTTGATCTAATAGCCTTTAAAATTTCAGAACTTGATTCAAAGTATTTTGTGAGAAAATTAGATTTTTGTGGTTCGAAAAAGTTGAAAATTGCTGCTGTTGTTATTAATGTTCATACGCACGCATGACCTATCCGTGCGGATAAGTCATACGCACGGATAGCATTTTGACTTGTTGACTCTGTCATACGCACGGATAACATTTTGACCTGTTGACTCTGCCACCCGCACGAACAACTGGTACGTGCGGATAGCTATACGTGTTACATCATCTTGTCTGATCTAGTCACTTAGTCAACATATTCAGATTTGTTAGTCAACCTTATCAGCAGCACATGTGAATTATTATATGCAATCGGTGGGCATGTGAAACTAGGTACAGGTGTCATCTAGTTCTAATTCGTTTAATAATCAAGCCACGTGATTGATAAATTGCATTTCAGGTGATAGTTGTCAGTGGCACGAGATATTAAATTGAATTCGGTGATTGCATGTGATATTCATTAAAGCAGATTGTTCTCATAATTGTTGTCTCGTGACGGGTTAAGTGTTAGTTTCAAGGTGTTGTGTCAACCGTGCGTATAGCCATACGCACGGATAGCATCATTTCCCATACGCGCGGATAGCCATACGCGCGGATAGCCATACGCGCGGATAGCCCACCCGTACGTATCATCACCCGTGCGTACAACATCTCACGGATTCCCATCCGAACGGACAACGTTGTCACGAGATTTTCTTCACTGTTGACTTGTGTTGACTCACTTGATTGGATACCCATCCGATTCAAGTCGTTTGATAATTTTTTGAACTGATTGCTTGTTTGTTTGTTTGCAGGTGATTCGAGGTGATTCAAGATGGATAAACCGTTTGATGAACAGGAAAACGAGAAACTTAAAAATTTAAACGTTTGGACTTCTGGATCTTGGATTGATAAGAAGAATAAGAAGGACGTTTGGATTAAAAGATCCGAAAATTTCCTATGCATGAAACATGAATCATTGGAGAAGTTGGATAAACGATTTGATGAGTTGAATGATAAGTTAGATAAATATGAGATAAGGGTTTCAAATGCTGAAAAAATTTCAAAATTTGCTGATGCATTACCTTTAGAATGGGATGAATTTTTAAGTGAGCTAAAAAGGGATGCTACTTTCTCAAAGCTTCATTATAGAGAATTCATCAATAAACTTAGATCACATGAGTTTGATAAAGAAAAAAGAAAAGAAGAGTTGATGAATGAGATGAAGAGGGATTTAGAAAAGATAAATTTGGAAGTGATCATCGAAATGAGAAAAAGATTTTCTGTATGTCTTAGTGCAAAAAATGTCATGAAATATGATATTAAAAGAGGTTGTTTTATTGATGAATATGCAAACCCTCTTGATTTTGTTAAAATTTTCTGTGCAGGAACATACAAGATGGAAACAAAGAAAGACGCTGATGATGGAGAAATAAATGGAAAATGCTTGAAATGCGAAAAATCAGAAACTGACAATGTCAAACTTCTGAAGAATGTAGAAAGTTTAACATTGAAAAACAAAGCTTTGAAAGATGAGAAGAAAGCTGATGATGAACAGATTCTGGAGTTGCGCGTGAACTGCGAAAAACTGAAATCTGAAAATGACAAACTTTTGAAGAATGTTGAGAGTTTGTCATCAGAAAACAAAAATTTTAAAAAATTAGAAAATGATTTCAAAAGTCAGATAAAGATTTTAGAAGATGAGAGAGATATTTTTGGTAAAGATAATCTTGAAAAACAAATTGAAATCAATTCTCATCTTGCTAAAATCATTCAGCTTGAAAAAGAAGCTGAAAAAACTCGGATTAAAATCAAAGAGCTTGAGAATAAATTGAAAGGTTTTGTGAATTCTACTTCACATGTTTGTCCAAAACCGATCAATTCTGTTCCAATAAGTGACAATGTCACAAATTTTGACAAAGTCAAAATTGAAGATTGTGATGACAAAGCTGATGATGAAATAGAAAAAGAAAAGAAAAGAAAAATATTTTTAGATTTACAAGAAAAATTTAAAAATACTGTTTTGCAATCTACTGAAACAGGTGAATGTTCTAAACAAAAACCTGTTAAGAAGAGTGTAGAACAGAAACAAAAAGTTAAAAATTTTAAAAATTTTAAAAATGAAAATAAAAGCTCATCAGTTCAGTCATCCAATCATTATAAAAAATCACAAAAATTTGTAAATGAAAATTCACAAAATGATGGTAATAAGTGGTGCAGGTTTGACCACAGTGCTCAAAAGACAAATCCAGCTTTGAAGAGGAGAAATGATTATTACCAAGCCAAACAATGTTATGATCTGAAGGTTTGGACTGACAGAAGTGGATGGTATGATAACAGAGTGTGTTATTCCTGTGGTGTTAGAGGGCACATTGCTGTTAACTGCCAGAATTGGAATTATGAGACAAGAAGATGCTTTGAATGCAATATCAAAGGTCACATTGCCAGAGATTGCCCAAGGAGATCGATGGGAAGATCGAGGGTTGAATCTCAGAGAACGGTAAAGAAACCAGTCACTGTCAAGCCCAAAGAACAAAAAGTGGAAGATAAGAAAGTAATACTTTCACAGGGGCAGAGAGACAGACTGAGGAAGAAGAGGAAGAAGGCGAGAGAATACTTGGAGAAGATTTTGTCTTCAGGTTCACCTGTTGATTCGAATAAAAGTTCTGATGAATTGATTCACTCGACGGCAAAGTCAAGCAAATCGAATTCTTCAGATGCAAATCTGAGGACAAACAAGAAGAAAAAGAAAGTTATTGGTGATGAATCTGGCTCATCCAAGCCAGACAAGCCAAGATCGGGCAATGAATCTGATTCCACAAAATCAGATGAGCCACAAGTTGAGGTAAAAAAGGAAGAGACAGTTCCATTAATGAATGATGAGAACTTTCCACCATTACGTGCCGCAAACCTAAAATCAAAAGGTGTTGATGCTGGAAAAATGTTTAATAGCAAGGTTAAACATATTTTTAGCAAGATGGCTGATGGAAAAGTAAAAGGGGCAAAAGAATTTTATGAAGAAATGAGAAATGTTCAAAACACACCTAAGACTGGTCAGGCTTGGGTGTCAAAATCTGTTAGTTGAATTCCTGACTTGCCGGAGCTTCCAGGTTGGTAAGTGTGAAGCAGGTATCGGCATCATTCTTGAGAAATTCACAGGATGGTAACTGTGATATTTCGTCTTACAAGTGGATAATCAAGGACATTAAGTTGTACTTGATTTTCTACAAGTGATAGTGGTGTTTGACCTAATAATGTTAAATTTTCAAAATGGTTAAAAGAGAACAAGGTGTTGAGATGACCCCGAACCCACAAGTGATGGGTAAACAAACTAATTTTTCCAGAAAAACCATTCTGATTAAAACAAACTTAAATGTTTGTAAATCATTATGGGAAAATAGTTTGTTGTAAGGGGGAGTTCTGATTGAATATGCCGAAACCCTCACGGCTGAACAAACATGATTACTTTCACAAGATTGAAAAACGGTTTTCAAACTGTCGAAAATCAATGGGTTGTAAATCATGGGGGTATGGTATATTTTTCTGCAAATCAGAGCACTTTAAGCAGAAAATGGATGGCGAGACAAAGCTATCAGTATTGGTTGTCAAATTTTTTTTTAAATGGTTTTGCATTTTAGGGGGAGTAATATTGTCAGAAAATCCAAAAACATTATAAAATTTGAAAAAGCCAAAAACATGATAAAATTCAAAATTGAGTTTTTGCATAAAAAGAGGAAATGATAGTACATCAGTAGACAGTCACAGTACGCTAAAGAATTGGAAAGTTTAAATGTGTTAAACGATCTCACCGTGGATGTGTCGGTAGGTTTTTGCACATTTAGTAAACTTTTTCGGGATATAAACTTAAATTCAAACTTGCTTATTTCGTGGGGAACACTACTTGGATATATAGGTAACCCCTGAAATCTCGTTTGAAAGGTTCCTTTTTCTGATATACTAGGTCTTTATGCTTAAGTGATATCTGGGGTATTATTCCGGGACTTCTGCTGAACGGTAGTTCTGACCTAGTCCTCGAATAATACTTTCCGCAAATGCTTTAAAACATAAGCATCACCCTCAGCAAATATGATAAGACAATAAAATTGCTTAGCAATGCTGTTGTAAAAATGATCCTCTAAAGGGGACACACCCACAAGTTGAGTCATGATCTCTCTGCTGAACGGTAGTTCTGACCTGAGCTCTCATGATTCTTCATAATTTATTAACCCCTTACAGATATCATTTGTGTTATAATTACCTGTAAGACTGAATATTGGGATCTGGATACGGGAGTATATTCAAGAGGTGGGACACATGAATGGGTTTAAGTTCTTAAAAACACCTAATTCGTATCCTGAATCAGTTGAACTTTGTGTGAAAATTTAAGTGGATCAATATATCGACAATCTAAGTGAATTGTTTAATTCTTAATGTGTTTAAAGCTCAACGGTACTTGTGACTTGTCAAAAACTGATATGATCCTCTGACGCATACTCAAACAAAAATATTGTCTGTAAATATGTTTGTACATATTTCTTTACTGCTTTATATTTTCAGAAAAATACAAAAAGATTTTGATTCTGCTTTATTTTCGACAACCGATGTCTGGGAAGCTGAGTTTCAAAATCTAAGTATGCTGATTGTGTTTCTGAAAATAAAACAAGTTCATTAATTTGAAACTTGAATTTTTAAAATCAAAAATCAAAAACAGTTTGTGAAATCTCCAAGGTCATTAATTTGGACTTGGATGATTAACTGTGAGGGATTTGGATGCTTATACTGTTAAAATCTGTAAAAGAGCCAGTTTCCGATCCGGTTCGTTGAAACTGCCAAATCTTTGAATATTGTTGATAGGGGGAGAATATCAAGTATTCCTGGATTTATTTCGTATTATTATATCTTAGTCCCAGGATCTTGATTTAGAAAGTTTGATAGAGCCAGGTTACGATACCTGGGCAACTGAAAATGCTTTCATTGTTGAAATGTTTTAGCTTATGCTGAGAGAGCCAGGTTTTCAATCCTGGATGTTCAAAACGCTGTTACTTATGAACGTTTGAGAATTACAGATGCTATACCAGACTACGATCCCGATATCCGAGTCTAAGGGGGAGTCTGAAGACGAGCTCAACGCAAAGGGAAGCGTGCATTCAAGGACCCAGGAACTATTCTGGAGTAGCTTGTAACCGAAAAGCCAGGTGTCGATCCCAAAAGCACGGAAGCTTAACGAAAGGGGGAGCCTGAAGAGCCTACCGAAAGGGGGAGCTGGAGCTGAAGACAGATCCACGGGGATTCTGTTCGAGCTAAAGAGAGAGAAAGAAAAGAAGCTACGAGTCCAAATGTTTGAGATTGACTGCGGCAATATCCAATGGGGAGTCTGTTAGTGCATTTATGTCTATCGCCTCCGTCATCTCAAACCGTAGCAGAAATTGTTAAATTTTAGGCTTTATATTGTAATAGTTAGAAATATCTAGAAAAGGGCAAGGTGGCAATAGTGTAAATAAGAGGAAAGCTCTTATAAGCCTTAGCCTATAAATAGATGTTTTAGGGCTTAGATTTAGGACTTTTGCAACTTTTGCAATTTGTAGACTTGAAGAGCTCTAGTTCTAGAGAGAGAAACTAGAGAGAGAAAGTCTAGAGAGAAAGGCAAAAGGTGATTCACGTGATTGTACGATTTCAGATCTATTATAGAATCACAGTTAGATTACTGTTCGTGTGTTTCGGTCACGATCGTTGAAGGATTCCGCACTTCAACGAGTCGATTCGCAATCGTTCGGAGTCAAACCGGTCCTAACAATCTAGACCGGCCCTACAAACCGGCACTAATGGACGACAAATAAGTAAAACTGTATACAAGATTATATACAAATAATTGTCCCAAGTTATAAAAGATATTTGTGCCGAAGTGCATTCAAATAAATTTTCAAACTCTTTTCAAAATGAGTCAGTTAAGTTGTATTTACCAGTGTAAACTGACGTATTTTCCAAAGAGGCTAAGTGCAGGTACTAGACGAAATAGGCTGGCTACTCCAGGCATCATTACTCAAGTCTCGCAAGCTCTAGATGTCAAAGTCTGTTGAACAGTTTTCCTTTTTATTTTTGATCCGCTTGTGGATCCCTTACTTTCCGTTGTAATACTGGATATTACTTTATATTCGGATTGTAATATATTTATCTTTTGCTTCCGCTGTGCATTTATATATTGTGTTGTTTGACTATGATGATATCAACTACGTCACGATACTCCCCTACCGGGCCCACCGGTAAAACGTGGAAATATCGGGGTGTGACAGGTTTATGTTGTTTAGTCATTTGGATGCAATGATTACCTTTCTTACGTCACACACAATATGCTTCCGCTACTAGCAGGGTGTGACAGATTGGTATCAGAGCTCCGATTGTAGTGAACCGGGGTAAAACTTTTATTAAAGTTTGGTCTACAATCACCAAAGGGCTCTCACATGAAAACAAACTTGATAACATTACAAAAGTGTTTTCAAAAGTATAACAAACGACAAAAGGTTTTCATAGTGTCACTATAACATGAGGATCTATCACGCGAGCTCAATCATAAGTAACAAAGAAGGATTAATACATGGTTGGTCTATGAGGAATAGAATTGAAAACATAAAGGATTACATGTGAAACACGAGAAACAAAAACAGCATGAGATTTAGTGATTATATATATATATGTATATATATATATAATGTCTTTGTATATGTATTGTACGGAATATTTGCCAAGGACGAAAGTACCTTCGACTACGAATTCTATTATTACAATTGACTCACGCGATGAGAATGACGACCTCGCGGCTATTACGAAGCTTATGGCAGGCGTGGTCCCTGAGAGAGACCCTAAAGCATTGATCCCATGGAAGATGGTTGTTTACCCTCGGGTGGTATATGCCTGGCTTCAGTAGTGACGATGAGCCGGAGGTGGCGGCCTTGGACAACAACTCTACTAGTGGGACGAGGTCCCTGAGATTCATATTAGTCATGCTCGATTGCATTCCTGTCCAGACAAGGAAGATAAAGTACTCATCTTGAAGGTGCCCCTCCAGTTGTTATTATTACGAACTCTTTTATTTCTATTTCGGCTAACGTTGTGCCCTCTCACGAATAATGACAACGGGTGTTAGCTCGTGGACCATCACGAAGGTCCCTCCTATGTTGAGGGTATATAGACAACAATGTCCTCTCTTTGACTGATCGTCTGCTTGAACAAGAGAATGCTAGGGTGACCATGCAAGACAATTTATTATTACAGGGACCCACGTAATAACAACTTGTAGTGTATGGAAATCCTGGTGGGCGCTGCGGGTCAAGCTAACGATCACTATCATTCGAAATTCTTAAGTTGTTCAAGTTTCTATCTAGTAGAACACTAACTGGGATGGTTACTATATCACTCAACGATACAGGAGGACCACATGTATTATTCGCATCTAGCATTCGGTTTATAACACGAGTCGTTTGAAACTAGTCGTCGAAAGCGAACAAAACTTGTTGGCCACTCATGGAGGATTTTCCTCAACATTCTTAGATTTCTTGTACATGAGCTGGTTCTTTGGTGTCCATGACACCTTACCATATCTTAGTTATCGGAAATTATTACATTAAACTCCGTCGTTTGACATTTGTCTTATTCTAAGGGGTGATATGGCATGAGCCATGCTACAACCCCTTCCTTGCATTTTATCCGACATCTATGGAAATTATAACAATTTTGTTGGAGCTCGTGGAGCTCAAGGGATATCAATGTATTCGTCACATGGGTTAGTGCGACGAAGGATTTTCCTACATGGGACAGTCGAGGTCCACAAGGTAGGAAATACATATTGTAAGGATGGAGATGACTGTTTGGTTTCTCCTCCTCACTGAATTACTTCTTTTCCCCCTTAGGCATTTGGCGAATACACGCAGGTGGTACTACGCATTTTGGATTGCGATTATTCATATTATCAAGGTTTCAACATGTATGAACAATGAGATCTTGAGGTTTCCATGACCAATTATATTCTTAATTCTTGGACGCATGGTAGGCTATATCTGTCCAAATACAAGTCTAGATCCTTTGATACTATGTATCAAAATAACATGGCGCCAAAAAGAAAATCTTCGCGCAAAAAGGCTCAGTGAATCAGCACGCTACTATTAACGTCGAACTCGAGTTTTTATGGAACAACATTAAGTTGTGGAGATTGCACAACATGGGTTGTTGAGTTGACACTAATGATGGTACTGATGGTACCTGGAGATGTAATCATTCCAAATGTTAATTCTAAGGCTTTTCCGGATTATAAGCCGCGAGACCTCATTGGTATGGGAGGTGCGGTAAGTTCTGTCCACTAGATAGAGACAATGAAGTAAGTTAACCGTGCTAGCAAATGTACTCCTAAGTAAACAACTTAGTAAACGAATAGCTTTCTGTTGAATGAGACGTTAATTTAGTGGAATCTCCAAGTACAAACTATAGGGAGTAACACAGCAAAAAGGGTTGTCGTGGGAAGAACTCAAGGATCTTACGCGAGAATAGTATTGCTCGCTAGTGGTAAATTCGAAGGTTGGGAACCGAACTCTAGAACTCAATTGTGATTAGAGCGAACGTAGCTGGTTACCCCCGACGCCTCTACGATCTCTAAAAGATTGTTGCATACTAGATAACACCCGAATCCAAAAACGCTGAGCGCTACAGTTGGGGTTTAGCCCTGAGGTATGAAGCTGGCATTAAGGAGTACGCTAATAACTTGCCAAAAATTCTGAGTGAGATAAGTGAAACTCTCACCATGAGGGCACTTGCAAAAGTGCCGAGAGTAGCAGTGTGGTGAGACTGGGCACAAAACATAAACTAATGAGTTAGATTTACTCAAGAAAGAACCAGGAGATTTTAACTGTGGCAAAGAAATCACGACAAGCATGGATGTCTAAGGACGAATCAAGCAAGTGACTAAGTGAGGGTATGAGTAGAGCTAGGAATACTCCCCAAAATTCCAATGTTGCCATGGGTACATTCTACTCTACAACCAGCATGTATCAATTCCTTGGATACCAACATCGGCTTAGCTTAGCATCTTTAGATACTAAGCATATATATATATATATATATATATACGAGATAGAGTCATGTAGGTTAGACATGTTTTACTCTAGAAAGTTAGCTAAAGGGGAATTAGCGGAGTCATGTGAGGTCATTAAGGGTCGTCAATACGTTTCCTACCAACCGACCGGTTACATCCATTTTGGTTGATACCGGTGTCAGTATTAGTTTCATCCCCCTAGAATTCAAAATATACTTGGCCAAGAGTCAAGTAAGCTAGACATCCCCCTCATTCCATAGGATTGGCCGACGATAAATTAGTTGAGTCTGGAGAAGACATTAACGGATGCACACTCGAACTTCGAGCGCAAAAATTTAATATCGACCTGTCACTCATTCAATTGGGTTGTAACAACGTAGTTTTTGACGTAGACTAGTTATCCGATAACCAAGCCGCAGCCATATGTCATGAGGAGATCATTCGCGTCCCCTTGTTTGACGAGAGAACATCCTTTAGTGCATGGGGAGAATCAAGGCACACCACTACGAATTATTAAATGTATAAAGGCTCCAAAATGTTTGAGAAAAGGATGCATCGCCTTGCTTGCCCATGTGATTGACAAGAAGGCCGAGGAGCTCAAGGTGGAGGACATACCTGTAGTGAAGGAATATTCCGAAGTCTTTCCAGAGGACTTGCCGGGACTACCTCCATAACGACAAGTTGAATTTCGTATCGATCTAGTGCCAGGAGCGGCACAAGTGGCAAGAGCTCCATATCGACTGGCACCCTCGGAGACGTTGGAATTATCTACTCAGCTTCAGGAGCTGCTTGACAAAGGATTCATTAGACCGAGTTTCTCACCTTGGGAAGCTCCGATGCTATTTGTCAAGAAAAAGGATGGAGTCTTTCAGATGTGCATCGACTATAGAGAATTAAACAAACTAACTATCAAGAATCGGTATCCTTTACCGAGGATGGGCGACTTGTTAGATCAGTTGCAAGGTTCCAACTTTTATTCCAAGATTAATCTAAGATCCGGATATCATCAGCTGAGGATTCAAGAGGAAAGCATAACTAAGACAGCGTTTAGGACTCGCTATGGGCATTACGAGTTCCTTGTTATGCCTTTCGGTTTATCAAACGCTTCCGCCGTGTTCATGGATTTAATGAACCGGGTATGTAAGCCATACCTCGACAAGTTCGTGATCGTATTCATTGATGACATTTTGATATGCTCACGGACAGAGGCGGAACACGAACAACACTTGAGAACTAGTTTGGAGTTGCTTAAGAAAGAACAATTGTAAGCCAAGTTCTCAAAATTCGAATTTTGGATTCGCGAGGTGCAATTTCTCAGTCATGTGGTGAACAAGAACGGAATACATGCTGATCCAGTTAAGATAGAGGCCATAAAGAACTAGAACACTCCAAAGCCCCCAACAGAAGTAAGATAATATATGGGTTTAGCGGGATACTATCGAAGATTCATTGAGAATTTTTCTAAAATTTCTCAACCGCTAACCTCACTCACTCAAAAGGATAAAAAGTTCGATTGGGGTGAAAAACAAGAAGTGGCATTTCAAACACTCAAGGATAAACTATGTCAAGCTCCAATCTTATCACTCCCGGACGGTGCCGATGAGTTGGGGGTATTGTGATGCATCGTATCAAGGCTTGGGTTGCGTGTTAATGCAACGTGAAAAAGTCATCGCGTACGCATCGCGACAGTTAAGAGTTCATGAGAAAAACTATACCACTCACGACCTAGAATGAGGCGCAGTGGTATTTGCTTTAAAGATTTGGCGCCATTATCTCCATGGTACTAAGTGTACCATATTCACCGATCACAAGAGTCTTCAACATATATTCAATCAAAAGGAATTAAACATGTGCCAACATCGTTGGGTGGAATTGTTGAATGACTATGACTGTGAAATCAAGTACCATCCGGGCAAAGCAAACGTTGTGGCGAATACTCTGAGCCAGAAGGAACGAGTCAAAACACTACGAGTACGAGCTTTAGAGTTAACAATTCAAACGAACAGTACTACTCGAGTGCATGATGCACAACAAGAAGCTCTAAAGCCGGACGACACTCAAGCAGAATCCTTGCGAGGCTTAGAGAAAAAAATGAAAACAAACAAAGATGACACTTTATATTTCATGGGAAAGATCTGGATTCCATATTTTGGTGGCCTACGAGACTTAGTGCTGGATGAACCACACAAGTCCAGATATTCAATACATCCAGGATCCGATAAGATGTATCAGGATTTAAAAGAATACTATTGGTGGCCTAAACTCAAGGGAGATATTGCGACCTATGTTGGGAAATGCCTAACTTACGCAAAGGTCAAGGCCGAATATCAGAAGCCGTCTGGCTTATTACAACAACCCGAGATTCCCGTTTGGAAATGGGAATAGATAGCAATGGACTTCATTACAGGACTCCCACGGACCTCTCCAGGTCATGACATGATATGAGTTATCGTTGATCGATTAACCAAGTCAGCTCATTTCTTACCAATTCGTGAAAAACACAGTACCACGAAGTTAGCTAAAATTTACCTCAACGAGATTGTGGCACGTCACGTAGTGCCTATTTTGATAATCTCGGATCGGGATGGTGGCTTTGTGTCAAGAACATGGCAATCATTTCAAGAATCGCTTGGATCTCGTTTGGATCTAAGCACAACATTTGATCCGCAAACCAATGGACAAAGCGAATGAACCATCCAAACGTTGGAAGACATGCTTCGCGCCTGCGTGATGGATTTGGTCGGAAACTGGGATACTCATTTACCTTTGGTAGAGTTCTCATATAATAACAGTTATCACACAAGCATTAAAGCCGCCCCATTCGAAGCACTATACGGACGAAAGTGCCGATCACCGCTATGTTGGGCGGAAGTCGGAGACAAACAACTCATTCGCCCTGAACTAGTCCAAGAGACTACTGAAAAGATATCAAAGATACGAGACCGTATTAAAGCGGCTCGTGATAGACAAAAGAGCTACGCGGACAGAAGACGCAAACCATTATCCTTCGAGGTTGGAGACAAAGTCTTACTGAAAGTCTCGCCTTGGAAAGGCGTAGCTAGATTTGGGAAACGCGAAAAACTAAACCCGAGATACATTGGGCCATTTGAAATTCTGGAATAGATCGGTACCGTTGCGTACAAGTTAAAACTGCCAGAAGAACTCAGTAATGTACACGACACATTTCATGTGTCGAATCTCAGGAAAAGCCCGACCGAAGTGACAGTCGTTATCCCAGCGGATGAGATACATGTAGACGACACACTCCAGTTTACCAAAGAACCCGTTGAGGTTAAGGACTGGAAAGTCCACAAGACAAGGAGAAGTCATATCAAACTAGTCGAGGTCCGCTGGAACTCACGTCACGGACCCGAGTATACCTGGGAACGTGAAGATCAGATCAAAGAAAAATATCCCCACCTGTTCAAGAAAACTCCTGCAAAGGATGGCTCAACTTGAATTTCGAGATGAAATTCATTTTAACAGGGGGAGAATGTGACAACTGGAAAATAACAGGTAATTCCGTACAAACTAATCACTATTTTATTTACATAATCTCATGCATTTAACGTAATTTAATTACGTAACTGTGTCGTAAAATAGAAAACAGTGTTGGGGCAGGAAAACAATGCTAAAACATATGTTGGTTTTCGTCGTATTGTGAAACCAATCAAACAATGTCCTAAAAGTGTTGGTAGAAAGTGTTGCGCGCACTATTCACGGTCACACTATTTATGCCAGCAAAACCGTGAAAACAGAACGAAACAATGAAAAACGACACACGGATAACATAATCGAGTCAATTTACATAAGAAAAGACTAATGAGAAAACATATCTTGCAAAAATCTAGGACTTTCCGGTACAAGGCCCTAAATACTAAAACGTCCGTTTTGCTAAAAATATAACATTTTTAACTTGTCCGTATTAATAATTAAGCATTTCTGGAACTTCGGAATGATGACAATTGATGACGTATACGCTAAAACACTTTGGGAATATCATTGTAGTGTCCAAAATAACAAGCTTTCGGTATTATATCGCTATACACTTAACTAGTCCGCTATCGACCCGGAAGACTAGTAAGTGGTATGTTCGTCACAAAACAACCAAACGAAGAAGTTAGTGAGGTAGTTAAGCCTATTTTGGAACTCGAAATAACTTCATACATCACTTGGAGGCGAGATAACAACTTGCGGAAATGTTTGTCGGTACGACATAAAAGCACCGTTAGCGAACTGACGCTCAAACGAAAAGCATTTAAGGCATCAAAATACAACTTACACTAGTCTAGCGAACTAGTTAACCATATTTTGGCGTCGTATGCACCTTGAATAAATGCCATAGCATCGATGGTAAATTAAAACCATAAATCCAGGTATTATATTATACCTTCCATATATCACCCGGTATCAAACCGACGAGCGAACTAGTGACATTTTTGCCATCCAAAATTAATACCCATTAAACTAATAACTTGGTTGGACTTATTGAAAACCTAAACTACCATTAATACCCAAATTACCCTAATTAAACTAATGGCTAAAATATCTAGCAAATTAGTAAATATCTATCTAGTTAACATACTTTATAAAAAAAAATTACACTAAAAGCCTTCCCCATGTTATTTACGTTCAAAAAGTGGGGCCCCACCCACTTTACTTGTTTGAAACATGAAAATTTGAGGTATGGTGAGTGTAAGATTTGTTGTTGAAAAAGTGTGATCACACCATACTTTCTACAACTTATAAAGACATCTTTCTAACATCATTTCACTACTCAAAAATTGCAAAGGAACCTCCTCCCTTACTCCTTCATTTCGATAGCCCTCATTCCCCATAAACCCACCTTCAAATATTCAATTACTTCTCATTTTTTTTCACTAAAAATATCCACTACAAAGTCATTTATACATGGGTTAAACATGGAGCTTTATTAGGCGCATTTTGGAGCTTAAACATCTTATTTTCTTGTCTAGGTTGTGCAATATTGTAAGTCTTCTAATCACCATTTTTAAGCTTTATATTACTAGTAGATTACTAAAGTACAAGTTGATCATCTTGGAATCAAAGAAAAATTTCACTTAAAACCCTAAACCACAACTTAACAACTTACAAATCATGAAGTGTTATGTGTTTATTATGTGCTTTAGGGTTGTATGAGTTGTATGGTCTTGTTAATCTTGGTTAAAATAGGTTGTTTAACCTAGGATTTGTGATAATCATGTTGTATGCTTAGTGTAGTAAACTAGATTAGTGATGATCTTGATGGATTAGTCTTAAAAATGTGATTTAAACCCTTAAAGGTTTAAATCAAGAAAGATCATCACCCCAAAATTCATGAGCTTTATATATATAGGGAGAAGATCATGCGAGAACCACCTCTTATTGCGAGAACCGCGAGAACCAATGTGAACACAACAAAAAATGCCTAAAAATAGCTAAAAATCACACAAATTTTTTTTTTAGTATTTCTATATAAAAATCGCTACTTTTCGAAGCCAAAAAAAAAATTATTATTTTTTTTTTTAAAAACAAAGTTTTTTTTTGCCACTAAAAGTAGCGATTTGAGCATAAAAAATATTAAAAAAAAAACTTTTAGATTTTTTTTAGATTTTTTTAGGTTTTTTGGGTGTTTAGTTTTTAGCATTTTAGCTTGGGGGGGTGGGGGAGGGGGGTTTAGGTTTTTTTTTTTGGGGAGGGGGGGGGTTAGGTTTCTTTTTAGGTTTTTTGGGGGTTTTAGTTTTTAGCATTTAGCTTGGGGGGGGGGGGTTAGTTTTTTTTTTGGGGGGGAGGGGGGGTGGGGGTTAGGTTTTTTTAGGTTTTTTTTAGCTATTTTAGGTTGTGTTCACATTGGTTCTCGCGGTTCTCGCAATAAATGGAGTTCTCGCATGAGCCCCTCCCTATATATATATATATATATATATATATAAGTTTTTAAACTTGAAAGATTAATAAGGGTTTAATGGAGTAAACATGGTGATTTAGAACTAATAAATGTGATTTTTAAATAAAACAAGTGATTTAACATATGATTATGAAAATCACACTTAAAAAGTCTTGAACTCCAAGACATAAAAGTCTTGGAATTTTTAAGAAGTTTAATACATATAAGTGCTCATGAGTTAAGGGAATAAATGGTAGTAATTGGTTACTTGATGTTGAAAATTTTTAAGATTGGTAGGATGACGATTTGGAAATTGATTTGGTGATTTAAACGCGTTTTGAAAACGTGGGGAAACGTCATAGTTTAGGGGAAACTATGGCGAATTTTTCTAAAAATCTAATCGCGATTAAATTTGGGGTTAAAGGGTGATTAACAAAGTTAAACGCGATTAGTGATCTAAAACGTCATTATGGAAGCTTTGGTGAGAATAGTTAAGCCTTAAATATTCAAGAGTTCTTATGAACTTAAACATATTTTCACAAAAATAAAAGGGTGAAAATAATAATAATGTATAAATATAATTTTTGACAAAAATTATATATTTTGGAAACTTACCAAGTATATGTATTTTGTGCTATGTGTATGTACTTAGATACATTTAGGGTGATCAAAATAATACACCCATGAACCCAAGAAATATTTGTAAGAAACAAATATAAAAATACACAAAAAGAATACGTATACATGTTTCCTACATGTTCCCCAAAGAAATGCGACCAAAACGGACATAAATAAATCCTAAAACATATTGTGTCCATAAGCAAATAAACGGACGAACAAAGGAGACGGACAACGGATAAGCTAGAAGTCGTACTTCCTAGAAGTAAAAAAAATATCTCTAACCGACAAAGTAAGACATTTTTAGGCGTTTAACGGATAATTATGAATATCACCGTTAACAAAACCCGGAAAGTTGGAAAATACAAAAATGCAAGACTATTAAAATGGACTCATAAAAATTGACTATGGGATAGGGCCCAAATTACTAAAGTACATGGGCTAATGCCCAATGACAAGAAAACATGAGCTCGGCCCAATGACATAAAAGACATGGGCTCGGCCCAATAACATTAAAACATGGGTTAGGCCCAATAACATAGAAGACATGGGCTCGGCCCAATGACATGAGCAAAGGCTCAATGACATGTGTGCGCGGCACGAGGACATGTGAAGGGCGAAGCCCATTCACACATAATTCAATACACATAGAATACATGTATACACTTATGAATTCAATATATATAACAATCGAGCGAGTAAACTACCAACGCTCTAAGAATACGAAGTTGTTCCAAAGATGACAAGCGATAACATAATAAAGAATTCAAGATGAACAACTTGTACGAGGTCCGATAAGACCTAGTGTCTAACCAAGTTAGTGCACATGTAGGTTATTCACGCGTTCGGACGCTCACCTACGGTATTACATGATACGGAACGCAAATTTGCGAGTTCATGTCCCTCCTTTCAATGATTTCAATGTTTTGTTTTTAAAACAGTCGAGGGGAAATACATGTTAAACTATGGGTATGTTAGCTATGGGTTTAGATGATAACACGATCAATGTACATAAGTAGGATGATAACATAGTAACCATTAATCACTTAGTGACCAAGGTGCAAAAGGTGTAGATCTATTGAGCTTGAGACACGCTCCACTCCTGGTTGGTATACCCTGGAGTGCTTTTGTGATCCCAAAAATGTCAGAGTTGTCTCGGGTTAGTTACGTACTTATGGTACATAATGTCAGGGGGCTCGCTACTCACTGATGGATCCTTAAACTCAATAAATGCTATTAACATACCGGGATTTCATTACGAGAATACAAAGATTTCATATGATAACAATAACTGCATGAGCTCGCTCAACTTTTGTTGACTTTTTTTAAAACTACATGTATTTCTGGAAACAAGTCTTGAGCCGGTGATACACTACGGGGAATGGGAAAGTCAATGACAACGATAGCCACTTTTGAAGGGTTTGTCTTTTATATCCCAACTTCGTATGAGTATATAGGAGACAAAACCTCACTATGTTTTATGTCAAAAACTATCTTTTGTGTTGTGTAATATTACTTAAACTATGTCATGTTAACGTTGAGAACGTTGGTGAATTTGGAAACTATGTTTGGAAAGCTTGTAATCTTTGTTGAAAACAATATATCTATGGCATCGTTGTGGTTTATGTTGTTTACTCATTTGGATGCAATGATTACCTTTCTTACGTTACACACAATAAGCTTCCGCTACTAGCAGGGTGTGACAGATTGGTATCAGAGCTCCGATTGTAGTGAACCGGGGTAAAACTTTTATTAAAGTTTGGTCTACAATCACCAAAGGGCTCTCACATGAAAACAAACTTGATAACATTACAAAAGTGTTTTCAAAAGTATAACAAATGACAAAAGGTTTTCATTGTGTCACTATAACATGAGGATCTATCACGCGAGCTCAATCATAAGTAACAAAGAAGGATTAATACATGGTTGGTCTATGAGGAATAGAATTGAAAACATTAAGGATTACATGTGAAACACGAGAAACAAAAACAACATGAGATTTAGTGATTATATATATATATATATATATATAATGTCTTTGTATATGTATTGTACGGAATATTTTCCAAGGACGAAAATACCTTCGACTACGAATTCTATTATTACAATTGACTCACGCGATAAGAATGACGATATTCTGGTTTATTAACTATTTTACCTTATGCGTAGATTTTTTTTAATGATTATATCATCTTGTAATGAATCTTGGTTTTTCCTGGATATGAAAAACAACAGAAAATATACAATATAAATGTATCTGAAGGTACATAATAGAATTGTATTAATAAGTGTTGAAGAAGTTTCAATAAAAAAAAATTTAAAGGCATTAATAATTGTTGAAGAAGTTTTTTTTTGAAGGGTGACTTTCAATATGTACATGGACCATTGGTCATCGGGTCTCCGTCAAGGACGGTTACCCGTCAGCCCAGCATTCTCAGACGCGATGTTCTATCGGGCCCCGGCTGCCGCTCTGACTGACCTTCGCCCGAAAACCATACTGCCCCCACACGAGAGACTCGCTGGGGTAACAGCTGGGTAAAACCGGGTTGCCCTCCGGATCGAACCATGCCTCGGTAGGAAACGATCCATCATTGGGACGACCCCCCCCCCCCCAATACGCCGCAGCCGGGAGTCAAACCGGTGAATACATAAATGAAATTTTGAATACATAAATGAAGTTTTTTTTAATTGATAACGTTTCTGTTGTTTCTTATAAAAATTGTTATCTGATTATATCTTAAAGACGTTTTATATTAAAAGATAAAATACTAGTGTGAGAGAGTGTATTATAAACGATTTATGAATTTTTAGAGAGTATTTTTTAATCTTTTAAATAGTTTATTATTATTTAAAAACATTATATTTATTTAAAAAAAGGTTGTTTTGATTTTTTTTTTTTGACGTGAAGTGTTTTTGAAGATACTAAAAAACAAAAAGATAATGATTTTTAAAGGGAACAAAGTTTTAATATGGTTTTCTCAAGGAGGAGGTATGAAAAGTAAGAGGAAAGGTATATTTAGCCTAACCCACAACAAATTACACAACTACAATAAACATTTTATTTTATTACATTTGTTTTTTAATAAAAAAATCGAAAGGACCCACCAAACACATCCTGACGTGTCCTTGAACAAGGATTTTATTCTTGACATACCCGAGCAATGCTTACGGATGCCACGTCATATGCCAACTCATCCTTATGGGCCCCATTATGCTCTCACATTCAAAATCTAATTGGTTACAATAACTTATAACCCAAGATTAGCTGGCACACCATATTGAGGCAGCCAACTTCCACCATTCAAAAACGAGCCAAGTGTATAGTCAAGTGCATCTCTCTCATTTGTGATTGGCCTATAACCCGCCCATGTGACCCGACCCGCTTGGTTTGACCCGGGTCCAGTGTTTCCATACTCTCTAAACATGCATGTCAAATGGTTGTTTGCACCCTCTGGCGACTGCCATGTCATCCATCCTTCCGGCTTGATCACATCACCAATATCACATTTCAAGATCACCGACGTCGCGGACGCCTTCCACGGTCGTCCGAGGTAGCTCGGGAAGCTCGCTTGCACCGGGGCCAACTCTGGGGCTGCTTGGATTCGGCAGTTATGTAGTACCACCCCTCCCGCTTCTTCCATTTTCATCCTTCCATCAGCTGTACACATGTTGCCTTGTGAGGCATCCGGTTTTCGCACAATTATATCCGAGTCTTGGATATAAGCCCGGCCCGTGCCGAATATGAAGTCAACGGTTCCGTAGATGGCACAGTTTTTGTAAAACTGGTCGTGTGTATGGTAGTACAATGTGTCTTGGTAACCTTCAAAGCCGCAGTCTACCATAACCGTGTGCGGGGATTGAGAGCGGAATGCGACCGCTTGGTGTCCTGCTGGGCCGATTGAGTTTCGGAAAGTTATTCCTCTAGCCATGAAGCGTTCTCCGATAGCAATAACCGTTGCGGTTTGTGAAGTTCCAATGTTCATAATGGCAAAGTTTAAGTTACCAGTAATGATGGTCTTGTCCTTACCATCACCGTACATGAACACGTTGTCTTGGCCGCGGTCTACCGTGATTTGTCCTTCGTTGTATGTCCCGGCTTTGATGTAGATTATGTATCTTCCTGATGGGCCGGGTGCGTAAGCGGCTACCGCTTGTTTGATGCTGTTAAACTTCCCGCTTCCGTCTTGAGCTACAACCGCGTCGGGTGTCGGGTTTGCTGGAACCGGAGGTGGGGTTCGGGTTTTGAACAGCGCTTCGTTATCAGGCGTGAATTGTAGAAGCTTCCGGTCGTTTTTCGGTACCCATGATGGGAAACCATTGCGGTCAATCTCGTCCAGCTCCGCAAGAAGCTTACGGTTTCCGATAGGAGGGAGTTTAAAAGCATCCAAACTGACTCCAGCATCCTTAAGAACGTTGTGCACGTTGTACACAATCTTTTGTGCGTTATAAGTTAACTCATTGGATGTTTGCAACGCTTCTTGCATATCAGCTTTCACTTTCTTGTCTTGGATCTCGTCCACACATGTTGTCTGGTACGAACGAACCGCAGTCAGCCAGACTAGCAGCGGGTCTACTTGTTGCGATAGCGTGGTTGCTTTCGTCTGGGCAATAACTTTAAGCACCTGTTTGAGCTCATCGGTCGCATAACCGATCATTTTCTCACACGTTTCAAGTTGAGCCTTGGTTTGGTTCGTGCAATCTTTCTTGGCCGCAGTGGCCTTCTCAAGAGACTTATTAAGTTCATCCGCCGTAGCGCGAATGATAGCAATGATGTAATCTTGAGGGGTAGCTGAGGAGTTTTTCGCCACCTCATCGACCGCGTTGAAGCAACTATCTTTGAACTCGGTTTGTTTGCATATCATCTCGGCTGTTTTACTGTTAGAGCTAACCTTATGATCATCGGAACCATGCGATTTATTGCTGTTTGAGAGTAGCAGACAGATCCCGACCACAACACCAAGCACGATGATCACCGATGCAACGGACACGACTACCTTGTTAGCCATGATGCTTAGGTTTGATGTTCAAGTGAGAGATGAAAATGTTTGGAGTGAGTATGCATGTATTTATAGTGTATGTACGTAACATCAATGGATGATGATCCTATAGTTTTGCATCACTTAATGGTTGTGAATGAAACCAATGATGATCCGAATTTTAGTTATTACTGTCACCTTCGTTAAAGGAGAGAGGTATAATCTGTATTCCTATAATTTGGGATTCATTTGGGATCATTCTTTTTTTTTTTTAATAAGTAAGTTTGCATTGACCTATAATAACTAGTTTAATTTAATCATTAATGGGTCTCTTATCTTTGACTTTTGACGTTTAATAACTTCTTTGTGAAAAACATATCTTAGACTTTTGACGTTTAATAGCTTCTTTGTGAAAAACTTGACCCTCTTGACTTTGATTTTTTTAATAGCAAAATATATAAAAGGCTAGCCAAAAGTAACATATAATTAACGAAACAAATTATACAAATAGGCAATGTTTTAAAAATAGGTTTTTAACTCATATCGGGTTGTGCTTTAAAATGGTTTAACCGGTTAAATCGGGTTGTATCGAACGATTAAACCGGGTTACTAGTTAACCCTATAAATTCCATAAAATACAAATTCATCTCAAAAAACAATCCAATCTCAACTAGGATTTATGTAACTGGTCATAGTTTTATCTAAAAACAACTATTTTATTGTAAACTATTTAACATTTTAAGAATATTCTATTCGTTATAAGCAATATTGCATTGTACGAGGGGAGTAACAATTTCAACGACGACGAAATATTGGAATAGAAGACACTAGGTTAATTACCAGAAATATGGAAGATCAGTGTTACCTTAATATTGTATTTTTTTAAAATTAAGAAATCAAATCTTAAGATAATGCAAACCGGTTCAATGGTTTGAACCGGTAGAACCGGATTTACTGCCGGTACATAGGACAGACCGTATTCGGGTTTTACCAGCCTTTATCGTACCGGACTCGTGTCTGATATCCGGTTTAACCGGTATAACTGGCCGGTGCATACTGGTTTTTAAAACATTGCAAATAAGAGTGGATTTTGTAACCAACTAGTTCAACTAATGTTAATTTTTCTATTTCTATATATTTACACTCAACTTAAAAGAAAACAATAAAAATTGCTTTCTTTCGCCGATCCTTATTGCCAAAAAACGTGTAATTACGAGACCAACAAATGACCCATAAAATTGTCAGATTGATTCTATGCACTGGCGAAGCTTTAGATTTCCGACGGGGGTCGAAAACGTATATACTCAAAAATTTCTATACGAAAGTTACATACATAACACTACTGAACGAAAAGTTCGAAAGAGCCCCCTACACCTGCGGCCCCGTCTAACCTTCGCCCGTGATTCCATGCACCAACAAGCCAGGAACTTCATCTACTGAGAAAAACCCTAAGGAATCCAACCAAGAAATAAGATCCACGCTTAACTGAGGACGGGGAAGGAATCTGAACTCTAAAGCCAACTAAAATCAACGCCCACATTCGTCACACTGAAATAAAAGATCTACAGTCTCCTCCGTCGAATCAAAAACCGACAAAGCACACTTGAGATATCAATACCTCGATCCATCATCATACGCCAACACACAATATTTACCTTAGTAGACACCGTAGTATTCCACCTTGTCCCAACTATCTGAATCTTTACAATAACACAATCTTTAACACAAAGAGTGTATTTTTACAATAGCAACAAAATCTTTTTGCACTAAAAATATACCTTGATGACATTTTACCTATTAAATACGTTTAACATATTTCCTTTTTAATTAAAACTTTCTATTCGCGCTCTTGCTACGGTTAAACGATCTTCTTCGGATAATTCGTCTAATCCACGAGTAGCTACACAGGATCTTATTTTTGGTAGATCATCTGAAGGTCTTGTAAAGACACAATTATTGGCAGTAAGGTCACCCGGGGTGGTAGCGTTTTGGTCCGTGATAAACATATATCAAGCGTGCTCTTGTACAAAACATAACCGCCACTTAAATGGATCACGCGTCAAACATAAAACGCGTTATATTTTTAATGCGTGATTGTTGTGAGAGAAATTGTTTGGGGGGGGGGGGGGGGGGGAGGGGGGGATTGTTGGGTGTGGTGGTGAGTGATGACCATTTCCACTAAAAAAAGTTGTGAGTGATGAAATAATGATTGATGACATGGCGAAAATTGATTGGATGTTGTGAGTGATCACCACCCTACTCCTAAGGATCGATAAAAACGGAAGCATTTTTAATCTATTCTTATGTTTAAATTTTTTTAGTCATGTGGTAGCTTTTTGTATATCCGTTTTGTAATATTTCGCTGTTTAAAAAGATCTAAAGTCACGAGGGTCAACATATGTTTGATTTTGTTTACTATTGGTTTAAAGAGACCCATTAACCTAATTATATTACAATTCAATTCTTTGCAAACTTAATAAAAACAGAAAAAAAAAAAAAAAAAAAAACAAATGATGCCTAATGAATCCGAAATTATAGCGGAAAATCATTGGTGTAAATCAAAACCATTAAGTGATGCAAAACTATAGGATCATCATTCATTGATATTACTTACGTTCACTATAAATACATGCATACTCACTCCAAACATATTCATCTCTCACTTGAACAACAAACAAACATAAGCATCATGGCTAACAAGGTAGTCATGTCCGTTGCATCGGCGATCATCGTGATCGGTGTTGTGGTCGGGATCTGTCTAGTACTCGCAAACACCAATAAATCCCATGATGATTCCGACGATCATAAGGTTAGCTCTAACAGCAAAACAGCCGAGACGATATGCAAACAAACCGAGTACAAAGATACTTGCTTGAACGCGGTAGATGAGGTTGCGAAAAACTCCTCCGCCACCCCTCAAGATTACATCATTGCGGTCATTCGCGCTACAGCGGATGAACTTAATAAGTCTCTTGAGAAGGCCACTGCGGCCAAGAAAGATTGCTCGAACCATACCCAGGCTCAGCTTGAAACGTGTGAGAAAATGATCGGTTATGCGACCGATGAGCTCAAACAGGTGCTTAAAGTCATTGCTGAGACGAAAGCAACCACGCTAGCGCAACAAGCAGACCCGCTGCTAGACTGGCTGACCGCGGTTCGTTCGTACCAGACAACATGTGTGGACGAGATCCAAGACAAGAAAATGAAAGCTGATATGCAAGAAGCGTTGCAAACATCCAATGAGTTAACTTATAATGCACAAAAGATTGTGTACAACGTGCACAACGTTCTTAAGGATGCCGGAGTCAGTTTGGATGCGTTTAAACTCCCTCCTATCGGAAACCGTAAGCTTCTTGCGGAGCTGGATGAGATTGACCGCAATGGTTTCCCATCATGGGTACCGAAAACCGACCGGAAGCTTCTACAATTCACGCCTGATAACGAAGCCCTGTTCAAAACCCGAACCCCACCACCAGTTCCAGCAAACCCGACACCAGATGCGGTTGTAGCTCAAGACGGAAGCGGGAAGTTTAACAGCATTAAACAAGCGGTAGCCGCTTACGCACCCGGCCCATCAGGAAGATACATAATCTACATCAAAGCCGGGACATACAACGAAGGACAAATCACCGTAGACCGCGGCCAAGACAACGTGTTCATGTACGGTGATGGTAAGGACAAGACCATCATTACTGGTAACTTAAACTTTGCCATTATGAACATTGGAACTTCACAAACCGCAACGGTTATTGCTATCGGAGAACGCTTCATGGCTAGGGGAATCACGTTCCGAAACTCAATCGGCCCAGCGGGACACCAAGCGGTTGCGTTCCGCTCTCAATCCCCGCACACGGTTATGGTAGACTGCGGCTTTGAAGGTTACCAAGACACATTGTACTACCATACACACGACCAGTTTTACAAAAACTGTGCCATCTACGGAACCGTTGACTTCATATTCGGAACGGGCCGGGCTTATATCCAAGACTCGGATATAATTGTCCGAAAACCGGATGCCTCACAAGGCAACATGTGTACAGCTGATGGAAGGATGAAAATGGAAGAAGCGGGAGGGGTGGTACTACATAACTGTCGAATCCAAGCGGCCCCGGAGTTGGCCCCGGTGCAAGCGAGCTTCCCGAGCTACCTCGGACGACCGTGGAAGGCGTCCGCGACGTCGGTGATCTTGAAATGTGATATTGGTGATGTGATCAAGCCGGAAGGATGGATGACATGGCAGTCGCCAGAGGGTGCAAACAACCATTTGACATGCATGTTTAGAGAGTATGGAAACACTGGACCCGGATCCAACCAAGCGGGTCGGGTGACATGGGCGGGTTATAGGCCAATCACAAATGAGAGAGATGCACTTGACTATACACTTGGCTCGTTTTTGAATGGTGGAAGTTGGCTGCCTCAATATGGTGTGCCAGCTAATCTTGGTTTATAAGTTATTATAACCAATTAGATTTCGTATATGAAAGCATAATGGTCCCATAAGGATGAGTTGGCATAATGACATGGCATCAGCAAGCATTGCTCGGCTATGCCAAGAATAAGATCCTTGTTCAAGGACACTTCAGCTTGAGTGACGAAGAAACTAGACAACATATGCTTTGACACAATTTAGTCAAGCACATTTGGTCGCTTAAAGAGCAAGAGTAAATGTAGGTCACGTGTATTCATTTATCAAATGTTGCAAGCTTTTTAATTTTTATTTTCTATGTGTTTGTTAAATGTTGTATGTCTTTAAATTCATGAGTAAATTACATAAAGAGTCCTATATGTTTATACAAGTTTTCAAAGTGTGTTTTTACCTTAAAAAATTACAAGAAACGTACTTTATGTTTGGAAACCTTTGCATGTCTTGTCCTTTGTCCGAAACCTCGTTTATTTTTAAAGTTAAGCTAGGTTACGTAGATCCACATGAAGGCATAATCGTCCTTTTCCCTCTCCTTTTAAGTTCCTTAGTTAAATAAACTTGCACAACTATGGGAAACTAAAAGGGGAGGGAAAAGAATGATTATGCCCTCATGTGGGTCCACGTAACCTAGTTTAACGTAAACGCCGTTTAGGTCAAAGGACAAGACATGCAAGGGTTTCTAAACATAAAGTATTTTTCTGTAATTTTTTAAGGTAAAGAATACACTAGTGGAGACGCAAGCTCGATTCCTGCTTGAGCCATTTTTGAGAGACATCTGGGTGAAGGGACGAATCGAGGCTTTAATCCCGGGTTCGAACTTGACAGGGGCGAGGGTTTAAGGATTCCATGTGATTCACGTACATCAGGGGGTTTGGTCTCATGGCGGTTGAGGAGTCGACCTTGGACATAGCCCCGAGCAGGGTGGGTTTATACGTGAGATTCTTTGTCATTCAAAAAAATAAGCTTACACACCAGCGCCTGCCATCACCACCACCTGCCACCACCACAACTAGGAATCTATCATCGTCACACTTTCCCACCACCACAACACCGCCTCCACGACCGCCTAACCTAACCTCCACCACCCATCACCCCCACTATCGCAAGAACCTTCTTTGAATCTAGATCCACTTCTATTATTTACAACCCCAATTTTAGTCGGAACCCTAACTATCGATGGTTAGTCCACTGTAAGTCGGAACAAGGCTCACCTAAATCACGATTTACATAACGGGAGGGGCATTCGTTGTCACCGTTGATGGTCGTGGCGGTGGGGCAGTTGTAGTCATTGTTGATAGTGGCCCATCTCAATCGCGATTTTACAGACCTGGAGGTGGTGCAGTCGTTGTCACCTTTGATGGCCGTGGCGTATTGATGCTTGTTTTCACCGTTGGTGGTGATTGTTGGTAATGTTGAAGTGTCAACCTCAACCGATGGCGGAAACATCGAAGTGAGACGAACGAGATTGTTCAAAACATCATAACGTACTAAAATGACAATAGTTTTGATAACGAATTTCACTTCATTCATAATATCAAGAATACATTGTTTTGAAAGGAAATACAACATTTAAATCTAACGTAATGCAAACAAGCAAAATATTACATAAACAAAATTTGGGTGCGTTTCTAGTCCACCCTTATAGTTTTCTCATCATATTGTCATCAATTCCCTGCAACATGTATTAAAGTATATATCAACACAAAAGGTCGGTGAGCATACAAGTTCGGTTTACGTAGCATACGTATAAAAGTCTCAAATCCAACATGGCAATTGTATACTAAAGATAAGTGATCCAGACGGGTCTAAGGATAAGTGATCCACAAGGATTAAAAATTAACCCCTAACATTTCTATTTTAAGAAAGTTTGTATTCGTATTTCGTTTCAATCTTTGTAATCTCGAGACTTTGATCATAATGGAAATACATTGTTGTTTAATACATACATACATACATACATACATGATACATGCTCATTCACAAATACACATTTTACATACAAAACCGAATCATACCGGATGTTTATTTTATGTTCGGGGTAATATTCATACGCATTCATACAATACACAAACTCATACATGCCTTAAAACACTTAACATGTTGAAGAAATTTCATATTTGGACAAACAACCAAACATTAAGGGCCAAAAATGAAAAGTTTTCACTTTTGATATATCTTACGGACCACAAGACATAGGGTCTTACAGTCCGCAAGAGCTTCTGACGGGCAAAAAATTGTTGACAGCTCGCAAATTAACTCTAAAATCCACCTTTTAAACCACATTTTCCCACATCCCTTCTCTTCCAATCATCTTCAAACTCAATTATGACTTAACCCTAATCCTCCCCTATAAATCCAAGCCTTCTCTAACATATTTCTACTTTCCACAACCTCATTTCACTCTCAAACACTCCAAGAATTTCAAGAAAACCTAAACTTTTGGCAGATTACTACAAGTTAAAACTTGTGAGTTTTAACTTGTTTCTTCAACCCTTTCTTCTCATTTATTGCTTTATAACTCCTTGGATAACATGTAAGGATGTTAACCAATGTTCACCAAGTTGTAACAAGGTGGTACATCACTTATATGAGGCTCCAAAGTGGGTTCAAAATTTTGTTTTGGATTAAACTTTACAACTTGTTCTTGTTTACATTCATCTTGTGGGAATCTTGTGTCAAGCCTTGTCCCCAACTAAACTCATGTTGTGGGGCTTATATTATAACAAATTTCCAGAAGTTATGAGGTCTATAACCTCCAAAACTTTATGCCCTAAAGGTCCCAAGTGACCTACAACGTGTTGGAACCATCCAAGCTTTCAACCTTCAATGTTGAAAGCATAGTCACATAATTCGCCAGATCACCCACGATCTCCGATCTAGTTCGATCGATCCCAAATTCGGTACGTTCGCGATCCCGGATCACGATTTCAAAGTTATAATTTGCGTTCCCAACTCATAGATTCAATCGTATTTTTTGCTATTGGGATCGTGATTTGCGTGAATTCAGAACGTGTATACAAATAACATGGAACGTCGAATAAAAAAGAAGATGGAAAGTTAGACATAATTTGGAAAGTCTCTATTTTAAAAAAAATCCCCCCAATCTTGATTCTGAATTCACATGCAACCAATTACGCCTAAATATTGGCTACCCTCAATCCTATATATAGGCTACCCTCAATCAATACTCTCCTCAAATCCATTCTAGAATCCAATTTCTTTTCTCTACTTTTATATTCAATCATGGTGTTCGGAAAAAAACGAAGTGTTAGAGATGATATTGGACAGCAATCAGAGGCATTGCATGATGATTTTATTGATCTTGGGGAGGAGGAAGACAACAACCAGAACCAGAATGCTACTGAGTCACAAGGTATTATGTTTATACTTTATAAGTTTATATAAGTTTTACTATGTTGGGGATGAGTTTTATTAGTTTTATATTAGTTCAGAGTCTGATGTATGTTGGGGATGAGTTTTATTAGTTTTATATTAGTTGTTAATTGATAAAGTGATAAGATTACAATTTATTAGTTTTATATTACGTATGTGTTTTAGATCAGAAAGTTATTAGTTTCAGCTTTTTGTGACATTCTATAGTCTGAATTAGGTACACGGCCCTTTTTGTGACATTCTATAGTCTGAATTAGGTACACGGCAACAACAAGATGCTGTAAATGATACGCCTCTGTTGGATGAAGTTAGGTTTATAGGTGCTGGTGGTGGTAAAAATCCAGGCGGTGCTAAAACGTGGGTGTGTAAACATTGTGGTGGACAGTTTACAAGTTCTTACACTAGAATACACACTCACTTTTTTGGAGCTATAGAGGAAAAAGGACCGATATCAAAAGGTGTCCTGCTCTAATCAAGGACCGAGAAAGTTATGAACGGGCGCAAAGGAGGGTCAAAGAGGTCGAGAAGCTAGGAGTTTCTAAGACGTTAAAAAGCTCCTTAGTGAAAAAAAAACATAATTTAAGCTCGAAGAAGCCGATTGTAACACCTCGAAAATTTACGTCCTATAATGTATTGACACGTGTCATAAGCTTGAACGTGTGAAAGTATACTCTAGAGGGACTAAAGTTGACAAACATGGAAAGTATGTGAATATAAGGGTTCAAAATGTCAACAAGGGATAGATATAATTTACAGTAACCCTACATGATGCTCATACCCTTACACGAATAAATCATGGATCATGCGAAGCTAATTGTGAAAGAAAGTGAGAGATTTCAAACTACAGGGGTTAAATGTGCCAACATGTTTAAGTTATACCTCTGAGTGACCTTTTAGCAAACCCGAATCTTAGTAACGATTAACTATGCTCACTGGAATGCATGATAAAAATTTCATAAAGTTTCGTTATCGTATGAGAAAGTTATGTTCAAATTCGTATAAGAGGGGTTAAAGCGTCAACGTTGGAAATTATGACTTTTCGGGTAAGCACAAAGTTAACCAAGGACTTGCCAATGTTTAAACAAGTCTTGAAGCCCTTATAAGTAAAATTGAGGGGCTCAAAATACAAGAGAATAAGTTTGGTTGACCTTTCGAAAGACCAAGAGCCAAGATACAAAAGTTGCAAGAATTGTGGGCTGCTGCAGAAGGCTTGCGCACCGTAAGCCATACCCTTACGGTGCGCAAGGGATTGCCCAGCGACAGAAAGTTGGCTGTTGGCTGTTTAAAACGTTGCAACCGACTTAAAAACGATTTTCCTCATACATGGGCGACCCCTAATAGTTCCTAGGACTTAGGGGCACTTGTCAATGATCTGGAACACCCCTTAGACTTAGTTGTCATCATCAAATTGATTCAAGAACACTATAAAAAGGGCCTCATAGTTGCAACATTGTGATCACACCATTCCATCTGCATTTGGGGAGCTTCTTGGAGCATAAGAGCAGACCCTAAGTCTTCCTAATCGTGCATAGGACTTCAGTAAGTATGCTTAACCTTTCTTAGTTGAGTTTTTACTTAGTTTTAGCTTAAAAGTCAAACCGTCGTAATTAACGGTTGACTTAGCGATTAATCATTATTGGTCCAGTGATTAATCGAATTGAAAGTAGTTATAAGTTGGTAATTATGTGGGCTATAAACCCTTAAAAGGGCACCCTCTGATTCCCACTCTAACTAGGACTTTTGTCGGGTCAAAGTTGTTAATAAAAAGTCAACAGGATGCTTAATTTCTAATTTATGCATAATTAGCAATGTAGAAGCTTTGAAACCTGTTTTATTACTTTTATAACTTAGTAATTAATGTAAGAACATGTCTAAGCATGTTCGACCCGACAATTTTCTGTTTAGACCAGGTTCGGAACCGAAAGTCGCAAAACTTTGACTTTTGCTTTGACTTCAGTTCTGACCCGTTTTAGATAGGTTTGGAAATGCCTTAGGACTTCCTTAGGACCAGACTACATGTTGGTATAACCCTCTGTGGTTGGTTCATTGGTTGTCCGATTCGTTTACATGTTTCCGTTAATTGCTTAATGTTGACCATAATGCCCTTTTGACCATAAAACGAGATTTTCGAATATGTGAAAGGACAATAATCTTTGTTACTGATTTATAAACATGTCCCTAAATTTTCACATCAATTTGAGGTCTAGATTAGGAGTTATGCTCAATAGCGTAATTATAACGCTTTTTAGTAATTAAGCGACGTCATTAGCATAAAGCCTATCTAAACCCAATTTTCGACACCAAACTTTTACCTACTGATGTAATATAATAGTTTGGGATTTTTAAAGATTTTTAATTATTTTTAACCTGCTCATAACCTAAGGTTATGGCGTTGATTCGGTAAATACCGATTATACCCTTTTCGGTCATAAAATGAGTTCTACATATTATTTTGACACCAATCTAATTGATACTGATTTTATATAATAAATAAAGTATTTTGAACTTATTAACCTGACCAGAAAACTCAGATTTCTGGTATAACCCGGAAATTAGGGGTGAGCAAATATCGGTCCTACCCGAGAAAAACCCGAAAACCAACCCGAGAAAACCCGGAACCGTACCTTACCCTATATAATTCGGTTATGTATCGGTTATCTATGTATACAAATTTCGGTTTCGGGTCGGGTTCGGTCCAAACCCGAGACTTTTACATGAAACCCGAACCGGCCTGATTTGTTGCATAAACAAAATAAAAACCCATATGATGTTGCTCAGCCATCCATATCAGTTAAAGAGTTGTTTAGAGTTGGAGATGTGTTGAGACGTAGAAATAACGGGAAATGGACGAAGAGCCGGTGACGAAGTAAAGAAGACGTCGATAACTATGCTTGTTGGCCGGAGATAGAAAATGAAATGGAAATGTTAAAACTTTGAATATAAGATAAAAGATAAACCTAATTCACAATGGAATACAACTTTTATAAGGTGGAGAGAGATGTGAAACAAAAGTATTATTTTTATTTATTCTTCAAATGAGATTTTAGAAAATTTGATATTTGTAGTTTTCAAGAATTTTGGGGGCCTGAGATTGTAAGGCACAGTTGCTTTATCAACAACTTTCTGATATTTTTATTTTTCCAATATAAACTTTATGATATATTTATTTTTAAAATATACTTCAACTTTTTTTGAGGCACAAAATGCACCATTACTTGAGAGAGAGAGAGAGAGAGTTCATCGGTTTCCATAGTGAGCTTCAATTCTTCAAACTTAATCAATCAAAATAACCACCCAATGAGATCATCGATTTTAAATTAAAGTTGGTGGGTTTTCTTATCTTTTAGAGAGTAAAAGAGTTAACGGAAGAGTTCAGTTGATGAAGAAATGAAGTTGGTTTCACAAAAGAATGTGAGCTTACTGTGACAACCCTCACCAAACCAGGTATCCGTACGAATTAATTAATATTTAATTACTGCTTAATTACTGTGCTTGCTTACAACTGTGATTAATCTGCTTACTGATTTCTGATACGTACATACTCATGCATCACATTTTATACTGTCACTCTATTATTTTTACACAAACTTCAGTGACAACCTTGATGCACAAAAGCACAGTGAGCACATTATACGGGATACCCAGTAAACATGCTGACATAGCCAGCATCAGACAGTTACTGTCTCTAAGGCAGTATGAGCCGGGAATAGTTTACTACACTAGTAGGGAGTGTAGGGAGGTGAGGATTGTAAAACTGCGTCCCTAGGTGATAATTATAGTGACCGGATGTGCCTAAAACGTACTTTGAGTACAAAATTATGCACTTTAAATAAAAATTCAGCATTTACCTAAACTAGTAAAGTGCAAAAAGTTGGAAAAAATATTACTAGACACTTTCCAAAATGTCGGGAATAAATTGTGTCACTAAAAATAATATTAACGACACTTTAAATAATTATTTGGCACTTTAACGAACTAGTATCCAACCGAACAACCGGACTTAACCCGGGACCTAAAATTATTGTCATTGACATTATTTTTCTTTTTCTGAGCTAGTTAGGGTCCCCGAGTACCCTAACACCCGTTATAAATTACACACCTAATACTCTAAATTAATTCCTAACTAAACTAGATAAATAGCACTAACCTCTTAGTTGAAAACAAACCAAACCCCCTCCCCTTATATAACCGATCGGTCACCCCTATGGGTGACACACTTTGCCCTATTTTGATTAATTAAATCCATTTGCCTAAAATCTAGTAGGCATGTTATCTTATGGACAATAAAGTTTTGAGTTATAAATTAATCTAAAGGTCTAAACCTTCACATTTACAATCCACCCACAAAATTTTACTCTTTTCTTTCCCCTTGCTACTCACTGCCGAGAGCATTCACTTCCATCCAACCATTTTCCATTTTCATTATTGCCATTTTACATACACTCAAGGGTTAAGGATCACATACAAGGAAGCCCGGTGCTTGCGGATCGTCAAGGACCTCACCTCAATGCTTTTAACCACTCGTTTTTCGACTAGTTTCTTCCCTAGCCTCGAGCTAGTAGTAAGTGACTCTAAACGCCTTTTTGTTCATATCTAAAGGGGTTAATAAGAATTTTGTCGGTTGAAATTTATGAACATGTAAGATCATAAATTAAAAGTCTACTAAAATATTATAAACAAAGTGGTTAATAGATGAATATTGGTGTAAAACTTATAAGACTTGTTTTACTTGATTATTTAGTGTTGTTTTATGCTAGTGTTAGTTCGGATCGTCATCTAACCCGACTAAGTCATGTTCATGGAACATGACCTAGTGTATGTTATAGTGTGAAAAGTGGTTAGATGAAGAACACTACTACTTATAACCATGAACTTGTGTAAAAACGATTTTTTTTACAAAATGGAGTTCTAAACTAGTAGATCTACGGATCTACAAGTGGTATTTTCAAAGGACCAAGTGTCAAAAGAAATCATATTTTTAAAACTGGATCTTTCCTAAACAAATGTGATTTTTGTAAACACACAAGTGTGTAGACACTTGTGTGACAAAAAGTTTTAACAAAAGAATTACTTTTGAAATTTTGACTAGAAGATGTACAAATGCATTTTCTGTAAAAATAAGATTTTCGAGAAACCGATTCCATTTATAAAGTAGGAAGATCTATTAAAAATAATGGGAAGTTACTACACACTTTTACACAACCCACAAGTTCATACGTTTGTGATATTTTTGAACTAGTATGATGTTGGAATATTGTTTGTTATTGATGTTGGGGACATTGTTGATTTGAAATTTTAAAAGAAAATGATACGCTTGTAAGCGTGGCCACCTCCAATTACAGAGGAAACTCTGGCGAAATTTTCCAAGAATCTAACACTTGTAAATATTTTTTTATCACAAGTGTTATGGATATATTTTTAACTTGTTTTCCCAAATAACTTTCGCCACGATTTTTATTACAAAACAACCAAGTGTCGGAGGTGGAATTTTTATAAATAAAACTTACTAAAATATATATTTAGAATATATATTTTCACAACAACACTTGTGTAAATTTTCTTTATGATTATTTTGTGAACTACGTAAATATTATTTTTAGGGTAAAAATAATATTATTGAATATTAACGGCTCCAAAACAATACGAACGCCTTCACAATATATATTCAAGTTACACCGGTATTATTTATACCTCCCGAACCTTACAACGTAACTTACGTATTTTCAGAAAATACACATAAGTGTGTATTTTGACAAAGTATTATTTTGGAAAATGGTATGTAATAAAATATAATATTTTTGGGAAGAATATTTATATTTTGGGAATAAAGTATGTTAGACAAATGAAATAAAATATATTACATTAAGTGAGACTTAATAATATATTTCGAAGTTATACGAACGCACATGTATTAAATCCCCCATCCTTGGGAAGGGATATATTTACAAAATAATTACGAAGTGTAATTACGAAATAGTTGCCTAACTATTTCCCAAAGACATTAAACCTTAAGCTAAGGCACGGCCGTCCGTCTAATAGAAGTTAGTACGTGTAGGTCGTCGCACAGCAGATTTTCTGGGAGATACTTTTTAGAGACGCACTTCGGTGAGTTCATGCTCCCCCTTTTCTCTTAACTGTTTTCAGTTTTTAAACTGCGGGGGTGAAATACATGTTACATTTACTACAAACGTTTTATACACGGTATGATTAGCTAAGGAACCTACTGCTAGATCACGTGACTGGATAGGCTATTATTGTAAGACCATTAATCCTTGTATAAGGACCGAGAGGCATGAGTGATAGATCTATCGGGTGTTGCGAGCCCCACACATGGGCCAGCGTGTGGCTGCATGTGGTGACTATGTCGTTCTGCCGGAAGGACCGGTACGAAATCCGCGTTACAGGTTTGAGTGCTTCCTAGGCCATGTCACTTATTAATGTATTAGCTACACATTAATCGATCTCTTTTTCCTTATTTGCTACATACCAAAATTTTATACTTACAAAGGTTTTACTTGCTCACTTACACATGGACTCGCTCAACATTATTGTTGATTTTTCCAACTTACATGTATTTCAGGGAACTAAGGATCTGGCACGGTATGCTACGTTTTCACGCTGCGTTAGAGTATGGGATCATCCAAGTTTAGGGGTTGTGGCTTTTACCTGGACGAGTCACAGTTCTTAAACTACGTCTATCTTAAGTTTGTGGTTGTGTCTTTCAAACAATGTTTTTATGTTATTAGGTTGTAATTTCCATTGCGTGTGTCAACGCCTTAAGACAATGTTGTGGTATTTTACTTTTCAAACTTAAATCAATGGATGATCTGCATGGTTTTATTTTCATATAGCTTTGTTATGATTAAGCTATGGTATTAAGAAGTCACACCAAATAAACCCACGCTTCCGCAAAGCCAGGGTGTGACACTTACGAAACAACTTTGAAGAGGTTATGTGAATAACAGTTGAAGGATTGAATTGAAGGTTTGAAGATGGTCAAATAAAACTTGTCAAACGGTTCTTTGACCAAAGTGGAATCTAACCCGAGAGAAAAAACCGAACCGAGGCCGAACCGACCACCTGCTTGTAGGTCCTATCTTCGGTCTTTATTTTACCCGGGTCGGGTCGGGTTTTTGAAAATGCTCACCCCTACCGGAAATCGCTTAAAACGGTTTTTTAACGCGTATTAAACACCTAGTATGGGTTTAAAACTATTTTGGTATACAAGACTTATTACCAACTGATATAACATGTTAAAATAATATATTTTACTGATGTATTCAGACCCGAATCTCAGAAACCTAAATAGTCTCTTTTATAATCTTTAAAATGACCAAAATACCCCTACGGGGCTTAAATTGTGATTAAACTCGTTTTGGGCATAATGGAAGGTATCCTACTGATATCACAACATATTTAAGGCATATTAACTTAGGAAACCTGTAGATGACTCTTTTGGTTACTCGTTACGCACTTGTCGCGTTCGGATCGGCTTATGTGACTAGTTTGCATATATTAGCTGAAACGGGTCAAACCATATCGTTTCTATCTCAAAATCCAGAGTGTGATTAAGTTACCCATATTAAACAAGCATACAAGCTTGTCGGGTCAAAACCACATTCTAAACCGGTCTTCGCCTTAATATGCGTTGAACCGAGTCTTCCTTTTAAAAACTAACCGGTCTAAGCTTAAGCTTAATTAAAGACCCGTTAGAAATCTAATAGGTTATTATAGACCTTCGTTCCAGATTAGGAGCCCAGTAAAAGTACTTGCATTTGCTGTATTTGATTGATGTTTTGCTCAGGTAAATACTCTTAACTTATTTTCCCTATACGGGCATGGGATACGGTACTATAAAAGTACCGCTTGGTCGGGTATGTAGTCATTTAAATCGGATTGTGATTAATGTATTTACATAACTCGCTTTATTCTGTATTATTTGGTGTATGGCCCTTGGGGGTTAAATGACCATGTCCCGGATATCCTTGGCATCATTTTACGAAATGGCCACGACCTAAGCACGGGGTGTAGGCGTACACCTGACAGTTGCATATGTAAAAACTGGTAATCCACTTAAAGTAATCAACCTTGTGGGTATTATACATGTGGCGTGTCGCTTAACTTAAGTCGGCTCTTCTAACCGGTACTAATGGACGACAAATGAGTAAAACTGTATACAAATTTATTTTAATAATTGTCCCAAGTTATAAATATATTTTGCCGAAGTGCATTCAAATCAATTTTTAAACTCTTTTCAAAATGAGTCAGTTAAGTTGTATTTACCAGTGTAAACTGACGTATTTTCCAAAAGGCTAAGTGCAGGTACTAGACGAAATAGGTTGGCTACTCCAGGCATCATTACTCAAGTCTCGCAAGCTCTAGATGTCAAAGTCTGTTGAACAATGTTTCATGTTATTTTCGATCCGCCTGTGGATCCTTTACTTTCCGTTGTAATACTCAATATTACTTTATATTCGGATTGTAATATATTAATCTTTTGCTTCCGCTGTGCATTTATATATTGTGTTGTTTGACTATGACGTTGCCAACCATGTCACGATACTCCCCTACCGGGCCCACCGGTCAAGTGTGGAAAGTCGGGGTGTGACACCGATAGAGCAATCGTTTTCTATAATGAAGAGAAGTGTGGTTGATTTAAAGATTGTGAGGGCATTATGTGCAAACGGAATTCCGTTTAATGTTTTACGAAATCCACAGTTTCAAGAAATGATAAGCGCAATAAAAAAGGCACCGGAAAGTTATAAAGCGCCATCTAGTGAGAAAGCAAGAACTGTTCTACTAGACGAATGTGTTAGAGATGTGGAGAAGGATCTAACACCATTTAAAGATACATGGTTCTCGCGAGGTCTTTCTATCGTATCAGATGGGTGGACAAACGTCAAGCATAAACCGCTTATCAATGTTCTTGCCGTTAACAGCCGTGGATCTATGTTCATGTATGCCAAAGACTTTTCGGGGGAGGAGAAAAGTGGACTGGCAATTGTAGAAGTTCTGACCAAAGCGATTGAATCTGTCGGGTCAAGTAATGTTCTTAGCGTCGTGACAAACAATGCAGCCAATTGTAAAGCAGCGGGAAAAGAGATCGAAAAGGTATACAAGCATATTTTTGGTCACTGTGTTGTGTGCATACATTAAATCTCATTTTTAAAGACTTTGCAAATGAGTTTTTTTGGCTAAATGGCACATACAAAAAACAAAAAATGATTGTGAAGTATTTTTTGAACCATGGGCAAGCTTTAGCCATGTTTAGAGAGAATTCAAAGTTGGAGCTTTTAAAGGTTTCAAAAACCCGATTTGCCTCTCATTACATTTTGTTGAAGAGGTTAACCCTTTGTAGAGAGGCCCTTTCTACAACAATTGCTCTAAATTCGTGGAGAGATTGGGCAAAACAAGGCGATGAACACACTCGAACGATCGCACAACTTGTTGTTGACACTATTAGGGATGATGACTTTTGGGATGAAGTTGAAAACATCTTAAAAATCACCAAGCCTATTTTCTTGTTGATAAAATTTTGCGACGGTGAAGGCACAAAAATGGGGGAAATATACGAGAAGATGGATAACATGTTGGGAGAAATTAAAGATGTGATGAAGGAGAGTATATATGCCTCGTATTTCCCTCAAGTGGAGCAAATTCTATTGAGACGATGGGAGAAAATGAGCATACCTCTACATTGTTTGGGATTCGCTTTAACTCCTCGATTTTATGACACGCGTTACCTTGAAACATTAGCACCACGTGGCATGCAAAGAAAAGCACCTAACAAAGACAAAGAAGTTGTAGCAGGCATAGTGGAAGCTTTTAATCGCATTGCTGAAAACAAAGTGGAGCAACAGATGTTACGACAACAATTTGCTACCTTTACCATGAAGAAAGGTCTTTTTTCATTACCTGCTGCTCATTTGGACGAGGTAACAATGGAAGCAATTGAGAGGTGGTCTACTTATGGTGCAGAAACTCCAAAATTAGCTGAAGTGGCGAAGAAGATCTTGTCGCAACCTATAAGTAGTTCTTCAGCTGAAAGAAATTGGAGCACCTATTCTTATATCCATAGTGTGAAGAGGAACCGGCTTGGTTGTAAAAGGGCGGACAAGCTAGTTTATGTCCATTCTAACATCCGCCTAAGTTCAAGGTTTTCTGAATCGTATAAAGAAGGATCACACAAGAAGTGGGATATGGATCCCGAATCAACTAACTTGGAATGCTCAACGCTTGAAGACATGGAACTATGGGAAGATTTGGAGAAGGATGAAGATAAAAACAACGACAAAGGAAAAAAACCAAGGCTGGACTAATTTCTTAGTTTTATTTTGTCATGTCTTTTTTAGAACTTCTGTGTGACTTTATCGTTTATCTCTTTTAAGGTTTCAAGTTATGTAATTTGTTTTGAAATTTGAAGTTACTTACGAAATATGATCCAAAATAATAGCACTTAGTTTAATTGGTACATCGTACCGCATGATATGGTACATCGTACCGAAACGATCCGAAATGAGCCTACCCCCCTTCGTACTGGATTTTAGGGACCTAGCGAATTGCGATCCCGTACCAAGTTCCCGTATCGGAGCGTACCGCGAACCATGTGACTATGGTTGAAAGTCTTGAGTTTTGGTTAAGTGTGAACAATGGAGGCCTTGGTTTTCCAACTATGATTCCACTACTTCACTTAGTTAGTTAATCCAGCTTCTTAACCTAAGTCATCAAGTGAACTTTCTAGTAACAAAGTGTCCAAACTACACCAAGTCTCCAAACATTTTCCATGATTGAAATGCACTAGTCTAGTTTAAGTTTCACTTGGTTACTACTTGATGATTTAAATGATTATTTATTTGTACATTCTTTAGTTATTCATGACCAACCGAAATCATCAACTAAGTTAGTTGATGATTTTGTGCTCTGGTGAATCCATAGAATGAGGTTAAATGGATGTAATTCATCCTACCTCCATGCATGACATTATATGACTTGGACTAAATACTTGTAAATATATATGGAATTATAGTCTAGAACCGAATCATAACACCAATCAAGCTCATGGTTGAATGTTATGTATTAGGGTCATTTCCGTCTTGGTCAAAGTTCCTCAAACTATGGATTCTAATGGGTTAATAGGTACCCATGAAAACACAAGCAAAATAGTGTCCATAATGAGTGTTTCTAGACAAGATGTATTTTCTTGCAATATACATACTTTCATACTATCTTGAAACCCTAATCTAACTCAATACCGAACTCCATAACTCATACGCCTCGTTCACCCTTGTAGGATAACCTCGGCGTTTTCCCTAAACTCACAAGACTCTCCGCTCACGTTTTTGGACGCTTTTGCAAACCGTGAGTACACATGACCCTCTTTTCATTTTCACACTTTTGAGTGCAATATAAATTACCATATTTAAACTCACACAAACACACGTACGCAAATACATTATTAATACAAACGAATCCAATATACATGTTTTATACGTTTATACTTTAGGAATACATGCATGCCAGAAGCCATTCTTGCACTATACTTGTCATTAACTTCATACAGGCCTACCTTAACATATATAGCGCTATAAGAGTAGCACACCGCCCGTTGATGGGTCTATGTTAAGTAATACCTTAACATGTATAGCGCTATAGGAGTAACACACGCTTAGTGCTAGTAAGATAAGTTGCAAACAAATCAATTCAATAATATTTTGTACAACTTAGGATAGTAGTATTGGGTTGGGTTTGTGTTTTAATAATAATAAGGGCTTTGTTAGCCCATGAGTCTGTTCTGGGCCTGGTAGCTTATAAATCGGTAGCCCAAAGTTGTTTGAGTCTCTGTTTTACTTGGTCTTTTTGAACGTTAGGGTTGTTAGCGAGTTTTATTCTAGGTCGCCGGAGGATTAGGTCTCCTTAAAGTTCAGGTGACCGTTGTTCTTGTTTGGCTATTTAAGGCCGGTTAGTCATTGAATAAAGTATCAATTGAAATTTGTATACTCACTTGTCACTACAAGTGGTATCAGAGCTTTGTGAGATCCTTAAGAGTGTTGAGAGCAAGAGGAAGAAGTCGCTGCAATGGCTGATGAAACAGGACAGTTTCATAACACGAACATACCAAAGTCTGACGGAGATTACGACCATTGGAGTATGGTCATGGAAAATCTCTTCTGATCCAAAGAGTTCTGGAGTGTGGTGGATCAAGGGTATGCTGAAATCAAAGAAGGAGAGCAGGCGATGCCGATTCAAAGAAAGAACTATGAAGAGAACAAATTGAAGGACTTAAAGGTTAGAAATTATTTGTTCCAGTCAATTGATAAGGCAATTTTGAAGACAATTTCGCAGAAGGAAACGGCGAAACAAATTTGGGACGCCATGAAGATTAAGTATCAAGGCAGTGCTTGTGTCAAGCGGGCCCAATTACAATGCCTAAGAAGAGAATTTGAAATGCTAGAGATGAAGACCGGGGAAACTGTTACTAGCTACCTTGGAAGGGTCATGGTGACGGCAAACGACATGAGAAATTGTGGAGAGGATATGCCTGATATTAAGATTGTTGAAAAGGTACTACGCACCATGACTACTAATTTCAATTTTGTTGTTTGCACTATTGAAGAATCCAAAGATCTGGATTCCCTCGCTGTGGATGAACTGCAAAGTTCTTTGCTCGTTCATGAGCAAAAACTTGTTCGAAATTCCACAGGGGAGCAAGTCCTAAAAGTCGAACAGGAACAATCTTATGGTCGTGGCCGTGGTAGAGGAAGGTCCACTAACCATAGAGGAAGGGGACGTGGTCGTGGGACTGTTGAATGTTACAAATGCCACAAATTGGGGCATTTCCAATATGAATGCCCCAATGATGAAAGGGCTGTAAACTATGCTGAATTTGACGAGAGTGAGGAATTGCTCTTGATAGCAACTGTGGAATTGGAAAGGTACAAGAATGAAGGAAATGTGTTAATGGCAACCACTGAAGGCGTGAAAGTAGGAAGAGAAAGCTTGTGGTTTATCGACTCTGCATGTTCTAATCACATGACAGGAAGCACGCGTTGGTTCACACGTCTCAACAGAGATTTCACTCACACTGTCAAGTTGGGTAATGACAAGAGATTAGAGATTAAAGGAATGGGAGACATCAGAATGACAGTGGATGGTCTCACTCAGGTAATAACTAATGTATACTATGTTCCTAAATTGACATCCAACTTGATAAGTGTAGGTCAATTGCAAGATAAGAGTATTACATTCATTATTAAAGAAGGTGTTTGCAAAGCGTATCATCCTGAAGGTGGACTAATATTCACCTCTACTATGACCAAGAACCAAATGTTCCCCATTTATGGCACACCAAATCTAATTCCAGCCGCATACCCTCGTGTGAAAGATGAATGCTTACAAGTGAAAGATGACCAAGACACTCAAATATGGCATAGAAGGTTTGCTCATGTGAACTACAGAGCCCTTAGGTCAATGCAATATAAGAAGATGGTAGAAGGGCTACCTAAGGTGGTGGAAAGAACTAGAGTGTGTGAAGTTTGTGCCATAGGTAAACAACAAAGAGATGCCATACCTAAGAGCAGTAGGTGGCATGCAACAGACAAGTTGCAGCTTGTACACACTGACATCTGTGGTCCCATCAGACCTGCTTCAAAGAGTAACAAACGGTACGTCTTGGTTTTTATATATGACTTTACAAGGAAAACCTGGATCTATATGTTATCGAACAAGGGGGAGGCATTTGAGCGTTTTAAACGGTTCAAAGTTCTGGTACAAAATGAAGCAGGTAAAAAGATCAAATGCCTAAGAAGTGATAGAGGAGGTGAGTTTACCTCATAAGAATTCAAAGACTATTATGAACAGGTTGGAATCAAGCGTCAATTAACAGCATCCTACACTCCTCAGCAAAACGGAGTGGCCAAGAGAAGAAATAGAACACTAATGAACATGGTAAGATGCCTACTTGCAGACAAGGGCATGCCAAAATATTTCTGGCCTGAAGCAGCAAACTGGGCGTGTCATGTGTTGAATAGGTGCATTAGTAGAAGTCTAGACAACAAAGTCCCTGAAGAATATTGGTCTGGTGTTAAGCCGAAGGTGGATCACTTCCGTGTCTTTGGTTCCATTGGTTATGCCCACATACCAGTGCAGCTAAGGACCAAACTTGATGATAGAAGTCACAAGTGTATTTTCCTTGGGGTTAGTATGGAGTCTAAGGCGTATCGACTATACGATCCTGTTGCTGGAAAGATAGTTATCAGCAGGGATGTGACGTTTGATGAAGAAGGGAAGTGGGACTGGAATACAGTGGAGGTTGAGGAACTGATAATTGAAGATGATGAGCTTACGGGCCCAAGAATCAGCAATGAGGTCTTAGAAGCAGGGAACACTCCAGTAACAAATGAAGGAGCTGAAACAGGGGCAGAAACAAGTGCAGGGGCAGATCAGTCCACACCAGCAGCATCAAACCCTAGTGTACCTATCACACCACCCAGTGCAGCTCAATCTGGTGCTTAGGTAACACAGGAACAACAACATGTGGAACTCAGAGCTCAAACAAGACTACGAAGACCCCCTGGGTGGATGGTAGACTATTGTACTGGGGACACTGAAGTAGAAGATGAGGCAGGGTTTACGATGTTCAGTTCACTGGATGATCCATCAACATACGAAGAGGCAAGGAAGGAAGATAAGTGGGTCAAAGCAATGGAGTCTGAAATGACTGCCATTAAGCACAACAATACATGGGAGTTGATGGAGGCACCCGCAGGAGTTAAGCCTATTGGAGTTAAATGGTTGTTCAAGACTAAGTTAAATGAAAAGGGAGAAATGGAGAAGTACAAGGCTAGACTGGTGGTAAAAGGTTATGCTCAGAAAAAGGGTGTGGATTACAACGAGGTATTTGCTCCAGTAGCTCGTTGGGATACGATTAGAACACTTCTTGCAGTGGCAGCCAAGAGAAACTAGACGGTGTTTCAACTCGATGTAAGAAGTGCATTCTTAAATGGAGAACTCAAAGAAACTGTGTTTGTGGAACAGCCCCAGGGATTCATTAAATCAGGAGAAGAGACCAAAGTGTATCGGCTAAAGAAAGCACTCTATGGGTTAAAACAAGCCCCTAGGGCCTGGTTCAACCGCATAGAGATGTATTTCAAGAGGGAAGGATTCAAAAGAAGTGAATACGATCACACCTTGTTCATCAAAAGAATATGGAACAAGATACTAATTGTAAGTTTATATGTAGATGACCTTATTTATGCCGGAAGTGACAAGATGCTGTGTGAAGGCTTTAAGAATTCAATGAAAAAGGAGTTCGATATGACTGACTTAGGCCAGATGAAGTACTTCTTGGGTGTAGAAATTTGTCAGAACAGTGAATCCATAACAATGTGCCAAAGTTAGTATGCAAAAAGTGTCTTGGAGCGATTTCACATGTGGGAGTCCAATCCAGTCAAAGTGCCAATTGTACCTGGAGCTGTTCTAACCAAAGCAGGAGTAGGGGAGGAGGTGGACAGTTTGTTATACAAGAGTCTTGTTGGCAGTCTAATGTACTTGACTGTCACAAGACCGGACCTGCTGTTAGCTTAATCTCCAGATTCATGAAAAATCCAAAGGAGGATCACTTGCTTGCTGCAAAAAGAGTACTCAGGTATGTTAAAGGAATATACAATTATGGCTTGAAGTTTGTAAAGGGAACAGAAGGTGAGCTCAAGGTATACACAGACAGTAACTATGCACGGGACAGAGAAGATCGTAGGTGTACCTCTGGTTATGTGTGCTTGTTGAGCAGTGCAGCTATTTGCTGGTGTTCGAGGAAACAAGACATTGTGACACTTTCATCCACGGAGGCAGAATATGTCGCAGCTGCAGCGTGTGCGTGTCATTGTGTATGGGTCAAAGGCTTACTGGAAGACATGGAAGAAAAACTGACAGCAGCTGTAACAATATTCTGTGACAACACATCAGCAATCAAGTTGTCGAAGAACCCAGTCATGCACCGCAGATCCAAACACATCGATGTAAGGTACCATTACCTAAGAGAATTGGTCAACAAAGAAACTATCAACATGGTATTTTGCGGTACAAATGAGCAACTGGCAGATGGCATGACGAAACCTCTGAAAGAAGAAAGCTTTGTGAACATCCGTGAAGCTATTGGAGTTGCTGAAGTTAAACAAGAAACTTCAGGTGTTCTTGTTTAAGGGGAGGAATTATTGGGCTGGGTTTGTGTTTTAACAATAATAAGGGCTTTGTTAGCCCATGAGTCTGTTCTGGGCCTGGTAGCTTATAAATCGGTAGCCCAAAGTTGTTTGAGTCTTTGTTTTACTTGGTCTTTTTGAACATTAGGGTTGTTAGCGAGTTTTATTCTAGGTCGCCGGAGGATTAGGTCTCCCTAAAGTTCAGGTGACCGTTGTTCTTGTTTGGCTATTTATGGCCGGTTAGTCATTGAATAAAGTATCGATTGAAATTTGTATACTCACTTGTCACTACAAGTAGATTACGCAATATGACTGAAACAAACACTTACTTTCGTCTAAAATGATATGTATTAAACTAATACCCATTGCATCGCGGCGTGTGGTAATTCTGGTATTATTGTTTTTATTTTATAACTCTTAGCACAAACTTATATAACCTAGTTAGGCATACGAATACTTAAATCTATATTGAAGTAAATCTCAAACCCACTTATTGGGCCAACATATACTACCACAACGGCCCACAGCCCGCCCCAAATTTTGCTTAACGTCCCTAGTGTTCAAACAAGTGAACAACCATCTCACCGCCGGTCGCCGCCGTCGTCCGTCGTCATCTCCGTCGCCGCTGCCGCTGCTTTCAGCAACCTCTCAACGTTCAAATAAAAATGGAAACCGGACAGTACCTCGGTGAAATCTCAGCTCTCTGTTTTCTCCACCTCTCTCCACCGTCTCCTTCACTTCCATATCTCCTTGCAGGTTATCTTCACTTTACTTCATCTTCAAATTATCATTATTATCAGAAAATTAATAGTAACACTTGCTTTTTATTGTCAATCAGGAACTGGTTCGCAGCTTCTGTTCTATGACCTAGCTACTTCCACTATGATTGCTTCATATCAAGTGTTTGATGGAATTAGGGTTCACGGAATATGTTGTTTGACGTCACCGGATACTGAAAGTACTTTCAGAGTGGCTGTGTTTGGTGAACGCAGACTCAAATTGTTTGTATTCAACATTCAGTTGCCGGATCATGATGATAAAACGCTTGTTAATCTGGTTTCTGTTCAGTGTTTGCCTAATTTAGGTCACTGGATTTTGGATGTCTGCTTCATACAGGTGTAATTATTTTCGTCAGTTTCTCTATTGTTTGTTTCATCCTTAGTTGTGAGAATGTAAACAAACCGAACCGAAAGGAGTGTTGTTCAGTTGTTCATGTTCGTTCGTTTCGCGTTGAACTTGTTTACGGAGCAGTTCACTAACACATATGGAACGGAAATGCCTGTTCGTGTTCGTTCATTAAGGAATTGAACTTGTTCACAAACGCAAACGAACATATAACAATTTAAAGAAAAACAACATTCTTAATCCCAAAAGTTAGACTTAAGCACTTGATATACCATAATCATAATCATAAGCATAATTATCCCAAAACAACGGCACAAGTAAGCATAAACATAATTATCCCACTAAGTGTTTTAAGGATCTAAGTTTCTAATGACTGAACATAAACTAAACAAAAGTTACAAAACAAACGACCATGAATGCACATAAACGAACATGTTACTGAACGTTCACAAACGCAATTGAACGAACGCTACCTTTGTTCGTGTTCGTTCATTTATTAGTTGAACGAAATTCCCTGTTCATGTTCGTTTATTTATTAAACGAGCGAACGCCGATTGGTCACGAATGGTTTGGTGAATGTTCGGTTCGTTTATAGCCCTATTTAGTTGTGTTACTTACTTTGTTGATCGGTAGTAGGATTCTGTAGATGAAGGGAGGCAGTTTATTGCTATTGGATGCACTGATAACTCTGTTTATTTTTGGGACATGTTGAAATCTACAGTCAGCTATCAGGTTAGCTCTCCAGGTATGGTTTACGGTTTACCTAACTGAAGTGTATAACAGAAACTAGCTATAGCTATACAAGTAACTACATCAGTACTCAAATAACTGCTCTAATACGGTTATCGTTCGTTCACAGACAGATGTCTTCTATATACAATGCGAATGTGGGGTGACAAAATTGATTCCATCCGTGTAGCGTCTGGTACGATTTTTAACGAGGTACTTAAGTTTCTCATTCTGAATGCGCTTTTGTGATTGCTCACGTGTTTTTGAAGGCAGTATTGCTTAACGTTTGAAGCTTATTTATGTTCTAAATGTGTTCTCGCAGATTATAGTTTGGAAAGTCGTTTGTGGGTGTTATACTCCTTGTTTAGATAACAGTCCTTCAAAGGAAAGTGATAACCATGTTTGCAACCGCAAGTACAAAGCTGTTCCAGTCTGTAGACTGGCTGGGCATAAAGGTTCCATATTCCGTATTACATGGTCTTTAGATGGATCAAAACTAGTGTCAGTCTCTGATGATCGCAGGTCAATTCTGATATGGATTTTGTTGACTATTTTATTCTTGAAGCAGCAAAAATAAATGTATATATAACGTGTTTAACTGTTTATTTGATTTATTTTTAGTGCAGTGCTCGTATATGGGAAGTTCTTGATGCTAAAAAAGACTCCAATGATTCTGCAGAGGTGACCGTCTCTTCTTCCAGTGGACCTGTGTTATTTGGTCACAGTGCTAGGGTTTGGGATTGCTGTATGTCTGACTCTGTAAGCCTACCGTAAACGCGCTCATCTCTTACGTTTTGTCATAAATTATGATCAGAGTAGCCAACTTTGTAAGCCTGCACCTGCTAACTGTTTTTATTGTATGGGGAATGATGGTGATCTCAGTTAATCGTCACTGTGGGCGAGGACTGTACATGTCGTGTATGGGGACTAGATGGAACTCAACTTAGAATAATCAAGGAGCACATGTAAGTAATTTGCCCAAAATGAAAAATTAATCCACAAAACTAAATTTTAAAAAGAATTTTGAAAAATGAAAATTGTGCATGTTTGTTGTATAGAGGGAGGGGAGTATGGCGATGCGTGTACGACCCAAGTTCGTCTCTTCTTGTTACTGCTGGATTTGATTCTGCCATAAAAGTGCATCAGCTGCATTCTTCTTTACCCATGGGTTTAACAAGATGCAACGGTGTGGAAGATCATGAAAGAAAGCAAATCTTTACCATACAAATTCCAAACACAAATCATACTGGACGAATGGACAGGTACGTCCAGTGCCAAAAATATTATAATTTGTCCTATTCTTTTTATTATACCGAGTAAAATGCCATTTTCGTCCCTGAAGTTTGGCCAGTTTTGAGGCTTTCGTCCAACGGTTTGTTTTTCTGCATCTGGATCCAAAAGGTTTGAATCTTGCTATTTTCATATGGCTCGTTAACTCCATCCATTTTTCTCTGTTAAGTCAGGGGTATTTCCGTGTTTTTTGTTAACTCCAAGGGCAATTTGGTCTTTTTCACCTTATGTACAAGCATTTAGCATAATGTACAAGTATTCAAAGTACCCCTAATAAAAAAAAATCAGATAGGTAAAAAGACGAAAATACCTCTGACTTAACGGAGAAAAATGGATGGAGTTAATGGCAAGATTTCAAACCTTTTGGATCCGGATGCGGAAAAACAAACCTTTGGACGAAAGTCGGCAGTTGCAAAACTGGTCAAACCTCAGGGACAAAAATGGCATTATACTCTATTATACCTATTATCTTCACAATTGGATTGTTTTCTTGCACGTGCAGCAAAAGTGAATACGTACGTTGCATGCATTTTGCAAGTGAAAATGCACTTTATGTTGCCACAAACAATGGTGTCTTGTACCTCGCTAATATATCCGAAACTGGTGAAGTGGCATGGACTCAGCTTTTCCGTGCTAGCGAGGATATCGCAATAGTTTGTATAAGTGTATTCCCAGGTGCCGCTTCTTGTGCAGACAACTGGATCGCTCTGGGAGATGGTAAGGGGAGATTAACCGTTGTGAGAGTTGTAGGTCTCCCAACACCAGAAGTCAACGTTTCCTTAACTTGGTCTGTTGAAGCTGAAAGACAACTTTTGGAAACATTTTGGTGTGAGTCTCTGGGGCCCACTTTTATCTTCACAGCTGATCCTAGAGGAAAGCTGAAGCTATGGCGTATCGAGTCATTTTCTGAGTGTTTAGTAGCAGAGTTCACATCATGCTTTCCTATAAGGATATTATGTTTGGATGCATCGTTTCATGAGGAAGTGTTAGTGTGTGGAGATCTTCGTGGTAATCTGGTTTTATTTCCTTTATTACAAGACTTGTCGCTCAGTACACCTGCTTCTTCGGTTGCACAAATTTCGCCTTTAAATTACTTTAAAGGAGTTCATGGCATATCAAGTGTGACCAGTGTATCTATTCATGGTTCAAGTTCAAGTAACATTGAATTACACTCGGTACGTTACTACGTTCATATGTTTTTGTTTTTGCATAAATCAATGAAAAACTTTGATTTGAAATTAATTTAACCCATTGGTTATTTCTTCAGACCGGAGGTGATGGGTGCATATGTTATCTGGAATATGATAAATTTGAACAAAAAATGGACTTCATTGGAATGAAACAAGTCAAAGAGCTGAGTTTAGTCAAATCTCTCTTTCCGAATGACAATCCTGACTATGCTATTGGCTTTGCGTCAGCTGATTTTATAATCTGGAATTTGTCAACTGAGACTAAGGTTCTCTCTTCCTCTTCTAGTCTTCTTCCCAATGTTTTCAGAATGGACCAGACGTCGAACCGGTCTCCTTACCAGTTCACTTGTCGGGCCGGTCGAACCGGTTGGATCGGATGTAAGAACCGCGTTATGCCATAAATATTATAAAAATAAACAGGGTGAAACTGAAAACAATATAATCAAAATCCGGTTCGACCACTCGGTTTTCTGGTCCGAGCAGCCGGGTCGACTTAAACCCGGTATAAAAATAAACGGTGTGAAACTGAAAAAATTAATCAAAATCCGGTTCAACCACTCGGTTTTCTGGTCCGAGCGGCCGGTTCAACTTAAACCCGGTCTGATAGGGTGAACCGGACTGGTCAGACCCCCGGTTCCCGGTCCTACTGTTTTCCAAAACATTGCTTCTTCCTCTGTCTGTCGACTATTTTAGCCTACTATACGGTTTTTATAATGCTTGCCCATTTTTTTATTGCTGTAGGTAGCTGAAATTTCATGCGGTGGATGGCGGCGTCCTCATACTTTTCTTCTTGGTGATATTCCCGAAATGAAGAATTGCTTTGCGTTTGTGAAGGTTTGTGGCTAAATTTTAAGCAATTTGTCCACAACATAGTTTATCTAATCTAAAAGAGTAAAATGCCATTTTCGACCCTATGGTTTGGCCACTTTTGCGACTTTAGTCTAAAGGTTTGTTTTTCCACATATGGATCCAAAAGGTTTGAAATCTTGCCATTTTCATCTCACTCGTTAAGTCCATCCATTTTTTAACGTTATGTCATGGGTATTTTCGTCTTTTTAGATATATCTAAAAAGATGGAAATGCCCCTCATTAACGAAGAAAAATGGATGGAGTAAATGAGTTGGATGAAAATGGCAAGATTTCAAACCTTTTGGATCTATGTGGAAAAACGAACCTTTGGACGAAAGTCGTAAAACTGGCCAAACCTTAGGGACAAAAATGGCATTTTACTCAATCTGAAGTTTGGGTTTTTTTATTTATTATTTTCTCATAGGATGAAGTGATTTATATGCACAAGCACTGGATAGTTGCAAGTGACAAAATATATCCCCAGAATCTCAATCTGCAGTTTCATGGCAGAGAGATGCACTCATTATGTTTCATTGTCGATCATACAAATAATTTTCAACTAAGTTTCATAGCAACAGGCTGTGAAGATGGAACTGTGAGGTTAACAAGGTACAACTGTACAACTCTATGTTGTCAAAGACACAAGGCGCAGGCGAGGCGCATCGGCCTCGCCCGGAGCCTAGGCGCAAAAAAAGCGTGGGCTTTTTTAAGAAAAGTGCACATAGAGAAAAAAAATATAAAAAATATGTTATGCTTTGAAAATAAATAAGATTCCACTTATAAAATTAAAACAACTATTATATATGCCATTTAAGATCATGTAGCTAATAGTTAGTAGCAAAACTTTAGGACTTATATGTTGTAAGTTTTGGGTGTGTGAATAAACGTTTCAAAAGGTGGTAAATACTTTGTCCCACATTGGTGTGGGAACAAAGTGAGTGGTTGTTCCGAAAACCCGGGCCCGCGTGAGGCAGTTTTTGCACGCACTCGGTTTCGTTTTTAATGGTCATTTGTGTTTTTTACCTTTTTTTTCCTGCGCCTCAACAACGTTTTTTGCGCCTAGGCGCGCGCTTTTTGCGCCTCAGCACCGTTTTTTCAAAAAAATCCCATTTTGCGCCTAGGCTACCACCAGGCGCTATAAGTGCGCCTCGCTGGGCCCGGGCGCCTAGGCGCGCGCTTTTTGCACTTTTGACAACATAGGTACAACTAATTAAAACAAACTAATCTTACTATCCTTAACTAAATTATGTTTAACTAATGATGTAAATATACACTCAGGTACTCTTCAGGTGTTGACAACTGGTCTGCTTCAAAATTGCTTGGAGAGCATGTTGGCGGTTCTGCTGTAAGATCACTTTGCTACGTGCAGAAGGTGCATACTTTTACAGATCATATGATGAGTACAGCTGGCGCAGTTATTAAGCAAGGAACAGATTTAGACGATCAGGAAGATCAGTTTCTGTTAATTTCAGTTGGTGCAAAAAGGGTCGTAACGGCTTGGAAACGCAAGAGTACATCAACACCTAAAAGTGAAATGTTGTTCCAATGGCTTTCCAGTGATTTGCCAAACAGAAAAGGTGGTACAAATTTGAGCGGGTCAAAAAAGGTGGAAACCAATGGAAACGTCAATAATGTTTCAATTGATAAACCCCTTCCAGAAAATACGGAAGTTTGCTGCAACGATGGTAATGAAAATGATTGGCGGTACCTGGCGGTGACTGCTTTTCTTGTGAAGATTTCGGGTTCAAGGTGGTCTAAGATCCAAGAAGTGACTTTCTTTATTTTAATATTCCTTGCTACATTCTATTAGGGATGAGATTTTTTTCCCAAATACCCGTACCCGTACCGATGTTGGGTATTCGGTACATGTAACGTTACCCAGTTTTATTGATTTCGGTATTCTGTACTTTCGGTACGGGTACGGGTACGGGTACGGGTAAAAATGGTACTGGTACCGAATTTGATATTATGTTTTATTTTCGTATTATGGTATTATGGTACTCGTATCGATTTTACCTATATACTACCCGTAGTGCTTAAAAGATAGAAAAAAAGAAAATAGTACCAAATCAGGCACTGTACCAAAATACCCCCAGGTACCCGTACCATAATATTTGGTACGGTATTCGGTACCCAGTTTTATTCAGATTCGGTACCGGTATTTTTGGTACAGATACGGGTACTGTACCGCTCCCATCCCTAATGGATACAAGTTAATGACGATTCTTGTTATGTCTAATTGCAGGACATCTGTGTGTTTCATTGTTGTTTCTTGCTCAGATGCCACAGTTACATTAAGGGCTCTAGTATTACCACATCGCCTTTGGTAAACATTTAGCCACTTAACAATATCATATGGGCCGCCAGCTGTACTTCTATTTCTGTTTAAAATATATTAAATAACATAAGGTAATTTGCTCTTAAAACAAGATGTTATTCTCATTCTCTTTTAACCATTGCAGGTTTGACGTTGCACTATTGATTCCTTCAGCTTCACCGGTTCTATCACTGCAACATGTCATTATTCCTGAACTTCCAAGTTGTAAAGGTTTTTAATTCCTTTTTTATGATATTATTTTATAATAATTGTTTTGTATATATCTTGCCTCCCTACTATCTCTATTGATATATTACTGATACCGAAAACCCTTGTTTCTTTTCAGATAAAAGTCAAACAAAAAGTGTGTTTACGGTTATTAGCGGGTCAACAGATGGAAGTATCGCCCTTTGGGATGTCACTGAAACAGTTCAAACTTTTTTGCAAAAAGTATCAAACCTAAAGAAGGAAGATTGCAGAAACTTTCAAAGAAGACCACGCACTGGAAGAGGAAGCCAAGGTGGACGACAATGGCGGTCACTCGACAACCCAGACAAAAAACCATCTACCACATCACCAAAACCCTCAGAGAACAAGAACACTGAGGATGATATGCAAGACCAAACATCACTAAATATGATACAGCCGTTGCATGTTTTGAAAAATGTTCACCAATCTGGGGTGAATTGTATTCACGTTTCAGATGTTAAAGATTCCGAATCTTGTTTTTCTTGTAATGTTGTAAGTGGTGGTGATGATCAAGCACTCCACTCTTTTTGTTTCAATGTTACGGGTTCTGATAAACGCACTTCAGAAATGCACTTTCCTCATCAAGTCGAAACTTCTGGAAATTACCAGATTATGTTTTCACATCCCGACAAAATAGCCTCGGCTCATAGCTCTGCGGTAAAAGGTGAAACTCTTACTTTCTGTAAATCTATTCTAATTATTAAAAAGTTTCTTTAATTGTGGTGTTGACCATCTAAATCCAATTATTTTGACTAAAACTAAAACTAAGTGTGATATGTTATGTGTATAGGTGTATGGACAGATGGGCGTTGGGTTTTTTCTACTGGGCTTGATCAACGTATGCGTTGTTGGGGCTTGTCAACGGATGGTAAATTAAGTGAGTATGGCCATTTGATTGTTAGTGTACCAGAACCAGAAGCACTTGATGTTAGAAAATACGGAATAAACCGTTATCAAATAGCAGTTGCTGGAAGAGGGATGCAGATGATGGAGTTTATAGCTCCTGCGGAAGCTTAGTTTGTTTAGTTAAAAATTAAAAGTAGTTCGATTGGTATTTTTTGATATTTTTTGTTTAGATCCGCTTTTGTTCTAGTGTTTTGAGTGTACAATAGTTATCCAAAGTACAATCATATGATTATTGATTATACAATATTCAGTTCTATCTGCACAACTTGGTCTAAATGTTTATTATGTTATCTAAATTATGAAATAATATCGACGAATAATAGTTGTATGTAAACACATTTTTTTATAAAAAATCTCAAAATGCAAAACTTTCTTGAGATTACATACATGCATTCCATTGGAAGTCAGGCTCCATGCCGTCGTTTACCTCACATTCATTCTTGTTATGATATATAATGCATGTTCCAGGTGTTTGAAGGGAAATTAAAACCTATTGTCAGGACACGAAAGCTACTATTAACGTCGACTTATCTGGTCAGTTATGTTGGGCCTAAATGTTTGTTTAAATAGTTTCTTTTTTCAATATTGGGCCTAAATATTTGTTAAAATAGTTTTTTTTTTTTTTTCATGTATTTTATTTCTTTTGCTTGGCACATTTAGGTTGTACAAGGTGCACTTGACTCATGGTCAATTCTCCAAGTGTTCATTTCCCCTACCATTCTATATCAATGTCAAGTATATATTAATTGAAATTTAAAAAAATAGGGCTCATATATCTTCTAAACTCTTAATAATTACAAATTTCGTAATTCATACTTAAATAACATTAGACATAATGCATTAAAAAGTTACGCTTTAAAAAAATATATAATTTTGCAAGTTTACATAGCTACATCACATACGAAATCCCCCCGATAATATAACTCAAATCTTTGAGGGCTTCAATTAAGACATCATCATCATACTTAGTAAATCTCATCAATAACAAAGCTAATGTAGGGTCTGAGGAAAGTACGATGTAGAATAGAGAGGCTGTTTCCGGTGAGACCCCCGACTCCATAGCAGTTTTGCATCAAGCCTTGGACATAAGACACATAACACTCAACAATCGGGACAAAGGCCGATTAGTGCATGTACCCTTTTGTCTTTCGGCTATCAACGCCACCACATGATGCATGATTAACCGTCCGTTGTTTTTAACGTTATTTTCACAAAATCAGCAAAATAACGTTAAAATTGATGCAGTTTCACTTTTACCCCCTCCCCCGAAAGCTCACACATATATACATTATATGTGCACACCGCAAGCCAGCCTGAAAATAATATAACTCAAAATCTTTTAGGGTTTAAATTTTGGTAGCACGTGCAACGCACATGACCCTGTCAATCTGTATTTTATGCCCGGATTTCGTTGAGAAATGACACTAGGAAACCAAACTCCATTATTTGTTTCGAACTAGTTGATGCCCCGCCTGTATTGCGGGGCGATGGCCGAATAATTCGCAATCAATTAAAAAAACACTATTATAATTTTGTTAGGAAAAAAACTAAAACAATGATAAGACCGTAGTTCTGAGCTCAGGGCAAAACTGTAGTTTGTCAGGATTAATGAGCGAGTGTTAGGCAGCTCCTTGACATGGAAAAAATTAAATCCAGTCAACCAATTAAAAAAACACTTTTATAATTTTGCTAAAAAACTAAAACGATAGCAATACTGTAATTTGAACCGAGGGCAAAGTTGTATTTCTTGACATGGGTAAAATCGTAATTTGCCAAAAGTTAAAGTGATGGCAATACTATAAATTTGAACCAGAGAGAAAATCGTAATATAACTTTGCACCAAAGTTGTAAAACTCCCGACTAGGCTCCGAGTACTCCCCGAGTACTCGCTACAAGGCAGGCTGCCGAGGCACGAGTACTGTTCTCCCAGGCCAATTACTCTCCGATTAATCTCCGCCTAAGCCGAGTACTTCCCGAGTACTCCCGAATCCGACTAGGGAGCGCCTAGCGACTTTTGCAACCACTGTTTGCACTAAGGACAAAATCGTAATTTTTAGCTGGGGACAAAACTATATATTTAATTTGAACTGTGGCAAAATCAAAATTTTGAACTGAGGGGAAAATCGAAATTTTGAATTGGGGGGGGGGGGGGGGGGGGGGAAGCATACTTCTATTTTGAACCGGGCAAAAACAAAATTTTAAACTGAAGGCGAAAGCATAATTTTTGAAACGGGGCGAAAACGCAAATCGTCATTTTTAGTTTGGGGTAAAAGCAAAAATTTATTTTGAACTGGGGCAAAAAATGTAATTGTAATATGGGGATAAAATCATAATTTTGAGCCGAGAGCAAAATAGTAATTTTGAGCGAGGGACAAAAACATAATTTTATTTTGAAGTGGGGGCAAAAACGTAATTTTATTTTAAAATAACGACGAAACCGTAATTTTAAAGCCAATATAAAACAATAAAACGGTTGGTTTAATAGAAAAGTGTCACGCAGCTGCGTGGCATTATCCCCTAACTTGTAATTGTATGGTCCAATAGGGAAGTGCGAAGGCACTATTCCCCTAACTTGTAGGATAATATGTAGAGCTGCGTGACACCATTCCTCGGATAATATGCAAGCTGCGTGACACTATTCCTCGGATAATATGTAGGATAATTCCGAAAACAAAGTAACTGAATTCCACTTCCTTAAATCAAAGAGACTCTTGTATTAAACCCTAATTTTTTTTCAAGAACATGAGAGTTGGTGGGTTTAGGGTTTTATGCAAGAATTTGGTTCGAACACTCTCAGCAAATGGAAACCATCATCTTCGCACAAAGACCCATCCTTTCTCTCTACCCTTATACTCAACTGGTCTCTTCTTCATCTCTCTTTTCATATTTATCTTCTTTTCTTTTATTATGCATTGATTTTTTTTTTTTTTTGTGGGTATGTTTGCTAACAAATCAGTTATTAGTTAGATGAAACTAAAACAGAAAAAGTAGTCATCTTTATGGGATTTCAGTAATTGGGTCAAATCTGTTGGCTGATATGATTATTGTTATATTAATCCACTAATATATCTCTTCTTTTCTTTTATTATGCATTGATTTTTTTTTTGTTTTTTGGTGGGTATGTTTGCTAACAAGTCAGTTATTAGTTAGATGAAACTAAAACAGAAAAAGTAGTCATCTTTATGGGATTTCAGTAATTGGGTCAAATCTGTTGGCTGATATAATTATTGTTAGGTTAATCCACTAATATATCTCTTAATTTTATTTTATTTTTGTTTTTAAAGTGGCTGAGGTGCAGCCTCAGTCATCAGCTGAACTGATCAAGATGATGGAGCACAGACTGTCTGCTATTGAGCACAGGAATGCTTATCTTCAAGGCATTATTAATCAGGTAAGACTCATCAAGTCTCATGTATGTATGTTTGAGTTTATATACTGATATTTGTATATCTGTTTCTAATTTTTTATATTGAATAAAGACAGCCAGAAACCTCACCAACTGAGTATTCAAGAGCAAACAAGGAGCTTCAAAGTCTGAGTGATAAAATGGATCTCATATGTAAGTTGAGGGCAATAGAAAAGGTGAGTTTTTATGCCTTTGAATAATTTTTACTTTAAGTTGATGTTCAACAACCTGTTAGATTGATAGAATCAATAATATGGTTATAGGTTGTTATTGTTATGTATGTAGTATGTACATATAGTATATGGGCCCGGCCCCCTTAAGTATCCTATATACTGTTATTTTCTCTAACTATGCAGTTGATCTTGATATCGCGACGGTTATCGGTCCCCATGTAAAATATGGGTGTCAAATATCGGTACTGATATTATTGGCGATATTGACCGATATATCACCGATTTTTCCGATATCAGTACCTTTCTTCTTAGTTCTACCATTTGTCTTTCTTCTTATTGCTGCTATTAGTGTTTTAAGTCTTAGTTGTTAATTGTTAGTGTTTTATGATATGTACCAATCGGATTTAGATAAGTAATAAGCCGTTGAGTGGGTCAAGCTCCTAAGAAATTAGCAACAAGCAAGAAAAACTTTAGAGAGAGACTTAGACTTAATTCATATCTTCATTCATGAAAATTAAACATGTACAACCTGCATGAAATTAAATTTACCGATATCCCACCGCGATAACCTATATCTCAAATATCAGTCCTTGACTGATATCCGATTTTTTACCGCATTAACTGCTTAGTTCTCTAAAAATCAAGTCATGACGAATCCTGGATGATATTAGAGTATTAGTTCTTCCGTCATGTGTAGCATCTGACGCTGATGCTGTGTGTCGTAGGAAATTGAAAGTTTAAAATCACTAATGGGCGATTGTGAAGAAGATAAAGACATGCAAGCCATGGCATACGAAGAACTGGAGCAAGCCCTAAAAGAAGAACAAAAACTTCATAATCTGCTGCTTAAGTCTTTACTGCCTAAGGATGATGCAGATGTAAGAGATTGCATTTTAGAAGTTCGAGCAGGTAACACAATCATTGAAGATTACAGCGTTCTTGAACGTAACCCCAAATCTTGCTTATTAAATTTAATAGTTTTGATTTTGCATCAGGGACTGGAGGCGAAGAGGCTTCACTGTTTGCAATGGACATCTTTAAAATGTGAATTTAGATTTTTCACTGAAATATTATTATTATTATTAGAGTAAACTGCCATTTTCGTCCCTGAGGTTTGGCCAGTTTTGTGACTTTCGTCCAAAGGTTTGTTTTTTTGCATCTAGATCCAAAAAGTTTGAAATCTTGCCATTTTTCTCCATTAAGTCGGGTATTTTTGTCGTTTTTTGTTAACTTAAAGGGCAATGCGGTCTTTTTCACTTTATGTACAAGCATTTAGTATAATGTACAAATATTCAAAATACCCTTACTAAATAAAAACTTAACAAAGAAAGATGGATGGAGTTAACGTCTTAACGAGCTGGATAAAACTAGCAGTATTTCAAACCTTTTGGATCCAGATGCGGAAAAACAAACTTTTGGACGAAAGTCACAATCGGGGACGAAAATGCCATTTCTCTCTCTCTCTCTCTCTTTTTGATTCCTGACCTGTGATACGTGATTCACACCAGGTATGAGAGATACTCACAGAAAAAGGGTTGGAGATTTGAGGTGGTGGAAGTCACAGATTCAAATATGAAAGGATTCAAGGTCAATTTTCTTTTTCTTATTATTTTTATTTTATTTTGGCTAATGGGAGGATTTTATTTGATCATTTAACAAAGAGTCATGCATGACGAGTGTATTTTATTTGGCAGGAAGCGAGTGCTGCAATATCCGGGGCAGATGTCTACGGAAAACTAAAATTCGAGAGCGGAGTTCATAGAGTGCAGGTTTTTTTTCACCATTTCACTTGGTGAATTTGGCTCCTAACGTAAAAGACATTCTTCTTAGCATTTTTTTATGCAATTTGCAGCGAGTTCCCATCACGGAGAAATCAGGACGTGTTCATACAAGTGCTGTGTCTGTTGCTATCCTTCCCCAAGCAGATGAGGTGATTGGTGACTTTACTAAAATAGTTGCCATTTTATATTCTTTTAATTTGTTAAATATATGAGGCACACACTTTTTAAATGTGTGATAACTCACATAAGTCATAACAAAGTGGCATTTTGCAGGTAGATGTTCAACTAAGAAATGAGGACTTAAGAATCGACACATACAGGTCTGGGGGATCTGGTGGTCAGCATGCAAATACTACTAATAGTGCCGTTAGGATTACACATATTCCATCAGGCCTCACAGTTTCTATACAAGATGAACGCTCACAACATATGGTAAATCATTTTAATAAAAACGTACTGCAACATACAACATGCATACTGATTTTTGTTTCCCTTTTGTTTGTTAGAACAAAGCTAAAGCACTAAAAGTATTGTGCGCGCGACTGTATGAGATGGAGAGATGCAGATTACAAAACAGCAGATCAAAGCTAAGATCAGACCAGGTACTATTAGTGTATTTAGACAAACATTTTAGCTTTTTGTACAGATATTCGAATAGAAATTCGATTTGTGTGTTTATTAACAACATTTGACATGAAACCAGATCGGCAGCGGGGATAGATCTGAGCGTATACGCACCTACAACTTTCCACAAGGGCGCGTTACGGATCACAGGATAGGCTTCACTCATCATTCCATCAGTGATGTGATGCAGGGAGAGAGTTTGGATTACTTCATTGATGCCCTTCTTCTGCAGCAGGAAATGGATGCAGTTGCTGACTTCACTGCCACCTCAGCTCATTGAATATGTTTTTTATACCAACAAAATGTTTTTTTTTTTTCAGACATGTAACTGATATTTTATCTATAAGCTTTTGCAAACATTTAAAATAAATTAATAATCATAAATTAGTGAATGATGATATTTGTGTTGAATATTACCATTTCATGAAATAGTGTACAAAATTTATCTAAGCAAAAACCAAAGTCATTTGGGATGAAGTCAAAATGCTAGAAACAAACATCTAATCATCATCACTTTCGTCGCTATATGAAACAAGTCCACCGGTAACAACATTGGTGACAGGATCTGAAGGTTTAGATTCTTCAGGTGTGCTGATCTTTGCCTTTTTCGGTTGAGGTTTAACTTTTATAACTACTCCCAGTGGGCGAGCGCGTGTTTTTTTCTCTCCGGATGGTTGTTGCTCCTACAAGCCAAATATGTATAAGATTATCCAATGAAACATTTTGATAAAAAAAATGATCATTAACAACATACAACACTCGAGTCTAAGGGGCTGTTTGGTAACTTCTGAATGGTTAAGTGTTGAACCAGTAAGAGGTCTGAACCACTAAGAGCTAATATAATACTTAATCGTTCAGAGGCAAATGTCTGACCAATTCAGATTAAAGGTCTTAACCATTCAGACTCTCAGTATAACCAATCTGACTCTCAGTATAATTCTTAACCATTCAGAGGCAAATGTCTTAACCATTCAGACATCTGCTCGCGAAACAAACAGTCTAAACCACTAAGTGCTGAACCATTAAGACCCTCGTTAAGAGGTAAACAAACAACCCCTAACCTGAAGTTTAGGAGGGGCCACAGGTGTTTCCTTTAGCTCGTGTAGAACGGCGGATTGTGCAGCCACTTGTTCCTGCATAATACGTAAGAAAACAAAGTTTATAAAATCATACTGAATTTATGTTTGTCCAAAAAAAAAAGAATGTTGGTGGCAAGATCACGACAGGCATAATTCACTTGTTAATTCTTAAAAACGGTTCAAATGTTCAATATCAAGAGTGTCGTATTTTAAGATCTAACACATGCTCGTATGAAATATATATAACGAACCTGAAAACTTCGTAGCTGTTTGGCTTCCTCATCTGCTATGTGCTGCTCATATTCTCTCCTTGACTAGACAAACAAATGAATTGATAATGATAATACAAATGGACGATGTGTGCTATTGAAATGAAGCAAGCAAGCAAGCAAGCAATATTGAAAAAGATAATTAATTACCAACTCCAAGTTATCAAGAAACTCAGTCTCATCTTCATCCAATGCTTTTGGAGGTCCTGCATAACAAATTAGTGGCAGGCACGTGAGAGAGAGAGAGAGCACTGAAGAAAGATGTAATGAGAAATTGAGAATTAGTGGCACTGACTATGCTTGAAGCGTTCGTTGAACTCTGCATCTTTCTTGTCCTTATTCTCCTTTAAAATCTGGACGAATTAACAAGCCAAATCAACTATATCATGTGTATTGAAAAAGCAAGCAAGCTTAACAAACTAATGCACAGAGAAAGTCAGCAAATGTCGTATAGCATAAGCCTAACAGAATCAACTATGATGTATACCTCAAAAAGGGGGCGATCTCGTTGGGCAGTTCCGTCTTCAACTCTAGGTCCTCGAGTCTTCTTGGCTTCATCCAACTGTTTGTTTGTTTGTTTGTTGGTTAAATCAATCAATCACAAAGGTTTCCAATTGAATGAATGAATAAACATAGAAACAAACGGAGGATTGTGTGTGACCTGTTCCTGCGACACAAAATTCATCAACCTGGTTACCGGAGGGTAACCCTCGTCCGCCATCACCCCTTCTTCCAAGAGTATTACTTACTATCAACCTTCTTGCTTGCTTGCTTGCTTTCTCTCACAAATCCAATTTACAACACACCAAACCTAATAACAACAAATTCATTTTAATTAATGGCTTCACCAAAATAAATAACCCTTTTCCTTATTTGAATTGAGTAAATTACCAAAATGTAGTTCAGGTTTGTACATGTTTGTCATTTTCATCTAAAACAACTTTTTTCTACAATATAGTTCTTTACTTTTGGGATTTTTTTGTCATTTTCATCCAAACATTTAATTTATTTTATTTTTTCTATCAAACATTTGGATGAAAATGACAAAAAATCTCAAATCTCAGAGATAATTTTGGCAAAAAGGTCGGACGTTTGGATGAAAATGGCAAAAAAAATCCTAAAAGTGAAGGACTATATTGTATAAAAAAGTTGTTTTAGATGAAAATGACGACCATGTCCAAACCTCAAGGACGATTTTGGTAATTACTCTTTTCAATTTATTATTATCAGTTTATTTTGGTTTCAGTTAATTCCCCCATTCGTTTCTTTTTTGTGTTAAATTTTTCTAATTCATAATCACACCCCTAAAACTAAAGGATAATAGATTTAAGAGTTAATTGCCAAAATAGTCCCTGTGGTTTGGGCTGTTTTGCCAGTATAGTCCAAAGGTTTCATTTTTAACATCTGGATCCAAAAAGGTTTCATCGTTGCCATTTTGGTCTAACTGACTTAACTCCATCCATGGTCCTCAGTTAGTCAAAGGGTATTTTTGTCATTTCATGTATTCTGAATTATATTAAAGATTATAAAAGGAGAACAAAAACTGTTGTGAGGGAGGATCGAACCTGGGCCTCTGGCTGGTTCACTAACAAACGCACAAGACAGTAGCCAGTGAGCCATACTCACATTTGTGCAAGAAATGGATCTTTATTGATTTTATTCTTTGATTCAGGTCATCACCTACACCTGAAAACAGATGACCAAAGAAACCCTAAACTTTCAAGTTCATAATTAATCATGATTGCACCATGTTAATACAGATTAACCATGGGGCTTTTGATCTGCACCATGTTAACACCTAATCTTTCGTTTTAATTCAAACCCTAGAGTCCGCCTAGTATTAACCGACACTGCTGTTTTCCCGTTTCAGTCTGCGGTCGTTTTCCGGTGACGTCCGGCGACCTTGTATCGTTTAAAACTGACCAAATCATTCCCAAATAAATGTAAGATGATTGTCTCTAACGTTATTCGATCATAACCAAAACTGATTAACAACATATTATTGCCTCAATGATTCGAATTATAGAAACAAAATATCGACATTAACTTTGATTTTAGTATCGAACCGATTCTTGTTGAACTTTGAACATGTGCAGATCAAAAGCCCAAACTTGAAGATTAAGGTTTCTTTGGTCGTCTGTTTTGAGGTGTAGGTGAACAACTGAATCAAAGAATAAAATCAATAAAGATCCATTTCTTGCACAAATGTGAGCATGGCTCACTGGCTACTGTCTTGTGCGTTTATTAGTGAACCGGCCAGAGGCCCAGGTTCGATCCTCCCTCACAACAGTTTTTGTTCTCCTTTTATAATCTTTAATATAATTCAGAATACATGAAATGAGAAAAATACCCCTTGACTAACTGAGGAGCATGGATGGAGTTAAGTCAGTTGGACCAAAATGGCAACGATGAAACTTTTTTGGATCCAAATGTTAAAAATGAAACATTTGGACTATACTAGCAAAACAGCCCAAACCACAGGGACTATTGTGGCAATTAACTCTAGATTTAAATAACCTCAACTTCTATCAATTGGTCGATAACTTTCGGTTTGTATCACAACACTCCCAAATTTCAACTTATTTTCCACTGTCATTCCCAAACTAACCAAACCCTCACCCACTTAGTTTTTGTTGATGTGACATCTGACGTGGCAACTAACATGGCAATTCTTGCTGATGTGGCATATGATATGGCAATTCTTGCTTATGTGGCATCTGACGTGGCTTTTTTGCTGACATGCCATCTAACGTGACATCTGATGTCAGCTAACTAGTATAATTCTAGCCTTCTTGGTGACCTATGGGCATGAGTTGTTACATAAGTACGTATTTACATACGTTCTCATGTGAAGTCAATTTAAACGGTTACTATTTAAATTATTGAGGTTGCCATTGTGTTTTTTCTTTTCTTTTTTTTTTTCTTTATTATTATTACTTTAATTTAATTTGTGATCCTTTTTCTTATCTTGTTAAGGTATTCTGTAATACTGCGATTATCTATATGGTTAAGTTAACCGTTGTATTAAACATTCGGGTCTCCAATCACTTCCGGACGGAGGTAGAAGCTTGTTTAGCAGTTGGTGTATTAGAAGTTTGCTCGAGTGGTGGCCAGCGCTCATACATTTGATTGACTGAGCGTAGGCAAGACCATAGAACATGTTCCTTTTTGCTGCAAAAGCGTGTCCCCATACTTAAGTTTAGAGCACAAGAGTTTTGCCTTGTTATCACACTACAGTTTTAATAGACAATCCCAAACACTCTTTAACAACTCATTAAAGCTAAACACTACCCGCGTTTTACATCGAGGGCTTTTTTTTTTTTTTTGCAAGTATAATTGCAGTACATGTAAGTTGTACAAATGGAGGATAATCATCCATCATCAGGAAGGTGCAAGCTCAAGAACCTTTGATACATTTGACACTTCTGTTGGTTCCTTTACGGTCACGTCATTATCTGCAAGCTTAAGAGCCAAGAGGATGTTACTCAGCGATTCAGCTGTTCCCGAGGTGGTTTCATGTTCCCTTGCGGCACCATCTGCTGATGTGTTTCTACTTTCTTCCATGAGTTTATCCAACTCGTCTTCAATATCTTCATCAAAGTCTTCGTAATATGGTGGAACTGAACCTGAAAGCCATGTTGGTTAGAACATACTAAGACCATGATGCTTTTGTTATTCTTTCTTAATATAGAAACAAATATGGGAGTACCTAAGACTTTTTCTACTTGCTTTTGTGAAGTGATTGTTTCATCAAGATCATCTAAACACTGCTGCACTTCTTCTATGGTAATCATCTTATCCTTCATTGCCTTTGTGCCGCTTTTAATAGCTTCAAAAACCTGCCAATAAAAAGTAACGAATGCGTGGAGGTAGCAACAATGTGTGTGACGTTTTTTTTTCTAGATTAGACAAACCTCTTTTGAATCTTCAGCGTCTGCTATGGCTCTGAGGACTTCCTCTACTCGCCTTAAAAGCACATCACATTTTTCTCTACGTTCAGATGACAACTTTAGTTCTCTTGCGTGCCTCCGCGCACTGACTTTGTTCCCCGATTTTAAAGAAGCCAACGCCGATGTTTTGGACCTACACGATAGCACGTGTCATCTTGAAGAGTCAAAACAGATAGGGCAAGGACAATATCTAGACTGACACCATTGTAAAACAGTATGAAAGGTGGCCATCAGAATTTAAATTACTTGTAATCAATTATGATGATTAAAGTTACAAGATAGTCAAATAAATTAATCAACATAATAAACCACTTGCCATTGTGGTGTTTAAAGCTTATTATAGAAAGCGCTTGATATCGAACAATGTTTTTATTACTTCTTTGCATGGTGCATAAATGACCAGACGAGAACAAACATGAAACGTCATATAAGTTGATTGTCGGAATCTGTATCACGCAATATTTTAGCCACATTTTGAATATGTGAATAGAATATGCTTACTTGTTACAAAGTTGATCGATCATATCAATTTGTAGCTGGAGCTTCTCTGCAGTCCAAGTCAAGTGCAAAATATCATAATCTGAACTTGTAGCACCAGAGATAGTTTTGGAAGAAAGAGACACTTTCACACCCTGTTGCATAAAATGACACACTACAAGTAATCACTGCTTCAAGCACTATTTTGGTAATAGCAATGGTTGTAAAAAAAAAACTAACAATAATGATATTATAAAAAAAATATAAAAGAAACTGAATTTAACCTAGAGTGAAAAACAGTACCTCTATAAGATCATTCCGCCTAATCGCAACGTACTTCGCCCTCCCACATCTGGACAGATGGCTCAAGATCACCGATGCTTGTTTTGGCCCTCCACAGATCACTTGAAATTTGCTCATTGTAATTATGCATGAAGACGTCCAGTGATCTTCAGATATTAGCTTGACAACTTCATCAGATTTCTCCTATACTTCAAAAAATGTTGTTTGATATCACTACATCATAACTAAGATGAAACGATAGAGTCTGTTAAATCAAGGCACGTTCTACGTGTGGGCGTAGCTTACCTGTAGGACCGACGAAACGATGAACTCATCTTCTGATGGAAATGCAGGTTTAGATAAAGGAAGCAAATGTCTAACTTTGTGGAATAATTGGGTGAGTTGGCCACTTTTGGGGTCGATAAGATCGCTGCTACATAAAAGGTCCCCGGAATTATACATTTCAACCTGCAAGAAGAAGTAAAACCCTATGAGTTAATTCATAATCATGACCTATTTTTCAAAGAATAGGTTTGATTTGGACGAAAATAAAATGTATCTGAGATATGAGTTTATTTGTGTCACCTCACATTAGAAAACAGGCTAGTTTGAGTCTACTCAAATTAGATAACGGGTCAAAACAGACAACTATTATACAACTTGTTTAACTTAAAAAAATCCAAATGGGTTAGCACAACGATGACCAAATGACCATTGTTTGTCTCCACGGTGCACAAATCAGTTCAAACCCATAGTTGTTAATGGCGAATAGCGACAAATAGCGATAAGATACCTATATGCTACGTAGCGAATAGCGATAAATAGCGGGCGGCTATTTTATAAATAGCGATACACTAGAAAAAAAAAAGTTTGAAAAAATTATATGTATATTATATCAAAATACCCTGGTATATATGTTATTTTACATGTATATTTAACAAAAACAAAAAAAAATCCAGCTATTTTATAGCTATATTTAATTGCTATTTATATTAAAAAACAAAAAAAAATTGTCGCTATTATCGCTACAACCCTATAGCGAGCCTAGACCTATACGCTCGCTATTGACAGCTATGCTCAAACCCTAAACCGGTTCAGGTTGTAGCTGGACCGCCCACAGTGCACAAGAAACATAGCATAGTAAATACCAAAACGAGCATTAAAAAACTAAGAATAATAACTAACCAGAACATGATCGATGCATAAAGGAACCAAGCCTCCCTGATTAAACCAGACATTTGTAACCTTCAAAACAGCAATAATAAGCAAAATTAATTAATTCATTAATTAGAAAAGAGGGGTTTTTATATATGGTTAAAATTGAGGATGAGAATCGCACCACTGACCACTGAAGGACGGATGATGAAGATGCCAAGATGACGAACGATTTTGATGATTAAATTCTTCCAGAATTGGTATCTTGGTTCCCAATCAGACCTCTGACCGCTGAATGCTTTGAATCTAGCGCTCACCGTCACGTCCGAATCCCAATCGGGGACTTCCTTCAGTATCACTTCTCTTACGCTGTTACTTGCGTCTTCCATTAGCACTGCAACTTCCACTTCGTTTTTCTTTCATTCATTTGAAGATAAATAAAGGGTGTACCTAGGGCATGTTTGGCTTAACTTATTCTTGACTTTTGCAAAAGGACTTTTGGCCAAAATAAGTCAGGAAATCCTGACTTTTGACAAATACAACTTCAGAAGGAAAGCCAAACACTTATAAAAAGGACTTTTGCCCTTCAAAAGTCCTTTTACCCTTAAAATAAGCTAAGCCAAACATGCACCTATTGGGCACACCCAATTGGCTATTTGCACACCAAAAATACATTTTTTGTCCTATATGCACACCTTGCAGTGTCGAGCTATGGCCAAAGCACGACGTTTTGGTCCGGTCAACTAGACAAAAGACTGACCGGTGTCAGTCTTTTGTCTGGTTAACGCGGCCAAAGCTCGACGTTTTGGTCCGGTCAACAGACCCGTCAGACACCCTTCAGTCTTTGTCTGGTTGACCGGACCAAAACGTCGCGCTTTGGCCACAGCTCGACACTGCAGGGTGTGCATATAAAACAAAAAACCCATTTTTGGGTTGGCTATCTACAACACTTGGTGTTAGAGCTGTAAACGAACCGAACGTTCAACGAACAGTTCGTGAACCGTTAGGTGGGAAGTTCGTTTATGTTCGTTCGATAAGCTTAACGAACGAACACGAACAAAAAATTTCGTTCGATAAGCTTAACGAATGAACACGAACAAAGGTCTCGTTCGTTCGACTGCGTTCGTGAACGTTCGGTAATATGTTAGTTTATGTTCGTTCGTGTTATGTCCATTCGTGTTCGTTCGTGTTTGGTCTTTTATGTTTATTTTTCTAAAAGTTTTTTAATGTTTTATTAATTTTTTACTTTCTCTCATAAGTATTATTTCCCGCTCTTTTTGTTTACCTTTCCCACCTAATTCCTACACTTCAGTATACTAATTATATTAAAAAATTAGTAAAAACTAATAACCCATGTGGCCTTAACGGTGCCTTTTTTTAATTTTCAAAATTAATGTTCATTTGTGTCCGTTTGCGTTCGTGGTTAGTGTTCACGAACTGTTCGCGAACAAACAAAATTGCTTAACGAACGAACACGAACACAAACTTCTGTTCGTCATGTGTTCGCGAACAGTTCACGAACATCCAAATTTCCTTAACGAACGAACACGAACATAGCCTTGTTCGTGTTCGTTCGGTTCGTTTACAGCCCTACTTGGTGTGTAGATAGTTTGTGCCTAAATAAACCCAAGGAGAAATTCTGTGGTATTTACACCAATGACACTTCAACTTTCTAACTTTATCATAACCATCCCTCTACTTTGAATTTCCATAATCATATCTTCATCTTTTAAACTTTGCCATAACCACCTCTCTATTTTGCTTTTCTACCATTACTCCCTCAGCTTTTACACACTTACGCCACCACCACTCTACTTTTACATTTTCATCACCACCCCCTCATCTTTTACGCATTTCCGCCACCACCCCCTCAACTTTTACACATTTCTGCCACCATCCCTCTACTTTCATACTTTCCGTTTTTACCTGACTACTTCTACTTTACCTCAAGTTTTAGACTTTGAGCTTTTACCCCTTGCACTATTACTCCATGTTTACACTCACTTAATTTTAGAAAGTTGCAATTATAACCCCTAAACTACTACTCCTACTTTTGCAAATGCTAATGCATTGTGTTTTACGAACTGTCTTAGGCATTGGGTTTTACACTTCATGTTTACCTTTGTGTTTTACACTTTTTTTTGTAGTTGTCTTTTACGCATTGTGTTTTACACATTTTTTGTAATTGTCTTTTACACATCGCGTTTTACGAATTGTGTGTTGTCTCACTACAGTTTCCACCCACCGCGGCAATGCGAGGCGGGAAAAATACTAGTTAGTTTTAAAAATATGATATTTTATAATTATAAGTTTTTGATAGGAATCTATACCTAGAAGTATGGAACTTAGTGTATGTGAGAACTACAAAAACATTTAGGGTTGTTTGACAATTTCTGAATAGTTAAGTGCTAAACCAGTAAGATCTCTAAACTATGAAAAGATAGTATAATGCTTAACCGTTTAAAGGCAAATGTCTAATTGGTCATTATGAAATAAACGTAAATTATGTGATAACATATTTTATACGACTCATTACATAATATCCCATTTAGTCAACTTGGGCATGTAACTTGTGAGTGTCTTTAGTGTTCATCGAGAACGTTATTTACAAGTAGGGCTGTAAACGAACCGAACGTTCAGCGAACAGTTCGTGAACCGTTCGGTGGGAAGTTCGTTTATGTTCGTTCGTTTAATAAACGAACGAACATGAACAAGAAATTATGTTCGATTAGTTAAATGAACGAACATGAACAAAGGTCTCGTTCGTTCAATTGTGTTCGTGAACGTTCGGTAAGGTGTTCGTGAACATTCGTTCATTTGCGTTCGTTTATGTTCGTATGTTCGTGTTTTAATTAAAGATTTTTATACTTTCATATATTTTATCTATACCTTTTATACTATTAAACTTTTATTTATATCATTACTCTAACAATTAAACTATGAAACCCTCTTTCACCTTGTTTATGCACAATTTATCTTTCTTTTCTCATTATTTACATCGATGAATATGATCTACCTCCGTTCCACAATAAGGGATTCAAGTTCTAGTGCTACTCTCTGGGCTATCCACCTTTATCTGTCATCGCGCTCGCCAAATTTATTTGTGTTCGCTTGTGTTCGTGAACCGTTCGTGAACACGCTCATTTCCTTAATGAACGAACACGAACATAAAATCTCGTTCGGTAAGTGTTCGTGAACCGTTCGTGAACACATTTATTTCCTTAATGAACGAACACGAACAAGGCCTCGTTCGTGTTCGTTCGGTTCGTTTACAGCCCTATTTACAAGTCATGAAGCAGATAGTACAAGTTGTGTTAATGCATGTTATGGCTTATTTTCGACACCTTTTTCGGCACACTAGGATGCTGTTTGTGACTTGTGAGTGTAGCTACCATATCAATAATGTTATGAGCCGAACCGATACCGACTAAATTCTCGATCTGATACCGACTGAATTCCCGCGCAACGCGCGGAAGAATATTACTAGTTAAGGAACATTACAAGTCTGAACTAGAATTGAATATCATAGAATTTGTCACTGATTTATTGAGAAGAAATGGTCGACCAATTCACCTGGGTCATTTAACAAACAATAGAAAACAATGAATCATTTGTATCAACTTTACTACCTGTGGTTTGACTTCAGTATACATGCAACAAAGGGCAATTTATTAACCCACACACCACCATCACAGTAACCAATCAAAACTCACCAATATTTCTAATCATCAAATTTATAACTTTCATATACTTGAAGTAAAAGGTCCCGGCAAGGTACCACCGCCCCAATTTTGATGCAAGCCAAAAAAGCACCAGCAAGCTTGCGATGCAGGCTATACACCTCATCAGGTGGTGGTGTTAATCTGTGTCTCAACATCGTTCCACCGATGTTTGAAAGGCTTTGAGTTATATTATTAGCACGGAAATCATAATCCCCGGGTTTTGCAAATGGCAAACCTACAACAAAAGCCGCCTGAACATGTGCGTCCAGCATTATCTCTGATTCCTTGCCCGACAAGAAACCAAGCCTCTGTGACATCTCGATTACACCTTCCCGGTCACAATTTGCACATGCAACAACCTGGTTCATAATTTGAAACCCTCATTACATAGAATACTTTCTACTTTTCTAGTTATTTTTAGTGTTAAGTGCATAAAAAGGTAACAAAATATATATACTTTTTTAAAACAGCCAAATTAAAATAAACAAAGAAATAAAATGGTAAAGGAAAACCCCAACTAAAAACTAAATCTGTTATAGTTGTACAGATGTTTTAAATAATTCCACAATTTCTGTTACGTATAGAAGATTAAATATTAAAAGGTAAACTAATTCAAAAAAATGCAAAAGCAACCTGATTTTTACTTTTTTGAAAAAAGCCATGTCAGCGAAAAAGTCCACATGATACCAAGCGCCAAGTAGGCGAGTTACTTGCTGACTGGACTTTTTTTACTAGTAACCAGCATGTATTACCTTAAATAGAAAACAATCGAATTTTGATGGATTTTTATGGCCAAAAATAAGTTGGTTACCATAATGAAAACCAATCCAAAGTGGGAAAATCTATAACTTTTTTATGCGAACTACCCTTATTTACAAATTTGTGTTTGAAAAGAATCTTAATTTTGAACAGAAAGCCACAATAACAAAAGCTAGGATTAATAGTGAAAACCAAAACTCACCATTCTCAAGTAATCATCAACAAAAGGCTTAGGGTAACTTCGAGCGGCACCAAAGTCAATGAGATTTATTGTTCGTGTATCCTCATTGTACAAAAAATTACTCCAATTTGGATCAGTCTGCGTTGAATAAATTAGAAGACAATATCAGAAACAATTAAAGGAATGGTTCACAATATAAAATTACATTTGAAAGAAATAAATAGAAAGATGCAGAAAAGACATGCCTGCATGAATCTGAATACAAATAGCTCCTTTAATGTAAGCTCAAGCAACTTTTTCCCAACATAACTACGGGTCTCTTGATCCAGAAGTGCAACCTTATCAATAGGAATTCCTGTATCAAAAAAAAAAAAATTAGCAGACCCAAATCATGTATATCTTCAAAAAGAAGTTAATAATAACAATGTTTTTACCATGAACAAGTTCTGTGGTAAGAACCTTTTTACTTGATATTTCATCTACAACGAATGGAACATAAAACCCGTCTACATTTGATAGCAATTCGCGGAATGTTTTCTGATTTGATGACTCCAACTCGTAGTCGCATTCACGTGATAATTCTTCTTTTGCCACCTGTAAACGGTTTTAGATTCAATCATAAATTGTTTTTCAGGACACCTTATCACAAATCTTACACATATTTTATAATTCTCATATTTCATTCTTATGTTGAGCCTATTTAAAGGCTAATTCTTTATTCTATAGCTATTTAGAATATCTTGGGAGTACAACGAAAACATGTATTTTTCTTTGCTTTTCATGTGTGTATGTTTCTTGAATTTCCTCAAAAAGTGAAGTGAGGCAGTAATGAAGAAAAAAATGCAGAAAGTTATGGCATCGAGAATGATAATATTCGATGACAAAAAGGTCAAAAGACTGTGCCAACGAAAGTTACCTTCATAGCTCTATCAAGATACAAACCCTCTGGAATCAGATTTGTAAAATCCAAGAGCAATTTTACATTCTCAATGTCGCTTTCAATGCTATCTGCAACACCGGGATATTGAATTTTCATTGCAACTTGAGTACCATCCTTGGTGACAGCTAGGTGTACCTAGGAATTCATTCCAAACCTTAAGCACTAAAACTTAAGGAAGGTATACATTTTTGTGCATATCTAACTGAATCGACATGAATGACAATCGATAAGATCCTCAAGATACATAAATAAAGAATCTTATAACCAACAATATGTGAACTTCGTAACTTTAAGAGGTTCCCTAACAGAACAGTTGAAGCCAACAAGTAAAAATGAACGTTAAATAAGTTAATAAATTTGACTTTGACTCACCTGGCCTATACTTGCAGCAGCGAGTGGATTGTAATCAAAGCTTTTCAACTTAGAAGACCAGTTGGGGCCTAATTCAGAGTCCAAAACTTGATTAAGCTGGCTTCTTGGCATTACATCGGCACCCTGACGAACAATATCTAAAGCTGCCAATATCTACAAAGAATAAGGAGTAATAGTTTCATAATCAAAAACCAACCAAGAATAAGTTTTTCATGTTTTTTAATAAAAGTTTAACACTTACTTTTAAAATCCGCAAAAGAAAATAGCTATGTATAAATTATTTATTGCAGAAATATAATATATCAACTATAAAGTCTATAATTGACACACACATACATATTAACAATTACTACATAATTATGTGTGTGGTAGCACACAATATGTACACATAATTGCGTATATAATATATATACACATACAAATGCACTTTTTTATGTTATTATGTATACATATGTAAGTGATCCCTCGGCGCCTAGAAATTTTCCACCAGCTATTTTCTAGGTGTTTCACGATCCATTTGTCTGTCATCTTCTTTCTTTTCTCTTCTTCTATCAGTAGTTCACCACTGTTAGTAGTATTTTTGTTTTTGTTTATCTTGTATACACTCTATGATATTTGCAATTTTATGCATATAAAGAGGGTTAGTGGAGCCCGGGTCTCATTGGAAGCAGCCTCTCTATCTCATGGGGTATTATTGGGTACGTCTGTTTGTTTGTGTATACATATGTAACTGTACATACATACATATATATAGTAAACTAACATGTATATATGTGTCAATGTGTGCAAGTATACATATATATCTATGTATGTAAGTATGCATACACACTAGCAAGCATACATATATTATTACAACTCATATAAAATACATAATCAAACACTACAAGCTAGAACATCAGAAGTATGGATGTAAACTTTGGATTTACAAAATTAGCCTATTTGAATTGTAATAAACGATAGTGGAGTAGAACTAGTGATAGAAAGTTTACTAGTTAGAATTGCACAGCTCAAATTTGAATAATAGAAACAAGTAATGTTATTCAAATTATGAGTGACTTCACATGAGTTAAAACTCAAAATAAATGCGCTCGCCGATTATTGCAAATAGTTACTACACATGAGTTAGTCTATTCCTTATCTCACTGATCATCATCATCATTATCATCATACTTAGTAAATCCCACCAATAGCAAAGCTAAGGTAGGTCTGAGGAGGGTAAGATGTAGACAGCCTTACCCACCTCTACCCTGTAGGAATAGAGAGGTTGCTTCCAGTGAGACCCCCGGCTCAATATTGCTTAAGCCTGATACAACTATCTTTAGAACTAACAGGTGAAATGGACTAATTTCCATCATATGAGAGTCGCTTTACAATGCACGAATAATACCATAAGCATGTTGCAAACTCATACATCAACGTTTAATCTCAAAAAAACTTAAAAGGATGGAGAAGAAACATACCGGAGCAGGAACAAGAGATTCATCCTGGATACTCAACATTTGTCCTAGTTTCAGCGCTGCTCCACGCATCCTACATAGAGCAAGAGCTAAACGCTCCGCATTCTTTTCCGATAAAAACGGTGAAAGCGCAGACTGATTCCCTTGTGATTCCCTTTTACCAAACACAATTCTCCTAGCAGACTCCTGCACTGTTCCCCAAGCAAGCCCAGCCCCTAGGCCAGCAAACCTTAACAACTAAAGTTAGCAATCAAACCAACAGTCCACTAAAACTGTAATACAATGTCTGCACACAACTTATTTACACATCACAAACTACAACATCAATAGCACAAGTTACAATAAAAACACACAACTCTAATGGTGAATACTGAATACAATTCAATTCCTATTATAAGTGACATTATGCATAACATTCCTATTGTATAGATTATGAAACAAATAAAACAGAAAACTAGGGTTTATAAACTTAAAATCAAACAACTCACCCAATCGCTCTGGAGAACGGAGTAGACGGAACCTTCCTCTCCCTCCTTCTCCTCTGCATCACCGGCGTTACTTTCGCCGGCGACTCAGTCACCGGCGGTGCATTCGCCGGCGAATCAGTCACCGTCCGATCAACTTCTTCAACCGCCGCAACCGCAGTCGCATCACCACCGTCCAAACTAACCGCATGACTAACACTCGTAACCGCCTCAGACTCTCCGTCACCGGAACCAATTACACGATCAGAAACAACCGCTGTTGGAATATTATTCTGATCGGAAGGTGTAGGCGCCGGTATATTAACATTAATATTATCCGGTGACGGTGTATCTGTAAAATATACAACGGTGTCGTTTTTGGAATGTGCATTGGGTGTAGGACCGGTGAATTTACGGATTTGGCCTTCTGTGAGACCGGATATGTCCGTGAGTGATAAGATGGCTCGCCGGGCTAGGGCTTGTAGGTCTGCTTTGTCGAGATTGGTCCGTTTAACGGCCTCTTTAGCGACTAGAGAGAGTCCGGTCGCCAGCTTGCTGAGGTCTTTTAATGATGCCATTTCCCGACGGTGTGGAGGCGCCGGTTAGAATATAAATAGTGTGTTTATGGAGAGGGGAAGACCCTCGTGTAGGGGTATTGGCCAAGGATCGGTAGTGTTTTGTTTTGTTTTTTATTATTTTGTTTACTGAATAAAATAAATTAATTAATTAGAACAAAGTGACTCAAGTTTGGTCTCTTTAATTTAAAAGAGCTTGTATAGGAGTGCAAACGAGTTGAGCTGAGCTCGAGCTTGATTAGATCTGAGCTGAAGCTTGATTAACTTATAAGAGCTGGAGTTTGGCTTGTTGGTATTTTCTCTAGCTTGAGCTTGGCTCGGCTCGTTTATTATCTATTAATTAACATATTAAATAAAAATAATATATATAATAGACTTTTTAGGCTTACAAGCTCGATAAGTAAAACTCGGGTTCGGGCTGATTTACTAAATAAGCTTATTTTTAGGTGAGGGTCGGCTTGTAAACAGGTTTAAATAAGTTCGGCTCGACTCGGCTTGTTTACACCAAGGTCTGACGAGCTTCACATGTGAGGCTCGAGCTTGGGCTCGATAAACAAACGAGTTTTATTTTAGGCTCAAGCTCGGCTCGGACTCGATAAGGCTCGACTCGTTTCGAGCTTTTTTCTTGAGCCGATCTCGAGTGCCTGTGAGCCACTCGGCTCGTTTGGACCCCTACTTGTGCATAAGCTTTATATCTAAAGTTTAAGTTATGAGTAATTTTTCAAGTTTAGCTGTGTGAGATCGGCTCGTATGTATTAGGGTGAGAGGGGCACTCCTCTCTTAGGGGAGTGACCTCTCTTACAAAAAATCAATCAGCACGCGCCACGTCAACTCCCCCCTTAACTCCCTCCACACCCTCAATTTGATGGCGGCACTCCTCTCTTAGGGGACTTGTTTTTTTATTTTTTTTAATTAAGAAAATATTTTTATAAAAAGTAAAACATAATAATTTCATAAAATAAAAAATTACATTTCATTTAATAAAATAAAAATTACATCGCAATATTACATAAAAATTTTATAAATTGCACGGCCACTCGTACTTGTTAGCGATCTCGGGCTTTCGGGCGAGGATAAACGGCAACATTTCCGGCGGAGCATCGTCGTGCGGCTTGAGGAATGTTTTCATATCTCGATCGTGCGCGTAGTTTTTCATCGTCTCGCGTTGTTCCGTTATGAGATCGCGAGCCTCCGACTCTCTTTTCTTCCTCAATTCAATCGCCTCCATCTCACTCACGTGCTTCGCTTCTTTCATGGTGGTGTACTCTTTGAATTGTGCCGCCAACTCAGCCGAGCCCTCGGACGATGTCGCTTGACACTTGTCTCGCCGTTGTGTTCTTTGTGGCGAGGGGTCTTCGTTAATATCGGGTATGGAAGGGTCCACGTCAACGGGCTTTCTTTTTTGTGTCGAACCTTCCCCTTCCTCACCCAACAATGGGACTTGGGCCCATTTGTCGTGTTTTCGAACGACCTCCCATGCCTCGACATGTTGAAAACCGCTCGGATATCTATCTTTAAAATCCTTTAAAGAGATTTTCATCACGTTGAGATCGCTACACCCGCTTTCTCGTGTGCGATCCTACATATTATAAAATAACAAGTGTTAAAAACATATGAACTTAGTAAACAAAATTAAAAAACATACAACGTTAAAAAATATAATTTTTACCGCTTGTTGGTATAGGCCGTTGAAAAAGTTTATTTTCGTCATCATCGGGTTCCATTTAGACCGTACTTGATGCACGGTCCGGTTACTTCCACCAACGGTGGCGTTATAATGATCTAAAATCCTACGCCAAAAACCATCGCGGGTTTGTTGATTGCCCTTCTTTTTGTTGGTAAAGCAATGTACCCACGCCTTCGCCAACGTCTCTTCTTGGTATTTTGTCCAATTTTGGCGCTCCATTTTTGCCTTTTTACCCCGAGCGTCATCTTCTTCGTTGCCGGCGTCTTCATCCACATTATATTTATCGTCGCCGGTGTCATCTTCATAGTCGCCCAAATTTTGAGTTTCGGGCACTACTTCCTCGTCCTCGTCCTCGTGAATAGGTAGAGGACGTTCAACATTTTCTCGTGGAGATGGAACTTGTGGGGAACGAAAACCATACGGGTCAAAGGCGGGGGATTGAGGATCCATTGATAACAAAGTTTGAAAATAGCCGAAAGGGGGTTGTGGTTGGGTGTTGTAAAATGAGGGGTGTGAAGGTTGTTGGTAAAAAAACGGGGGTTGTGAAGTATATCCGAAAGGTGGTTGTATTTGTGCATTTGCACCGCTCGAACCACCACGAGACGGTTGCGAGCCGCGTCCCTTAGTGTTAGAGCCGACGGACTTTTTCTTGGCTTCGCAGGATTGGTTCTCCATTGCTCGGTTTGGCTTTGTGTTGTATTTGAAAGATTTTTAGAGTAAGACTGAGAATTTTGGTGGTAAAAAATTAGATTTAAGTTGGTTATTTATATAGGTTAAAATTGATTTTTTTTTATTCCATCCGACCGTTGCCCAACGTTTAAAACATGAAATCTTGTGCAGTGAACACACACCGCTCCCTCTCCCCGCTTACACTCCCCGAGGGGTCGGCGGCGGTGTTCCCGCTCGGGGACTAAGCTCACCGATCCCCTCCCCGCTAAGTGCCCCGGACACCCTTATTCAGTTGTTACACGTATGCGTACAACTGTTTGCACATACAACAATTTTGTAAATTTTGTAGTCATCAGAGTTGATTAACATTTATTTTCTTCATTAAATATGTATGTTTTTTAGAGCAACGAACTAATACGCTCATTAATCCTGCTTTTAAAACGTCATTATTACTAGAACTCTCACACTTGAGAAGAAACATGACTATACGCACCTTCACCTTCACCTTCATACCTTTAAATGCCCCCTTTGGTTCTTCGTTAATATTTAGAACTGATAGTTGCATCATTTATTTGAAAAAAAAAATTAAAATTGAAATTACCTAACTCCACCTAAGGTCAGCCCAATAATAAAAGTAACTCGGGCCTTGGCCCGAAACAACTAGGGCCTTTGGATTTCTTGATTCTTGGTTATTGCGTCTCACATAGAGGTGTAAAAAAAACCGTACTCGGAACCAAACCCGGTATAAAAACCCAAAACCAGTTTGTTTAATACCAGGGTATTCTATACCCGGAACCGAAAACGACCTTACCCGTAGGGTAGAGATAAGGTATGCATTTTGATCTCAATACCTAGAACTGGAACCAGAACCAATCATACCCGAAACTGGAAAAGAATCAGAATCGGAACCGATTATACCTGATACATGATTCTAATATCTATCTTTTAAATCTATGTTAGTGCTTTTTTTTCAGTGTTGTAAAAATTGCGACTAGTCGGCCAGTAACTGAGTAATTTATCGTTAATGAGTCCATTAATCTCGTCGGGCCTAGTCGACCGGCCAAAAATCGGCGATTCCAGCCAGATTCCGGCAAAAAAACATGTATATTCCAAAGAAAACCTCTAAATTTCGGCCAGTTTCCAACCAAACCATGTGAATTCTAACAATTAATCTTGTATACTTAAAAAATGAGTTGAGCATCAGTTAAAACCTAGCTACTTAAAATATTTACATATGAAAATGTGTATATGTATACATAAAACTGAAAAATTACATATAAAAAAAACCCGATTAATCCCGAGTAGTCACTAGTCCCTACCTCACCGGCCAACTAGCGACTGGCGAGTTCTCCAACCTTGTTTTTTTACACCATACAATGCATATTTAATAATAATAAACAAAAGGAGAGTATTAAAAAACCTGAAAATATGGTACTAAAAAACTGAAAAATAGGGTACAGAAAAACTGAAAAATATGGTACTTTAATACCCGATTTCTTCAGAACCGGAACCGAACCGGTTATAGCAATAACTGGTTCATACTCATAAAACGAGAAACCGAAACCAGTTTCATAACCGAAATCGGTTATTAAAATACCCGGTTTGTGCACCTCTAGTCACACATTTCACAACCCATATTGGTTGACCAACTTCTTAAATCACATTGTCATCTCTTGCAACATCTTATCTCGCTTCTCGTTCCACAGTCCATATATTGTTGTTTTGTCTTTTGTGTTCAATGATCAATGATTTTATGTGTGATTATATTTATGTGATAAGGTGCCATTTCCTGATTTTATGTTTATTCAAACTATCGAACAGAGACACAAGGTTATCAGGCATCAAATGATTCAAATCTCATAACAATGACACATAATATAATTCCATAAGGTAGACGATAATATGAAAATTCCTTGAAAAATAATTTAAAGAAAAAGCCCACTCGACAATGACTAATTTATAAATGAGCCATGCTTGAGCCCATATTTCAATATTTATATGTTATAACCCAAATAGTAGCCCAATCTTAATCTTTTTAAGCTAAACTTTTACCTGTTTGAATTTTATTGAGCTTGTTTGTAATTTTGCATTTGTGTAAAACTAGTTGATGCCCCGCCCGCGTTGCGGGGCGATGGCCGATTAACTCTCAATCAATTAAAAAAACTCTATTATAAAAACTAAAACGATGACAAGACCGTAGTTCCGAGCTCAGGGCAAAATTGTAGTTTGTCAGGATTAATGAGCGAGTGTTAGGCAGCTCCTTGACATGGAAAAAAAATTAAATCCAGTCAACCAATTAAAAAAACACTTTTATAGTTTTGCTAAAAAACTAAAACGATAGCAATACTGTAATTTGAACGGAGGGCAAAGTTATATTTGTTGACTTGGGTAAAATCGTAATTAGCCAAAAGTTAAAGTGATGGCAATACTTTGAACCAGAGACAAAATTGTAATATAACTTTGCACTAAGGACAAAATCGTAAATTTAAGCTGGGAGAAAACTATATTTTTAATTTGAACTGGGGCAAAATCAAAATTTTGAACTGAGTGCAAAATCGTAATTTTGAATTGGGGGCCAAAAGCATACTTTTATTTTGAACCGGGCAAAAACATAATTTTAAACTGAAGGCGAAATCATAAATTTTGAAACGGGGCGAAAATGCAAAATCGTCATTTTTAGTTTGGGGCAAAAGCAAAAATTTATTTTGAACTGGGGCCAAAATTGTAAATGTAATCTGGGGATAAAATCATAATTTTGAACCGAGAGCAAAATCGTAATTTTGAGCGAGGGACAAAAACATGATTTTATTTTAAAGTGGGGGCAAAAACATAATTTTATTTTAAATTAAAGACGAAACCTTAATTTTAAAACGAATATAAAATAATAAAATTGTGTTGGTTTAACAGGGCACTATTCCCCTAATTTCTTTTTGTATACGTTGGAAATAAAAGATATTTGCCACTTGTTTCAAAAAAAGTAGTTTTATTGAAATAATAAACGATCTAGTTTGGAGATCTATGAGGTTTGTTTGTTTGTTTTTTTTTTTTAAAGAGAACTTCATTAAAAACACGCATTCGATCCAAACAAGCAAAAGGCCAAACAACACACACACCTCCGACCCAAACGAGCAAAGGGAAAAAAATTACAACATATACATAGGGTATTTACACCAATCACCCCAAGTAATATAATTACATGATCTTCTATTTTTAAACCAATGGAGAGCTATGAGCTGACTAGAGTTTTTTGTGAGTCTATCTCAAGCTAAAATCTAAGTTTATTTAAAATAAATCCTAACCATGCTCGCTCGTTAAACAACACTAGTCTCCACTCTCCGTCCAGAATAAACAATCATGCTTCGATATCATAACTGGTCATACGAAGACTATAATTAGCGCTCGACCATCACCAACACAAATTAAAAACACTAATGTGATATCAAAACTAACAAAAACAGAATAATTAGTAGGGCATTTTGAAGAAAACTAATAGCGAACTTATCTGCTAATTACAGTAATTAAAGGGTAATTATCAACGATAAAATATATTTAATCAAAAGCGGTTACATTTTCATTGTGTCACACAACAACCCACTCAAGCTTAATGAATTATAGAGTAAATTACAAAATGGTCTTAGTTTATTAATTGTCAATTTCGTCATAATCTTAAAATTTAAATTCTGAACTTGATGTCTAACATTGATGTAGTAATCACAATATGTCTACACATGTTTAACGTGTGAGACTTGTTTTTATCATTTAATTTATGTATCTCGTACCTAAATTTATGTTCATCTTCTACTTTATTCATAGTACACGTTTTACTCTTCCTGTCGGTCTACATCGTCGTTGGGGGGTGGCCCAAGACAGCTATGTACGTCAGACCCTCGGAAGTTGTCAGACTCCCGCCGATGTTGCCTTGTGACTCATATACGAGTCACCATGTTCTTCGCGCCTGTCTCTAGGCGCATGCTGCTGTGGGGTAGTGTTTCGTATTGAAGAACACGAGGTGTTGGTGCGATTGGTGCAGGTGTACGCTGTACAGTCTGCTGCGTCCCGGCGCAGAGCTGGGCGTACACTGCATTCAAAGCAGCTTGTTGTTTTAAGAACCAGGAGAGAGGATCCTTCCCATCTGGTATAATTGATGCTAACTGGGGAATATTTGGCGGATTCGCCGATACGTTCCCCGCCTGAGCGGATGTTCCGATGTGGCCCGTCGTTTGGTTACGAGGAGCATTCTCCGTCTGGTCGATCGGGACTGGAACATAGGGCTCCCTGTCTTGGTTGACAATGGTGTGATGATCAGTCATGATTCTAGAAAAGAAAAGATGATAGTGGCGGTGGGCGCCAATGAAGAAACAATGGTTAACCAAGTGGTTAGCCCATGGGTCGGGTCTCGTCAAGATAGGGTTAATCCCTTCTTTCCTCGATCGATGGCTGGATGATCTTGTAATATGTCGCCTGCGCAATGAAAACACCGTGACTCGCAACAAGGAGAATGAGGTGGGGGTTGCTCCTTGTTACCACCCTCCGGCGTGAGAATCGGTATTTGCTTAGGAAGCAAGATGAGTGATTAAGTAGTAAGTGTGAGAGAGCCGATTATCATTATCTCAAACCCGGTTCGAAGTTTGGTATTTATAGCCAAAGAGTGAAGGAGAGAGGCCAATGGGCCTTCTGATGGGCCTTGGGCCTGACTGACAACTTGCAGCTTATCCACTGGCTTGTCAAAGTTTGCAACTTCTCGATTAGACGTAAAAATTAAAGGTTCCACTTGCATTATAATAAGATGCTGCCCTTGCGCGTGCGCCCTGTAGACTTGCACAAGACCGTAGTATGTGTTGGATGAGTTCCAGAGTACAAAACAACACATCCCCATTAACTACTCAACTAGAAGTCAAGAGAAGGTTCTATCGTCTGATGTTATCCGCGCGCGCACCCGCGCGGGACTGACACAAGTCTTTATCCTTAAGTGGCAAAGTAAACTGGGTGATGGTCACTTGCGCCTAAGTCTGACGCAAGATCTGAGATCATACCCCTTCAAAAGGATACATGCCTTATATAAAATACGTAAATAAAATTGTGATACACCAATGATAGTTAATATACGCACACAAATGTTATAAATATATATGTAAATGATAAACAAGTCAAGCCCAAGTTTACTAATCAATTAATGATATACAAATCAAGCTCGAGCCAAGTTCGAACTTGGAAAACTACCATTGAGCCTAGCTTGAGCTTAAGCTCTCATAATTTAAATGAGCTGAACTCGGGCCTAGTCAAGTCTAGACTCAAATTGATTTGACTCATTTACACCCAAAATACAATATAATACAATACAATTCCTTTGTCCATGAAGACGACTCAAGAAGGGGTTTAATCTTTAACCCAAACAAACATTACAAAGAAGCAACAAATATGTTACAGTCTTATTTTTAACACACATGTATATTTAATTATATAGTGGGTTTTCAATTTTAATTATATATACATTCTACCAAAAAAAAAAAGTCACATTCTGAAATTATTGACACAAATTGATAATGAAAAAGAACCAAACAACCCAATGTGCAAGGAGACAAAATGGTAGTCGTTTCTACCACCTTTATATTTTAGCATATCTTCTAAGAGCCGACAAATCACATTATTATGATAAAGAATATATAAAATGTCTTTTAATGTGTTTGAAGTATAACTAGACTTATCAACCTACTATTTTTGACAAACACTACGTACACACTAATAGTGTAGGACTGTAAGTGATTCTAGGGATGAGCAAAATGGACCCGGTACCGAATTTACCGAACCGGGTACCTTTTCGGTACCGATTCGGTACCGACTTTTGACATTTTCGGTACCGGTTCGGTACCGGTCCGGTACGGTACCAGTTCGGTACCGGTATTTACCGGTTTTTACCCTCAAATACCGGTACCGTACCGGTACCGAACCATTATTTTCACATCATATGGGAGATCCGCCCTACCAATGATCTCTTGGCCTAGTGGTCAAGGGGGAGGTGGCTTGGAGGTTTTGGGTTGAAATCCAGGTTGGTCAGGGCCGGTTTTTTCACTAAGTGGTTTCCTCCTAGGGAGGTCTCAGGTTCAATTCCTACTAAGTACAAGTTATGTAAATATGGGAGAGCACCTATAGGAGGGATTCGAACTTGGGGTGAGGACCTGAGGGGTTTAAACAACATTTGCTGACCCTTTGAAGTAAGCTAGTAATCCAATTGATCTGCTGTTAAAAAAATGATCCTACTAGCATACTATGAATAAGCATTTAAGCAAACAAGGGTTATAATAACTACAAATCAAAAGACCTTCGATTATCACACTAAAGACAAAAACTGTCAATAACCCGTCGATGAAGGTTAGTGTGAAAGGCATGAGTAAAGCCATCACAGACACATCAACGATGGATCATTGATAGATGCTTCATCGACGATAATTACTTACGTATCACCAATGTGTCATTAACAACTATTTCACCTGCGAGTAGATCATGTATAACGAACTATTGTAACACCCCGAAAATTCACGTCCTATAAGGTATTGACACGTGTCATAAGCTTGAACGTGAGAAGGTATACTTTAGAGGGACTAAAGTTGACAACCATAGAAAGTATGGGAAAATAAGGATTTAAAATGTCAACAATGGATAATTATACTTTACAATAACCCTACATGGTGTTTATACCCTTAGACGAATAAATCATGGATCATACGAAGCCAAAAGTGAGAAATTACAAACTACAGGGGTTAAATGTGTCAACATGTTAAAGATATACCTCTGAGTGATCTTTTGAAAAACCCGAAGCTTTGTAAATGTAAATTATGCTCACTGGAATGCATGATATAAATTTCATAAAGTTTCGTTATCGTATGAGCAAGTTGTGATTAAATTCGTTTACAAGGGTTAAAAGCGTTAACGTTGAAAGTTAAGGCTTTTCGGGTTAACCGGAAGTGTTCAGGGACTTGGAAAAGTGGGTATAAGTTCTAAGGCCCTTGTGGGTGAACATAAGGGGGTCAAAATGCAAGAAATAACCCTAGTTGCCCCTTCGGGAAGCCAGAGGTCAAGTTGGAAATAAAAGAAAATCAAAAACAAGAAAAATAGGTCTAAAGCGGCCCGCTTTAGTTCTGCTTAATTTCAATGCGGGCCGCATCCGGTCTGCAGAACCTGAAAAACAGGCAGCAGCCTGTTTAATGCAATTGTGACCCCCTTGGCCGGTTTTTCTTGCATGTGAAGGACCCTTAGACTTCCCTAGGCTCTAGTAACAAGTGTTGAATGATTGTGGTTGATCATAGACTTTGTTGTCATCAATTCATGGTGCCAAGAACACTATAAAACCCACCTAAGTTGCAACTCTTTGATCATTCCATTCTCATTTCACTTCTGCTCATTTGTGGAACATCCAAGCTGATCAAAGGCCTCCCTAAGCAACCATTAATCACTTTGTAAGTTGCTAATCCCTTCTAAATTAATTATAGCTTAGTAATTAGCTTAAAAGTCAATATATCGTAAATTACGGTTGACTTCGTGATTAAGTAGCGATAGCTCAGTCGTATGTCAAATTAAAAGTACCGTTAGATAGGTAATTATATGGGTATTAAACCCTTCTAAGGGCAAGTACCAATTCCAGACCTAACTAGGTCGTTTGTCGGGTCAAACGTTGACCGAAAAAGTCAACAGAAATACAAAATGCGATTTAATGCACAATTAATGATCCGAAAGGTGTGTAACCTGTTTTAACCTTAATATAACATGATAATAAGTATAAAAACTTGTCTATACTTGTCCGACTCGACAAATTTCTGTTTAAACCCGGTTCGGAGCCGAAAGACGCGAAACTTTGACTTTTGCATTGACTTCGGTTCTGACCCGTTTTAGTTTGATTTGGAAATGCCTTAGTGCTTCATTAGGGTTGGGTTACATGATAGTATAAGCCTCTGTACTAGTTTCGTTGATTATCCGATTCGTTCGCGCGTTTCCGTTAAATGCTTAAAATGGACCCTAATGCCCTTATGACCATACAACGAGAATTTTGAAAATGTGGAAGTACAATAATCTTAGTTACTGATTATTAAACATGTACGTAAATTTTCACGTCAATCGGAGGTCTAGATTAGGAGATATGCGCATTAGCGTAAATAATAAACTTTTTATTAATTAAACGGCGCGATTAGCGCATAGCCTATCTAAACCCGATTTTCGGTACCAAAACTTTTACCCACTAATGTTAAATAATATTTTGGGATTTTTGAAGATTTTTAATTATTTTTAAACTGGTCTTAAGCTAGGCTTATCGCCTTAATTCGGTTAATACCGAATTTACCCTTTTCGGTCATAAAATGATTTCTACAAGGAATTTTGACGCGAATCCAATTGCTACTGATTTTAAATAATAAATGTAATGTTTTGAGTCTGTTTAACTAATCAGAAAACCCAAAATAGTATTTTTAGTCGTACGTCGCTTAAAACGGGTTTATACGCGTATTATACGCGTAGTTTAGGCTTAAAACCATTTTGACACATAAGGATTATTACCAACTAATATAATCTGTTAAAAATAAGTTGTTTACTGATTATTTCAGTCCCGAACATCGGGGTTACGTTAAATCCCTTTTATAATCTCTAAAATGACCAAAATACCCCTACGGGGCATAATTAATGATTAATCTCGTTTTGGGCATTATGGAAGGTATCATTATGATATCACAACATATTTAAAGCATATTAACTTAGGAAACCTGTTCGTGATTCATTCGGTTACCCGTTACGCATTATTCGCGTTCGGTTCGGTTTATATAACTAGTTTACATAAACTAGCCGAAACAGGTCAAACGTTATCGTTTTTATCTCAAAATCCAGAATGTGTTTAGTTTACCCATATTATACAAGTCTTCGAACTTGTCGGGTCTAAATCACATTCTATTCCGGTCTTCGCTTAATCATGCGTTTGAACCGTAAACCTCTCTTAAAACTAACCGGTCTAAGTTACGACTTAAATAAGACCCGTTAGGAATCTAATAGGCTAATAAAACCTTCGTTCCAGATTGAGAGCCCCGGTAAAAGTACTCGTGCTTACTGATTAGAATATACGGCTGAGTATAAATTGCATTGCTAGCTCAGGTAAATACTTTTAACTTATTTTCCCTTATACGGGCTTGGGATACGGTATTATAAAAATACCGCTTGGTCGGGTGTAGAAACCTTTTAATCGGAGATGATTAAATTGCATAATCCCGTTTTAATCTGTATTGATTGATAACAAATAACATTGGGGGTTAATGACCGTGTCCTGGATATCCTTGGCTCATTTTAAAAAAAATGAATGGCCACGACGTAAGCACAAGGTGTAGACATAACACCTCCTGTTGCATATGTATAACGTATACTCACTCGTAAGGGTATCTTCTTGTGAGATTATATTTGTGGTGTGTCGATTAATCTTGTCCGGCTTGTATTATATTATAATCACCGGCCCTAAATGTTGGACAACCATGTAAATCGGATACAAGATTTTTATTAATAAAATTGTCCCAAGTATAAAAGATTAATTTTGCCTCTGTGCATTTTAATCAATATGTCAAGATATTTTGTGCCGTTTGCACTCAAATCACTTTTCAAACTCTTTTTCCAAAATGAGTCAGTTAATTGTATTTACCAGTGTAAACTGACGTATTTTCCAAAAGGTTAAGTGACAGGTACTACGCATAATTGGCTGGGAGCTCAGGGTGTCATTAGGGAATCTTGCAAGTTCTAGATGCCTGAAGTCTGTTGAACAGTTTTAGTATCTTTTGTTTGATCCGCCTGTGGATCCTTTACCTTCCGTTGTAATACTTTGACATTACTTATATTCGGAATGTAATAATAATAATTATCTTTTGCTTCCGCTGTGCATTATTATATTGTGTTGTTTGACTATTATGTTGCCAACCACGTCACGATACTCCACCACCGGGCCCACCGGTGACACGTGGAAATTTGGGGTGTGACAGGTTGGTATCAGAGCCAACACTGAGTGAATTAAACACTAGCCTTTTGTGTTTAATCTCAGTTACACAATTGCACAATCTAAACTCCTGAGTCTAGACTTAACATAGGAATATTCTCAATCCTAATCTGGAAATTTTACTTCCAAATTTTTATTGGATACGTCGCCAAGCGAAGAAGCCGTAATAGGAGTTCTCCACACCCGGAGCCCTGAGATGCTGAGCTTCGTACCGCGGCTAGAATGAAACGAGCATCCAAGGAGAATGCATTCAGAAATAAAATGAAGAATAAACTCCTTTTACTGAAGATCGTTTCCTTATTAGTCCTTATAAGGACATATTTATCTTTCAGTCCCTTCGAGGACACATTATCCCTTCAAAGACCCGCTTAGGGCAACTCTGTACTTTTGTTTTCATATAATGGATTAATTAAACTTGTCCACGTGACTAAGCCTTTTGTGCTAATACTAAATGCCTCGATCCCAGACGATCATGGCTTATAAATTAAACTTGTCCACGTGACTAAGCCTTTTGTGCTATTACTAAATGCCTCGATCCCAGACGATCATGGCTTATAAATTAAACTTGTCCACGTGACTAAGCCTTTTGTGCTATTACTAAATGCCTCGATCCCAGACGATCACGGCTTATAAATTAAACTTGTCTACGCGACTAGGCCATTGTGCTATTATTAACTTATAAATTAGGATTTATGATAAAAATCCTGAATAAAATAAATATCCTTCCTTCCCTGCCAGTAGGCATTTTAAAGAGAATCTTAAAGGTGAAACCTAGCCTACGCGGCCAGGATGGTGAAACCTACTCAAGAGATTCAAATCCTTGTTAACACCTAAAAACGTGTTAGCACTCCTGACAAATGTGATTCGATAAAATCACAACAGTCATCCTTATATTGGATTCTTCCAATTTTCTTATCTAGCCTAGTGAATTAGAAATCATGGCTTGTGTCATCCTATAAGATGATCATTTTATAAACATCCGATAGTGATGAAGTGCCTATGGGCTAAACTTGTTGTCTGATAAGACAACGATAGTGGTGGTCTTTGACCTCCTATCTAAAAACGTTGGACCAAGTCCAAGCGTAATAGTCGGTAGGATCCATACGATCTCGACTAATAGCATCTGAGAAGATGAACATATTATAACCATCCCTCGGAAGGGAAATGCCCACGGGCTATATCTAGTGTCATAAAAGACAAAAGACAGTTGAGGTCTACAACTCCCTGTCAAGGTAATGAACGTGATTCAAACCTTAATGCCCCGATTCTCTGAAATCATGGCTTATAAAAATTTAGAACTGTCCTTGTGACTAGGCCTTATGCGCCAGTTTAATATCCTTAATGTTTTATAACTAGGATAAATTATAATGAAAATACAGATTTAATATAACTAACAAATTAACCAATATGGTTTATATTACCATGGTTGATGAATCGTCAAGGATGATGATTCCATAATAACCTTGAATAAATCATTGTCAATGTTTATGTAGACATCAAGCTACATGGCTGGATTAGATGAAGTTAACAGCCACATGAAGGAGGAAAATGATACTACCAGAATTAATGTAACTGGAGCAGAACTACAGGCAATAATAGATTATGCTATTACTCGAGCACTTGATCGGCAGTATGATGAGTCAAATGATACCCACTCTAAGACTCTATCTGCGGCTCGTAGTACGCACCCTTCTAACACACATGAGTTAAGGGAGGACGATGTTCATGACTTGTCAAATCAAAGGAGTATTCCGCCTAGACAGGTTGTGTTTCATCAAGAGGTACCAGTTAAGACCTGTTCATATAAATATTTTGTCTCCTGCAAGCCCAGAGACTTTACAGGAGAAGAAGGAGCCATCGATTGCATGACATGGCTCGATGAGATGGACGCTGTTGTCGACATCAGCGGTTGTGCGGAGCAAGATGTTGTGAAATTTGTTTCACAATCATTTAAAGGGGAAGCGTTGGCATGGTGGAGATCATTGCTCCAAGCCACGGGAAAGGTTCTACTTTACAACTTATCTTGGGAGCAATTTGTTGCATTAGTCAAGGAAAACTATTGCCCCCAGCATGAAGTAGAAAAGATAGAATCAGACTTCTTGACTCTGGTCATGGAGAATTTGGATTGTCAGGCATATGTGACAAGTTTCAATACTATGTCCCGCCTAGTTCCTTATTTAGTCACCCCTGAACCTAAACGCATAGCACGTTTCATTGGAGGCCTAGCACCAGAGATAAAAGGGAATGTTAAAGCATCTAGGCCAACCACATATAGGTCCGCGGTGGACTTATCCTTATCTCTCACCTTAGACGCAATCAGAATTAAGTCTGTTAAGGCTTCTGGCGAGAGAAGAAGAGAAAGAGAGGAGGAAAACTCCCATCAAACTAACAAGAAGAAGAAGGGAAGCTCGGAGCGCGGGAAGGATTCCGAGTTTAGGAAGAACTCGAGTCAGTCTGATAACAGACCCAAATGCAATAACTGCAAAAAGCAGCATTTTGGAAATTGTACAATAGACCCACGCGCTAAATTGTGTGGGATTTGCAAGACCAAGGGTCACAAAACCTTAGATTGCAAGGGGTTGAAGAACGCCACATGTTACAATTGTAACGAAGAAGGGCACATCAAAACCAACTGCCCAAACCTTATAAAGAAGCCGGGAAAGGCCAGGGAAATAAAACGCACGAGTCTTCCGGGTGAACGCTAGGAGATGGTGCAGAAGGATAACTATATAGCAGGTACTTTTCCTTATCAAACAGTGTATGCAGAAATTTATTTGATGCTGACACATGTGATTCAATAATGAACGATCACTGTTGAGGACTGTTGTCTCCGTCCAATTAGGACTTCGGTCATTTCGTATGAAGTAGAAATTGGCCGATAATACCTTAGAAATGCTCCAACAAATCTTAGATATTTTATAGGAATCACTCTTTTCTGATATTCCTATGGCAAGCTTTCAAGCTACCTAAATTCTTTAATATAATAAAGGCAGATGTGACGTTTTGATCCTCTGTCAGAAAAGTGATGGACTAGGTCCAAATCTTTAATGCCATTGATGGTCTTTTGCGACCTAGGCTAAGTAATATTAATATATTATAAATAATGTTCATTATGAATGTTAGTACTATAATAGCCTGTATGGGTTATTGACACCATGGTTAGTATATATTAAGACCATCAAAATGAGAAATAGCAGTTGTTGGATTGCAACTAAGAAATTGTTTTATTGGTATTAGGAACCAATATCGAGTATGGCAAACTCGGATAAGACAACAGTCAATCGCCCCATTGATAACACGACGCATGCTAATGATGCTGAAATTGTGAACCTTAGAATTTCCAAAGATGTCCTTCAAACTATGATAGACGCAGCTGTTGGAAAAGCTGTGAAGAAGGCTGTGAAAAAGTTCAAGGAGCCCCATGCTGCTCGGTCTAAATTTTATCTAGGACCACACTTCCTTACTCTTAAGGAGGATTCCGTTCATGCCTCTATTGCAAAGGATGAACTAAAAAGGAAAAGGGAGGTAGATAACTCCCAGAGTTCTAAGAAAAAGAACAAACAAAAGTCCGACCAGAAACCAGTATGTGAGACCTGCAAGAAGCGCCATCATGGGAAATGCAGGTTCGAACCAAAATCCAAATCGCAGCCTCGACCTCTACATTGCGGGATCTGCAAGTCTAAGGGACATAAAACGTTGGACTGTAAGGGCATGATGAATGCAGTCTGCTTCGGCTGTAATGAGAAGGGCCACATCAAGACTACGTGCCCTAAATCTGTCAAAGGAAAAGCGGTTGAGGAAGTAAAGCCTAAAATTGAAAGCGCCTAAAATGCCTGAACTAGTCCATAAATAATGACATCAGGTACATTCCTTGGCATTTCATCAGTAATTTAAATGCTAAGAGTTTTATTTTGGTTCGGATACCAGTAAATCCTTCATAAACTATAAGTATAACAAACTTTTAAAAACTTTTCATAAGAACCCTATATATATTAAGTGTGAGGTAAAAACCTACAGGTAGGAAATACACAGGAACTAATTCTTCTATTCCTTTCTGAAATCTTCAAATCATAAAACCCTAATATACCCTCTCTCCAGATAAAATACATCATCATATGAAATTGATATCTCTTGATCTCTATTGATTTCGAATACCAAACGGAATGACAAAAGCGCCATATGAGGATTTGGTGTATCTTAATAAATTCCATAGATTGCTTCCATGCCTGATCAGTATGGAGGTTTAATGCATGGAACCACAAAGATATCCCAATGATCATATGATACTAAAGTCAACTAATGGCATTCAAAGAAGATATCCAAAATGAAATTGTCCAAGTAAATATTCCCGATTAAGGAATTCGTGGACTAGTAACATAAATATGTCACTTATTCGGCACAAGTAACGATGAGTGAACTGGAGCCTGATATATGAAAAATCTCTGCAACCTCCTTATACTTTGATTATCTTCTCCTAAGTTTACCCTGTTTACCTCCCTAGAGGCAAGAAGAGTTAAGATTAACATCCCGCTTTGGGGTAGATTGTTGTAAGAACTCCATGTTGATTATGGAATAACCGAAAACCTGATTAAGTAAATTTTAAGATAGGAGGCTCATATAGCCAGTCACAATATTCTGAGGGTGTTATATTATTAAATAAGAAAGACGGTTCATATTGCTTATGCATGCATGCCGCAACCCTAAATAGGCAACGATTAAGAAATTGCCATCCGTTACCCAGGATCGTCGAATTGTTCGACTAACGACAAGGATTAGCTATTCCTTAATATTAGTTAAGTAATGGTTGGAATAACCACCTTAAGATAAGCTTTTCTTTAATAAATGATGTGTAAGTATTAAGGCTACTCCTTTGGAGACCTTGTATAGATGAAATGTTAAACATCTGTTGTTAGGACAATAGATTGGTAAGTCCAATATTCAGGATCTGAAAGTTGCATTGGAAACAACAAATAAGATCATACAAATTCCTAATCATCTGTAAGTTGCCATTATTAGGCAGAGAATACTTCCTTATTTCGGTAAATCTCGGGCCGAGATTTCTTTTAAGGGGGTGAGGATGTAACACCCCGAAAATTCACGTCCTATAAGGTATTGACACGTGTCATAAGCTTGAACGTGAGAAGGTATACTTTAGAGGGACTAAAGTTGACAACCATAGAAAGTATGGGAAAATAAGGATTTAAAATGTCAACAATGGATAATTATACTTTACAATAACCCTACATGGTGTTTATACCCTTAGACGAATAAATCATGGATCATACGAAGCCAAAAGTGAGAAATTACAAACTACAGGGGTTAAATGTGTCAACATGTTAAAGATATACCTCTGAGTGATCTTTTGAAAAACCCGAAGCTTTGTAAATGTAAATTATGCTCACTGGAATTCATGATATAAATTTCATAAAGTTTCGTTATCGTATGAGCAAGTTGTGATTAAATTCGTTTACAAGGGTTAAAAGCGTTAACGTTGAAAGTTAAGGCTTTTCGGGTTAACCGGAAGTGTTCAGGGACTTGGAAAAGTGGGTATAAGTTCTAAGGCCCTTGTGGGTGAACATAAGGGGGTCAAAATGCAAGAAATAACCCTAGTTGCCCCTTCGGGAAGCCAGAGGTCAAGTTGGAAATAAAAGAAAATCAAAAACAAGAAAAATAGGTCTAAAGCGGCCCGCTTTAGTTCTGCTTAATTTCAATGCGGGCCGCATCCGGTCTGCAGAACCTGAAAAACAGGCAGCAGCCTGTTTAATGCAATTGTGACCCCCTTGGCCGGTTTTTCTTGCATGTGAAGGACCCTTAGACTTCCCTAGGCTCTAGTAACAAGTGTTGAATGATTGTGGTTGATCATAGACTTTGTTGTCATCAATTCATGGTGCCAAGAACACTATAAAACCCACCTAAGTTGCAACTCTTTGATCATTCCATTCTCATTTCACTTCTGCTCATTTGTGGAACATCCAAGCTGATCAAAGGCCTCCCTAAGCAACCATTAATCACTTTGTAAGTTGCTAATCCCTTCTAAATTAATTATAGCTTAGTAATTAGCTTAAAAGTCAATATATCGTAAATTACGGTTGACTTCGTGATTAAGCAGCGATAGCTCAGTCGTATGTCAAATTAAAAGTACCGTTAGATAGGTAATTATATGGGTATTAAACCCTTTTAAGGGCAAGTACCAATTCCAGACCTAACTAGGTCGTTTGTCGGGTCAAACGTTGACCGAAAAAGTCAACAGAAATACAAAATGCGATTTAATGCACAATTAATGATCCGAAAGGTGTGTAACCTGTTTTAACCTTAATATAACATGATAATAAGTATAAAAACTTGTCTATACTTGTCCGACTCGACAAATTTCTGTTTAAACCCGGTTCGGAGCCGAAAGACGCGAAACTTTGACTTTTGCATTGACTTCGGTTCTGACCCGTTTTAGTTTGATTTGGAAATGACTTAGTGCTTCATTAGGGTTGGGTTACATGATAGTATAAGCCTCTGTACTAGTTTCGTTGATTATCCGATTCGTTCGCGCGTTTCCGTTAAATGCTTAAAATGGACCCTAATGCCCTTATGACCATACAACGAGAATTTTGAAAATGTGGAAGTACAATAATCTTAGTTACTGATTATTAAACATGTACGTAAATTTTCACGTCAATCGGAGGTCTAGATTAGGAGATATGCGCATTAGCGTAAATAATAAACTTTTTATTAATTAAACGGCGCGATTAGCGCATAGCCTATCTAAACCCGATTTTCGGTACCAAAACTTTTACCCACTAATGTTAAATAATATTTTGGGATTTTTGAAGATTTTTAATTATTTTTAAACTGGTCTTAAGCTAGGCTTATCGCCTTAATTCGGTTAATACCGAATTTACCCTTTTCGGTCATAAAATGATTTCTACAAGGAATTTTGACGCGAATCCAATTGCTACTGATTTTAAATAATAAATGTAATGTTTTGAGTCTGTTTAACTAATCAGAAAACCCAAAATAGTATTTTTAGTCGTACGTCGCTTAAAACGGGTTTATACGCGTATTATACGCGTAGTTTAGGCTTAAAACCATTTTGACACATAAGGATTATTACCAACTAATATAATCTGTTAAAAATAAGTTGTTTACTGATTATTTCAGTCCCGAACATCGGGGTTACGTTAAATCCCTTTTATAATCTCTAAAATGACCAAAATACCCCTACGGGGCATAATTAATGATTAATCTCGTTTTGGGCATTATGGAAGGTATCATTATGATATCACAACATATTTAAAGCATATTAACTTAGGAAACCTGTTCGTGATTCATTCGGTTACCCGTTACGCATTATTCGCGTTCGGTTCGGTTTATATAACTAGTTTACATAAACTAGCCGAAACAGGTCAAACGTTATCGTTTTTATCTCAAAATCCAGAATGTGTTTAGTTTACCCATATTATACAAGTCTTCGAACTTGTCGGGTCTAAATCACATTCTATTCCGGTCTTCGCTTAATCATGCGTTTGAACCGTAAACCTCTCTTAAAACTAACCGGTCTAAGTTACGACTTAAATAAGACCCGTTAGGAATCTAATAGGCTAATAAAACCTTCGTTCCAGATTGAGAGCCCCGGTAAAAGTACTCGTGCTTACTGATTAGAATATACGGCTGAGTATAAATTGCATTGCTAGCTCAGGTAAATACTTTTAACTTATTTTCCCTTATACGGGCTTGGGATACGGTATTATAAAAATACCGCTTGGTCGGGTGTAGAAACCTTTTAATCGGAGATGATTAAATTGCATAATCCCGTTTTAATCTGTATTGATTGATAACAAATAACATTGGGGGTTAATGACCGTGTCCTGGATATCCTTGGCTCATTTTAAAAAAAGTGAATGGCCACGACGTAAGCACAAGGTGTAGACATAACACCTCCTGTTGCATATGTATAACGTATACTCACTCGTAAGGGTATCTTCTTGTGAGATTATATTTGTGGTGTGTCGATTAATCTTGTCCGGCTTGTATTATATTATAATCACCGGCCCTAAATGTTGGACAACCATGTAAATCGGATACAAGATTTTTATTAATAAAATTGTCCCAAGTATAAAAGATTAATTTTGCCTCTGTGCATTTTAATCAATATGTCAAGATATTTTGTGCCGTTTGCACTCAAATCACTTTTCAAACTCTTTTTCCAAAATGAGTCAGTTAATTGTATTTACCAGTGTAAACTGACGTATTTTCCAAAAGGTTAAGTGACAGGTACTACGCATAATTGGCTGGGAGCTCAGGGTGTCATTAGGGAATCTTGCAAGTTCTAGATGCCTGAAGTCTGTTGAACAGTTTTAGTATCTTTTGTTTGATCCGTCTGTGGATCCTTTACCTTCCGTTGTAATACTTTGACATTACTTATATTCGGAATGTAATAATAATAATTATCTTTTGCTTCCGCTGTGCATTATTATATTGTGTTGTTTGACTATTATGTTGCCAACCACGTCACGATACTCCACCACCGGGCCCACCGGTGACACGTGGAAATTTGGGGTGTGACAACTATGAATCAAGTGGAGAATATTTTCTAATAATTGATATGCAAAAAAGCACTTGTATGTTTTTTAAATATAATTCACGTTTTGCCTTTAATTATTTAAATTTTTAATTAAAGACCTTTTTTCCTACCGGCTTGTCAACCGTCAAGTGTTTGTTTGCATATCAATCCTCACTAGTCACAACTCATGCTTGACAAATGGTCAAAACCGTAGATTCATCGATCATCAGTATGGTTAAGAGCAGTGGCGGACCCAGAAATTTTTTGTTGGGTGTGCGAATGAGGTGTTCAACCATATTTTTAAGGGGTGCGGTCGGTTTTTTTGCCTAAAATATACACTAATTTTTTTTTTCAAGGGGTGCGGCCGCCCACCCTGGCTAAGGGGTAGGTCCGCCCATGGTTAAGAGTTAATAAAATGATCATAAACCAATTACCCAATAACCACTAGTTCAAAAAATGAGCCACCCTCTAGCCTTTGTTAATATAATAATTTTTTAAATATTACTATCACTCACAAACCATATCATAATTAGATTGAAAACTCGTGTATTAAAGATGTTAAAAAAAATGAGATATTAAACAGTTAGTAACAGAGATATACGAATTATAAAACAATATTTTAAGAAAAATAACTAAACGTAAAAAGTAGTGAAATAAGAGACATTTGAAAGTTAATCTTACGTTGTGTTTCCGAGTTTAATAAACAAAAGAAAAAAAAAGAGAAAATGAGTTAAAGAGAGAAAAGAAAATGAGTGGAAAGAAAATATTTAATTAACTATAGTGTTCTCGAGTTCGAAAAAAATGAAAAGAAAACTCAAAATTTTATATATTAAAAATCATTTTCTTTACGATCTCTCTACAATTTGAAATGACTTAAAAAAACGTTATAAAGGTAAATTTTACTTCTATTTTTCTTTATTTAAAAAAAAAACTATGGAACACGATTTTTTAAAATAAAACACCGGATTTATTTAAAAAAAAACTATAGAACACTTTCTTTATTAAAAAAAAAACTATGGAACACGATTTTTTTTAAATAAAACACGGGAATGGGGCCAATGATCTTTAGATCAAGTGGTGGAGGGGCTTGCATTTCTCTTGAGAGATGCAGGTTCGACTCCCACTTGGTGCAGAGTGAGGCACTGGTGGGCAATGATAGGAGACCCAGGGAAACATGAGTTGGATCCTTGAGCCAAACGGGTTTTACCGGTAATTTCACTGTCGTGCCTACGGGCGGGTGGGTTACCGGGTTTTCCCCGGAATTAGTGGTGGACTCGGGTTACTCTCGGAGTACTCCGTTTGTCCAGTGGGTGCCCCGAGAGTGCTCGGGATTGAGTTTGTTGGCCGTTAAAAAAAAAAAACGGGAATGGGAGCACATCGTTAGTTACTTAATCCAACAGAATTCTGATACGTATTAGATGTATAAGTATAGATTTTGGAAATTTAATATATATCTTGATTTATTCACATGCCAGTTTCAACTCCATGCATATGTGACATAGATAGATGTGTGTGTATATAAATACACACCAAAACCACAACAATTTCATATAAACACAAAGAACACATCTCAACATCCATTTATCTAATATGGAGTTTCAAACATTTTCCGGCGATCAAACTGATCCAATCTTCATCCCAGGTTGGGAAAACCAAGAGGATGATCTCCACTTGCCGGAGAATCTCCTTGTAGATCTCCATGACATTTTAGAAACTTTTCCACCGGAAAACACAACCCCCGGATCCAATTCAACGACCGACGGTGGTTCTTTGTCGCCGGAAAATGATTCCGACGACGTTGTCATGGAAACCAAAGTGCAACCGGAATGTGCTAAAACATCAAAGAAGAAAAAATCGGCGCGTGGAGACAACAAGCCGGCGGACTGGACGCGGTACAGAGGAATTAGGAGGCGGCCGTGGGGGAAGTTTGCGGCCGAGGTAAAAATATTTCTCAAAAGAGTAAATCGTATTAATTTAGACAATGTGGTAAACTATATGTTTACAAAATATATCCGCTAGCATAATATAAGACCTCAAAAGGGTAAATCTTATTAATTTAGACAATGTTATAAAAATTACTGTATATTTACAAAATATACCCTCTGGTATGTTAGACCGTGGGGTATGGGGCGGGGGTTTGGGCGTGGGTTGGGGGAAAACGCCCAAGCCACCACCCCGGGGGCTTGGGTTGGGGCGTGGGTTTGGGCGTGGCCCCATTAGCGTGGGTTTGAAGCTGGGCGTGGGGCGGGCTAGTAAGTGACATGGCAGGCTCTCAATGGCCAAACCAAATTCATGCCCCCTAACCCAAGCCCCACCATACCCCATGGGCGTGGGTTTTGGTGGTGGGTTTTTTCCCATTCCACGTGTCAACAAATGCCCCAACCCATGCCCCAACCCAAGCTCCCCATACCCCACAGTCTTATAAGGCTGGTTGCACGGGCGTGAGACCCAAGCGCCCTCATGCCACATCATAACATAACGCTCGTTAAACCGCTTCACATCTACCCAATAAAAAAATTACACATCATCCCTTTTGTTAAATTTTAGAGTAAACTTCCGTTTTGCTCCCTGTGGTTTGATCACTTTAACGATTTTGCTCAAAACCTTTAAAAATAGCCATTTTACTCCCTGATGTTTCGGTTTTTTGCCAGTTTGATCCCTGCCTCTAACTCCATCCAAATTGTTTGTTTTTCCATTTTGCTCCCCGCAGGGAGCAAACTGCCAACAAAACCAAAACATCAGGGAGTAAAATGGCTATTTTTAAAGGTTTGGGGCAAAACCGTTAAAGTGAACAAACCACAGGGAGCAAAACGGAAGTTTACTCTAATTTTATTTGATTTAAACTTTTTGTTCAATAAATTGGTTAAATCCCTACTCACTTTGTTCGCAGGGGCGGACCTAGGGGAAGCCCAGGGTAGGTGGGCGCACCCCATGAAAAAAAAAATGTAGTGTATTTTTTAGGCAAAAACCCGACCGCATCCCTTGAAAAGATGCTTGAATCACTCATTTGCATCCCCAGCAGATAATTCATAGGTCCGCCACCGTTGATTCAGTCGTAAGCGTTACCAACAGGGGCGAAGTATAGAAGGGGCGGGAGGGGGCGCCCGACCCCCCGAACTTTTCAATCAGTAGTGTTATATATATAGTTTTCGTATAGAAATTTTTGGGTATATACGTTTTCGATCCCCCGGTTCTATAGAAATTTTTGGGTATATAAGTTTTCGACCCCCGTCATTCGGGTCAAGCTTCGCCACTGGTTACCAATACATATGATCTAATTACATTGTGTCTAATAGGTAACGAATCCGATGAAGAAAAGAACAAGAATGTGGCTAGGGACATTCGACACGCCGGAGGAAGCCGCGATGGCGTATGACAAAGCCGCTTTTGAGCTCCGCGGCTCACGAGCCAAGCTGAACTTCCCTCTCTTGATCCGCCCCGATGATCCGAACCATCCGGTGGGTTCTAAGTTGTTACAATCTCAAAATGCATCACCACGGCCAACCGCGTCATCCTCCTCCACGTCAGCCGGAAAAACCCACCGGAAAAGACAAAAGAAAAATGAGGTGGACCAACCATCAACTTCCACCAGTGCCACGGAGGATGATGGTGGTAGTGAGTGTGACTCATTGTGGAATATACACTTGGATACACTTATTTCCGATAGTTTTGTACCGGCCGGTACGGTGGAGCCGCCGGCTGCTCCGGTGGTTGACTTTGACTTAAATTGGGAGCTAGATATTGATACATCTATTTATGAGCAATTTTTTGGTGAAAATGTGGTGGAGCCCACTAGTGCTGAGGTGACGGATGAGTTGGCTTGGGATAATTTGTTGGAAAATATGGTTGAGCCACCAATGACCACGGGTAAACCGGTGGAGGTGGTTAATACATGTGATTCACCTTTGGAGATCGATATTGATACATCGATATTTGAGTGTATTTTTGGGGAAAATATGGATGAGGAGTCAAATATCGCCACTAATGTCTCGGAAGTGCACAACGGTGGTGATCTTCACTCGCTATGGAATAGTCAAAATGATATCGGGTCTGGCTAAACGTACGCCTCTCTACTGAAGGTACCCTTACATGAGAGATTATTTTTTTAGTAATGGGTTTGTGAGAGGATGATGCGCTTAGCAGCTTAGCAACACCTACTAATATTGTAATGTCACTGTCATCTAGCTACGTTACTGCTATCACGGAGGAAGTTGTTGGGTGACGTATTTCTAATTTAGATAAATTAGTTTTAGGTTCTCAATGAGACATCCATGTAGTAAGTGATGTACTTCTCAATCAAAAGATTGGAAGGTTAAATCTTGCGAGGTGTAGTTTGTGGCGTATTTATTATAAAAAATGTAAGAATCGTTATAAAAAACGATAAATTAATTTTAGTCTTTTGAATACATGGGTACTGAAAGAAGAAATATTTAAATATTTTGCTTTAGTTTTTAACAATCTTGTGTATGGAAACGTGTAAAATGAAGGGATACCAAAATAAGGCATGATGTTATAATTAATTTAATCGTATAATGTTATAGCATTTTTATATGTTTCAAAATAAAGTTATAATATAATAATTACATAAAAAAGAAAAAAAGAACAAGAAACAGATTCAGTCATTATAAATTAAAACATATTATAAATAATACATCGTATGTTAGTTATCAAACGTGGTGTTATTTAAAACTACAACTTGTTAAATAGAAGAGAAAGACTAAAAGTTAATAATTTTATAATAATCCTACCTAATTCAATCTTGTCATATTATATAAATTTCTATATAAATCATTTAAAGCTAACAAAATTGAGGTAACCAAGCAACAAATACTTGAGGTACTTTAAGAAAGTGGAAAAAGAAAACTAATTAAAATATATAGGATGAAATGTATCGTCATATATTCATTGCTTCATAGTATCCAAATCACTAGCAACTAGAGGTGTTTAAAAACCATTCTAGACCGGCTGAACCGACCAGAATCAAAAGTGGCAAGAAGTAAACGGTTTGATCTTGGTTCGCCTATTTGATGAAAACCAGCCTTCCTAACAAGTCCGGTAGAAAGATAACTTACATGTTTACATTCAATCCACCATGGTCCAACCATCCATATCGGCCTGACCATCATACCCCTAACTAAAGACTGAGCCTGTTTAATCCGTTAATATAATTATTAGAAGAGTTAAATGTCATTTTAGTCCCTGTGGTTTGGGCCATTTTGCCAGTTTAGTCCAAATGTTTCATTTTTAACCTGTGGGTCCAAAAAGGTTTCACAGTTGCCATTTTAGTCCACTGGGTTAACTTCATCCATTTTTCTGTTAACGAGAAGGTCAATTCGGTCATTTTATATGGCTGAATTGCCCTTGTAGTTAACAGAATTGCATACAAAATGACCAAATTAGCCTTCTCGTTAACAGAAAAAAAATGGATGAAGTTAACCAAGTGGACTAAAATGGCAACTGTGAAACCTTTTTGGCCCCACAGGTTAAAAATGAAACCTTTGGACTAAACTGGCAAAATGGCCCAAACCACAGGGACTAAAATGGCATTTAACTCTTATTAGAAACTTTATCATTTTTGAGAAACATTGTATTAGGACATGTAATTGAGCAACAAAATGAGTTTATGAGTGTACGTTGATTTTAATAAATAGAGGTGTGGGTCATTGTTATTATTACTTTTTTTTTGGCAATACCTTTCAACAACCACTTATGCTTTGACATTATTAGAAAATTACTTTTTTTTGGCAATACCTTTCAACACAACAACCACTTATACTTGACATTATTAGAAAATCTTATTCGCTTATTTAATTTTCAAAATTTAAAGTTATTCGTCATATTTAAGAAGCAACAAGCCAACAATTAAACCTCATTTAAACAAAATCTCATATTTCTTAAATTCCAAGACTTAAATTTAAATTTAACCAATTTTTAAAATTTTAAATGTTAAATATATAAATATAACGAGTGCCTGATCGTTTATACGACGATCCATTTTCTGAGCAACATTAAATTCCCACACCAAAAAATATTCAAAAACAATCCATAACCATCCCAGCAAATGTTTCCTCAAAGATTAAAATTCATAGTTGTTTTTAACTCGCAAGTTCAAAAAATAAAACCATCTCTCGCTCTAGGAAATCAGGTGTGTCGTGTCGTGTAATGCCCATTGAAAAAACTAGCTAGCCTGTGCAACAATCCCCGTCACATAAGCTTGATCGCTCACTAGCCCAATGGGTGTCGTCTCCTGTAAAAAGATATTATGTTAAAAAGCACATATAATGGTCCAAAAAGTTGTTCGTTAGGGATTAAATGTAAGGAACAACAAAAGGACTAAGTTTGTTATATAAGTAGGTTGGGTAAGGAACAAAAAGACTAGAGTATGCTACATAAGCAGGTTGGGTCACATGGGTCAAAGCAGGTTCAGATTGAAACAAGGCATTTTACTAGTCCGGGTCAAAATGGGACGGTAGGATGTGTTTGGTTGACGCATGCACACTCTATTTTCAACATGTATGAGCAACAACGACACAAACCAACACATTCATAAGTAAATGCGATGAAATTGTAACCTCTTACAATGACCATTCAACAGCGAAATTAATACTTCATAACTTCATTTGCGGCAATTTCATATATATCCTTCTAAAAGTTTAAAAATTTACACACACACATATATTCCCCAAATTTTCATAGTATCATATTCATATTCCCGTAACACTAAAAAGATATTTACACATTTCAAACTAAATAACATTAAATCAACTACTTATAAGTTATAACAGTTCACTGAATAAAGGAATAAGAAAATACTCAATTAGCACTATTACTAAAAATCATCTCAGCGAAGTGTTCTCTTCGTTTATTATGAAAGGACGATTATAAGTAACAGGCTAACAGCTTTCATTTTATTTACTACAGAATGAGAAGCTTGGTTTAAAAAAGCGGGAAGCGCACAAAAGCGATGAGGTCTAAAACCGATTTTTTAAAAGCGAAGCGCAAAAGCGGTGAGCTTTTCGTACGCAAAGCGCAAAGTGATTATATAATTTATTTTACATATCCCACAAGTGTTTAGCATCCAATACCTATGATTTAGCTATAATTAAGCTTTATATATGTTTTAAAATGAAAAAAACATAAATGTACAACATAAAAAGCCTGTTGTACAACACTCATCTGCATGCCTTATGTCGATTTTCCCCCTAAAAAGCGCGCCTCAGCTGCGCTTCTTGTACACCTTGCGCCTTATGTCACACAAGGCGATCTAGTTTGCGCCTAGGTGCGCTTCGCGCTTAATCGCGCTTAAGGCGCGCTTTTTTAAACCAAGATGAGAAGATATACCATTTCGAGTGTTTTGAAAGGGTAAATACGATATTTTAATATTTGCGCTGTCACTTACTCATATCTTCTCACAACATTTAAATGGAACCCGAGCAATAGAAACCTTGGCAGTCATGAAAGTATGAGCGTATAAGATGGTGGAACCTACCTCTTAGGTCGGCTCCGGTCTTCATCATAATCCATCACTCCACCAGGTTCAGGGAACATCTCCTCGTGCCCTCGGAAGTCAATGTCTTCCTGCTCACAGTTTGTGACTTCTGCCACAACGTAAGTAAGATGTATACACAAATATTGCTCAAAATTACAGGACATGCCACCAATGGAAACAAGACTTGCAATGAATTGATGAAAAACTTCAACACGAGTATGATTTTTTTGCTGGAATATATATTTTGTATAGTTAAATTGGTCCTCATTATTCTCACACGTATAGAAATGAAAATGGTGTAAAAACCACACACAAAGAAGATAAATCACCAAGCAATGTAAACTATCTAAGTAGTTAATGTGGTAAAAAATCAGATATCGGTCAAGGACCGATACTTGAGATATCAGTTATCGCGGTAGGAAATCGGTGGGATATTTAATATCATGCTGAATTTTTATATATAGCAATTTAACACTAACAGTTCAGTATACTTTCCTACCATTAACAAATTAACCTTTTGTAACTTGCAAAACACTACAATTGTAGCAAGTAGGAACTGAATAAGACTTAAAACACTAACAATTAAGACTTCAAACACTAATAGCAGCAATAAGAAGAAAGACGAATGGTAGAACTAAGAAGAAAGGTACTGATATTCGTTAATTTACACATATTTTAGTCCCCCGTTTTACCCCTATTTTATGCGTTTTTGGCCGTAAAACCGTCATTCGGATACTTATTTATCTACATTTATGTTTACAGGCCTAAAACTGCATTCCAGACAAGATGATAGCAAAAACGAGGACTTTCCGGACAAAACGACGAAGCTGCGGACATTCTGTTAAGGATTCTGAACTGGGCAGGTTGAACGCCCGTTCTTCACCTAGTCGCTTGTTTTCCTGGAACGACCAGTCGCACCTCTCGTTCATTGCCGAGATGATCAAGTTTGTCGGAGATGCACGACCGTGCCACAGGTGGAACGGTCGTTCCACAGGCCCAGTTCAGAATCCTTAACAGAATGTCCGCAGCTTCGTCGTTTTGTCCGGAAAGTCCTCGTTTTTGCTATCATCTTGTCTGGAATGCAGTTTTAGGCCTGTAAACATAAATGTAGATAAATAAGTATCCGAATGACGGTTTTACGGCCAAAAACGCATAAAATAGGGGTAAAACGGGGGACTAAAATATGTGTAAATTAACGAATATCAAATCTCCCCACACTTGAACCTTGCTTGTCCTCAAGCAAGCTAAACTAAAAAGCAATAAAAGACATAAACAAATAAGAACGATAATTTACACACTATTTTATTGAAAACTAATATATAAACGGTTAGCCGGTTTGTCGAAAGACAACATCAAAAGATTCAAACCCAACAAGCATATGCAATTTTAAAAAGCGACAACCAAAAAGCCGAGACTAAACATTTAATTGACTCACATGTTAATCTTCACCCAACTCACAATGTTCACACACACTCGGTTTTATTTATGAATCATACATAAAATGTGTATGCGTAAACACTCAACGCCTAGTCAATGAAATGTGCAATATCATAAGCTTGTCATAAGATCTCGTCTCCACCAACTAACATGCAAATAAGTGTAAATCAAGAGGTCTTTACGGGTTATAACATTAGGCTTGGGCGAAGGGTATGGAAGTGGACATTTAAAGTGGCAAAAATGGTTAAAACTCGGTAGTAGCGTTTAACTAGCAAGACAATACTACAACTATACATACAAACGCCTTAAAAAGGCGACTAAAGCGTAATTGAGCTTATCAACAAAATTTTTAACATTTAAAGCATTCAAAATTACTCGATTTCTATCAACTTCACCCTATTTTAGGGTGTTTTATTTTCTGTTTTTTTTTTTTTGCAAACTATACAATGAAATATAAACAAAAACAAGCTAGTTAAACTATTATTTTAACCGAGTTTCAACACTAAAAAGGTTTAAAAACATAAAAAGGCTAAATTTGGTTAAGTGGGCGATAATGTGGGTAAACAAAGGTGAACGGGAAGGCTCGACATGGTTAATCCTAAAGGGTAATATAAGGTGAACGGGAAGCACAACACAAAGAACAAGGTACACAACAAAGGGGTAATCTAAGTGCCTCTTATCACGTTTTCACAAATCCGCACGTTCATGGTCTTAACAAGCATACTAGTGACAAGTTCTAAATTGCACAAAACATCCGGCTCACTCCTATATCCGTAATGAACAAATATATAACAATCTAGGCTCAAATATGCTCACGTAACGGAAGGAATGGGTAAAAGTGTGAAAACTATCATGTAAGTCTTTCTTTGTTTGTCACGCTTTCCGGTTTCCTTTTTCAAAAATATTTTGCTTGTCGAGTTTTTATCAAGTCCGATGTTTTCTAAAACACAACCAACCGGTTTATTTACCAACATATATACAAAACACAAGTATTTTTAAATGATTTTTCTGATTTTCTGTTTTTTTTTTTTATTAAGAGGACAAACAAAGCTAAGTTAACCCCCTCCCCACACTTGAACTTCGCATTGTCCCCAATGCGAGACCCGAAATATAGAGAAAGGGATAAAAAATACTCCCCTCAAGATGATGTTGGTGCCACGAGACTTCCGAAGCTCTAACTGGTACGTGCTCCGGTCCAAGATCCGATAGATAAAACCTGCGAGTATGTCATGTGCACCCAAAATATAACAGAAACAGAAAAATCACAAAACAACCATAATATACATAAGTACTAAAATCCAAACAAAATACAAAAGAAATTGTCTGAAAATACATAACCGGGGTGTTTTAAATAATAGTCAAAATAAACACCCACATAAAAGCAAAGTACGGAAACATAAAACACCACTAACTGCTGTCACCACCGCCAACTACTCATCATGTCTCGTGCCAGATGGGCCCTGATCGCCATAGCCAGGGGGTTCCACGGTGGGAACTCCGGCGGGTGCTGAAAATAGTCGGGGTATGCGTGATGCATCTCCCCGAAAAGATAAGAAAACCCCGCTGACACCCCCTGGTATAAAGTATCCTGGCGATGCTGAAGCTGGTCATGTGTGGCCCTAATCTCTGCCTGACTGGCCCGTATCTCGTCCTGGCTAGCCCGGATCTGGTCCTGGCTAGATCTGATCTCGCTGAAGTAGGTACCATGCTGCTCCTGCGTAACACGCATATCCTGGAACTGCTGGTAGAAAGTGGGCCAATCCTCATGCTGATGAAATGCATGGTGCTGCGACGAGTGCGGTGGTGTCTGTGGCTGGTGCTGCTCACCCATCTCAACATCTTCCTCCTCAGCTGGAGGTAACGGGTCCCAGACCTCGCCATTCAATCCCCTCAACCTATCTCCCCTCTCGAGCTCTACAATCACCCCCATAAACTTTAGAGACCGGATATCAACATGCACCCCCTCGGTAATCAACGTGAGACCCCTAAGCACCCCCGGCGTCATATAGCGCTCATTGTACGCTATCTCGGTTACATACGAACCGCCATGTATCTCACTATTATGGGTCCGCCCCGAACACTTAACAAAGTACTCAGCCATTCGAGCAGCAAGGTTGATTGGTGCTTTGTCAACCAACGCATATAGAAAAAGCAAGTCATGTGTTGGACAGTTACCTTGACTGTCCATGCGTCCGCATATAGAATGGCTGAAAACATGGTGCATCACTCGCACCAGAGGGTCTCGGAGCCTTTGACATCCGTGGGTTGTAGGGGTCTCCAATAGCGTTACGTGCCCAGAATGCATCCCGCGCTGCATCATTCGGGAAGTTGAACCGATCGTTGAAGACGTCGGGATCATCCATGTCCTCCCGCGTATAAATCTCAAGCCTCCGTCCCAAACGACCCACCGACCATGTATGCCATCGCCTACATAACCTGAAGGTTACCCGCTCCCTGTAGCGGAAATCGGGCTCTGTATGTGCAACCGGCCTTTCATACTGATACGATGCGAAGAATTCAATAGTCAACTCCTGGTAAACGGGTCGGTTGCAACCGACCAGGTTTGCTAGCGCGGGAGTCATCATTTCATCAAGTCGGTCATATTGATTGAGTTCCCTCATGACCTCCCAATCTAACCAACGGGGCTCTCCAAACTGCCCCCGTCTCGCCCACAATGCATCGCGCTTCGCTATGCATAACGCTTCTTTCTCAATGTTGGGGTCAAACTGCAGGAAAGGGTGATCCATCTGTAATGGGGAATATTGTTAGAAAGACAGAAACAGGAGAGAAAAGAGTTGAAAACAAGCGAGCAGCCAATTATGAAGAAACTGTCAAACTGAACTGGGCGAATGGCAAGGTCGTTCTTCGGGACGCACGGTCGTGCGTCACCGAGAACTAACAGGCCAAGCCCAGCGATATCGAGAACAAGCCGGTGAGGCACGACCGTTCCATACGGGGAACGACCGTGCAACTCCGAATCTGCAGACTTCGACCCCTGTACTTAGAACAATCTGAACTTTACAAAATTTCAAAAAGTATTGGGTCAACAGGGGTCTGAAAGTCAACCGGGTGTTCACGATACTTCGATTCAACAAGGGTTAGGGTTTCGATTTGTTTATGAAGAGAACCCTAAAAATTCCTTGAAAAATCGAAAGAAAACTACACTAGAAAGAAGGAAAACAAGAAATCTAACACTAGAGACGTACCGTGCGAAGTTGGGTGTTAGATCGTGCGATACGGTGAAAAATCGCCATGGAACGGTCTGCAGTGGCTAGGGTTCGCGAATGAGGGATTTTGCAGCAGAAGTTGGTATATATAGTGTGCAAAATGACAAAAATGCCCTTAGCTTGTGGCACGGTCGTTCCGGGTATGGAACGGTCGTGCGTCACCGACATCGTTCAAACCCCATAGCGCGTTCTCGGAAATGCACCGAAGGTGCGATCTGCCGTGCCGGCTTCCTCGGAATCGCACGGTCGTGCGACCCGAGGAACGATCGTGCATCAGCTGCAGATACAGATTTCTGCAGAAGTTATTTCCAGCACCCGTTTCGGCCGTTTTTCGCCGTTTTTTCGACACACCAACTGTTCTAACAATATTGCAATACAGAACCTTCGCCCGGTACGTACGGAAACTAAACAAACAAACGTAAACTACCTAAATTACGCTAAAACTACAAAAATACAAAAAAGGACAATTTTGCCCTTATAGCGCCAAAGACGCTCCTGCTGCATTTTTGTCGGCGAGTCAGCAGCGTAGACTCATGCTAAATTTTTGTCGACGAGTCGATAGCAAGACTCAAAGCTAAAAACTAGAAAAACAACTAAAAAGTACGAAACTACCCCTAAAGCGCAAAATACGCTCTTGCTACATTTTTGATCCGCGAGTCAGTAGCGTAGACTCTCTCCTCCCCACACTTATGATGTGTGTGGGGTTTGGAGTTCAATCACCTCCACCGCCGATTCTATCGGCCCGGCAACGTACAACTTCAACCGGTGACCATTTACTTTAAATGTAACGCCATCCGCGTTCTCTACTGCAACAGTACCATACGGAAATACTTCCTTAACCGTGTATGGTCCTGTCCAGCGTGAATGAAGCTTCCTAGGAAATAAGCGCAGCCTAGAATTGTACAGAAGAACAAGATCACCCGCTTGGAATTCTTTATGGTCCTTCAAGCGTTTGTCGTGAAGTTTCTTCATGCGCTCTTTGTAGACTACGGAGCTTTCGTAGGCTTGGTGCCGCAATTCTTCCAATTCATGAATTTGGAGAAACCGGGCTTCACCTCCGGTTTTTAGGTCCAAATTCGCGGTTTTCAATGCCCACATAGCCTTGTGCTCCAACTCAACCGGTAAATGGCATGCCTTTCCGTATACCAACCTAAAGGGGGTGGTCCCTATAGGGGTCTTATAAGCTGTACGGAATGCCCATAATGCCTCATCAAGCTTGTCCGACCACTCCTTGCGGTTAGCTCCAACCGACCGCTCAAGGATGCGCTTAAGCCCCCGGTTCGTGACCTCCACCTGCCCGCTTGTCTGCGGATGATAGGGCGTGGACAAACGGTGATGCACACCGTATCGGGACAAAGCCTTTTCAAGCTGTGTATTACAAAAATGAGTCCCTCGGTCACTAATGAGCGCTTTCGGAGCGCCAAATCGGGCGAACAAACTCTTCAGAAACCTCACAACTACTCTGGCGTCATTAGTGGGTAAGGCTTGCGCCTCCGCCCACTTTGATACATAGTCAACAGCCACGAGTATGTACTTGTTTCCGCGTGAGGGGGGGAATGGTCCCATGAAGTCTATCCCCCAAACATCAAAGACTTCACAAACCTGTATCCAGTTCTGAGGCATTTCGTCACGTGCCGATATGTTCGTCGCCCTCTGACAAGCATCGCACGCTTTCACCCAACTCTGCGCGTCACGGAAAATGGTCGGCCAGTAAAACCCGGAATCCAACACCTTGTTCGCGGTGAATGAATCTAATCAGCCTGAAGCGACAGGCCTGGAGCCGAGTATCCTTAGACCTACTATAGATGCACCTAATTTTGAAATTAAATCTAGTATAATTAATATGGTGCAGAATTCGGTGCAGTTCGACGGACGCGAACATCAGGATCCCGCGCAGGAGTGCATGCTGTCGACGACTATACGGCTATTACTGCACAAATCTCGGCTCTCGCATCGAGATTCGACAGGTCCCAGATGATTGCGCATGCGGGCTCGGGTTGTGAACAGTGTGGTGTGTCACACGAGCCTGGGGCATGTTTTCAGGGAGTCGGATACGAGGGCCACGAAGAGGTAGATTTCGTGAGTAACCAAGTTAGGCCGCAGAACAACCCTTACAGTAACACCTATAATCCCGGTTGGAGAAATCACCCAAATTTTGGGTGGCGTGCGAACACAGGCAATCAAAATCCTTTGGGATTCACTCCGCGCGCTCCAGCGCAGCAGCAGCAGGGTCAGGGTCAGCAGTTCCAGCAGTACAACCAATCCTACCAACAGCGTTCATACCCGCATCAGAATCAGGGCTCTGGGAGTAGTTCCCAGCAGCAGGCCCCTCAGTCTAGTTCTAATCAGTTACTAGCTCCTCGAGCGCGAATCAGTTAGCTGAAAAACGCTACCAGCAGAGCGAGGATCGTTTTCTCTCTCATGAGGGAGAAATGAGGAGCCACAAGGCCTCGATTCAAAACATAGAGAATCAGGTTGGTCAGCTGGCACAGATGATGTCAAAGAGACCCCAGGGTGGTCTCCCGGGCAATACTGAGACAAACCCGGGCCCGCACAGAGATGTGAATGCGGTGATGACCAGGAGTGGAAAACCTACCGGACCCGTCATATCGGACTCACCACCGATCACTGAAGCGGTCCCGACCGACACACCGGATGAGGTGCATGCCAGGCTACGCCCAGCAAGTACAGCACAAGTCCAGGAGCCGGTCACAGGTTACACGCCTCCAGTGCCTTATCCAGGAAGGTTGAAGAAGCAGAAGACGGATGAACAAAACGGTAAGTTTCTCGAAATGTTTAAACAATTGCATATAAACATACCGTTTGTTGAAGCTTTGGCACAGATGCCAAAGTATGCGAAGTTTCTGAAAGACATCCTCTCAAACAAGCAAAAACTTGAGGACATGTCTTGTGTGGTTATGAATGAAAGCTGCTCTGCTATTCTCCAGAATCGCCTGCCTACAAAAATGGGAGATCCAGGCAGTTTCACGCTTCCTTGCCTCATTGGCAATCTATCTGTCAGTAATGCGTTAGCAGATCTAGGAGCGAGTATAAACCTTATGCCCTATAAAGTTTTTACAAAGTTGGATCTAGGTGAGCCGTCACCTACGAGGATGAGTATTCGACTTGCGGATCGTTCTGTCAAGTATCCACGCGGGTTTGTAGAGAATATGCTTGTTAAGATTGACAAGTTTGTATTTCCCGTGGATTTTGTTATCCTGGACATGGATGAGGACTCGAGTGTGCCTCTGATACTCGGACGCCCATTTTTGAATACCGCCCGGACGATTGTGGACGTGGCGGCGGGCCAGATCACACTTCGAGTAGATGATGAGCATGTGACGTTTGACATTAAACGTTCTATGCAGCATCCTCAGAGTCAGGACGACGCGCTCTATTACGTTGACATCGTCGACACTTATGTGAGCACGCATTTCCAGGGTACGATCGAGGAGATAGATTCGGACACACATCTGTTGTGTGGGGACTTAGATGGCATTACGCAGGAGGGCCACTATTTAGAGCAGCCAGTCTATCAGATTGGTGATGATAGTCCCCAGAGTCCGGGTCGTTTCACAGAAATTGATCGCGAGAGTGAAGTGAAGTCGAAGCCTTCAGTGGAAGATCCTCCTACCTTGGAGCTTAAAGAGCTCCCACCGCACCTGGAGTACGCATTTCTTGATGAGGAGCGTCATTTGCCTGTCATTATTTCATCTGGATTGGCGGGAGAAGAGAAGAGCAGACTGCTTAATGTGTTGAAACTTCATAAGAAAGCAATCGCTTGGAAAATCATGGACATAAAAGGTATAAATCCCTCCTTCTGTACACATAAAATTCTTATGGAGGATCAGTTCAAGCCGTGTGCGCAGCACAAGAGGCGGCTGAACCCGAACATGCAAGAAGTCGTTAAAAAGGAAGTGATTAAGTTGTTAGATGCTGGTATGATCTATCCTATTTCCGACTCTGTTTGGGTCAGTCCTGTGCAGGTAGTGCCCAAAAAGGGGGGCATGACTGTGGTCACAAACGATAGGAATGAGCTCATTCCAACCAGGACGGTCACTGGATGGCGGGTTTGCATTGATTATCGCAAACTCAACGACGCCACCCGCAAGGACCACTTCCCGCTTCCATTCATTGATCAAATGTTGGAGCGTCTGTCAGGGAAGTTATATTATTGTTTTCTGGATGGGTTCTCGGGTTACTTTCAAATTCCTATCGCTCCTGAGGACCAGGAGAAGACCACATTTACCTGTCCCTTCGGTACATTCGCCTACCGGCGTATGCCGTTTGTGCTGTGTAATGCGCCGGCTACTTTCCAGCGATGTATGGTCGCAATTTTCCATGACATGATTGAGGATTCCATGGAGGTGTTCATGGACGATTTTTCGGTATTTGGGGATTCCTTTGATCAATGTCTGGAAAATTTGAAAAGAATGTTGAAGAGGTGTGAGGAGACCAATCTGGTCCTGAACTGGAAGAAATGCAGCAGGAGCGTCTTTGGCGCTATAAGGGCAAAATTGTCCTTTTTTGTATTTTTGTAGTTTTAACGTAATTTAGGTTAGTTAGGTAGTTTACGTTTGTTTGTTTAGTTTCCGTACGTACCGGGCGAAGGTTCTGTATTGCAATATTGTTAGAACAGTTGGTGTGTCGAAAAAACGGCGAAAAACGGCCGAAACGGGTGCTGGAAATAACTTCTGCAGAAATCTATATCTGCAGCTGATGCATGATCGTTCCTCGGGTCGCACGACCGTGCGATTCCGAGGAAGCCGGCACGGCAGATCGCACCTTCGGTGCATTTCCGAGAACGCGCTATGGGGTTTGAACGATGTCGGTGACGCACGACCGTTCCATACCCGGAACGACCGTGCCACAGGCTAAGGGCATTTTTGTCATTTTGCATACTATATATACCAACTTCTGCTGCAAAATCCCTCATTCGCGAACCCTAGCCGCTGCAGACCGTTCCAGGGCGATTTTTCACCGTATCGCACGATTTTTCGCACGATCTAACACCCAACTTCGCACGGTACGTCTCTAGTGTTAGATTTCTTATTTTCCTTCTTTCTAGTGTAGTTTTCTTCCGATTCTTCAAGGAATTTTTAGGGTTCTCTTCATAAACAAATCGAAACCCTAACCCTTGTTGAATCGAAGTATCGTGAACACCCGGTTGACTTTCAGACCCCTGTTGACCCAATACTTGTTGAAATTTTGTAAAGTTCAGATTGTTCTAAGTACAGGGGTCGAAGTCTGCAGATTCGGAGTTGCACGGTCGTTCCCCGTGTGGAACGGTCGTGCCTCACCGGCTTGTTCTCGATATCGCTGGGCTTGGCCTGTTAGTTCTCTGTGACGCACGACCGTGCGTCCCGAAGAACGACCGTGCCATTCGCCCAGTTCAGTTTGACAGTTTCTTCATAATTGGCTGCTCGCTTGTTTTCAACTCTTTTCTCTCCTGTTTCTGTCTTTCTAACAATATTTCCCATTACAGATGGATCACCCTTTCCTGCAGTTTGACCCCAACATTGAGAAAGAAGCGTTATGCATAGCGAAGCGCGATGCATTGTGGGCGAGACGGGGGCAGTTTGGAGAGCCCCGTTGGTTAGATTGGGAGGTCATGAGGGAACTCACTCAATATGACCGACTTGATGAAATGATGACTCCCGCGCTAGCAAACCTGGTCGGTTACAACCGACCCGTTTACCAAGAGTTGACTATTGAATTCTTCGCATCGTATCAGTATGAAAGGCCGGTTGCACATACAGAGCCCGATTTCCGCTACAGGGAGCGGGTAACCTTCAGGTTATGTAGGCGATGGCATACATGGTCGGTGGGTCGTTTGGGACGGAGGCTTGGGATTTATACGCGGGAGGACATGGATGATCCCGACGTCTTCAACGATCGGTTCAACTTCCCGAATGATGCAGCGCGGGATGCATTCTGGGCACGTAACGCTATTGGAGACCCCTACAACCCACGGATGTCAAAGGCTCCGAGACCCTCTGGTGCGAGTGATGCACCATGTTTTCAGCCATTCTATATGCGGACGCATGGACAGTCAAGGTAACTGTCCAACACCTGACTTGCTTTTTCTATATGCGTTGGTTGACAAAGCACCAATCAACCTTGCTGCTCGAATGGCTGAGTACTTTGTTAAGTGTTCGGGGCGGACCCATAATAGTGAGATACATGGCGGTTCGTATGTAACCGAGATAGCGTACAATGAGCGCTATATGACGCCGGTGGTGCTTAGGGGTCTCACGTTGATTACCGAGGGGGTGCATGTTGATATCCGGTCTCTGAAGTTCATGGGGGTGATTGTAGAGCTCGAGAGGGGAGATAGGTTGAGGGGATTGAATGGCGAGGTCTGGGACCCGTTACCTCCAGCTGAGGAGGAACATGAGGAGGAAGAGGAAGATGTTGAGATGGGTGAGCAGCACCAGCCACAGACACCACCGCACTCGCCGCAGCACCATGCATTTTATCAGCATGAGGATTGGCCCACTTTCTACCAGCAGTTCCAGGATATGCGTGTTACGCAGGAGCAGCATGGTACCTACTTCAGCGAGATCAGATCTAGCCAGGACCAGATCCGGGCTAGCCAGGACGAGATACGGGCTAGCCAGGACGAGATACGGGCCAGTCAGGGAGAGATTAGGGCCACACATGACCAGCTTCAGCATCGCCAGGATACTGTATACCAGGGGGTGTCAGCGGGGTTTTCTTATATTTTCGGGGAGATGCATCACGCATACCCCGACTATTTTCAGCACCCGCCGGAGTTCCCACCGTGGAACCCCCCTGGCTATGGCGATCAGGGCCCATCTGGCACGAGACATGATGAGTAGTTGGCGGTGGTGACAGCAGTTAGTGGTGTTTTATGTTTCCGTACTTTGCTTTTATGTGGGTGTTTATTTTGACTAATATTTAAAACACCCCGTTTATGTATTTTCAAACAATTTCTTTTGTATTTTGTTTGGATTTTAGTACTTATGTATATTATGGTTGTTTTGTGATTTTTCTGTTTCTGTTATATTTTGGGTGCACATGACATACTCGCAGGTTTTATCTATCGGATCTTGGACCGGAGCACGTACCAGTTAGAGCTTCGGAAGTCTCGTGGCACCAACATCATCTTGAGGGGAGTATTTTTTATCCCTTTCTCTATATTTCGGGTCTCACATTGGGGACAATGCGAAGTTCAAGTGTGGGGAGGGGGTTAACTTAGCTTTGTTTGTCCTCTTATTAAAAAAAAAAAAAAAAAAAAAAAAAAACAGAAAATCAGAAAAATCATTTAAAAATACTTGTGTTTTGTATATATGTTGGTAAATAAAGCGGTTGGTTGTGTTTTAGAAAACATCGAACTTGATAAAAACTCGACAAGCAAAATATTTTTGAAAAAGGAAACCGGAAAGCGTGACAAACAAAGAAAGACTTACATGATAGTTTTCACACTTTTACCCATTCCTTCCGTTACGTGAGCATATTTGAGCCTAGATTGTTATATATTTGTTCATTACGGATATAGGAGTGAGCCGGATGTTTTGTGCAATTTAGAACTTGTCACTAGTATGCTTGTTAGGACCATGAACGTGCGGATTTGTGAAAACGTGATAGAGGCACTTAGATTACCCCTTTGTTGTGTACCTTGTTCTTTGTGTTGTGCTTCCCGTTCACCTTATATTACCCTTTAGGATTAACCATGTCGAGCCTTCCCGTTCACCTTTGTTTACCCACATTATCGCCCACTTAACCAAATTTAGCCTTTTTATGTTTTTAAACCTTTTTAGTGTTGAAACTCGGTTAAAATAATAGTTTAACTAACTTGTTTTTGTTTATATTTCATTGTATAGTTTGCAAAAAAAAAAAAAAAAAAAAAAAAAAAAAACAAATGTTATAACCCGTAAAGACCTCTTGATTTACACTTATTTGCATGTTAGTTGGTGGAGACGAGATCTTATGACAAGCTTATGATATTGCACATTTCATTGACTAGGCGTTGAGTGTTTACGCATACACATTTTATGTATGATTCATAAATAAAACCGAGTGTGTGTGAACATTGTGAGTTAGGTGAAGATTAACATGTGAGTCAATTAAATGTTTAGTCTCGGCTTTTTGGTTGTCGCTTTTTAAAATTGCATATGCTTGTTGGGTTTGAATCTTTTGATGTTGTCTTTCGACAAACAGCCTATAAGAAGATGTATGAACGCCTAGAAACAAAGGAGGGGGAAAATGATATGTTCAAGATTGCCAAAGCTAGGGAGCGCAGGAGGCAAGATCTAGGGGTAGTGAAGTTTATAAAGGGAGAGGATGGACGTGTGTTAATCAAGGAACATGACATAAAGTCAAGATGGCAAACTTACTTCCACAAACTTTACAATGGAGATGGGGCTTACCAACAGCAAAGAGACAATTCGATTACACAGAGACAACAACGAAATAACTGTTATTGTAGGCGTATCACACATGGAGAGGTGATGGCAGCACTTAGGAAGATGGGAAGGGCTAAGGCAGTGGGTCTGGACAACATACCAATTGAGGTGTGGAAGTGCTTGGGACAGGAGGGAGTTCAATGGCTAACTAACTTGTTCAATCTCATTTTCAACTCTGGAAGAATGCCAGACCAGTGGAGGAGCAGTATAGTAGTGCCTTTATATAAGAATAAGGGAGACGCCCAATGTTGTGGTAGTTATAGAGGGATTAAGTTGTTAAGCCATACTATGAAACTATGGGAGAGGGTGATTGAGACTAGACTTAGAAGAGAAACCCATGTTACGGTAAACCAATTTGGTTTCATGCCAGGGCGGTCAACTACAGAAGCGATACACATTCTAAGGAGATTGATGGAAAAATACAGAGAGAAAAATCGAGATCTACATATGGTGTTCATTGATTTAGAAAAGGCGTATGACAGTGTGCCACGTAGTTTGATATGGGATAGTTTAGAGGATAGAGGGGTACCTAGAAAGTATGTAGACTTAATTAAGGATATGTATGTTGAAACTAAAACTAGTGTTCGTGCACCGGTAGGGGATACTGATTTCTTTCCTGTGGAAGTCGGACTCCACCAAGGGTCAGCGTTGAGTCCTTTTCTTTTTGCGATTGTTCTAGATGAGTTGTCAAAGTCGATTCAGGAGTCAGTTCCATGGTGCTTGCTTTTTGCAGACGATATTGTACTGATAGAAGAAAGTAAACAGAGCTTGAATGAGAGGTTAGAAGAATGGCGTGTAGCCTTAGAAGGCAAAGGTTTGAGGATAAGTCGCTCTAAGACTGAGTACCTTTACTGTGATTTTAGTGGAGCAGGTGATGAGCACGACACTCAGATCACCATTGAGGGTCAGGTGGTCCCACAGGCAACTAAGTTCAAGTATTTAGGATCGTTTGTTCAGAGTAATGGAGAGATAGATAGTGACGTAGCTCACCGTATCCAGGTTGGATGGTGTAGGTGGAGAGCAGCCACAGGGGTATTGTGCGACAAGAGGTTCCCTGATAAATTAAAAGGGAAATTTTATAGGGTGGCAATTAGACCCTCTATGTTATACGGAACAGATTGTTGGGCCATCAAGAAAATCCATGCACGAAAGCTAGAGGTGGCAGAGATGAGGATGCTAAGATGGATGTGTGGGCATACTAGGTTGGACAAGATAAGAAATGAGGTTTTTAGGGTAAGATTAGGAGTTGTTTGTATTTCAGACAAAATAAGGGAGGGAAGATTGAGATGGTTTGGGCATGTCAGGAGAAGGCAGATGACAGACCCGATTAGAATAGTGGAAACAATCACTGTAGATGGAAGGAGGAGTAGAGGTAGGCCGAAAATGACTTGGGATGAGCGGATTAGGAAAGATTTGCTAGATTTGCACCTCTTCGAGGACATGGTCGAGGATAGAACTTCGTGGAGACGTAGGATTAAGGTTAAGGACTTTTAGGAGTTTGGCTTGGTTTTTGGTTTAGGTCCTTGTCTTATGAGTTTAAATTTTTTTGTTTACTATGAGGTGTGATATAGCTTTTTATAAGTTGTCACTTATTCCCGACGTCGTAGTTTTACTAACAACTACTTATTTATTTAGGTGTTTATTTTCATTATTTTTCTTTTCCACATTTGTTAGTAGTTGTGTGCTTATATATGTTTTGCCAGAAGCTTATGTATTGGTTATGGTTTTGTAGAGCCGGGGGTCTCACTGGAAGCAGCCTCTCTATCCCCTGGGATAGAGGTAAGGCTTGCCTACATCCTACCCTCCCCAGACCCTACCAATAGCTCGCTATAGGTGGGATTATACTGGGTATGGTTGTTGTTGTTGTTTATTTGTTTATGTCTTTTATTGCTTTTTAGTTTAGCTTGCTTGAGGACAAGCAAGGTTCAAGTGTGGGGAGATTTGATATTCGTTAATTTACACATATTTTAGTCCCCCCGTTTTACCCCTATTTTATGCGTTTTTGGCCATAAAACCGTCATTCGGATAGTTATTTATCTACATTTATGTTTACAGGCCTAAAACTGCATTCCAGACAAGATGATAGCAAAAACGAGGACTTTCCGGACAAAACGACGAAGCTGCGGACATTCTGTTAAGGATTCTGAACTGGGCCTGTGGAACGACCGTTCCACCTGTGGCACGGTCGTGCATCTCCGACAAACTTGATCATCTCGGCAATGAACGAGAGGTGCGACTGGTCGTTCCAGGAAAACAAGCGACTAGGTGAAGAACGGGCGTTCAACCTGAGGAACGACCGTGCGTCTCCGGTGAACCAGCAGATTCTCGGTGATGAACGATCGGTGCGACTCGGCGTGTAACATGTAACCCGGAACTGAACGACCGTTCCACACAAAGAACGGTCGTGCGATTTCGAATCTGGTCAACGATCCGATGACGTATGCAGTATGGTGACCCATCCCCAATAATTGCATAAAGTGCACGGTCGTTCCATATGGAGAACGACCGTGCAACAGCAAAAAGTATAAAAACACAGCAGAAACTTTCTGTTCGAGATTCTGGATTTTTGGAGAGCTTCTCAGGCGATTTTCAGGCTACGGAGGCATTAGCTTTCACCCGGATTCAAGCCACATTGTCTCGTTTAGCTCGATTACTACCCGGATCCTTAGTCTAGTACTTGTTTATGGTTTGATTTTCTAATCTTTCCATGTTTTTGTTAATCTTTCAAGTACTTAGATTATTGTTTATGTATTATTGTAGCCTTTGGGCAAAAACACAAACAATCCCTTGCTAGATTATTGCCATTAGTATGTAAACTTTGTTTGTAATGACACTTGAAGTATTTTCTATGATTATCTTTGATGATTAGTTTGCAACCTTGTTATTGATATTGAATTCTTGATTATAAGTAATTATGTTGGATGATTGATGCTTGGTTAGTTAAGATAGTTGAAAAATGAAGCTTAATTAATCTTGTATTAGTAAACTTTGAATTTGGTTAACTAGTTTAACTTGGTTTAAATGTATGCATCATGATACTAGAAATGGTTAGTGATTTAATAAAATGTAATTATTGTTAATCAAGAGAGCTTGCCGTCACGTAAGGGCCTAAACGGGTTAAATGGTGTCGTTATAAATTCTTGCCATGATTTGTTAGCTTAGTTAGTAGTTTAGGCCAAAATTGCTATCTTAGTGAATTATTGTGTAAGATTTGTAAAATGAACTCGGTTGTGATTTAATCTAGTTTATGTTTGTCTCGGTGGTTGCATTGTGTTTATCGGTGTCGCTTTCCTTGATTAAGTGAGGTTAGAATAATCCTAACGGCTGACTAACTTATTTTTAAGAGATTTTCATAGACATTTATCAATTGCACGTTAAAGAACAATTTTAGGTGGTTAAAGTGTGTTTATCGTTTTAGCTTTCCGAATGATTGTCATGTTAGGATTCCCGAAAGGGATACTAATTGTTTTACATTGGAAAATTGACCAAATGCTTCTAGTGCCAAAACTGACTTAGTTGACATGCTGTGGTTGTGTATTTAGCAAGGCTTTTTATCTACTATATATTATGTTTTTATTATGTATTTGGTTATGCTTACTTTAGTTTAGTTTAAAATCACAAAACCTATGTTTTTACCGGTAGTTTAGTGACAAAGGTCTAGTACTATTTCTCCGCCCATTTCCTTGGATCGATACTTGGTTCTTACCGATACTTTATTACATATATGACGGGGTACACTTGCCTCTTTCGTGTGTGTTTTGATGTAAAAGTAATAATCACTTTTATAAATTTAAAACCCAATCGTGTGTAAATTCATTGCAAAATTATGTATATATACGCACACGTCAGGTACTGATATCGAGAAAATCGGTGATATGTCCATCAATATCGCCGATAATATCGGTACCGATATTCTGACCGATATTTTGCACCAATATCTCACTAGGGGACTGATAATCGATATATCACTGATATATCGCGATATTAACTACATAGTAAAATATAAAATTATAAATACAGCTGACCTTGAGGGAAAGTGTCTTTTTCACTTCTTCCATTCTTTCATCAGCTTCTTTCTTATGCTTCTTGTCCAGCTCACTCATAGTGTCAGCCCATTTTATCTTATCTTGAATTGTAATAAGTAAATTATCTGATGTACTTAACCTATGAAATGCCCAAAATATGTCAAAACAAATTAATACAGTAACGTATAACAGTCAAAAAAACGTGACAAGCGTTACCAGTTTGATAATGTATGTATCATACTCCCCAATTGTCCAGGCCTTGGATCCCTCCCGGCTGCAAATTGCACCTATGATGATGGCAAGAAAATTAATAAAGCATTCATAAACTTACTGATAAGCAACCGACAATGAACAATACCTGAAAACATCTTCGCAACTGATCCAGCTTGCCCCTAACTATACCCTATAAAGATGAAAAAATAAATAAACAAATTACCAATTTGATAAGTTAAACCATTAAAAGGCGTAATAAGCTGAATAAAATCCACGCGTAGGTTATGGAAAGTACCTACCACATACATGCACTCGATCAAGAAATCTTCGAGCTCACGGACATTTATAACATCCAATTCTTGCATCAGCACATCATATGAGAGTACCTGAAAGGACCCATAAACTAGAAAGTCAAGAATCAAGTACAAACAAAAGCAACGTAGTTCTAAAAGAAGAAAATGAAAAATAAACTTTGTTATCGTATCATTTTTTAGCTTCCTAAGACTGGTTAACCAGTTGAAAAACATGTCTTTATAACACTGTCACAAACTACCTTTCTAATCCAATTTGGATTTTAACTTAGAGAGTCCAACAACAATGAGAAACTTTAACATATTGGTCCTAATGGACACACCAAAAAAATACAATGATCAACTGTAAAGTACTGGGGTTCCAACTAAATTTTGATGAATCAACTGTAAACTGTGCTTATTCATTTATTGGATTGCATTATATTGTACTCGTTAACAAAATCACTGCCACTACTGATAGCAAGACTAGTTACGTGAAAGAATACGTTACCTTGTTTGCCTCAGCTAGCGTAAGCACGGTGAGTTGTTTTAACTTGAGAACCTGATCGGGAGCCAATTGTGGAAGACTACTAGTATTTCCTACATATCATAGACATAAGATAACTTTACCCATCAGATAATGTATCATAACAAGTGATTCAGGTGAATAGCATACACAAACAAACATTTTTATGCGTCAATAAAGCCATCATAGTCTAAAAATGCAGCATATGATAGACCCCCAAACACGCAGCAGCTCTATATTTTATAAGCAATTTTTTTCTTTCTTTGCATGTAACATATGTTCAAATCCTTGAGGTTTTGTAATTAGAAGACATACAAAGAAGATCATCCTTAAGTGCCATGTGAAATGATTATAAATAAATTACAAAAAAAAAGTGAAATAAAACTGAGAAACGTACTCTTATATTCACTCCATGTTCCATGAGCAAACATTCGAAGCAAATCAAGGTAAATGGAATGTTCTGTGCCTTGAAGCTGCATAAGATCAGACATGAGAAACAAAAGAAATTGATACACTTGCATAAAAGAGATCAAATAATGATGTAAACTGACGCCTATAATCAAACCACAATATATGAGGGAATCAAACAATTACAAATTCACAAAATGAATTCGGCAATAATAAGAGTATCATATATAACAAAAATGCAAACGATCACATGAGTTATGAGTATCAGAGTATGCCCTACAAAGAGTGGTTTGGTCATGGTGTAATGGGCCATTTGATTCAGTATCAGAGTATACCCAAAAGAGAGAGATGTAAATCTAAAAACAAAGTGAAGACTGATTATTCCTTCTACATAAATATAATAAAATGTTGACTCTTGACTGACTGTGCCCTAGAGTAAAAGACAGAATAAAACAAGGCAACAAAAAGCAACATCTGATAATTAGTTGGACCCTGCAAGAAGTGTCACTACTCACTAGAACCAAATCTTTCATCCAACCACAAAAGTTTGCAAGTATATAAAAATCATTGAAAACATTGCCACAAGTCCAGAACCAGATGTCATCATGCCACAATCACAGAAGTGCATAATCAAGCCACAATAAGGCTTTCATTTGTTAGCAATGTATCCACTATTTATCCGAAATCAGAACATCTAGAAACATGTATTTCACCATCACTCATGCACCATTATATGAAACAAAAAGAATTCTAGTTTTCGTCCGAGACATAGTACATCTGTTTTCACCTATGACAGTAAATTCATATGCTGGTACAGTAGCAGAAAGGTTCTCCATAAACTTATCTCAACACTAATAATAAAATCAATAGTTAACTTGTTCACTAAAGGATTAACCCTGATTCTAGTCCATAAATATATCTCATGTACTGTAATATCACTCAATAATACGAAAACCCTAGTTGCCCCCATGGACGTAGGTTTCACACCGCGACCATAAAATCTAGGGCTGGCATATCAAGTCAAACACGACTTGTTAAGACATGGACAGGAAACAGGTAAACACGAACATGACACGAAATCTTATTGTGTCAGTTTTTCTAAACACAAACACAAACCTGATAATAAACAGGTTACACGAACACGACCTGTTAAGACACTAACATGACCTGTTAAGACCTTGGTTTAAAAAGGCGGGAAGCGCACAAAAGCGACGAGGTCTAAAACCGAGGCGCAAAGCGCAAAAGCGGTGAGCTTTTCGTACGCAAGGCGCAAAGTGATCATATAAATTATTTTATATATCCAATAGGTTTTTAGCATCCCCTGCCTATGATTTAGCTATAATTAAGCTTTATATATGTTTTAAAATGAAAAAAACATAAATGTACAGCATAAAAAGCCTGTTGTACAACACTCAGCTGCGCAGAAACAACCCATGTACAAAAGGCGTGCGCCTCACCTGAGCCTCAGGTTAAATTTTAGCCTAAAAAGTGCGCCTCACCTGCGCCTTTTGTACACTCTGCGCTGCGCCTTGTGTCACACAAGGCGTTTTGGTTTGCGCCTTAGGTCGCCTCGCGCCTAGGCGCGCTTTTCTAAACCAAGGTTAAGACACGAACTCGCCCTGGAGGGGTGGTGTGTTAAGTCTAGGGCTGGCATACCGTGTCAGACACGACCTGTTAAGGACAAACATAACCTGTTAAGACACGAACACGATAAGACACGAACACGATAAGACACAAACACGAAATATGTAAATGCGTGTTTTCGTGTCCGTGTCTAAAATTGCCAGCCCTAATAAAATCTCTCGTGTTCATTTACTGTTTTTCTGTTTGTTTGTGTTCGTTACTCGTTTGATCCTAACAGGGGTAGCACCCTGCACCCCTCTTCAAATTCATTATGATATAGAAAATTACAAATTTTAGTACAAAATCATCAATCAAAGAGTTTCAAATATTGATCCATAATCATCAAACACAATGTTATTCTATATCCATAAACATAAATCCCTATCATGGAGGTTATATACACTTTGGTGCAAACAAGAAACTATCAATCAATCAAAACCCGAAACTAACATACAAGTTAACACACAGCATATACAAGAAACGAAGAATTCGGACCTGAACAACGTTAGGTACGGAAAGAATCTCGGAGAAAGCAAAGAGTGAAGGATGTGAAGTGGCGTCACCGATGACGTTTGCGAGTGAAGAACCCTTGGAATTGGATGCTTGATTCACGAAGAGTTGGATCAGTTCTTCTTGCTTTTGCTCGATGTCCATGATGATCAACTTCAAGGATCATACAATTTGCAGTGGACTGATGATCAGATTAATGGAACTTTTGGGTGGATCTTGGAGTTTTGAAATTAGGGTTTGAAATCAGAATCAGGGATTTTGAGGGGTTGGAGAAAGTTTTTTGGTGTTCATTTGATACGTTCGCATCCGTATTTTATGTTTTTATTTTAATTGTTGCTTGGGCCAGGGACTATTATGGCTTTTCTTTATTTTTGTGGGTTATTTGGTGAACTTGGTAATTTGCTTTTGATTTAAACTAATGCATACGGTTCCTGGAGATTATCCAGAGAATTAGTTTTATCCTTCTCCTAGTTTTCTCTAGTCAAACCCTATCAAGGGTATCAGAGCTATCCCGAATCCTCATCGGAATTCCTTGCCGCCGCCATGACTAACACCCGCAATAATGAAATCGACAACACCCTCAAGGCCCATGGTAAGGCAATCAACGATATCCAAGCTGCGTTAGCGGCCCTGATGAAGCAACAGGAACAATCTTCGAAGCAGCAGGAAGAGATTTTGAAGGCGGTGCGTGACAAAGCCGTGCAGTCGTCGGGTAGTTCCTTCGGGTCCTTCTCCGGCCCAGATGGTGACTCAAGAACATCCAAACCATTCCGTATCGGTAAGATCGACTTCCCTAAATTTTCGGGGGACGATGTTGAGGGGTGGGTCTATCGCTGCGAACATTTTTTTTCGATGGATGACACCCCCGATGACTCGAAATTACGCTGTGCTGCGGTTCACTTGGAAGGTGATGCCCTCCAATGGCACCGTGCCTACTTGAAGACCCGTAATGCCACGGTTGCCGAGGTTCCATGGGCGGACTATGTTCGTTCGATCTCTGCCCGTTTTTCTGATGCAATGTTTGAAGACCCTATGGAAGAGATTGCATCTCTCGTTCAACTTACTGATGACGCCAAGGGTCTACAAGAATATAATTCAGGTTTCGATCGCTTGCTTAACAAGGTTACCGTTAGCGAACTTTATGCTGTTAGCCTATATTTGAAGGGTTTGAAGCCTGAAATAAAAGGGCCGGTAAAGATGTTCAAGCCTCAAACACTACGTGAGGCGTATGGTTTAGCAAGAATTCAAACTATGAACAACACATGCTTGATGAAGCGTTTCAACGCTGTGGAGGATGGGCTGCAACCCGAAGACGTTAAAATAACACCTCCCGTTAATGGTTCAAAACTACCTTTGCTGCCAAGTCCAACAACCGAGCCATCAAGTTCTACACCGGGAATCCTTAGATCGAGGCGTTTGACGAGTGATGAACTTGAGCAAAAAAGGGCAAAGGGGGAATGTTTCTGGTGTACCGAAAGGTTCGTTCCGGGGCACAAGTGTAAGAAAAAACAACTTTACATACTTGAAGTGGTAGATGATGAAAAACAAGCAGCAGAAGAGGATGAAGACAAGGGTTCTTGAAGTACTTTTTGAGGGCAAAAAGTAGGTTAAGGGGGAAGTCTTGATACGTTCGCATCCGTATTTTATGTTTTTATTTTAATTGTTGCTTGGGCCAGGGACTATTATGGCTTTTCTTTATTTTTGTGGGTTATTTGGTGAACTTGGTAATTTGCTTTTGATTTAAACTAATGCATACGGTTCCTGGAGATTATCCAGAGAATTAGTTTTATCCTTCTCCTAGTTTTCTCTAGTCAAACCCTATCATCATTCTTCTACTGCATTGCATCTGCTGGTGCATTACACAAGATTTGTGTTTGTGAGTGGTACCGGATATGATATCGGTATCGTTTCAGTTCAATTTGTCTTCACACTAGTACGGTATCAACACTCGTTATAGCTTACGATACAAAAAAAAAAATATTAGATACTTCTATTTCAACAAAAATTTTACCGGATACCATAAAACTGAATACCGGTACCGTAACCGAAAATTGTTCGGACGGTATTTTGTTCCTCATGATAAAAAAATGCAAAAAAGTTATATTTTGGGGTGAGTTATCGTGTTTGGTATGTAACAATGGTGTTACAACCAAACTCGAAGTGGTGGCCTGTGGGGAATCGATTGTGACCCATGAGGACGTTGGCCTTTAGGGAGGGTCGAATATTACTAGGGTTGTAGTCTAGCCGAGCCAGGTTAAGCTTGAGCTCGAACATAAACGAGTCGGCTCATCTCGTTTATTTTATCGGGTTGAAAAGTCGAGCACGAGCTCGGCTCGTTTATTTTTTTACAGTTTTTATAAAACATTGATAACACATAAAAACAAAGAATAATAAAAACTACACTTGTATCTGTTTGTAATTTACAAATCGACCTGAGCCGAACCAGCTCATTACATCCGAGTTTTTTTTCGAGCAGAGCTTTTTTCGTGTTTATTTGTACATGGTGCTTAGGGGTGTTTAGGATCGGATTATCCGGTTTTCGGATATTTCGGATTGTGAGTATTGATATCCGAATCCGTATCCGAAATTTCGGATAAAAATAAAATAAAAAAAAATCTGTTTCGTGCGTAGATTAAAACTAAACCTATATTCGATTTTCCAAATTTTCGACAAATAAAACTAAAAACAATCATAAATTGACATTCGAATCCGATTATTTATTACTTTTACTATTTTTTACAGTATTTCAAACTAAATATATTGCTCATATACTATATATATGAGTGGGAGTTGGCTAGAAAGCCTAAGTTTCCTAGAAAGTCTAGGAAGCAATAGGGAGGTGACATGTGGCTTTTAGTTTTTTTATTCAAAAGGGCATGATGGTAATTTGATTATTAATTTAATTTTGGAATATTATATATCCTAAACTAACTGTCCAAATATTTATAGAAACGTATATCTCTTTGACAATTTCAAATCATTACGATTTCAAAAGGGCAGTTACTTTAAATTACGAAGTTCAACTCATTAACAATTTATTCACGTTGTGTTTTATCAGTTGCAGGGTTCATCACAATGTGTTTTAGCAGTTACTGGTTTCAGTTACTGTTTCATCACAATGTGTTTTATCAGTTACTGGTGATATGATTTTTGGCATTCTTGATGTTGTGTTTTATCAGTTACTGGTTCACGTTGTGCTTTATCAGTTGCTGGTTTCATCACAATGTGTTTTATCAGTTACTGGTTTCAATTACTGATTCATCACAATGTGTTCTATCATTTACTGGTTGATGTGATTTTGGCATTCTTAATGTTGTGTTATCAGTTACTGGTTGATCACAATGTGTTTTAGCAGTTACTGTTTCATCACAATGTGTTTTATCAGTTGTTGGTTGCTATGACTTTTTGGCATTCTTGATGTTGTGTTTTATCAATTACTAGTTTCATCACAATGTGTTATACCAGTTATGATTCATGAATGGCATGTTCTTTTGTATTTGAGTAAAATGCACGGATAGTCCCTGTGGTTTTGCAAAGTTTCAGCTATAGTCCCCAGATTTTGGAAATTACACTCATAGTCCCTGTGGTTTGACAGTTTGTTACGCGGATAGTCCCTGGAGTGGATGGGGGTTAGTTTTCTCAGTTAAGTTGGTGTAAAATGACTAAAATACCCTTAGGATTAAATTAATATATTAACCCTTTAAACCCTTGTATCTCTTTCATCTCACGCACACACAAACACTCACTCACCAGTCACCACCATCTGCCGCCACCACTTACACCAGCCGTCACCACCTGCCACTCCACCACCATCAACATCTCTACCACCTTAATTCCCTCCTCCATTTCAGAACTCACCGTCAACCACATTTAAAGAGAGAAACGACAAGAGAGGGAGACAAATCAATCAGGAGAGAGAGAGACAGATCAATCAGAGAGAGAGAGAGAGACGCATAAAAGGCCCTAGAAGATGGTTGGAGACGGTGGTAACTGTAGCAGTGGTCGGATCTATCTGCAGTAGCGATGGATGGATCTGATTTGTTCATAGGGTTTCCAGTATTGGTGAACAGGAAGGTGATGATAGGTGCTAATGTTAACATAAAAGGTAAATTCAGTCGATTAACAGGTTAAGTTTGTTTCGAATAGAGTTTTGAACATTTTGAATAGAGTCGATTAACAGGTTAACTTTGTTTTGAATAGAGTCGATTAACACGTACTGAATTGATTGTTTTTTCGGTGAGATCGGATCAGTTTTGGTAGATTTTCAGTTTGTTTCGAATAGAGTTTTGAACATTTGGATCTGTTTTAGACTAATTTGATCAAGTTTCCAATTGTTTCAATGTATTGTTTGTGAATGTTAGACACGTTTCATTGATATTCAGTTTGTTTTGACAAGTTTCGATTTGAATCGGTAAAGTTTTGAAATTTTCTATTGATTTTGAACAAGATCAGATTTGAAAAGAATTCATAAATGAGTCAATTGTTTCAGATCTGAAAATAAACATGATAAGGATGAGTTTCAGATCTAAAAGTAAGTGTGTGTATATACATATATGTTTTATATATTTAATACTTGATTTGTTTATTTTAGAGTTAAATGCTTGGTTGGTCCCTGTGGTTTGCAAAAACTGCAGACTTGGTCCTAGTGGTTTACTAATTACACGCGTGGTCCTAAAACTTGTCAAAAATGCACTCGGTTGGTCCCCAGCCCTAACATCAGTTAAATTTTTCAGTTAAGTCCATGTTAAATGACCAAAATACCCTTGCTTATTAACTCTATAATTTTTGTTTAGTTTTACTTCCATCATCATCTTTATCAGCAGCAGGACCAAGTTCTTCATCACCATCATCATCTTCATCCCCCTCTCTCTAAAATCCACCAGGCCACCATCTCCACCTTCAATCCATCACCACCACCACCTCCACATCCACTGTCACCTTCAACCCAGCCCACCCCCACCACTCAATTTCACATTCTCACTCGTGAAATCCACACTCCTGATCAAAAAAATCATAAAACGCACCTGATCTAGGTTAAACCACCAACGATTTGTGCATCCAAACCCTAGATCTGGGTCAAATCACGAACATCGGTTACCAGGGAGGGGATGATTTACACAACTACATCATCTTCATCACCATCAAAAGGGGAAATTAAACAACTTACCACAGAACACCGTTGATGATGTGTTCGACATCTAACAGTAGTAATCAGAGACCAGGACGACAGATGTTGCGAATTGAGAAAATCAAGGTGGGAAGCCAGCTGTTTCAGCTTCGATAACACCATTGACGAATTCAAATAAGAACCATTCAATCGTTAATGGCTGCTTGCTTCTTCTGATATATCTAACACAGGAAGAAGAACTTGGTCATTCACAAGGATTTGGTTGGTTGTTGCCCAAATTGTCAATTACGGGATGCTACTTTTCTTTATCATCTTCATCACCAACCCATACTGATTCAACAGATCCTGGATTTTTAGACCGAGTGGTGGATTGGTTGATTCGCCGGAGAAACCGGACGACCGACAGGTCGCCGGAGAAATAATCCGGTGACCTGATTTTGAGAGAGAGAGTAGAGACCTTGTGTGCGGCTTAATTTTTAGAGAGAGAGAGAGAGCGGTGACCAGATTTTTGGAGAGAGAGAGCACTGAGCAGGACCTTAAGCTTCTGTGGGTGATGAAGATGATGCTGAGGCTGGGTTTTGTTAATAAGCAAGGGTATTTTGGTCATTTAACATGGACTTAACTGAAAATTTTAACTGATGTTAGGGCTGGGGACCAACCGAGTGCATTTTTGACAAGTTTTGGGACCACACGTGTAATTAGTAAGCCATTGGGACCAAGTCTGCAATTTTTGCAAACCACAGGGACCAACCAAGCATTTAACTCTTTATTTTATATTAAGGGTATTTTAGTCATTTCACACCAACTTAACTGAGAAAACTAACCCCCATCCACTCCAGGGACTATCCGCGTAACAAACTGTCAAACCACAGGGACTATGAGTGTAATTTCCAAAATCTGGGGACTATAGCTGAAACTTTGCAAAACCACAGGGACTATCCGTGCATTTTACTCTTTGTATTTTATCTACTGTTTCATCACAATGTGTTTTATCAGTTACTGGTTGATGTGATTTTGGCATTCTTGATGTTGTGTTTTATCAGTTACTGGTTTCATCACAATGTGTTTTAGTAGTTACTGGTTCCAGTTACTGTTTCATCACAATGTGTTTTATCAGTCACTGGTTGATATGATTTTGGCATTCTTGATGTTGTGTTTGGGGGTGTGCAAAAAACCGAATTAGCCAACAAAAATTGTCACACCCCAACCGATGGCGGAATCATCGGGGCGCGGCACTGAGCGAAACAGAGTGTCCAGAAGTTTCCATAACAACTATCATTACCATTTAATTAAAGCATTACGTCCCATACCGTAACATAAATAGTCAAACAAGTTATTACAGACAACATCAAAACAAATACTCTGTTCCGACAACTCAGATTTAAATAAGTAGCAATTGTTTATCTGCTTCTAGAGACCCCTAATAAGTTATCTACAGACAACTATTTGTTGGACTCTAAAGCTTTATTCTAGCTTCCATTCCCTACCACATATGCGTCCTAAGCACCTATCACATACGTTAAAATAAAGTCAATACTTAAAATGTAAAGGTGAGCATACAAGTTTGATAATAGCATAATAGAGTTCGAATTTCGTTTACGCATAACCAGCACGTACACATAGTGAAATGAAGCACGTTAGTTATCGACATAGATCCATCGATACCAATGACTGCGGGTTGACTGCCCGAGGCAGTTCGCAATACATGATTACCACCGTAATCCATGCAAGTAAAGGATCCTTAACAACCCCCATGTGAACGGGTGCTGAGTCCAAACTATAGTACTATCGTTGCTAAGGCAGGTAGACATCATTCCATGTGTAAACATAACAAACAAGCATTCATAAGCCACGTATAACATGCGTAAATGGTTTAGCGTTAAAATAGCTTGAGTAGTGTGATAGTTGTAGTTTGAATATTCGTAACGTATGTAACACCCAAAAGTGCTAAAGCAAAAAGGGTTCGAGTATACTCACAGCGATTATGGATTGAAGGGAGCGCTTTACAGTGAGTACGATTAGCCTGAATAGATTTGATAACGTAACGTTAAGTGGCGCGTAAAAACAGTACAAGGTGAGCGTGGTTAGGATGGCTGATCGTGCGGACCAGCTATCCGTGAGAGGGAGTCATCCGTGCGCATGACCTATCCGTGCGGATGGTGATGCGTGCGGATGGCGATCCATCCGGATAAGCTATCCGTGCGTACGACTGTCCGTGCGGGTGGTAATCCGTGCGGATTAGTTGTGCGTGCGGATGGCTTATCCGTGCGGACAAGTTGTCTGTGCGGGTAAACGTTCAAGTGGATTGTTTCTTCCTAAGTGTGAGATGTGTTTGTGTATGATGGCTTGTGCTTTGGAGTTTTCGTTGTAGCATTTAGAAAACACATAAGTGTTTCTACCTTTCAAGCCGGTCGCGCGGACGGCAGTCCGTGCGTACGGTAGTCCGTGCGGACAGTGGTGATCCGTGCGGACAGTCTGTGCGCGTGGGCAGGGACCATCCGTCCGGATAGTCTGTCCGTGCGTACGACTTGACCGTGCGGATGAACATTGTTTGAATTTCATTTTAAGGCCTTAGTATCTCATGATCCGAAGAGTAATCCATTCAGAGGTCGTCCGTCCGGATTGCTCATTCGTCGACACCCAAACCTTGTTTGGAAAGTGGGTCCCAAGGGTAGCTCGTCCGGGTGACAACCCGTCCGTATGGTCTGTACGCGCGGACAGCTAGTCCGGGCGGACAGCTTGTCCGTGCGGACAGCTTGTCCGTGCGGGCAGCTGGTCTGATTGTTCCGTTCGTCTACACTTGGTTTCTGTTGTCGCTTATCGAGACGTTCTGATTACGTGGCAACCACTTGGAATTGTATTCTCACCCGCGTGACTAGCCCGGTCAGGAACCACCCTAACTCGGCCTGTCGGCGACTCAGAACGGTCATCCCGGTTATCCCCGAAATCAGTTGTCTGTGGGTAGGATTCCAGATCTAGAACTAGTGAATCACTATCAACAAGTAGAACACTAGAACCGATCAGATTCGTACCGATTTTAAGGGTAAAAGAAAGAGAGAACTTAGGTTTATTTCTTTCAACTCTTTTATCCTTAGAAAAGTTTAGATCTAGGTGAAGTTATTGTGAAATCTTGTAGAAATCGTTTAGATCTGAGCTATTCTTGGTGGAATGTGGTCAAGCTTGAAGTTCATAAGAACTTCATGATGACGTCACCCGAGAATACCTCAAATCCGGAAGATTTCGTGGTTAAAAGTGGAGATTTGAAAGATGGAAAGGTGTAGAATTGTGTAGTGATCAAGAATGTACAAGAATTAGTGCAAGATCTTACCTGGATTGGGAGAAATCTGAGAAAAAGTGAAGAATGCGTGCGGTTCGGACGTCACTTGCCAAAAGTGGAAAAAGTTGGAGAGTGACCAGTGTATTTATAGGATGCCAAAAAGGGAAAGGGGTAAGCCGTGCGCATGGCACGCACCCGGGTAGGCTATCCGCGCGGACTGGTCATCCGTGCGGATTGGCAATCCGTGCGGATTGGCAATCCGTGCGGATTGGCCATCCGTGCGGATGCCGCCTGCTTTGGGGTGTTCGGTGCGCTGTTGTTTCGGTTTCGATTTGCGAGCGATTCGATAGGGTTTCCTAGTCAAATTACTTTTAGTCCCAACTACTTCTTATATGGTTTGACTCGAAATTTGGGTTCGAGTTCGTTTATATTCGAGTTAGACTTCGAGTTCGATTGAGTTCGCTTGATTATCACAACATAACATAAAATAAACATGCACATGTAACACGTAAGGCACACACACACGTATAAATGACAAGTAAAATACATAGCTCGAGTTACGGTTCGATGTCGATTTGATTAGCATAGCTTGATTAACTTTATCGCATTGTTACTTCCTATCCTTCACAGTCGTAGGTCGATTGAAATATAGTAAACACGAGTCGATTATTGCAATGTACGACATTTACTCCACATAATATAAATAAAATAAAAAAATTTCTACGAGTCAAGTCGCGCGAAATCGGTCGTTGACTTTGACCTTGACTTTGACTTTCACTCGTGAAAACACGGGGTGTTACAAAAATGAACTGAAAAAACCGAACGAAATAAAAAAACCGGTGGGTCGGTTAATGGTTTTTTTGAAAACCAAAAGTAGCGGGTCGGTTATGGTTATCATTTTTTCCATACCCACCATAACCGAACCGAACCGACATGTAATAAATCTTTGTAGGATTTAGGACTTTTCACCATATTTTAATATTTGATGTTTTTTACCGAAGATTTTTAGTACCTTATCGGTTTTTCATATCATTTTGTGGTTTTGGTTGAATGTTTATTTGAATTTATAGAATGTATCATATCACTTTATTTGAATATTCGATAGTAATTGGTATTAATATTATAGATTATATGTATTTTTTAATACTATGAAATACTAATATATACAAATATGCAATAACAATTGATGCGTGTGAAGTGTCGTATATTTTAGGTGTATATTTTAAGCCCCTTTAACACTTATGTTAGCCAAGTTTTAAATTTATAAAACACGATATTTCACTAACACTAAACACACATATGGGCAAGTGCACCCATCGTGAGCGTAGTATAGTGTTGGTAAGATACCGAGGTCGTCCAAGGACACAAGAGCTTTTAGTACCGGTTTATCCTCAACGTCTAATCAAAATAAAAAGTTTAGAAAAAGATTTTTAAACTAAGAAAAATAAAAACTAACTAAAATGCTGAAAATAAAAATAAAAGAAAAAACAGATAGACAAGATGAATCACTTGGTTCCGACTCGTATCTAGTATAACCTTTGATTATTTCCGCACTTTTGCACATAATTAAGAGATTATCTTAGTTATTGTAGTAGGCCCCTCTTTTGAAGGTGACGTTACCCTCACCCCAGTAGTTTGAGTCAGCAAGGATACAATCCTAAAAGGGTGGATTATTGGAAGATAATGAATTAAGTTATTAATGCAGTATTGTGGTAGGCCCCGCTTTTGGCGGTGACGTTACCCTCGGCTAAGTAGTCTGAGTCAGCAGGGATACAGTCCTAAATAGCCGGGTTATAGTATTAATAGTAGTTAACTTATGAGGGGATCAAAGAGTTTGGACCCCCGCCATCCAATACCGTGAGGCATTGAAGGAGGTCCTACTAAATTTGACCCAGGTCCATTGCAGGACCTCTAAACGCTGAACAATGGCAAGACCTTTACCAAACCGTTCCCTTAACCCCCGACCAGGTAGTCAACATACCTCCATATAGACCGTGGAGATATGAATGGTGAAAATCCTTTATTTTATATAGACAGTAAAATAATGCCAAGACACCACGGACAAACGATAAGGAAAGATCACCTTCAACATAAGTAACTAGTTATTAAAGTCATTAATACAAAACCAAATAAAAAGTACAAAAGATTAGAAATAAAAAGTATTATACTAGACACTTTGTCTTCACCAAGTGATGTAAGAGACTTAGGCAAACATGGCCTTGATTGTCAAGAACTCTTACGATCAATCTTGGATCCCGAGACGACTCACACACTCTACGATGGACAATGGATGATGGTGGTGGATGATGGTGTTGTGATGGTGGTGGGTGGTGGATGAAGTGTGAGAGAGGTGGTGTGCCAAGGGATGAGTTGAAATGAATCCAAGCACTCCTATTTATAGGCTGAACAGAGGGCTGGGCACGGCCCCGTGTCCGCTGGGCACGACCCCGTGCCTGTCTGACACTCTCTCTCCTCATTAATTGTAATTCGCAATTACAATTAATGCGCCTGCTGTACTTTCGGCACGCCCCCGTGTTCACTGGGCACGGCCCCGTGTTGGGCAATAGAAGCTTCTATAGATTTGTCTTTTCTGCTGCTTCTTGGGCACGGCCCCGTGCTGGCTGAGCACGGCCCGTGTTCAGTCTTCTGCCTTCTCTATTTTGCTTGGGAAGATGCCGTTGAGGGGTCGGGCAATCCACTTATGTTCCTTTTCTTGTATTTATGTTGGATTTAGCTGTCTTTTTGCTTCTTTTGTGTTTTTGAGTTCATTTAATCCTGAAAATACAAAAGGAAGACAAAAACACTCTTTTTCCAATATTAGTACTTAAAAAGGGTTAGTTTTATGCCTCATTTGATGTAATTTATATGTTGCATTTTACACACATCAAATACCCCCACACTTGAACTTTTGCTTGTCCTCAAGCAAAACTCTTTAATATGTGGCTTACACTCCCAAATGGAATGGGTAGAAGAGAAGGTTTTGGGCTTGTCGTAGAGTGTCGGGATATCCAAGATCTTTTTGGGTTTTATTTTTATCTATTTACAATCCTATTCGTAATGATTTATTTAGAACGTTTCATAGGAGAAATTATTTATTTGGGCATAACATGCCTTTTTTTAAAATTCCATTTATATACAAGTTCACATACCTCACGGGAGAAATCACTCACACTCGGCCGAAGGTGTATTTTTAGTGAATCACTCGAGAGCGGCATGGAACTTATTCCTACCATAGGCTTGCCAAGCAATCAATCCTCCTCCTTTTTAACTTTTATACCTTTGTAAATATCAAGAGGACTTTGTGGGTTAAGGGTTAGGCTTGGGTTAAAGGTAGGTTGTAACACCTCGGAAATTCACGTCCTATAATATGTTGACACGTGTCATAAACTTTAAACGTGTGAAAGAAATATTATGGAAGGACTAAAGTTGACAAACGTGGAAAGTATATAAATATACGTATTCTAAGTGTCAACTGTGAATAAATATAATGTACATTAACCCTACACGATGCTCATACCTTCAAACGAATAAATCATGGATCATACGAAGCTAAAAGTGAGTGATTTCAAACTACAGGGACCAAATGTGTCAACATGTTTAATTTATACCTCTGAGTGACCTTTTGACAAACCCGAAGCTTTGTAAATATTAATTATGTTCACGAGAATGCACCATAAAAATTTCATAAAGTTTCGTTAACGTATGAGAAAGATATGATCAAATTCGTGTGCGAAGCGTTAAAGCGTAAAAGTCGAAAGTTAGGACTTTTCGGGTGAAAATAAAGTTACCTGGGGACTTGGCTAAGTGGGTATATGTTTTAAGGCCTTAGTAGATCGATTGTGGGGGTTTAAAGTGCAATAAATCAGTACCTATTCGAGTTTTGAAGAGCCAAGGACTGAATAACAAATGAAATCAAAATGCTGATCTGCAGGGGGGTCGCGTCGCGCGACGGGTCCCTCGCGCTACGCGAGGGGTGCCCAGCTCCGCAAAACGTGGGTTCTTGCCTGCCAATGCCTTTGTGCGCGACCTTTACCCGTTTTTCCACTTCTCCTGGCCCCTAAAACACCCCCTAAGCCTCTAGGACACATGTTAATCGATTGTGGGCAGTCCTAGACCTTGTTGTCAAGCTCCTATGGTGAGTGAAACCACTATATAAGGCACTCCAAGTTCACAACTTTCCTCACACCTTCTCCTACTGATGTTACAACATATTTGAAGCATATTAACTTAGGAAACCTGTATATGGCTCTTACGGATACCCGTTACGCATATTACGCGTTCGGCTCGGTTTATGTAACAAGTTTACATAAATTAGCCGAAACGGGTCAAACCTTATCGGTTTTAACTCAAAAATCCAGAATGTGAATAATAAACCCATATTAAACAAGTCTTCAAACTTGTCGGGTCTGAATCACATTCTATCCGGTCTTCGCTTAATCGTGCGTACGAACCGAATCTTGAAACTAGCCGGTCTAAGCTTAAGCTTAATAAAAGACCTGTTAGAATTCTAATAGGTTATCTTAAACCTTCGTTCCAGATTAGGAGAAACAGTAAAAGCTACGTGCATTCTGATTATTGTGATTTATACTTGCATCAGGTAAATACTTTTAACTTATTTTCCCTATACGGGCTTGGGTTACGGTACATAGCGTACCGCTTGATCGGGCATCAAATCTCCACGCTTAGTGGGTAATTGAATAATTTGATCGGCCCATTTTAAACAGTCTTGTTTACTTTACAACCTTTGGGGGGTTAATGACCATGTCCCGGATATCCCTGGCATCATCTTACGAGATGGCCACGACCTGAGCACGGGGTGTAGGCGTACTCCCGTGTATAACTCACTTAAAGTGGTGTGTCTATTGATCTTTAACCCGGATACGTTCCGGGCTACTGAACGCATAAGTAACATGTAATTCGTTCACAAGATTATCATATTAAATAATTCTCCCAAGTTAAATAAAATGATTTATGCCACGTGCATCCAAACCAAATTTTCAATCATTTTCCAAAATGAGTCAGTTGAATGTATTTACCAGTGTAAACTGACGTATTTTCCTAAAAAGACTGAATGCAGGTACTAAACGAAATTTGGCTGGATTATCTCCTAAGCATCAATAAAAGTCTCGCAAGCTTAGGATGCCAGAAGTCTGTTGAACCATAAATGTTATTTTGTTTCGATCCGTTCTGTGGATAAACACCAGATATTGTGACTTTGATTACAATAAATAAATTCGGTTGTAGCTTATTTTAAATTGCTTCCGCTGTGCATTATTATATTGTGTTGTTTGACTATTACGTTGCCAACCACGTCACGATACTCCCCCACCGGGCCCACCGGTGACACGTGGAAATCGGGGTGTGACAGGTTGGTATCAGAGCCAACACTGAGTGAATTAAACACTAGCCTTTTGTGTTTAATCTCAGTTACACAATTGCACATTCTAAACCTCCGAGTCTAGACTTATAATCTAGGACAAATTCCACCTTATTCGGTTTTTGTTTTGTCCTTTAAATTTTATATTTTGTTATTGTTATCTCATGCTTTAATGACAGGAATAACGAGGATGCCTCCTAGATTCTTCCGAACACGAGGACGTGGAAAGGGGCCAGTTACCGCCCCCAACGATCATGAAGCTGGACCTTCACGAAGGCGAGCTCCATCCAACACCGAGAGTGACGACCCTCGGGAAAACCGAAGAAACCAGTACGAGCCGGCCAGACGGTCGGTTTCGCATACTTCAACACCTCCTGCTCTAAATCCTTATGAACCCAATAACCCTCAACCGTCCTACATACCACTTCAGAGATCCCTATCTCACCATTCATATGGAGACCCTACACCTGCTTTTCGGGGACAGTTTAACCCGGTTGGGTTCATACCAGAGCCCGTGGGTTTTAACCCACTGGGTCCAGAGGACCACTTTTCAGGAGATCACGCCGACGATATGGACGAGGATACGGACCCCGTCATGCCGGCAAGTGGTACTCCAAACCATCCGATCGAAATCTCCGACGGATCGTCCTTCCACGGATCACCCTATGGTGGTCCAGACAGTTTCCAAGCCCTGTTCGATCAACACCAGTGGTATTATACACCATCACACCACTCGTCGTCTCATGGGCAGCATCAGCAGCAGCAGTCTCAGCTGCAACAGGAGCCACAACCACAGCCGCATCATCAAGATTCATCGGAGGATCACCGATTTGTGGCAGTTACGCCACCACCTCCACCGCCACCAGTTCAACCGACACCTCCTCAACCGCCAAGGCGTAGGAGAACCGGTGCCCGCATGTCGGTACGACCGGGGGGCTTCAATTTCAGTTCCCCACAACAGTCGAGTGCTAGTCACTACCCGCCATACCAGGAGGACCCACAAATGGGCGGACCCTCCAACCCTGCTGTACTACAGCCACCGCCGAAGGGATTTGAAAACCCAATCCCGGCATATACGGGTGGCATGGGATACAACCCGTTTGAACCCCCAACGCATCACGACTATGGGTACGCGGAGGCTGATCCATACATGGTAGCAGCGAACTACAACACCCAAGGACCCTATGGGGATCCATGGGGGGTGAGTTACCCGACTCAGGGATACTCGATACCTCCTAGACCCATCATCCGGGCTCAATCGCAGCCACCACGGTTTTCTCCCCCAGAAAGGGAGGAAATTCTTCATAGGTTGCAGCAAGTTGAACGAGAAGCTCACGAGGATCGTAGGGAAAGACAGACGTTCTTCCAAGGGTTGGTTAGTTTGATCAAGGGAAAGAACAAGAAGGATCGTTGAATCCTTCCACAGTTATTTTCTCCTGTATTTATTGTTTGAACCCCTTCGTGATTGTATTGGTATGTTGCTTTTAGCCCCTGCGTAGACATGCTTATTGTTTGAACCCCTACGTGGGTGTATTGTTAGTGTGAGTCCCTACGTGGACATGTATGATATTTAGCCCCTGCGTGGGCATGTGTGTTATTTAACCCCTACGTGGGTAAGTTAGTAATTTGAAAGACCTGTTTAGGGCAAGTGTGTAATGCTTGAATAAATTAATGGAATGTTATTTCTATGAATTTCATGATTGCCTTTTTGCGCATAGATAATTACAAATGAAGTAAATAAATTAAAATCATTTTTATTTATCTGCCTATGTAATTATTTAATTAAGGATCTTAAAGTGTGAAACCTAGCTTCGTGTCAATTATAAGACCGAGCCAAAATGGTAAGACCTGTTTAAAAAGATTCAAATACCAGTTAACATCTTAAAACATGTTAACCCTCCTGGCAGAAATGATTCGTTACAATCACATGTCATTTTATAAGTATAAGGATTCTTCAGAAGATTCCAAACCCAATCATATGATCTCTGAATCATGGGTTAAGATCATCAAATAAGATGATCATATTTTACCATACGTTGGTAATATAATGCCTACGGGCTTTGCTCATTTCTACATGAGCCAAAAGACAGTTGTAGCTTTGACTCACTGTCTGAAAAAGGTAATAAAATATATTTAAACCTTAAAAGCCTTGATTCTCTGAAATCATAGCTTATAATTTAAATTGTCCATGTGACTAAGCCTTATGTGCTAATATATATTGTTATTATTTATATTTAGGATAAATTTTAAATTGAAATCCTAAATTAGTACGATTAATAAGTTAACCAATTATGGTCTCTGTTTACCATGGTTAACGAGCTACCCTAAGGGGTAATTCCATAATAAACTCCCAAATAAAATATTGTTCTTGTTTTCTGCAACAGTTCAATTCAAATGGCTGACTCAAATGAAATAAATAGCCATCCTGTGGAGCCGAATGAGAACGCCCAGATTACGTTAACGGGTGCTGAACTAAAAGAAATCATAGATGGCGCTATCACCCAGGCTTTGAATAGACAGTATGAGGAATACAGTGATACTCGAAGTAGGACCCACTCTGCATCACATTCAAAGCCCAGGACACATTCTGAGGCTCATAACAAGCCTCCTCCCAAGAAGAATGGACCCAAGAAAGACGGTGATGACCGTCAGTCCACCAACAATCAAAGTGTCCCATCTCAGCATATAGTACTGCATCAAGGACCCCGTAACAAGGGTTGCACTTATAAGTACTTCGTGTCTTGTAAACCCAGGGATTTTACTGGGGAAAAAGGGGCCGTCGACTGTATGACATGGCTGGATGAAATGGACACGGTGGTGGATATAAGCGGGTGCGCTGAAGGGGATATAGTTAAGTTTGTGTCACAGTCCTTCAAGGGTGAAGCATTGGCATGGTGGAGATCTCTGATGGAGGCCTCCGGGAAGATCCCGTTGTATGGCATGACGTGGGATCAGTTCATTGCCTTGATCAAGGAAAACTTCTGTCCTCAACATGAGGTGGAAAAGATAGAATCTGACTTTCTATCGTTGGTGATGAAGAACCTCGACTGTCAAGCTTATCTGACAAGCTTCGATACACTGTCCCGGTTGGTTCCCTACCTGGTAACCCCGGAGCCAAAAAGAATCGCCCGCTTTATTGGTGGTTTGGAACCCGAGATCAAGTCCAGTGTAAAAGCTTCCCGGCCAGTTACCTTCAGGTCTGTAACTGACCTTTCCTTATCCCTCACTCTGGATGCGGTCCGGCAGAGATCGCAGAGGAATAAGGCGGCCGAGAAGAGGAAGCATGAAGATGATGGTTCGCGAAGGTCGAATAAGAAACACCGTGGGAACGGTGATAACAAAAAGGGGTCTGAGTCGAGGAAGGATGGGCATAAGTCTGATGAGAAGCCCAGGTGTAAAATTTGCAAGAAGCAGCACTATGGAAAGTGCAGACTGGAGTCAAGCTCTCAGACTCAGTCAAAATCATTTGCTTGTGGAATTTGCAAGTCCACGGACCATAAAACCCTGGATTGCAAAAAGATAAAGGACGCAACGTGCTACCGTTGCAATGAGAAGGGGCACATCAAGACCAACTGCCCAAAATACAACAAGAAGCCTGAGGAGGCTAAGAAGACTAATGCCAGAGTCTTCAGAATGGATGCGAAAGAAGCTGTGCAGGACGATAATGTCATAACAGGTACTTTCCTTGTAAATGATGTCTTTGCAAGAGTACTTTTTGATTCTGGCGCAGATAAGTCTTTCGTAGATCATAAGTTTTGTAAACTATTGAATTTACCTGTCAAAACCTTAAACGCAAACTATGAGGTAGAGTTAGCAGATGGTACCATAGAAACCGTCTCTACTGTGTTAGATGGATGTGTTATATCCATTAAGAACCATTCTTTTCCTCTGTCTCTACTTCCGTTTAAGTTAGCCGGTTTTGACATAGTTCTGGGTATGGACTGGTTATCTCATAACCAGGCCCAAATCGTCTGTAACATGAAGCAAGTAGTGATAAAGACTCCGTCTGGTGAGTCACTTACCATTCGGGGAGATACCCAGTATGGACTACCGGAGCAAGTGACTATGCTCAAGGCTTCCAAGTGTTTGAAGAAGGGGTGTGTCATCTACATGGCACAGGTGATTATTGATGAGCCCAAACCGAAGTTAGAAGACATCCCTGTCATTTCTGAATACCCAGAAGTATTTCCTGAAGATCTACCTGGTTTGCCACCAGATAGACAAGTTGAATTCAGGATAGAGATCATCCCCGGAGCGGCACCAGTTGCTAGGGCACCATACAGATTGGCACCCACAGAAATGAAGGAGTTGCGGACGCAGCTAGATGAATTACTGGCTAAGGGTTTCATTCGACCTAGTTCATCTCCTTGGGGAGCGCCAATCCTGTTTGTCAAGAAGAAGGATGGGTCGATGCGTTTGTGCATCGACTATCGTGAGCTTAATAAAGTCACGATCAAGAATAGATATCCACTGCCCAGGATCGACGATTTGTTCGATCAGCTTCAAGGGGCAAGTTACTTCTCAAAGATTGATCTGAGGTCAGGCTACCATCAGTTGAAGGTTAAGGATGAAGACGTTCACAAGACTGCATTTAGGACTCGTTATGGTCACTACGAGTTCCTAGTGATGCCTTTTGGGCTCACTAATGCACCAGCCGCGTTCATGGATCTCATGAATCGCGTCTGCAAACCTTACTTAGATAAATTTGTTATCGTCTTCATCGATGACATCCTTATTTACTCTAAGAATCAAGCTGACCACGAGAAACACCTTCGTTGTATTCTCAAACTCCTACGTCAGGAGAAGCTCTACGCCAAATTCTCTAAGTGTGAATTTTGGCTACGAGAAGTCCAATTTCTTGGACACGTGGTTAGTGAGCGTGGTATCCAGGTGGATCCCGCTAAAGTTGAAGCTGTTATGAATTGGCAAGAGCCAAAGACGCCTACGGAGATACGTAGTTTCCTGGGATTGGCAGGATATTACAGGCGTTTCATTGAAAACTTTTCAAGGATTGCTGCACCCCTAACCTCCTTAACTAAGAAAAAGGTTAAGTTTATTTGGGGCCCTAAGCAGCAAGAATCCTTTGACATTCTGAAGCAAAAGTTGAGCAACGCCCCGGTGCTGACACTGCCAGATGGAATTGAAGACTTTGTGGTTTATTGTGATGCTTCGCACACTGGCATGGGGTGTGTGCTTATGCAGAAAGGCAAGGTGATAGCCTACGCGTCAAGGCAATTGAAGGTGCAAGAAAAGAATTACACCACCCATGACTTGGAGTTGGGTGCCGTTGTATTCGCACTAAAGCTTTGGAGGCACTATCTCTATGGTATCAAATGTGTGATTTATTCTGACCACAAGAGCCTCCAACATCTGTTTAATCAGAAGGAATTAAACATGAGGCAACGCCGTTGGATGGAAACCTTGAATGACTATGATTGTGAAATCAAGTATCATCCCGGCAAAGCGAATGTAGTCGCTGACGCCTTGAGCAGAAAGGAAAGGGTTAAACCCATTCCAATCAATGCCAAGCACATAGAAATAAAGAACAGTTTGATAGAAAGGGTGTTAGCTGCACAAAAGGAAGCTGTGTTGGAAGCTAACTATCCTAATGAAAAGTTAGGAGTAACTGAGGAGCAGTTAACTCTTAGCAAAGACGGAATTCTGCGATTAAATGGACGAATATGGGTTCCAATTTTTGGGGGACTTCGTGATGTCATCCTCCAAGAAGCCCATAGTTCCAAATACTCCGTTCATCCTGGAGCTGATAAGATGTACCAGGATTTAAAGGCAAATTATTGGTGGATAGGCTTGAAAAAGTCTGTAGCCGCCCATGTAGCAAAATGCTTGACATGTGCGCAAGTCAAAGCCGAGCATCAGAAACCGTCAGGTTTGCTACAACAGCCTGAACTTCCTACGTGGAAGTGGGAAATGGTAACTATGGATTTTATTACCAAGTTACCCAAGACGAGGAAAGGAAACGATACAATATGGGTTATAGTTGACCGACTGACTAAGTCAGCTCATTTCTTACCCATCAAGGAGACTTATAGCTCCGATATGTTAGCCCAGTTATATGTTGATAAGATTGTGGCCTTACATGGCATACCTGTAGCTATTATCTCTGACCGGGATACTAGGTACACATCACATTTTTGGAAGAGTTTCCAACAATCTTTAGGCACACGTTTGAATTTTAGTACGGCTTATCATCCTCAGACTGATGGTCAGAGTGAGCGTACTATTCAAACGTTGGAAGACATGCTGCGCGCATGTGCGATCGATATGGGAGGTAGCTGGGATAAGAACCTACCATTGATCGAATTCTCCTACAACAATAGCTACCATACCAGCATTAAGGCTGCGCCTTTCGAGGCATTATACGGTAGAAAGTGTAGATCGCCAGTTTATTGGGCGGAAGTTGGAGAAGTCCAGTTATCAAGACCAGAGATTGTGTTCGAAACAACGGACAAGATTGTCCAGATTCGTAACAATCTCCAAGCTGCCCGGAATAGGCAGAAGAGTTACGCTTATCCAAATCGCAAGGATTTTCACTTCGAAGTAGGTGAAAAAGTCCTACTTAAAGTGTCACCCTGGAAAGGGGTGATGCGGTTTGGTAAGAAAGGCAAACTAAGCCCGAGGTATATAGGACCTTTTGAGGTTATCGAACGTGTCGGGTCAGTTGCTTATAAGTTGAACTTACCAGAAGAGCTCAGTGGAATTCACAATGTGTTCCACATCTGCAATCTAAAGAAGTGTTCCGCTGACGAATCACATGTCATGCCACATACAGATGTGCATATAGACGCGAGCTTAAAATTTGTTGAAAAACCTTTGTCGATTGAAGATCGACAGGTAAGGAAGCTTCGAAGGAAGCATATACCTTTTGTTAAGGTCAAATGGGATGCCCGTAGAGGTCCCGATTATACGTGGGAGGTTGAATCCACGATGAAAGAAAAGTACCCTTACTTGTTTCAGTAAATCTCGGGTCGAGATTTATTTTAAGGGGGTGAGGATGTAACACCTCGGAAATTCACGTCCTATAATATGTTGACACGTGTCATAAAGTTTAAACGTGTGAAAGAAATATTATGGTAGGACTAAAGTTGACAAACGTGGAAAGTATGTAAATATACGTATTCTAAGTGTCAACTGTGAATAAATATAATGTACATTAACCCTACACGATGCTCATACCTTCAAACGAATAAATCATGGATCATACGAAGCTAAAAGTGAGTGATTTCAAACTACAGGGACCAAATGTGTCAACATGTTTAATTTATACCTCTGAGTGACCTTTTGACAAACCCGAAGCTTTGTAAATATTAATTATGCTCACGAGAATGCACCATAAAAATTTCATAAAGTTTCGTTAACGTATGAGAAAGATATGATCAAATTCGTGTGCGAAGCGTTAAAGCGTAAAAGTCGAAAGTTAGGACTTTTCGGGTGAAAATAAAGTTACCCGGGGACTTGGCTAAGTGGGTATATGTTTTAAGGCCTTAGTAGATCGATTGTGGGGGTTTAAAGTGCAATAAATCAGTACCTATTCGAGTTTTGAAGAGCCAAGGACTGAATAACAAATGAAATCAAAATGCTGATCTGCAGGGGGGGCCGCGTCGCGCGACGGGTCCCTCGCGCTACGCGAGGGGTGCCCAGCTCCGCAAAACGTGGGTTCTTGCCTGCCAATGCCTTTGTGCGCGACCTTTACCCGTTTTTCCACTTCTCCTGGCCCCTAAAACACCCCCTAAGCCTCTAGGACACATGTTAATCGATTGTGGGCAGTCCTAGACCTTGTTGTCAAGCTCCTATGGTGAGTGAAACCACTATATAAGGCACTCCAAGTTCACAACTTTCCTCACACCTTCTCCTGCATTTGTGGATGATTCTAGAGCTCAAGCTTGCTTCCTAGTGATCATATCTCGTGCATAGGACCTCAGTAAGTATTCTTCTTCTTCTCTAATTGAGTTTAGCTAGGTTAATTAGCTAAAAGTCAAACCGTCGTAATTACGGTTTGACTTCGAGATTAGTCAATAATGGCTCAGTCATATCTCGAATTAAAAATAGTTATGAGTTGGTATTTATATGGGTAATAAAACCTTAAAAGGGTTTCCCCTGATCACCACTCTAAGCAGGTCTAATGTCGGGTCAAACTTTTAATTAAAAAGTCAACATAATGCTTAAAATGTCATTTATGCATAATTAGCTATCTGGAACATGTATAACCTGTTTGATCATTGTTGTAACTTAGTAATTAGTGTAAGAACATGTCCAAACATGTTCAACCCGACTATTTCCTGTTTAGACCCGGTTCGGAACCGAAAGTCGCATAGTTTGACTTTCACTTTGACTTTCAGTTCTGACCCGTTTAGGCACATTTTATAAATTCCTCAGAGCTTTAATTGGACTAGGTTACATGTTAGAACAACCCTCTGTGATTATACACCTCAGTTCATTAGTTATCCAATTATTATGCATGTTTCCGTTAATTGCTCATATGTTGACCATTATGCCCTTATTACCTTAAAACGTGATTTATGAAAATGTAAAAGTGTAGAAACCTTTGTTACTGATATATAGACTTGCATGCAAAGTTTGACATCAGTTTGACTTGTAGATTAAGAGTTATGCTCATTATCGCAAAACTAATGCTTTATGTTAACATAATGGCGTAATTAGCGTATAGCCTAGTTAAACATAATTTTTGGTATCAAATCTTTTACCCACTGATGTAATATATTATTTTGAGATTTTTAAAGATTTTTAATTAATTTTAGGCTGAGCATAACTCGTAGTCGTAGGCTTAATCCGGTAATTGTCGGTTTTACCCTTACGGGCCATAAAATGAGTTTTACACATCTAAATGATTCCAAACCTTTTGCTACTGATTAGTTATGTTAAATAAATTATTTTAAGCCTTCTAAAAATATAAAAATATCAGATTTAAGTATCGAACCCGGTAATGGCCTTTAATCGCCTAAATTAGCGTTTTAACGCATAGTATGTTTTAAAATCATATTGGACATACCCGGGTTGATACCTACTGATATAAGAGGCAAATTATAATATCTTAACAGTAAGCAAAGGTTGATAAACTCAGACTTCAGTTTTGAGCTTTTCGGCTTATGTGAAATTACCGAAATACCCCTACGGGGCCTAGTTTGGTTAAAGATGATAAATTTCACATATATACTTTAGCCCACTGTTATAACTCATCAAATTGAGTATGTTTTCTGTTTACATCAGACCTGTAACTCAGTTAAACATTTAAACTCTTTTACAAACCTTAAAATGACCAAACTACCCCTACGGGGCATAGTTTGTGTTTAAACTAGTTCGGGGCATAACGAAAGACATCCTACCGACGTTACAACATATTTGAAGCATATTAACTTAGGAAACCTGTATATGGCTCTTACGGATACCCGTTACGCATATTACGCGTTCGGCTCGGTTTATGTAACAAGTTTACATAAATTAGCCGAAACGGGTCAAACCTTATCGGTTTTAACTCAAAAATCCAGAATGTGAATAATAAACCCATATTAAACAAGTCTTCAAACTTGTCGGGTCTGAATCACATTCTATCCGGTCTTCGCTTAATCGTGCGTACGAACCGAATCTTGAAACTAGCCGGTCTAAGCTTAAGCTTAATAAAAGACCCGTTAGAATTCTAATAGGTTATCTTAAACCTTCATTCCAGATTAGGAGAAACAGTAAAAGCTACGTGCATTCTGATTATTGTGATTTATACTTGCATCAGGTAAATACTTTTAACTTATTTTCCCTATACGGGCTTGGGTTACGGTACATAGCGTACCGCTTGATCGGGCATCAAATCTCCACGCTTAGTGGGTAATTGAATAATTTGATCGGCCCATTTTAAACAGTCTTGTTTACTTTACAGCCTTTGGGGGGTTAATGACCATGTCCCGGATATCCCTGGCATCATCTTACGAGATGGCCACGACCTGAGCACGGGGTGTAGGCGTACTCCCGTGTATAACTCACTTAAAGTGGTGTGTCTATTGATCTTTAACCCGGATACGTTCCGGGCTACTGAACGCATAAGTAACATGTAATTCGTTCACAAGATTATCATATTAAATAATTCTCCCAAGTTAAATAAAATGATTTATGCCACGTGCATCCAAACCAAATTTTCAATCATTTTCCAAAATGAGTCAGTTGAATGTATTTACCAGTGTAAACTGACGTATTTTCCTAAAAAGACTGAATGCAGGTACTAAACGAAATTTGGCTGGATTATCTCCTAAGCATCAATAAAAGTCTCGCAAGCTTAGGATGCCAGAAGTCTGTTGAACCATAAATGTTATTTTGTTTCGATCCGTTCTGTGGATAAACACCGGATATTGTGACTTTGATTACAATAAATAAATTCGGTTGTAGCTTATTTTAAATTGCTTCCGCTGTGCATTATTATATTGTGTTGTTTGACTATTACGTTGCCAACCACGTCACGATACTCCCCCACCGGGCCCACCGGTGACACGTGGAAATCGGGGTGTGACATAGGTGGTTGGGTTAGTGGTTAGCGGTTAGCAGAAAAAGGGTGAAAAAAAAGCGTAACAAGTGTCGGTTTTCGTAGGACTTTCTATTTTTGTATCTTTTTATTTTGATGAAGCTTTTATTCAAACAAAGTTATTTTTGATGAACTTGTTTGTTTATTTTCTTTTTGCTTCATCATCAACACATTTTTTTTTTGATCATACGAAAAACCGAACTTGTTACTAAAACAAAGGGTTAAAAAATAAAAAGGTTTTGGTGGGTAAAAAGGGTTTTTGGTTTGGGTTATGAAATGAAAAAGGTTTAGGCTCAAAGGGGCTAACTAGGGGGATTTTTGGGTAGGTGGTAAAAAAAAGAAAAGTAATGGTGTCGAAATAAAAAAGGGTTAGTCCTAATGCCTCCATCATTTACTTACTCGGGTTTAAGTTGCTAAGGACCGGGAATGTATCTTTATGGCAAGTTCTAGAGTTGTAAGAACCAAGCGGCTATTCACACAAGAAATGAAAAATGAGCATTTAGTCTAAAGATGTAAATTTGTATGCTCAATAAAGGCTCAAAACTCACTTTTGTGGGAATGGGCTTTTATGTGATCAAGTATATATAATCAAATTTTAACTAAGTTTGTCATGCCTTTTCATAATTTTCTTATGTTGGTTCTTTTTATCACTACGCTATCGGTTGTAAATTTGTAAAAATATAACCTTTTTTAGAACTTGAATTTCCCGAGTTAAACCTAGACAAGTAAGAAAAATGAAATTTTTGAAAAAAATTTGGGGTGATTAGCGGTTCCAATAGAGTTTTGTGTAAGACTTGTATTTAGGACTTACAAAATTCAAGGTTTTAGCATCCCCCCCACACTTAAAGTACACATTGTCCTCAATGTGTCCCAAAAATAAATTTTTAGGTTGATTAGATGTGTAAAATGGTGTTAAAAAGCAAAAATTTTGTGTTACTCGGCGCTGAACACGACCCCGTGTTATCCGGGCACGGCCCCGTGTTCAAGTGCCAGTAACAAAATTAAAACAAGAGAAACAGAAGTCCGGACACGGGGGCGTGTCGGGTGAACACGGCCCGTGTCCAGTTACCTGAACTGGGCGTTTTTCTGCAGGTGGTTCAGCACGGGGCCGTGTTGGTTGGGCACGGCCCGTGTTGAACCTTCTGAAATGGAGAGAATTGTCAGGTTGCCTTGTTCTTGTGCATGAGGTCATTTTTCTCGTTCCCCTTTTCATCCCTTTCCACCATGAGTGTGTTTTATTCCTGAAAATTAAAACTAACTAGAAAGCATAAAAATTAATCTGAATTAAACTAAGGATAGTTCCGCGGAATGCCTCCTAGGTGCGCCACGTTTATAAGGGTCCTTGGCTAGACCCAAAGCCGGTCATATGTCACCCAAGTGGGATGTATTGCATCCCATGTTACACCGTCGGAGAGCATCATCCAAGCTTGAGTCTATGACCTGCATGTAGTTGACCGGGTCTTCGTCCTCAATTCTTTTTCCACATTCAAACTTCACCTCCTTATCCCTAAACTTCAATGTTAACGTTCCGTCATTCATGTCTACCACCGCTTGGGCGGTGGCTAGAAATGGTCTCCCGAGGATGAGAGGGACATCGGTGTCTTCCTCCATGTCTAGGATGACAAAATCGGTAGGGAAAACGAAGTTGTCAACTTTTACTAACAAATTTTCAGCGACACCTTGTGGAAATTTGACGGATCTTTCGGCGAGTTGTATGCTCATCTTTGTAGGGCTTGTGGTTCCTAGGCCGAGTCATTTGAACATTGATGTGGGCATGAGGTTAATGCTAGCCCCAAGATCGGCTAATGCATTACGAACGAGAGATTCCCCAATCGAGCAAGGAATTGTGAAACTCCCGGGATCGATTTTCTTTTGTGGAAGTTTGTTGAGCACTAAGGCGGAGCATTCTTCGCCTAAGTTAACTAATTGCAATGATTCAATTTTCCTTTTGTTTGTGAGGAAATCCCTCATAAATTTTGTGTATTTAGGCATTTGGGTTAGGACCTCGATAAAAGGAATATTAACATGCAATTGTTTTAGTAAATTTTCAAATTTAGCGAATTGCTCATCGGTCTTTTGACGATTTAACCTACCGGGGTACGGAATTGGAGGAGTCTTGGTGGGCTCTTGAGTTGGTAGAGAAGCCTTTTCTGGCGCAGGAGGAGTCACAGGCTGGCTAGAATGGCTTCTTTCATTTGGCGGCAATGGAGCATCCTCGGGATCCACGGTTCGATTTCTTAATGTGATGAGATGTACTTGTGCCTTCGGGTTGGTTTCGGTATTACTAGGTAACGCGCCTTGTGGTCTCCCGGAGAAATTTTGAGCTAGTTGATTTAATTGTTTTTCAACGTTTTGAATGCTAGCTTGTTGATTTCTAAAATTCGATTCCAATTGTTGAAATCGATCCGAGTTTTTCTTTTCAGTGTCAGAGATGAGGCGAGATACAATATCTTCAAGCCTTTCTCTTCCACCTTGTTGTTGAGAGAAATTCTGTGGTTGTTGAAAATTAGTTCGTTGGTTTTGTTGGTTACTACTATTGCCGGGATCCCTCCAACCAAGATTTGGGTGGTTACGCCATCCTTGGTTGTAGGTACCCGTTGGAGGACCCGACGGCCTAGGTCTATTATCAATGTAGTTTACCGTTTCTGCTTGTTCATCTAATTCTTTCATACAACTCCAATTTTCATGTGACCCACCACACCCTTCACAAGCCATAACCGAGGCCGTTTTTGTCATTTCAAGTTTTTTGATTTTCGAAGATAGGGCCTCGATTTGGGCTTGTAAAGAGGTGCTTTCATCAACCTTATGGGCGCCCGGGGCAATAGATTTATTACCTCGGGGAGTGTGCCACTAAAAATTGGTTTGAGCAATTTCCTCAATTTGATTATATATTTCATTTGGGCGACGATTACCTAAAAGTCCCCCGGAGCTTGAATCAAGTGTTTGTCTTGTGTGTGGCAACAACCCATTGTAGAAAGTGGATACTTGTTGCCATACCGCTAGACCGTGATGAGGACACTTTCTTAGAAGCTCCTTGAACCTTTCCCAAGTTTCATATAAGGATTCCCCATCCTCTTGTGAGTATGTATTAATTTCAGTCATTAGTTTAGCCGTTTTAGCAGGAGGGAAATACTTGTATAGAAACTTTTGGGCTAGTTCATCCCAGGTGTTTACCGAGCCAACTGGGAGGGTGTTGAGCCAAGCCTTGGCTCGGTCTTTTAGTGAAAATGGAAAAATCCTAAGGCGAATGGCGTCGTTTGATGCTCCATTGATCCGAAAAGTATCACATATTTCCAAGAAATTAGTAATATGTAGATGGGGATCCTCGTTCGCAAGCCCATGGAAGGTTGCGGAGTTTTGGAGCATTTGTATCAGATGCGGCCGAAGTTCAAAGTTGTTGGCTTCGACATTTGGTGCATTGATAGCGGCGCCAAGATTGCCTACGGTGGGCCGTAGGTAATCCATAAGGGTACGTTGGTCCGCCATTGGAAGTGGGTCCCCCGAAACTTTCTCTTGATTTTTGGCTTTAAGTCTTTTTCTGAGAAAGCGTTCGGGTTCTTCTAGAGGTTCTTTTATGTCTCTACTAGAACTGGAGCTCATGCACTACGTAGGAGGTTCAAATGTGGCGCCTAGGTTCCAAGTCCTGCAATAAAAACAGAAAAGAACGTTGGTCAGAATATTCACCACGGCCCCGTGCTCAGCGAACACGGCCCGTGGTCAGAGGCACAGTGATTGATTTCTGGATCCCTGTTACTGGGAGTTGGACACGACCACGTGTTGCACCGACACGGCCACGTGTTCAGCTCTCTGTAACTCAGAAAATAAAAACTGCCAGTGATGATGCTGGGCACGGCCCGTGTCTGACCGGGCACGGCCCGTGCTGAGCTCTGCAGAAGCTGAAAAACTACGAAAAATCCTAAAAAAATTAAAAAGAAAAATAAAAGATGATTAGGCCGTTGATTCCTAACTTTCTTAAAATCCTTGTGTCCCCGGCAGCGGCGCCAAAAACTTGATGCGTGTGAAGTGTCGTATATTTTAGGTGTATATTTTAAGCCCCTTTAACACTTATGTTAGCCAAGTTTTAAATTTATAAAACACGATATTTCACTAACACTAAACACACATATGGGCAAGTGCACCCATCGTGAGCGTAGTATAGTGTTGGTAAGATACCGAGGTCGTCCAAGGACACAAGAGCTTTTAGTACCGGTTTATCCTCAACGTCTAATCAAAATAAAAAGTTTAGAAAAAGATTTTTAAACTAAGAAAAATAAAAACTAACTAAAATGCTGAAAATAAAAATAAAAGAAAAAACAGATAGACAAGATGAATCACTTGGTTCCGACTCGTATCTAGTATAACCTTTGATTATTTCCGCACTTTTGCACATAATTAAGAGATTATCTTAGTTATTGTAGTAGGCCCCTCTTTTGAAGGTGACGTTACCCTCACCCCAGTAGTTTGAGTCAGCAAGGATACAATCCTAAAAGGGTGGATTATTGGAAGATAATGAATTAAGTTATTAATGCAGTATTGTGGTAGGCCCCGCTTTTGGCGGTGACGTTACCCTCGGCTAAGTAGTCTGAGTCAGCAGGGATACAGTCCTAAATAGCCGGGTTATAGTATTAATAGTAGTTAACTTATGAGGGGATCAAAGAGTTTGGACCCCCGCCATCCAATACCGTGAGGCATTGAAGGAGGTCCTACTAAATTTGACCCAGGTCCATTGCAGGACCTCTAAACGCTGAACAATGGCAAGACCTTTACCAAACCGTTCCCTTAACCCCCGACCAGGTAGTCAACATACCTCCATATAGACCGTGGAGATATGAATGGTGAAAATCCTTTATTTTATATAGACAGTAAAATAATGCCAAGACACCACGGACAAACGATAAGGAAAGATCACCTTCAACATAAGTAACTAGTTATTAAAGTCATTAATACAAAACCAAATAAAAAGTACAAAAGATTAGAAATAAAAAGTATTATACTAGACACTTTGTCTTCACCAAGTGATGTAAGAGACTTAGGCAAACATGGCCTTGATTGTCAAGAACTCTTACGATCAATCTTGGATCCCGAGACGACTCACACACTCTACGATGGACAATGGATGATGGTGGTGGATGATGGTGTTGTGATGGTGGTGGGTGGTGGATGAAGTGTGAGAGAGGTGGTGTGCCAAGGGATGAGTTGAAATGAATCCAAGCACTCCTATTTATAGGCTGAACAGAGGGCTGGGCACGGCCCCGTGTCCGCTGGGCACGACCCCGTGCCTGTCTGACACTCTCTCTCCTCATTAATTGTAATTCGCAATTACAATTAATGCGCCTGCTGTACTTTCGGCACGCCCCCGTGTTCACTGGGCACGGCCCCGTGTTGGGCAATAGAAGCTTCTATAGATTTGTCTTTTCTGCTGCTTCTTGGGCACGGCCCCGTGCTGGCTGAGCACGGCCCGTGTTCAGTCTTCTGCCTTCTCTATTTTGCTTGGGAAGATGCCGTTGAGGGGTCGGGCAATCCACTTATGTTCCTTTTCTTGTATTTATGTTGGATTTAGCTGTCTTTTTGCTTCTTTTGTGTTTTTGAGCTCATTTAATCCTGAAAATACAAAAGGAAGACAAAAACACTCTTTTTCCAATATTAGTACTTAAAAAGGGTTAGTTTTATGCCTCATTTGATGTAATTTATATGTTGCATTTTACACACATCAAATACCCCCACACTTGAACTTTTGCTTGTCCTCAAGCAAAACTCTTTAATATGTGGCTTACACTCCCAAATGGAATGGGTAGAAGAGAAGGTTTTGGGCTTGTCGTAGAGTGTCGGGATATCCAAGATCTTTTTGGGTTTTATTTTTATCTATTTACAATCCTATTCGTAATGATTTATTTAGAACGTTTCATAGGAGAAATTATTTATTTGGGCATAACATGTCTTTTTTTAAAATTCCATTTATATACAAGTTCACATACCTCACGGGAGAAATCACTCACACTCGGCCGAAGGTGTATTTTTAGTGAATCACTCGAGAGCGGCATGGAACTTATTCCTACCATAGGCTTGCCAAGCAATCAATCCTCCTCCTTTTTAACTTTTATACCTTTGTAAATATCAAGAGGACTTTGTGGGTTAAGGGTTAGGCTTGGGTTAAAGGTAGGTTGTAACACCTCGGAAATTCACGTCCTATAATATGTTGACACGTGTCATAAAGTTTAAACGTGTGAAAGAAATATTATGGTAGGACTAAAGTTGACAAACGTGGAAAGTATGTAAATATACGTATTCTAAGTGTCAACTGTGAATAAATATAATGTACATTAACCCTACACGATGCTCATACCTTCAAACGAATAAATCATGGATCATACGAAGCTAAAAGTGAGTGATTTCAAACTACAGGGACCAAATGTGTCAACATGTTTAATTTATACCTCTGAGTGACCTTTTGACAAACCCGAAGCTTTGTAAATATTAATTATGCTCACGAGAATGCACCATAAAAATTTCATAAAGTTTCGTTAACGTATGAGAAAGATATGATCAAATTCGTGTGCGAAGCGTTAAAGCGTAAAAGTCGAAAGTTAGGACTTTTCGGGTGAAAATAAAGTTACCCGGGGACTTGGCTAAGTGGGTATATGTTTTAAGGCCTTAGTAGATCGATTGTGGGGGTTTAAAGTGCAATAAATCAGTACCTATTCGAGTTTTGAAGAGCCAAGGACTGAATAACAAATGAAATCAAAATGCTGATCTGCAGGGGGGGTCGCGTCGCGCGACGGGTCCCTCGCGCTACGCGAGGGGTGCCCAGCTCCGCAAAACGTGGGTTCTTGCCTGCCAATGCCTTTGTGCGCGACCTTTACCCGTTTTTCCACTTCTCCTGGCCCCTAGGACACATGTTAATCGATTGTGGGCAGTCCTAGACCTTGTTGTCAAGCTCCTATGGTGAGTGAAACCACTATATAAGGCACTCCAAGTTCACAACTTTCCTCACACCTTCTCCTGCATTTGTGGATGATTCTGGAGCTCAAGCTTGCTTCCTAGTGATCATATCTCGTGCATAGGACCTCAGTAAGTATTCTTCTTCTTCTCTAATTGAGTTTAGCTAGGTTAATTAGCTAAAAGTCAAACCGTCGTAATTACGGTTTGACTTCGAGATTAGTCAATAATGGCTCAGTCATATCTCGAATTAAAAATAGTTATGAGTTGGTATTTATGTGGGTAATAAAACCTTAAAAGGGTTTCCCCTGATCACCACTCTAAGCAGGTCTAATGTCGGGTCAAACTTTTAATTAAAAAGTCAACATAATGCTTAAAATGTCATTTATGCATAATTAGCTATCTGGAACATGTATAACCTGTTTGATCATTGTTGTAACTTAGTAATTAGTGTAAGAACATGTCCAAACATGTTCAACCCGACTATTTCCTGTTTAGACCCGGTTCGGAACCGAAAGTCGCATAGTTTGACTTTCACTTTGACTTTCAGTTCTGACCCGTTTAGGCACATTTTAGAAATGCCTTAGAGCTTTAATTGGACTAGGTTACATGTTAGAACAACCCTCTGTGATTATACACCTCAGTTTATTAGTTATCCAATTATTATGCATGTTTCCGTTAATTGCTCATATGTTGACCATTATGCCCTTATTACCTTAAAACGTGATTTATGAAAATGTAAAAGTGTAGAAACCTTTGTTACTGATATATAGACTTGCATGCAAAGTTTGACATCAGTTTGACTTGTAGATTAAGAGTTATGCTCATTATCGCAAAACTAATGCTTTATGTTAACATAATGGCGTAATTAGCGTATAGCCTAGTTAAACATACTTTTTGGTATCAAATCTTTTACCCACTGATGTAATATATTATTTTGAGATTTTTAAAGATTTTTAATTAATTTTAGGCTGAGCATAACTCGTAGTCGTAGGCTTAATCCGGTAATTGTCGGTTTTACCCTTACGGGCCATAAAATGAGTTTTACACATCTAAATGATTCCAAACCTTTTGCTACTGATTAGTTATGATAAATAAATTATTTTAAGCCTTCTAAAAATATAAAAATATCAGATTTAAGTATCGAACCCGGTAATGGCCTTTAATCGCCTAAATTAGCGTTTTAACGCATAGTATGTTTTAAAATCATATTGGACATACCCGGGTTGATACCTACTGATATAAGAGGCAAATTATAATATCTTAACAGTAAGCAAAGGTTGATAAACTCAGACTTCAGTTTTGAGCTTTTCAGTCCATTGTGTTTTAGAAAACAGACATTTTAAGTGTTTTCTGGCCATTGCGTTTTAGAAATAAGACATTTTTTGTGTTTTTTTTTGCATTGCGTTTTAGGTAAAACACAATTTTATGTGTTTTCAGTCAATTGCATTTTAGAAAGTACACTTTCTTTTGTGTTTTTAGGCAATTGCGTTTTACAAATAAGGCATTTCTTTGTGTTTTCTGGTCATTGCGTTTTACAAATAAGACATTTCTTTGTGTTTTTGGTGCATTGCGTTTTAGAAAAATGTCATTTTTTAGGTTTTTTTTTTCATTGCGTTTTACGCAACTGGGTTTTTTCCATTGCGTTTTACGCAACTGGGTTTTAAATTTTTTTTTCCGAAAATATAGCAATAGTATACTCGTTTTAAAGATAAAAAACGCTTGTTTTTTGTGCAATTTTTATAAAAAAAAAATAATGTCGTATGAAAGAGTTATTAACGTTTAAAAAATGGGGGGGGGGGGGAATTGGAGGAGAGAGAAACTATTGCATTGGATTGACTAGAATGCCCCTAAACAAACTCACGCGCCTCTTTTCTTCTCTTCAATTTCCCTCATTTAATCTTAGCCCTTGATTAACTAAATGGGTGGTCAAGATTACTTCCTAGCCTTCTTAGCCAAATAAACTTCCTATTATATCCATGTTAAAAAAATCAAGCTATTTTTAGCTAAGTTAAATATATGGTTAACCACCCATAACCGACCCGTTATAACCATCAAAACCGAATAACCATAACCACCATAACCAATCAGTTATGGTTATCTAATAACCGACATCGCGGTTATGGTTATGGTTTTTGGTCAAAACCGACACAAACTGACTCATGCACACCCCTAGTTGTGTTTTATCAGTTACTGGTTCACGTTGTGTTTTATCAGTTGACATTCTTGATGTTGTGTTTTAGCAGTCAGTCATTAGTTCGTCACATTGTGTTTTATCGCTAAAACACATTACTATGAACACATGTAGATCTGATTTATTGTTATTTTTTGTATGATTTGGTGTTTTCAAATGTGTGGGATTAGAGAGAGATAAAAAAATTGTGACATTTTTGGAGGTGGTTTTATGATTGGTAGTTATTTCCTTATTTAAAACAACTTAAATGACACATTTACCCCCAATCAATTAAATTAGCCTATTTTAAAGGCACGTATATTACCAAAATGCCACCACAATGATCTTAACCATCAAACACACTCATCTGATGGCCCAGATCGCTTCCTACACTTTCTAGGAAAAATACACTTTCCGCAGGATCCCCACTCCTATATATATTTATAAAAATAATTAGTTTTCGGATAATCGGATTATTCGAAAATTTTGAAACTCATATCCGAATCCAAAATTTCGGATTATCCAGTTTTCGAATATCCCAAATTTCGGATACATATTTTCGGATATTTTGGATCTTTCGGATTCGGTTTCGGATTCAGATTTTTTTGAACACCAATGGTGCCGATGAAGATTCCTTTCATTTAGGAACACCAAGGAATGAACCATGGATGCATGTTGCAGGTAAGAAGTCAAAATGCTGAGAAGTTGCATATGGTGTATTTGAACTTCAACCTACGTATATTACGCCCAAATGGTAGTTTTGCATAGTTTATTTCTGCTTTGGACAATATCTAAAGGTTTATCTTGGTGGTTTTCGACCATTATTCACTATTGGACACTTAAAGGCAGAGTATTACAACGCCAAAATTGTTTCAATTACATACCGAAATCGCGACATGTCCTCATCAAGCTTGACTATGTATGGCTAAAACCCTCGTGATCACAAACGATCCTAGGGTTTGTGTGCCGTTTAGTTCATTTTGATTTTATCAATCTATGCTAAACATGATTACGCTGTGTTTTTTAGGTCATTGGCGAATCTGACGTTTTTATGTGATTTATTCAAGTGTTTGTTTGTTCAAAGATGTGTTGACAAAAATCACTTCATATATCTTTAGTTCATTGGTATCTATTCGTTAAATGTTTAGATATAAGAAAAAAGGTTATGCTAACATGCTGGTATTTGACTAGGATAACTTTGTATAGTCTAATTATATTAGTTTCATTCATTAGAAGCTCATGTTGGTTCTGTTCTGTTTAAACATAAAGGAAAACATGAAAACATACCTGTTACAGCAGACAGTGCAGTGTGGAGAATCCAGTCAGAGAAGATGACATCGAGTTCGACATATTTGTCAGTGTGATCTGGTTCCTCCTTAGGGTGTTGACTGATGATGGTGATGATGAAAACCGAATAGGGGATTCGGTTATGGAGAAGAGGTTTCGATGATGTTATGCTTATGGGGTTTTTGTGTCTAACTGTGTAACCCTTTAACCTCTACATAAGTCTCCTTATATAAGCACCCAGGAGGAAACCTAATTAGTTAATAAGGGTAATATGGTCCATCAACAATTACCAACTAATTATTAATAGGTTGTTATATATTTTGATCCATATAATGTAAATGATTATAATGACTACTAGATTAAATATTAAATCATAATATATTTAATCTTACATTCTCCCACTTAGCCGAGTAATCATTTACTATGAGTATTAGATAAGCCTGATCAGGAGTTAACACTCATTTTAGCCTTAAACAAGTACTATAGCAGAGAAATACAACCGTTGAATCATTATGTGACTCAGGACCCCCATTAATCATACTATAGCCTTAATTTAAAACCTAATCGTTATGATCAAAATACACATAAGCCCTTTGTTTGATTTGTAACTTCATTTGTCTATATGTCATTATGCTAGCTTGACATATTCTTAGAGACATACAAAATCAAACTGATGAGGAAAATTAACTAATACTTAGTCATTCATAGTACGATATGCGGTTGCGCACGGCCATCAATTAATACCCGTCTCTGAGCTCTCTTAATAAGACTTATGGGTAATAGCCCTTCAGTTATAGGATCCTTAAGCATATCATGAATGTATTCGATACAAACTTAGTTTCCTAAATTCGTTCACAAACGAATAATTAATTGCGTATCGAAATTTAATGCAGCACCTCTTGAACTGTTACTGTTCAAGGAGTTATGGTAGCTGACTTTATCACACTAAGTCTTCAAAACATTAATTATATGGAGTTAATAAACTTATGAGTCCACTGATAAATTTCCAACAACATTTAGTGACTATATTATGTCATTATAACTTAGGTCGTTATTATCAGTTTATTATGACTCCTCCATGAGATAGGTTTTGTCTGCTGACATAAAGATATACCCGAAATTACATTTTGTCATCTTTGAGTATCACAAAGTTAAAGTAATAAACCGGTTTGAGTTCTCACTTCTTCTTTAAAATTATAGTCTCTCGTTTCCTTTTATAGATATTTTAATACTCCATAAGATGCTTCACATTAATCTAGACATATCTAGTGTGTTGCAATTTGAGTAATATCTAAACGAGTATAGACTTGAACTTACATAAGGCTTCCAATTAATGAAGCGTAAGGAAATAATCTCATTTATCCTATTATCCTCTAAAGGAGAGCAGTATTGTTTGTTACACATGTAAGGACCCATTTAATGTTAAACTTGAACGGAACTAATGTCCCATTGGGTCTATCTTAGTATGTTATGATATCAATCACGTAAGAGATATCTCTGAGATCTATTATATCAAAGTTTGTGTTAACAATGCTTTGACTTATGTAACATATACTTGTCAAAAGAATATCATCTATATAGACAATTTTATTTTAGTTGCTCCCATTCATTTTGAGGTAGGTACATTAATCCACTTGATTCTTAATGAAAATAATTAACTTAAGATTTCATCACATTATAATGTTTGCATTAACCCATACATGGATTTTATTGACTTATAAACAAACTGTTCTTTAACCATAAGTTTAGAACTTTCAGGTTGTCTTATGAACATGTAAATATGCTAGCCATTTGTTAGGAAAAATTGTTTTTAATGTTCATCTAATGTAGCTTTAAACTATTATAAGCTACTAGAACAGTGATGATCCTCAAAGAAATCTTTCATAATTTATCCCTTCCTAAGTATAACCTTTGACAATAAATCATGCCTCTTCGTGTCTTAACGCTTATATTAGGATTTGGTTTAGTTATGAACACTCTTAGGTAATTCAATCAAATCCCAAACGTTATACGAACACATAAAATCAGTTTTACTAGAAAACAGTTTTATTCCATTCAGAAGATTGATTGACGCTAATGGCTTAATTTGAAGAGATAGGATCAGTATACTTTTCCAAAATCCATTTCTACTTCAGTTAGGGAGGTTGTGTAATCATCAAAGTTAGTAGGCTTTTAAACCTAGATGACCTCCTGAGTTAATTATTGGGTTTATTAGAAGTTTCAGTTTTATGGATTAGCTCTTGGTTAGGTTGCTATCATTTTCAGGATTCTAAGTTTGTAAGAGTTGGTGCAGTATGGTGTACAAGAGGTGTAATCAGAGTTAAATTCAGAGTGAAATTTAATGACATTCTTCCCCCCGCCTCTTGTATTCCTTGCAAGTGATAAGGACTTTGACTGCTCCCACTGACCTTAGAAATCTTTAGGAACTCAGCATACTTAGGGTCAATATTTAACGACCAACAAATTCTAATAGAGAAAACATATTAATGACGTTAGTCGTTGTGATTTCTCTTATTGAGGATTATGTTAGTTTAGGTAAGAAATCTAAGTGTGCCCACAATTAAGCAACAATGAAACTTTTGTAAGTGTAGCATTATATTTTAAGGAGACACGTTTTGATAGAACAATGTCGAAATGGAGCAGTGTCTTGTACAAGAGGTGTAAATTTAGGTAATGTAAAATTTTCACTCCCCCACCTCTTGTAACTATTGCAAGTTATTATTAAGACACTTAATGCTCCCACTGATTTTTGATATCTCTAGAAATGCTACAAGAGAAGTTTCAATGAGCTACGTGACGTTGGAACCTATCACATATACGTTAGACTTTATTTGATTTCTTTAATGTCCAGATATCATAAGAAAATTTAGGGACATATTTAATAGAAATCTTATTAAGTACATACATGAATAGATTTCTTCTAAGAGCGTGGGCCATATGCGACAAAATTTAGATACAAGTTGATAGTCTTTTAAATGATAAATGAATTATGTCTGAATATTCCATTTGGAATAAGTTCCATGAATGTCAATGAATGACTTATGATGGACCCATACTTATTCCTAAGCAAAATCATGCTTTAACGTCATGATTTAAAATCACTTAGAATGAGATTAGTTGAATAATCATCCTCATTAACCATGTCATGATTAATTTCGGTTGTAATGGATGAAATTTATAGGTCTCATTTTTCTTTTGTCAAATTCTCATTTGCATGATGACAAAAGTTGTGAAAGTGTAAGGTGTCATCTAGTTTCATCTTTGTAATGTTTCTATCCAGATATTTAGAACAATAAAATGAGAGTTTAAGGTAAGTGTGACTTTATGTTGGTTATGTAAACCTCACAACCTTCATGACATAGCCTAAGTAATGATACTATATTCTGATTAATCTTCAGAATATGTAAGGTATCGAAAGGCTTTGTTAGAAGACTGCTTATTATGGTTCTTATAGCCTTAACAATTAATTTTGTCACTAACTCTCATGTTAGTTATTTGTCGAGTTCTGGTAAGGAAACGTATGGAACTAGAGTCAACTAATCATGTGTTAAATGGAATATTAAAATTACCAGACTTAAATATCATTAGTAAGTGACTATCTAATTAACTTATCCAATTGTTCTTCTAAATAATGGATAGTCTCGTTGCTTATGCCTAATCTAATGGCACAATTATTCAGTGAGATTTTCCCTTGAAGAACCTTAGAGTTGTACTTGTATTTTGACTATGGACCTTAGAATAATCATCTTTTAAGGTTTTAGTGGTTGTAAGGTGAATATCAACTTATTTTCTAGCTTCAAACATTTATTTCTTTGTACATATGTTGCTTATCAACACACTCATTATACTTTGGTACTTTTGAGTGTTATAGTTGATTTATAAGGCATCAAATTGTACAAGTGAAAATCTTAGTATGTAATGTACTAGAAAAATGTACTTATTTCCATGCGTAAGCCCTTAACTTTATGGGTCATGGTATTGTAAATTATAATGTATTCACTTATACCACTTAACTTTATAGTTTAGAATTTAAATAAAGGCATGTATCTTAGGAGTTCTTGTGATTATTCCAAAATAATAGATTAGTCTTAGGAAAGACTTAATCTGGAATAACTTTAGTGATAGCGTTTATGTTAGAGAGATCTTGATCATCATAAGAGACATCATGTTCGATTTATCCTAATCATCATGCTCTACTTTTTTTCTGTAGTGCTTTATCAGAAGAGAGCAGTAGGATTATGATGTCTTAAGAGATAACCAAGGGTTTAATTTAAGAGCTAATTCTTATAGAAACTTTAAATAAAGCAAACATTTTAGGTTTAGGAATTAGAGTGGATGAGATATATATAGAAGAAAAATTATAGTGAGTAAAATTATGGGTACTAAGAATAAGGCAGACGAAATGATCATAAAATTAATTAAGGATCATTAATATAAGGATCATTATGTGAAGAAATTGTGATATGTCTATTAGTAACATCAAAATAATAGACTATTTAAAGTTCTACTTAAACAAAAACAAATCAGCTTTGGCCAGAAGTGTAATCATTTAAGCATGTGTGCAAAATGGTTGTAACAAATCAGCTTTGGCCAGAAATTGAGACAATCACTTTAGTTATGCACTTGTTAAGTATGCCATCTATGAAGGAATTAAATCAGCTTTGGCCAGATATTAAGACATTCATTTTTATGACGCACACTTGACATAGCTTTCGTAATACTTGAACGATAAGTAGACGCATCAAATCAGCTTTGGCCAGAAGTGATACATCAGAAGCTCATTCAAGTTAAGCCATTTTGGTTTTGTAAAACATTATTTGATCCTTATTAATTAACTAAATATTTACAAAACCAGTTATTTAATAGCAAACCACCTGTTAGCGCGGAGTTCGGGGCGGAGCCCCGAGCTAAATCTTAGTTCACATCAAACATCCTAAGGTAATGAGGTTTCGAGTGAGGTCTCGAGTTAGGTCTCGACTGAGTTATGAGATCTCGAGTCAGTTATGAGGTCTCGAGTCGCAACCTTGATCTCGAGTTGTAGCCTTATGGTCTCGAGTCGCAACCTTATGGTCTCGAGTTGTGACCTTATGGTCTCGAGTCGCAACCTTATGGTCTCGAGTTGTGACTTTATGGTCTTGAGTCGCAACCTTATGGTTTCGAGTTGTGACCTTATGGTCTCGAGTTGTGAAGATTTAAACCCTCAGTCGAAATCTCAGTGGTCTCGAGTTGAAGCTTTATTGTCTCGAGTCGAGACCTTTGTCTCGAGTTATAAAGATTTAAGCCCTTATGATTTCGAGTTGCAATCTGATGGTCTCGAGTCGAGATCTGATGGTCTCGAGTCCACTGTTAACAGTAGTTGTGTAACACCCTTGTTATTATTTTAAAGGTTTTCGTATAAATTACAAAAATAAACATGTAATTGTACATACGTGATGTTGAATAATACGGGATAATTAAAACTTTTACAATTTGAAAATAATACAACTTAATGAATTTGAGTTCGTCGTTTAAAGTTACGACGAAACGTCGTGCGGAAGCTTTTAACTTTATCGTGTTCGGTTCTTCTTCAAGCTTGATCTTCATCCGGGCACTCTTGGCAATCACCTATGATCAAAACCAACTTAAAAGTTAGTTTTGATAGTTAAATAACAAGTTTAAACAAGTTATATGGGATTAGAAATCAAGGCATTTGAACAAAATAATTAAATACAAGAAATTATATATTTTGTTTTCAGCCCCTTCACCCGGCCGTGTCAGCTTAACATATATTTTTCACAGCCCCTTCACCCGGCCGTGTCAAAAGTTCACCCGCCTGTGTCAACTCTGCACGTTTATTTTTCATCAAATTTGCATCCAAACCTATCCAAACTCATTTTAATTGCTTGGGGTTCGTTTCTTAACATGTCTAAGGTATCATCCATTACCCGGATCCATTATTCATTTAGTTTACGCTCCCGTTACCCGGTTTACGTTTTTCTTTATTACACTTAAGCCAACATTTTACCACCTACTTTATTTTGACCCGTTTAGAAGTTTTCATGCATTTAAGCATCAAACTCGCATTTCTCTTTGTACACTTCGTATTTACATTTTTTTATAGCCTCTTATATTCCACAACAACTATTTTGTAGTGGATTTAACATAACGGACCGTTATTCTAAATTTTACCCTTTGGATAGTCATTCTACGTAATTGACCCGTTCTTAGGCATTTGACTCTCAAGGTTTATACTTACAACTCTTACATATATCTAAGAGTTGCATAATCATAATACTAGTATCGAAACGACCTCTAAGGGTCATTTGCCCGATTTACAAATCATGGGCATTTTGGTCATTTTTAGTCCCTCATTTACGACGAAGGACTCTCGCTAATTATTTGACCCATATTTGCATGTTTATCTAGCAACTTAACTATGCGTACCTGGCTCGGGTCAAGGTATTGACCCGTTTACATAACTTTTTGCTTTAAATCTTTCTAGTTAAAGCAACGCAAGCTTATGTTATTTTCCTGTGATTACAAAACTCAACAAGCGATTGTCAAATGTTATTGTCAAATGGTGTTAACCACATCATTTAACCCATTTAGTCTAATTGACCATTTGTCCGTATGAGATGGTATTTAATTACCATTTCACCCCTTTTAAACCTATCCCGGTTTTCCTTTGAACTTGTTTTACTTAAAACCGTTTTTTATTTATTCGCCATTACATGACTAATTTACCGCTTTACCCCTTTTTACTATAATCCATAATTTCTTACCATTTTCCCTCATTCCGACTCTCATTGAATCGTGTCGGAATATCATATATCAACCACTTAGTAGCATTCATATCTATACTTGAAATTAAGTAACTTTGCAAATAATGTAAGGGGCGTAAGCTCTACTTACCTCGCGTCCGCGCAAACATTCTTCGCATCCATGATCCGTTTGACCCGTTCCTTTCCAAGCTCCCACCTAGCTTGTTTAGCAACTATATCATAACATCCATAAGATGGTTAGATTGGTCATTCTATATAATGGCCATCACCCTATGAAACCTTTTTTTACACACTTATCAATCAAAGCATGCCATATATTCAACAACTAGTTTCATACCATAATTCTTTTCATTCACTAACCGTTAGACCCGTTAGTGAAGTTACTTATACAACTAGTTAGTAAGTGATTTTAAACACTTTAAGCATGTCATATAAAGTGTTATTTGTTCCCAACAATCAATAATTCATGCCTAAAGCAAGTATATACAATCCTATGCCTTTTTCTTGGTTAATAAGAACATTATTTATGTGCAACGATTTTCTATTCAGCTGCTGTAATTGACCATTTTGACCCTTTTAAAATCTGAATTAGATCAACATGTTCAAAGATGGATCGTAGAACGCCCCAATACCTTCGCAAGCATATAAGGTACACCTTCTAACGAATTTTTTATGATTTTATATGATTTTTATAAAATCAGCTCAGCAACTATATTTTCATTTTTCAACATCTTTCAAGTTCTGAACAACAGTTTTAATTCGCCTATTTGGCCTATTTAACAACCACATTTGTTTCTTATGATTGAAAACAGTAAAAATTTACTTCATAAGCTTTCCGAAAGGTATAGAACACCCAAATCGGATAAACGGTTGATTTTATATGATTTTTTTAAGATTAGTCAAAATACATATAAAAAGCTACGAAAATCATGTTTAGGGTCCTTTCAAATTCGACCCAAACCATCAAATGCAACCCATTTCCATGTCTATAACCCTTATTAGACTCTTGGTAATGGTTAGAAACCTATAGCACAGTGATTGTAGGCTAAGAGATGTCAAAACATCATCTATTTCAAGAAGTCATCATATGAATCCTAATTTTACCATCTTCTCAACTTCATCTTTGTCAAATTAAGAACTAGAACTAAAATTAACATATATTCAAGTTCTATTTGGTGATTCTCATACACCATCATGTTTAAAACCCGTACTATTACATATCACACGAAATTAGTCAAATTAGCCAATTACGTGTTTCTTTCATAATTCCAACATATAAACATTCACTTAGGCATTTTAACAAACACCTTGCGGGAATAATTTCTCACAATTTATTATCAAGCTCAATACTTGTCATTTAGCCATGCTTAACATCAACTAAGCATGTTTACATCAATTTTCACATTAACAAAATCTGAATTTACTTCCTAGAACTCAAATTACACTAGAACAACAATTAAAATTCTAGTGTTTAACATGTTCCTACAACACCCACTTATCACCTTCAATGGTGATTGTGAATTCACAAGAAATAAGCAAGATTTCAACTTGTATTTGTCTAGGGTTTGTCCCTAGACACTATATTGTTCCTAATTCATCATAAAACAAACATGCAACCATAAATATCAGATTTTCCCAATTTCATGAGAATTTCAAGTTGAGAGTTTTTATCAAATTTTACATACCATGTAATCCTCTTGTGATGAGGATCAGTAATCTATGCTCGATTTTCGTTTTTGATCAAATTTGGACCTTCAATTTTGTGAATTAAGTGATGAACTAGGGCTTGGTGAGGTCTCCTGGTCGCCCCCTGCGTCCCATATACGACCAGACACACTTTTGTGTGTTTGGTCCTTAATTATTTTTTTTTATCTAATTAAGTTTCAGATTTTACAAGATAAGCCCTTCCACTTTTGAATAACTTAAAGTTTGGTTGTTTCTAACCCTATTATAAGTTATTTCTAGACTTGTAGCTAACTAGGTTAAAACTCCTAGTTAGTAAATTCTTGTTTATTTATACTTTATAATTCTAATATAAAGTTTTATATTTTCGGGGTAGGTTTATCGGGTTAATTTTTTTTACCACTAACGGTATTTTACCCGTCTTTACTATTAACGTGGTTTGATTACCAAACCCGTTTTTGGGATGTTACATGTTGTTGTGAAAATAACTGAAAATTCGAATTCTAAGGGATTTTGAGATATGGTTTCCTGTTTTAGTGATGATCTAATTTTATCAAATATTTCGAAAATTTTATCTGTTGATCTAATAACAGTTTTTACGAAAATTTTTAATAGTTAAAACAGATCAAAACATGGAAAAACACTCATTAATCCTAATAACATTCCAAAACATAAGGGAATTTTTGAATTTTCCTAAGAACACATGATGAACCCTAAAAAATAAAACATAAATTATGGAACCCGAAACCTGAATTTTTTTAAGGTTTTAAAACAGATTTCGGTCATAAACATAATCCAGTTGATTTGGAATGAACATATGATTAACCTTTTCCGAAAACAGTGATCTCGAGTGGACATATTCGACTCAAAACCGGCTGTTAGTTTATTAAGTTAAAAATTTTTGTTTTTCATGATTTCAATCCCAGAATTAATGGATACAAAAACAGAACTGACTAATCAACATATGCTCTGATACCACATGTTGGTTCAGTTCTGTTTAAACATAAAGGAAAACATGAAAACATACCTGTTACAGCAGACAGTGCAGTGTGGAGAATCCAGTCAGAGAAGATGACATCGAGTTCGACATATTTGTCAGTGTGATCTGGTTCCTCCTTAGGGTGCTGACTGATGATGGTGATGATGAAAACCGAATAGGGGATTCGGTTATGGAGAAGAGGTTTCGATGATGTTATGCTTATGGGGTTTTTGTGTCTAACTGTGTAACCCTTTAACCTCTACATAAGTCTCCTTATATAAGCACCCAGGAGGAAACCTAATTAGTTAATAAGGGTAATATGGTCCATCAACAATTACCAACTAATTATTAATAGGTTGTTATATATTTTGATCCATATAATGTAAATGATTATAATGGCTACTAGATTAAATATTAAATCATAATATATTTAATCTTACAGCTCATGCATAAAATTGTAAGTCCTTCAATTCACATCTTATGCTTGTTATAATTCAACTTATGTCTATATATATATATATATATAAGTTAACTTTTCATTTTGGTTTAAAACTCGGTTTACTAATTGTGCTATCAAATCAGAACCTGGTAGTGTTCATTGTTTAAATATGTCTATATATATAACTTTTCATTTTGGTTTAAAACACGGTTTACTAATTGTGCTATCAAATCTGAACCTGGTTGTGTTCATTGTTTAAATATGTCTATATATAACTTTTCATTTTGGTTTAAAACTCGGTTTACTAATTATGCTATCAAATCTGAACCTGGTTGTCTTCATTGTTTAAATACTTGCATTTCCATTTCTTCTATAATATTAATTGTATGAATCACAACAGTCAATATGGTTATTAAGTTTTCATTATGTTTTGCAAGACGTGACACATCAATCACTAAGGGGGTGTTGTTTTTTTGTGAAAAGTACTTCTGGATCTCTTATGTCTTCCTCACGCAGACCACGCGCAGACATTTGAGTATGCAGTATGTTTGTTTTTTGAAAGTGATTTCATTAAAAAAGGTCTTCTAGACCTCTTCCTCAAGCAGATGTGGACTCCCCTCTTCTAGACCTCTTCTCATCCTCTTCTTTCAAAACACTAGAACCTAGCACTTCCTCCTCTCAGCCGACCACCACATCTCCCCTTCTCCACCTCCGGTTGCCCGACATCACCTCTCCCTCCTCCGCCTTCACCGCCGACAACACATCTCCCCTCCGTTCCTGCAACTTCGTCGGCCCCTGCCTTCACCGCCGACAACATCCAGATTCCAGCCAACTAAGTTGACTTGTGAAGAAAATGGCCGGAGTTGATGCATCGGAATCGATTCACCCTTTCATTCCTAAAGATCTGATTTTACCGGATTATGCATCGAAATCGATTCACTCTCTCAATCCACCATTATCGGTGTTTATGGCTCTGCTTCCCTTCTAGTCGTTATCTTTATTTGGATCCTCGCTGGTAATCAATTAAATTATGATAGTTTCAATTAAATCCATATAGTAATCCGTATTCCACTGCTTAATTTCTTTCTTATACACGTGCATTTGCATTCTAATTTGTTGAAGTTATTTTGTATTCATATTTAATTGATTTTTTTATATATACCCAGTTGTTGTATACTGTATAGCTCATAAGTTATGCTTAATTCTAGTAAACAAATGTCAGATCTTTGTATGTTAAGTTTTTTTTAGTCAGAATTATTGGTTTTGGATTGATTAATCTGTATGATTAATTCTAGTAAACAAATGTCAGATCTTTATATCATATGGGTTTGTTAAAAAACAAACAGTCTTCTTCTTGCAGACTGCAGAGGTTTGGTCCACCACTTCAGCTACAGATGTCTGCAGATGTGGTCCGCAGACTGCAGACGTTTTACCTCTGAAAAAACAAACAACACCTAACTCTTCATACCGTATTTGATTAAGGTGATTAAGACACTCATTCTTCTTATTTGATCGGTACTTTGATGCTGGTCACTCTCTCAACGAAGATGCCGACTTTCCTTAGGTTGTGCACGGAATGCACAAGACATAAGAATGTAGGATGAAGACAGGGATGAGTATTTGGTACCAGGTATCGTACAGATCATTTTCGTTAATGGTACCTATTTTTTTAGGGACCGGTACCGGTATTTTGGTTGATTACCCGGTAAATACCGGTACCGTACCGATTATTTTCGGTACTGGTACCCATTTTCCTATTTTCGGATGCTCATCCCTAGATGAAGATGCCTTTGTGGCATTTCGGTATCTAGAGGAACACCGCCCCGGGTTGTTTGGTACCAAGGAAAACATCCGGAATCCGAATCATGCTCCCAATCATCCTGAATGTTTTTGGGTACTTAAAATATTTAGTGGGTATTTAATATGAGAAATCTAGTGGAGATGTTGTGTATCAAATATGGAGAATCATTATGTTTTTTTTAATGTCTAAAGTTGCATACCATGAGGATTGAACTCATGACCTTCACCTATCTTATATCTTATCTAACTCACTAACACCAATGGGCTATTCTCAATGGATGAGATCCTTATGTGGGCATGCAATCTTTTTCATATCAATTCCAAAAATTAGAAATACAGTGTTCTTTTATTTAGACTTGTAATTTTTATTAATTAATGAAATTTTATTTTATTTACAAATGTTATACATTTATTTGTCGAAATGTATTTATTTAAAAAAAGTTTGGGGATGGTGAGGATCCATTTCCATGGTTTGGAGATGTAAACCTTATGATTAAGTGATTAACTAAATCAGACTAAGTGGGTGTTTGGGTTAGCTTATTTTGGAGCAACTTATAACTTAGAGTTAAATGCTTGGTTGGTCCCTGTGGTTTGCAAAAATTGCAGACTTGGTCCTAGTGTTTTACTAGTTACACGCGTGGTCCCAAAAGTTGTCAAAAATGCACTCGGTTGATCCCCTGACCTAACCTCTGTTAAATTTCTCAGTTAACTATGTGTGAAATGACTATATTACCCTGAAAGCCCAATCATCTTCTTCAACCTTAACACCCACCCCTCCTTCTCTGTTGCAACTCAGGCGACCGGAGTCTCCGACTCAACCGATGACAAATCTATCTCCTCTATTCTCTGAACAAAAAAATCGCATCTCCACATCGAACCTGAAACCCTTCTTCCCCTTTAACCCTAACATCGCCACCACCCCCAGCCATTATCATCATCCACCGGAATCACACCCTAACCGGTCATCCACCCTCTTCGCACTCTGAACCCTACCCCCATCAACACCCAACTCAACCGCCGCCTGTCACCACATGATACCGGACTCATCACCCCCGTCGCTGCTCAGGTAATTTTGTCATCCATCTTCTCAGCCTCCATCTCTGATCCTTCTTCCACACATCAACCGTCGGACTCATCCACGTCGCCGGTTCAGATTTCCCTTCTCCGCCGCTCATCCCTTCCGACCACCACCGCTCTCAGCCATCTCCGACTCCAACCTGAAGCCCTCATCGACACCGGCCATCGTCTTCAACCGCCGGCTTTCACCTGCACCACCTTTCACACACCTTCACCACTCTGAATAACCGCCGCTCGTCGCCGGCCTTTGTCTTCAGCCGTCATCGTCGCAGACCACCGGCAGCCTTACCCTTTTCCACTGACCCGTTCCACGACACCTGTATCACATTTTCTCCGCCGACCCGTCACTCGCCGCACACAGCCTCCATCGACGCTGGTCTACGACATCAGGTATGTTCTTATTTCTCTTGTTTTCATCTCTTGACAATCCAATAATTTCTCCTCTGTAGTGTCTCGTGTTACTTCGAAGCACCCATTGTTCTTGCTCCGGTGACAATATACCCGAATCACTGCCCCTACATCTGATATAAACTCTACCCACTGTTACCATACTGAGTCCTAATTCCATAAAGTTGCAACAGAGAAGGAGGGGGTGGGTGTTAGAGGTTGAAGAAGATGAATGGGCTTTCAGGGGTAATATAGTCATTTCACACATAGTTAATTTAGAAATTTAACAGAGGTTAGGTCAGGGGACCAACCAAGTGCATTTTTGACAACTTTTGGGACCACGCGTGTAATTAGTAAACCACTAGGACCAAGTCTGCAATTTTTGCAAACCACAGGGACCAACCAAGCATTTAACTCTATAACTTATTGACTTATAAAAGTTAATAAGTTGTTTTTATAGTGTTTGGTTTAACTTATTTAAGTTGTTTTGTGTGTGAAAAAGTTGTTTTTGAGAAGTTAGAAATTCTAACTTATGACTTATATAAGTTAATAAGTTGTTTTTGAGAAAGATTCCCAAACACCCCCTAAATCTGATGTAGAGATGATGTGAAGGAAAGAGAGTGTGATCATAGCGATGATGCATTCCCTCCACTCTTATCAATATTGAATCGATGATGACGAGTCATCTTATATCAGCAATAGTGATTTAGGTTTCATATTTCGGGTCAGATATGTGGTTTGCGATGATTCTAAATTATGAAATTTATCTTTTTTTATTTCCAAACTAGGATCTAACTAGTCATGCGATTGCCTATCTTTAGTGCATCCGTAATGGGGGATTTTTCTCCTTCCTCTCTCACATAAAGCTCTCCTTTACGGATGGACTCTCCACATCAGCTTTCTATAGCACATTTTTTAAGAGAAGATTATATAGGGAATTAAGTGTAGAAATTGGTCCCAAGTTTTTCAATCATTATTATTATTATTGACTGAACTTAACAAGTTTAATTTCATAGAGTATCGAATATGTTTGGTCATTTAACATTTCAACATCCTGAAAAGAACATAGTTTTTAAGTTACACTACGTCTACTTACATTCCATGTCTACAATTGTAGTGTTTGATCAGCCAAACTCGATCTCAATCGCGATTGACTTCTGGTAACCACGTTCTTAACTGAAAAAATACGGAACATACATGTTAACATAATTGAATAAAACAAACCCACGTTAACACGTAAGAAAAACCAACCGAAAGCCCAATCTGACGAAAAATGTGTCGGTCGACGTAAAACGCTGGCCCATCTCTTCTTAACGTATTTGGTTGGCGTATGGAAGAACATATTTCACCCGCAGGCTGGCGTAAATACGCCTGAGCGTATAAACCAAACGGTAAAAACACCATTGCGTCAGAAGCTCGACGTCATCAACAGAAAACATATTTGGAGTAAAAAAAGGATGGAGATGCGGGGTATCGATCCCCGTACCTCTCGCATGCTAAGCGAGCGCTCTACCATCTGAGCTACATCCCCATGTTGTTTGGTTACTGAAGCTTATTTTCATCACTGAAAGCATTTTATTTTAGGTAGTTTTAAATAAAACCTTTTTTGTTCTACAACTAGTGTGATACCACCGCGCTTCGCGGCGGGTATTTGAAGGTCTCGTTTTGTTACGGTATTGACACTCGTTATAGCGATCAAAAAAGTATCAAAACGTGTTCGGTTCGTTTAAAAAAACATTTTGAAAGTAAATAAAAGATATTTATTCAATTTCAAGTTAACTAAAGATGATTTTTGTGAAATATAAATACTTTTCAAATTAAACTAATAACACAACTAAATAATGATGGCTGTAAAGTGTAATAACACGAATGTGACTATAGAAAATAATTACAAGTAAAACTTAATCATATATTTATTATTATTTAAACTAAAGGTCACTAATTAATAGAAAACAACTATCAGTATTTTTAGCAAGTTTGAACTATACAGTTCAAAGGCAAAATACAGTCACACCCACTCTCTTTTCCTCACTTTCTCACTTAAGCAGCCAAAAACGACGTCGTAGCAAAAAAGTCGTTCAACTAAACGACCAGTTAGCAATAAACGCGTTCAACTAAACGACCTCGCAGCAATAGGCAGAGGGGGACTATATTAATCCAATATAGCATCTGATACAAAGGGTTTACGACGGTTGCGCACAACGGTCCTCTTTCCTACCACAAATCAAACCGTCGTCAACCATGAGCGGGGATGCCGGTGTAAAGCTCAATGATGCTCCGACGGGATGAACAACAGTTGGATGCTAATAGAACCAAATCAACATCTGAAAATCTCCGACGTATGCAGTCGTGTTCTCCACCAGTTCAACCTTTGCGGTTCGTGTCCTGACGGCATCCTCCTTCCTGTAACCCTCTGTTCACCATCATCTGTTTATTTTGATGCTAGTAGTTGTACAAACACGTTGATTTAAATAGAGGTTGCTCTCAATGCATCAACGTATAAAGTACTTAGATATTGTTGAGGCCAATGTTTAGATAGATAGATAGATATTCTTATTTGTATAACAAATATATTAAAAGAAAGTTAAACGTGATCTAACCATCTCAAACCACGGAAGCTCTCCTAGCCATGTCCACAAAGTGCATCTGCAATTTGCAGACGGCTCGATTCCGCTCTCATATATTGGATCCAACGTGTTCCTCCCATGTCAGTGATTAAGACATACGTCTGAAGCCATGAGCTACGTCACTCGAAGATGTCTTCTCAGATAGCAGAACCAACCATGCTTTCCACCTCAATCGCCATTTGTCTTGCCACATTGGCTTGAAGCCACGGATAACCATTATTTTTTCCCTAAGTCCACCAAAAGGGCAAAAAATTACCTACTGTTGATTAGTAAGTAAAATAATCCACAGTTGTTGGTGTAAAAAAAAACCATTTTCTTCCAAAAAAAAAAGTATGCAATTTTAATCGTTTACTAAATTATATCTAAACCTTTTTTAATTTAAGCAATTAACTTTTCAATCATGTAACTGTCCAAAAAATTACCTTCAAAAGTTATACCATCATCTGAATCCTATTGTTCATGGCAACAAAAAAGACACATCCAAACGTTGGAACTGATGATATACTTTGTTTTGAGGAAGATTCTGCCAAGTTACCCTGAAAACATATGACAATTAGTATACTAATTTTTTTACAAAATAAACAACATTAAATGGTATGGATTTAATCACATTTTCGATATTAACTCCTGCGAGCATGCTCGACCTTTAACCAATATGACCCATTCGACAAGTCATTTCCACTTTTAGCAAAAATAAACAGAGGTGTATAGCAAAAATAAACATAGGTATATAGCAAAAACAAAAAAAAAAAAGTATTCTGCACATTTTTTTTGGAACTGTTTCTTTTACAAGCATGAACTTACAACAACATTGTGTATTTATATATGTGGCATTGCACCCAAAGAACTAATATGCACTTCTTATAATCACCATATTAATGCACAAGGTACATATCTTATATGCAGGTTTTTATGCCATATCTAGTTTTATATGTGATTGAATTCAATTTTAATGCAACTATCAGTCTCATCAAATACGAACAGGGGCAAAATCAAACCTTCTTTCAGCACCAGGTTGATAAAATTGATAAAATGATAGTCCTCTAAATGAGTATATTATAATTCAAAGTTAAAAATAAAGTGTCAAAAACCCTTGATACCTCCTATTCGTTGCCAAGGTGAATCTTAAATGAAAAGCAAACACACTTGCAGAATGTACAATCAACCCAAGTGAGACCCAAAGTGCATATCGATTCGTACATGGAATTTAAAAACATAAATGTAAATATAGAAATCGCCATTCCTCAAATTGTAAAGATTTACTCAAAACTAATTAAAATTGGAACCCTAATTACAGAAGCAAAGTTGAAGACTTACCCATAACTAATTGAAATCTGAGTCCTAATTGCTGAAACGTACATGTCAGAGCCTAAGTTCAGACGACAAGCATCAAGCGTGGATTCCGCTGAGGGTTGGCCGGAATCGAAATTGAAGGGAGCGCGTTTCTTAACAGAGAGAAGAGAGAGGAAGTGGAGGACAGGATGCAGTGGAATTGGATCAGGGTATCTGATGTGAAGACCACGAACTGACGTTACCTAACGGCGTTATTTACTGTTACTGTAAAAGGACGGGATGAGGTGGAATTGGACCGACGCACACCGCCGGTGGCGGTGGCTCTCTAGCCTACGAACTAACGGACCGCCGGCGACGACCACCACTTTCTACTCTCTGTCTGGCCTCTAACTTCTTCCCGGGGCGCCTTCAGTTCTCTCTAAAATGCAAGACAGGAACATATATAGAATGACCGCCAGATGTAAGTCAGGAAAACAGGGAAACCGGAACTGTTCTTAAGAGGATTCATCAATTGTTATATTTATAAATATTTGATTATTTGACAAATAAAGTCACAATTTCGTTAAACCAAAATGATTTATATTTTATAATATTTAAACGTGAAGAAGAAGATACACATCAACAAATTATTCATAGTAAACTTTACTCTTCTTTCAGCAGCTTTAGGGATGGCAATAAACCCGAACCCGCTGGGTAAACCCGAAACCCGACACATTTGGAACGGGTTTGGGGTCGGTTAATCAGGTTTGGGACGGGTTTGGGAATAGTTTTTATTTTTTTCGCGGGTTTGGGACGGGTTTGGGATTTAGTGATATACTCGTTTACCCGATAAAGTGTACCCGTTTACCCGATTGTATACCCGATATAATTTCTTTTATATTATTAAATATGTATATATATGATACATCCATTTTTTACACATACAGGTATTCTATTCCGTATACATTGTAGTTATTTGATACATATTTTTATGACGACAATACAAAATGTAACCGTTTAGTAGTTACCCGATAGATACCCAATGAGTTTTGAGATGAGTATACCCAACGGGTGATCTTTTTAAATTAACGGGTTTACCCGAAACCCGCGGGTATACCCGATACCCGATGGGTATTTACCTGCTAGAAACCCGATGGGTTTTGGGACGGGTTTAGGACAAACTTATCTAACCGGGTTTGGGTTTGGGATTACCTAAACCCATCCCAAACCCGACACATTGCCATCCCTAAGCAGCTTATATCAAGCATCGAGGTTCTGTCGACCTTGTTGGGCCATTTGAATGGGCTTCTTTACTGAATTAGTTGGGCTTAGTTTGGTTCAGAACAAAACGGATAGTTGTTAAACTTACTACCTTTTCTTATTTGGTTATCTAATTATTTGAAGGATTTTATAAGTCAATTTGGCCAAGAAAAATATTTTTAGCAGAATAAACGATGTAATCAGATGTATCGTTACTGGAATGAACTCTGAAGTTTCATCATATGTGAAATTTCATGTTGGTGTTTTCAATTTGGTCAAGAAAAGATTGAGTTTGATTTGGGATTTCGGGGTACTAAAGGAAAAGAAATGAATGAGAAACGGAAAGCAGTTTTCGAAAATGTGTTTATGTTGAGAAATATGAGAATCGCGTTGGAGAGTAACTTATGCGACGTCGTGGCATCATAGGTAAATGATGCAATTTGAAACTTATGCTATATCTTGGTAATTAATTGAAACTAGCAATAAAACCGGCGTGCGTTGCGGCGCGGGAACATCGCAAACATCGAATGGATTAGTCCAAACGTCGTGTGATGCGTTAACCGTATGGAAATGCGCATTTTGACGTATCGAATTGAACCCAAAGTAACCTATATAAGCATTGCGATTGGATCAAAACGTAAAGTAAATCAAATTTATATGTGACCCGACTCTCATACGTAGAAAAGAAACTACAATTTGACTCCACGCGTTCGAAACAAAATTTACGAAACATACATAAAGTACGCACGAATACATATTATATTTGTCCTGACTCATCTCCCAAATCAAAACGTAGACCAACTCAAATTTATAGTACATAAAAATATGCACGTAAATTTTTTTTATTGAAAAAGTATTAAATTTGACCTAAATCATTTTCCAGAAAAATTTTACGTCGACACATAGAGCAAATCATATTTATACCAACACGTAAATAAAAATATGCACGTAAAAAATAGTTTTTATGTAAAGGAAGTATAGGGGTAAACTCAAAACAAATTATAGGTAAAAAAACTTAATAGGTTAAAAGGTTCGTAAAACCGTACCAAGTAGCACCAATGCAACACAATTGTCGGTGACCCAACATTGGAAAATTTCGTAAAAATAAAATAAATAAAAAAGGAAGAAAAAAAAACAGCGAACGAAACGCAGACGTAAAATCGTTGAACTACGCACGCCAGTTGTTGTGGGTTAATGGGAAGAAATTAGATCGAAACGTAAAACGTAGAAAAGAATAACTAAGTCGAATGGGGAAAATAAACGTGTTGCGACGAACCTGTCAAATGAAAAAAAATATACCAAAAAACGGTGAACCCCACACACATGTTGCGGCGTCTTATCTTGCAAAATTTAGAACGAAACATAAAGCGAATAATTTGTATAAGATGAAACTTATAAGGGGCCAAAGATGAAAATAAAAAGTGTTAAGGTTAAATTGTAAAAGAAAAAAAAACATTGGGTTAGAAATGAAAAATCAATTTTTTTTTTAAAATCTCCCAATGCATAGGGTATAACTCTATAAATCAACATTTTGTTGCTAATTTACAGTTTATAATTTATAATGTTTTTATGCCATAGTTTGTGAAAATAAGTTGACACGAACTGTTATATTATTTGCTTTTACTCACAATTTGTATGCTGTTTTGCATATGAGAATAATGACAATGGTATATATCTTATGTGCAATTTTTTCATTATATTACATATATAGCTTACTAGGTTATAACCCGGGAATACTCCCGGGTTGTGAATCTTTATATCTAAAAAATAAATATACATCTATATATATTAATTAATAAAAATATACCATGTAGTTATGAATCTTTATAACCCGGGAACTTCCCGGACAGAAAAAATCAATTTATAATCTAATTATGTCATTAAATAAATTAAAAGACATGTTTTCAAACGTTATTAAGTGTTTAAATAAATAAGTTAAAATTTGATGTCAATACTATGCGGTACCAATGTTGAAATTAAAAGACATGTTTTCAAACCATATTTGCCGTAAAATAACATTTTTTTCCATGGGGCGCCTCCTTCCTTTTCTTTACATGTGCACCCCTATGCTATGCGATACGGTACCGGTTAAGCCAAAGCACTTATGAAGAAATGAGTTGAGCCAAACCACTTTTTTTTACCATAATCCCAAAGAAATAAAGGCACTTATGTTTTTACCTTTTTTAACACAATTGTACATGAAGCCACACATGACCTAAATAAAAACATAACAAAAACTTTCCACATCAAACTTTCCACAACAAAACTTTTAAACACATTAAAAGAAGATAATTGAGATATATTTCCCTTTTTAAACAGCCAACAAATCAAATTTTATTAAAAAACATATTAGCATCGTGCTAATCCACATCCAAAAACAACCAGACAACAAACCACATCCTATAAGCATAGTAGCAGAATAACTGTTGCAAGATTTTAATATCAAGTTGATTTATGATATAACCCTCAATTTACACTTATGCGCCTTTAGGTTTCAGCAATGTCACCCCCTTCTCTTTTTGTCGAGTTCTATACTCGATCAGTACAACTCATAAACAGTATTTCATATTCACATTGTAGTAAGTAGCCGAGTCATCACTTTGTGGAAGATAGGGCAGTAAGACTCTACATTACAGTACAGATAATTAAAAATAGCATGTTAACCCATGTGATCAACTTGCGTATTATAGTCACAAATAATAACATGCACACACATGTAGATATATAATATGAACATATGATGTGCCAAAAAAATCCAATTATAGAGAAGGTATCGCGAAAAACAATTTTTGTGCTTCAAGCATCCAAAAAACCTACCAATGAAGTAAAAACTCGGTTTTCCCGAACAACAAAACGTCACAAAAAACACATAATGCACTCATTAATCAGTAATTTAACAGATGGTGCTAACATGACACAATTTAATACTTCAACAAAATAACAACCAGCTAATTGTAAAAATAACACTTTTAACCTCTAAAGTATCATCTTTCCCTTTTCTCCACCATAAATTTTTAATTCGGTTTCTTAAACTTTTTCTTGTTTTAAAGAGCCATAAAAACATACAAAACCAAGAATGTAAAATACGCATCTATATTTAGAGCATTCACATTGGAGTCTCTATTCTATATTATATAATAGAGGAAACAACAAATATACCATCACATTGGAATCTCTATAATAAAAAAAATTAAAGAAAGTAAAGTACACCTCTATATTTATAGGATTTAAAGAAAGTGTTTATGCTTATCTCTTAAGAATTTTTGAGTTTAAGTACCCGTGTGTTACACGGGTTGGCTAAAATAAATACTTGAGTGAATTTATGTTAATATAATGGGTTATTGGATTTTAATAATCTTAAGTTTCACTTGTTGGCTAATAATAATCTCAACTTCAAAAATTCCCACCAACGATCACAACTTATAATAATTTGACCTCCCATCGATCCTTTTATAACATATAAGAATTTGGCCACCTCAATAGATTCATGTGCACCTACAGCCTCCTTAATTAAATTAAGTGCACATGGAGTTTGAAAAGAATCGATGGAGGTCAAATTATTACAGTTGGAATCGCAGGAAGGAATTTTTAGAGTTGGGCCAACAGGTAAAAGTTAAGATTATTAAAATCCAAGAACCCGATCATACCCTACGCGAGTACATAGGTGGTCATAGCATTTAACGTATATATTTTATTGCAGAAAACAACGTTACTCATCTCTTTAATAAAGTACGTTACATATTTATATTACTAAAATGATAGGTTTCATCTCAAGCCACAAATAAAATGATATAATTTAGTTGTCTGTATGTTGCAATATAAGAATATAAGAATTTTAGTTGGGTATTTAATTCATCAGCTAATACAATTAGATCTTTTAATTGTTAAACCTTTTGGATTATTTGATCCATCATAATTTCTTCCACATGAACACACATAGAAATTGACAATCGATTAAAAAAGTCAAAGAATCTAGTTGCAGGAAAGCCAACTCAGATTCCGAAGCTCACAGACACACGTCCAGCATTGAGGCATTTTCAGTTAACATGTTACAAAAAAACAATGCTAACCTAGAAAAACTGGTTGAGGAATTAGATCTAAAACCCACCAGAAATAAAGTTACAAATGGAAAAGGAATAGATGGTTAGAAAGAAAACCTCACAAGATATTAAAAAAGATAAATCCCAAAAACCGCCTTACCAAGGCTCGAACCAGAAGACGTTTCATCGACAGAATGGTCACCGGTGGCAGGCGTCGTTCGAACAACAGCCACCACCGTGTCACTTTAAAGTCGGCTAATATTTGTGACCCATGACTAAGGCTTCTAGAACATAACATGGAAGTCCGATAAGATGATTGACAACACAACGGAGACAAGCCTCAAAAAGAGGCGTCAGACGACAGTGCAACGTTCCTGCGCGTAAGGCCACAACGCCAACGACAAAAGTTAAATCATATATAGCAGTTAAAAAGCCTCTAGACCAAATCAAACTTTCGTTGCTTAATAATGATAACAATATGCTTTCTACATTCACTACATTATGGCTATCCTCAATTGGTAGACCCACATCCATTATACACCATCTACCAAACTAATCAATTAATCAACTCGTTTCAAGAAAATGTAATGATTCTAAACTCAACCAAAATCCACTTACAACTCCTTTGTTCGCAATTCAAATTCACATCCAATAAAAAACATTTATAATCACATAATATCCATAGCTTTATACAAACAATAAAACCCGTTACCCATGAGCAGCATAATCATTATCCCCAAAAATATATCCGTTCTCCGTATCATTACAACAGTGACCGACTACTGATTCTTCCGCTGAAAGCGAGATCTCCATATCCGCATTAATTCCATTTTGACCTACATTCCATATTTTCACACAAACTATTCAAACTTAGCAGGTAACTATTCAAAATTATAAGTCATCAACATTTGTTCTATCAGAATAACAATTATGCCTAGTCCTTTTAACCAATATCTACAGAAACCAACCACTTCCTAACAAATCTTTATAATTTCCTAACAAAAGAATAACGCCTTGAATAACACTTTTTCCCTGCTGCATTATACCATTTCTAAAACTCCATTTCTTGTTACAGTAATCCCTCTTTATCATCTTAATACCCCCAGACCATATTAACCATAGGACCATTACAAGTTTCAGCCAAATAAACAAACTTCTAACATCCGAAAGACACCCTCATCCATCTTACCCATAAAAAAGTCAGCATAGTCAGTTTGACTTTCAAAAAAGTTGACCATTGTTTTTCCAAATTTCCCATAATACCCCTGCCCCAAATCAAAAGTAATAGTGGCACTACTAAGTGAGATTTTATTCCCTAATAAAATAGCTTCAAATAAATGCACCAAAGCAAAGCATCTTTGTGCAACTAAAAGAATGACACCCAGTCCATGTTTTTTTTAAGACTTCAATAAATGAAATGCCTACTCAGTTAACAACCAACATTTCTTTTTAAATGATTAACCTAAAAATAAACATACCTTGTGTTCAAGCTCTTTGGGCCCCACCTAACCATGTCCTTCCGCTAGTTCCTCAGCAACAGCCGCCCTTACCACTGCTGCTCCTACTTCGGCAGTAATATGTCGAATACTGCAAGTAAAAATCAACAAAATTGTTTCACTGTTACCCTTCAAAGGAATCTTGTGTAACCCAAATCACTATACGAAACCTTCAAATTTAAAGTGATACTTATCGATACATGGGTATATACATCTATCAGATGGCATCAAATTTAGTCCAGCAAGTTTTGAAAAAATTAAACTAAAAGGCATGGTGGAAATCAATAACTTATATAAATTCAGTACCATTCAGAAGCTGCTTGCAACATTCCATCAGATATAATATGAGCACCAGAGAGCAGAGATCCCAAACAGATCCTGAATTATTAAAATATATCAAGCCAATATAACAGTAAGCAAAAAAGATATAACACCATGTTCAAACAAACACTGACCATGGGAAGAGGTACATGTTATTTGAAGAATATAATACTTGTGTTAAATGAAAATTATGGTGTTAGAAAAAGTTTTTTTTTTTTTTAAATGACCCACATGTTGCTAGCATTTTGCTAAATCATTCCAAGTTACATACCCAAAAGTATATAGGTTATGATCACCTCATATTACTATACCTTTATAATAATGAAAGATAAAAGAATATTGCGTTGTAATGCAAGATGGAACCAAAGGCTGTAGTACCAAAGACACCACTTGGACTCCCGTGCTATAAGATAAACCAAGCAACAACCCCCATTAATTGACATAAAAATTATACAGATTAACAAATTTAAACCATTTTTTGGTTGTATAAGTTATGATGGAATCAATCTAGATGCTCACTAAATCTTGATGGGCAATATCCGGATGATTTGAATATAAGCCAGACTGTCAAAATGCATCAGAACCCTGTAGATTAACATATTTAGTGATTTCTTAGTTCAACGGAAAAAAGGGACTCAAAATTTTGAAGAATATGTAAACTACCCAAAATAAAAAAAAGAAACAGATACTCACCGTCTAGACTGATTGAATTAGGATGATTTTTAGGTGGATTTATTAGGCCTATGTATTGTTACTTATTTGACATCCACTTGTACGTTCTTGTTTCTCCGGTCATGATCCTGAAAAGATTAACCATACACACCCAATAAACATTTTTTATGTCCATAATACTTGAAACGATGAAAAGAGCATGATATACATTACTTTTTACGGTTAAGGTCTCGCTTTTACGTATCGTTCCAGTAATTTGTTTTCAAAAATAGTGCCAATTTAGATCCAGTTCAGAACCTTAAAATAGTTAAACATCAGTACTATTTCTAGTAGTTACATTTACTTCAATCCTAACTACGTACAATTTTAGTCTTTTAGATAAACAAACATGATCTTTAAACAACCAAGCCCACCCACAACTATAAACATACATGCAAAGCATTGTAATATAAAAACCCTAAATTTCTTTTAGAAAATTACTATTTTCAGCAACTTCTCTCTCTATACATATCATATGGTTAATTGTTGATCTTAGCGTTATGATAATTTAAAGATTGATGTATATAACTGAAAATGAAAGACCCATGTTGGTGAATCAAATCAAACCCATAAAAAAGGCTAAAAATCCTAACTTTTTTTTTCAAACAGAAGTTGAAGATCACAACTATATATTGATAAATATAGCTGAAAATGAAAGACCCATATGAAAAAAGTATAAAATTTGTGAATCATATCAAACCCAGTAAGAAAACAAATACTAAAAAAAATTGTAATAAAAATTGTAATCTAAGCTTGATTCCGGCCACAAAAAGCAGAGAGCAAGCAAAGCCCTTAACCGTATGCCACACATTTTCTCTTATAAATGGCATTTCATACGCATTAATCACATCCAATATGCACAAAAGAAAAGACCCACTCTCAGAAATCCCCAAATCAACCCATTAATATCAATAATCCTATAATTCGTGACTGACATACTTCAAATCAAGACCAAAGAAAAAAAAACCCCAAAAAAACCATCAAGATCATGGCTAATTGATACTAAACGATGATAAAGCACTCAAGATCAACTAACACATTAGGTAAACTGGAAGAATCGAAAAATAAGCTTACTAAAAAGGATTAATACTTCATCTAGAGATGGAATCGTACCTGACCTTGATGGAATTTGTGTCATATTAAAAACCTACATACACAAATTACATCAAAATAGCATATCGGATGATATATAAACAAAGAACGATGGAAAAGAACCATTTATTCTTGCCATACTAACAATCAGACTTTGCAAAACATAAATCGAACTGTCATTTCTAATCTCAAATGCACCAAATACATGAGCATCACAATAGTGAATTTAATATGCATAAAGAAGAGTAAAATAACAGCCAGAGATACTGAATAGAAAAGAATACCTTAAAATGCCACTTCTTATACCAACGACCTAAAAATCATAAGCTACCTTTAATCTCTTTCCATAAACTAAGAAACCAGAGCATTACAGAAACTCTTATTAAATCGATATCAACAAAAAAAGAAAGACCAAAAATAGCACTAACTTACTATACCTTTCAATCCAGACTACCCACAAATCGCTTGACTGAAGCTTTTATTTCGCAGTCCATATTTCTTCACTATTCCAAAACTTTATTTTGGATATACACCTCCATTGAACAGAATGCTACACATCAAAATTAGCGATTTCAAGTAGATTCATAAAATTTTACACCCACAAAAGGATTAATCGGTTGTAATACTTACTTGTTTGATGCATAATCTGAAAATGGGTTGCATATTATCAAAGTCTCAACTATTTTACTTTACTGATATAATCATAAAGATTTAGATACAATAACTGGTAATAATTTCAAATATGTATTTGGTTTGCGGTGTTTTTTTTCCGGCTGAAAAGTGTACACCTTGTATGCAAAATTTTAAAAGACCTTTCACACAGACATTTCATCAAGCACCTTGTATGCAAAATTTTAAATACAATGAGATAATGCAAGTGTGACTCAAATCAGCCCATAATCATAAATTTATACAACAAATCACTAAATCCCAATATTACACACCTTGTTTATAGATTTCTTACAAAATGCAAAGCATCTACATCGCAAATATTGAATCTAAATAAAAATAAGAACAATTACAATAGCTATAGATGAAGCCCTAGATGCAGATGAAGCCGTAGATGAGCTTTAGGGTTTGTAAAATTGAATGTGGAAGAAAGATGATTGAATAACAAAATTGAGAGAAGAAACTAACCATATTGTGAAGAACTTTTGACGATTTCTCTGGTCGATTAGGGTTTTGACGGATACGAAAGACCACAAGCAAACCCTAGATATGAGAAAACACATCGTAAATCATTATTAAACAGCAAACAAATCGATCTCTTCAAATCTGGAAGCATGAAACAAATAACATTTACATGAAGATGAAGAAAGCATCAAAACATTTTCGTCCTTATGAATCTCATCTGAATATGTAAGATAGTTGATGAAATCGAAAAAAATCAAAGATGTATTAGATTAATAATACGAAAACAAAGAATGAATGGCATAATAGCATACCTAAGGACGATGAATCTCTGAAAAACAAAGAAGCAGATTTAGAAAATGGTATGTAGGGTTTGTGAAAAGTGAGGTTGTGAGATATCGTGGTCTGGTAAAGATGATATATAGGATCCGCTTTTTAATATTGGGTGACCCGAATCACAGCCGGATCCCGCCTCATTTTCCTTGAAATCGTGATTGTAGAATACATATGTCATTTCCCTCCTAAACTAAAATGCCACATCAGCCTATATGGCCAAAGACAAATGCCAAGTAGCCCAAATACATCTCATTTATATATATATATAGATTAACCTTTCTCAAGTGATAAAGTTGAAATGAAGCTATAATGATTTTACACATAATTCCAAACTTGTGCATTATTACAACAATGAATCAAAGTTTCATAGTTCAACGCACTATGACACAACGGTATAAACTTATGCATCTAAACTCATTACAACAGTGAATCATTCTAATAGGTTTGACGCACCATAATATACATATGTATCAAAACTCACTACAAAAGTGAAGCAAACTTACAAAGTTGAGATTATAATAAAGGGAGACGGGGCGCTACGTGGTGGTAGAAGAACCACGCGTGGAAGAACGTAGAACATCGCCACCACTTAATTCCTTCATTCGTTAAACTCATAACGCGTTGTAGCCATAACGCGTGAAAAGTTGCAGAATGTTACCATTGAGGAGGGAAATTGTTGGATGTGGTGAATGATGGACACCCCCACTAAGACCGTGGGGTATGGGGGGCTTGGGTTGGGGCATTTGTTGACACGTGGAATGGGAGCCCCCCCACCACCAAAACCCACGCCCATGGGGTATGGTGGGGCTTGGGTTGGGGGCATGAATTTGGTTTGGCCATTGAGAGCCTGCCATGTCACTTACTAGCCCGCCCCACGCCCGGCTTCAAACCCACGCCAATGGGGCCACGCCCAAACCCAAGCCCACCCGGGATGGTGGCTTGGGCGTTTTCCCCCAACCCACGCCCAAACCTCCGCCCCATACCCCACGGTCTAAAATTCATCACTAGTGATGGAACCAGGTTCGATGACGTGACAGAACATGATTGGGTGTGATGAGTGGAGCACCCTTACCCCTAACTTAAACACACCGTTATAAGAACAAAGGTTGACTAATGGTTGGTCAACATATGCAAATTTTGATGCACCATTACATTCATACATGTTAAAACACATAAAAGTGCCTCAAATGTGTAGATTTTGAGTACATCAAATGATTTTGAAACACTATTACAGCTTCAAACATATGCAAATTTTGATGCACCATTACAAACATACATGTTAAAACACATAAAAGTGCCTCAAATGTGTAGATTTTGAGTACATCAAACGATTTTGAAACACTACTACAGCTTCAAATCATTCAGGTTTTGGGACACAAACACGTAAAGTCAACTATCACATTGAACATTACGATCGCTTTGTTAAAAAAAATTTCGAAGAAAATGAACTAGTATAACGCATTTAAGTAGACAAAACCACAACAGTACTCGCATGCAACGAACCAAAATACAACAGTTGATCACACGGTGAGAATAAATAGTCGGCGATAACAACATAAACAAAAATCTATATAAGGGTAGCTAAAAGAACTCAAAGTCCACAAAATTACCCCCAGGCTTCGTCTCCACATCCACCATTCTCTTGCTATCGTTACCCGCCCCAACCGGGGCAGCTTCCTGGAAATTCACAGGTTGCGGTTCCACCTCCATAGCTCTTGGCACTTCAGGCGGGGTACTGCAACGGATTAGAGCCCAGTTAACACCTTCAAAAAACGCGTGTTGTTTGATCTCAGTGGCTCCTCTTTTGACTCCAAGCCTGTTTTGCGGCTCTTTGGCTAACAACGCCCTGATTAGATCCCGGCTAGCGTAACTAGTAGCCGGTGATTCAGGAAACTTTAACTGCTGCCCAACTACGTTAAACAAAGTGGCTCGGTTTCCCGAACCCTTAAAAGGGGTTTTACCGTATAATAACTCGTGTAAGAATATCCCGAAAGTCCACCAATCTACCGCACTCCCATGCCCTTCCCCTTTGATAATTTCGGGTGCCAAGTATTCATGAGTCCCGACAAATGACATCGACCGAGCAGCGGTCGGCTCGGCAACGAGTTCCGGCAGTGCTCCAAATAGCGGGGTGAGATCAGCTCGGGATTTGTAAGCGCTTCGTTTTTTGGCTTTTGGAGTGAAAATGCGCGGGAGGAAACACGTGGGTTGGATGCAAACGGATGTGGGCTCGATGCACGATGACTGTCGTTTGGATGTGTCGCAGTTTTGAGATGATTTCACGAGCGTAGGCAAAACCGCACACCTTAGAGAAAGGTCAAAGTCGGATAGCATTATGTGACCGTCATCACGTACCAACACGTTCTCGGGCTTCAAGTCTCGGTATACGACTCCCAGCATATGGAGATACTCGAGCGCTAATAGAACCTCAGCAGCATAAAACCTGTTTAAAGAAAACAAAAGTTGATTATCATGGCTTCATGAATGTCGATTATTTCATATATACCCCTACAAACTTGCGAAATTTCATATATACCCATGCAAAATTATAAATATCATATATACCCTTTACTTATAAAGTAGTTGAAATATCATATATACCCCATTCATTAAAAACAATGTAATAAATGACAATTTTACCCTTATTTTTCTATTACTTTGAAATCTCATATATGACCTTTAATTTCAAACATTATATTTACTCATTTCTAGCATTATTTATTTAGCTTAAATATTATATATGGCGAATATTACTGTTGTTTATGGGTAAAAAAATAAATTAATAAAAAATGGGTAAAAATAGATTTAAGCTAAAAATGTGTTATATAAAATATGAAGTTAAAAGATTAGTATATATGAAAACTTGAAGTTATAAAAATAAGGATTAAATGATCATTTATTAGATTGTTTTTGATAAATTGGGTATATTTGATATTTTAATTACTTTCTAAGGGCATATATGATATTTTTAGTTTTGGTTGCGTATATGTTCAATTTTTAAAGTTTGTAAGGGTATATATGAAAATAATACATAGTTTACAAATTTCTAAAGTTTGTAAGGGTATATATGAAATTAATACATAGTTTAAATATCATACCTTGCTGCATGTTCTGAAAAATGTCTTCCAGGTTGGCGTTGCCGTAACGTGTGCAGATCACCACCGGGACAATATTCCATAACCAAACAAGTAAACCGATCGGTTTCAAAATGAGTATATAAAGTCGGTAAAAACGGGTGATCAAGCAGTTGTAATATCTCTCGTTCGGTCTGAGCTCGTGACAATTTCTTTCTATTACCAAGGGATGCTTTATCCATCACCTTCATTGCAAAGCAGCAGTAGGTTCCACTCAGTTCAGAAAGATACACACTACCAATGTCACCACAACCGAGCCGTCTCAACAACTTAAAATGACTCATGCCCAAAAGCCCGTCTCGGGCCCGAACAGAAAGAATCGCTTTCCACCTCGGATCATTCCCTTTGTGCGGCTTGTTAACACTCCCGGTGAAATTACTCCAGTTGCTATCGTCACTTAGCCCGCTACTATCACTCGCTCGACTAACACTTGTTTTTCCGCTTTCTAGTGAATCCCCTCGTACACTCCCTTTTGTACTTTCGTTAAATTTATCAACACTAAGCATTCCGTCACTTGTAACCCCATTGCTCGTACAGCAGCTGTTTGCAACGCTCATACCCGTGATAATACCGGTACTATCAATGCTACTATGCGGGCTAGGAGGTAAAGAAGCGTCCCAAACGCACTCTTTTTCCGAATCTTGTAACGGGGAGCTCTCGGGTGACGGGCCAAGTAACGGGCCTAACGGGCTTTGTTTGATTTCGGAAACTTGAAGCGTCAAATCTTCTAGAAATGGGCCCTTTACTGACAAGGTTTTCAGTAAGCATTGTGGATCGGGTGATTTGGTTTGACCCATGGGTACACGCACTGGGCTCATGAAATCGATGTCAATGGGCTCTGGGGGATGACTAGCTCCCGAGAATGATGTGGAACCGATATCATCTAGAGAATCGTCGGTTCTTTTTAGCGTGCTAATATCTAAAATAAGCTCGCTGTCGTCATGGAGTGAGTCTTTCCCCTTCCATGGCTTCACGGGCACGGGTAAATCGGAAAAGTCAAGATAACCGTCGTCTTCTACCGAAATGTATTGTGTGTGTGGTAACTTGTCCACACGAAACGATTGCTGGTGATCCGGAAGCTTTCTTGATTCATAAATCCTTTTCATTTTTGTTTATTGTACACCATCAAATGCCAATACTGTAACCAATGAAACTCTGTAAAGCCAAAACGAACAGTTAACAACAAACGGATCATTTCATGTTTCTGTACACATGTAACTGATAAATGTAGCAAACACCAAGCATAAGAAAACAGATCAAAAATAACATTTTTTTTCCAAAATAACGTAAATTAAACACGAAATCATTCATCCACACGCGCACATATCTATCTACATGTGACATATAAACAAGATCTTTATGTTCAACCTAAAACTACACTCAACTATAGTTAGAAATGATCTATTATATTAGAAAATAAAGTTCAAAAAACATATTTATTTAGTGAAAATACCAAATGTGATACATGAATGTACAACTGGGATCAGCCTGTGAGTGTCAATAACGCCTGTAAACTTTATAAAACCTTGTTTTAGAAACCAACACACAAAGAGCAATAATTTTCCGATAATTACTAAAATTATGACCGGAATGTTTGCAAAATGCTAGATATAAATGATGCAAAATCGTGAAATACTTATAATAAAATCTACAAAATAATAAATAATTAAAAAACAACTTTATCAGATCCCTAACTTCATTCACAATCATGTAAGACAAATTATAACACCACAAAGTCGCAATTAACAGCTGAAAAGGCAAAACAAACGTAAATTACAAACGGAAAAATTACAAGTTTTGTCCTTTATCTATACCACTTATCAGGCGGTGTCCTTTTTAACGAATTTTGACAAGTTTTGCCCTTTAAAAGAATTTTTGTTACACGTTTTGTCCTTTAGACTTAACACAGTTAGATTTTCTTGTTAAATCTTTTCATCCAAGAGTATTTTAGTCTTTTTACCCATTTATTTGAAGAGTCTAACCTAAAATATTTTGTTTTATTCTTTTAAATTTTTAAATAAATGGGTAAAAACACTAAAATACTGACAAGATTTAACAAGAAAATCTAATTGAGTTAAGTTTAAAGAACTAAACGTACAACAAAATTTCCTGTAAAGGGTAAAACTTTTCAAAATTCACCGCCTTAATAAGTGGTATTAAGACAAAACTTGTAATTTTTCCTTATAACATTCACAAAATATAACCACATAAAGATCAAAATTACCTCTGATTTTGATTATTTAAAAAAAAAAACATTTTAACATAGTATCAGAGCCGGTTTACAATAACATTCACAATTAATAACCACATAAAAATCAAAATTACCTCTGATTTTGAGTAAATTTTTCTTAAAAAACATTTTAACATGGTATCAGAGCCGGTTTACGATAACATTCACAATTAATGACCACATAAAGATGAAAATTACCTCTGATTTTGAGTAAAAATAAGTTAACCAGAAGGAAATTAACAGCTGGATGAGAGATGTGTGTAAGAGTGATGAAAGTAGACGTTGAGGAAGAGATCTGTTGAGAATCGACCGTTATCGGTAAATTTATGTATTATCTAGGGTTTGGTGATAGACAGACTGTGTTGTTGCCGTAAATGAAAGGTAAGTATAGAGGTGCAGAACGGCAAATTCTGGTAGCAATAGCATTAGCATGACTGAACACTTTGCTTTATCTTTTTCTTTCCACCTCTTTTGCTTTTTCCGTTTGAATACAACAAAAATGTTGTATTTCATTCCTAAATTAACATCAAAATTTGAGCACTTCACTTTTTTTTTTAATCATTAATAATTCAAAAGGTTTTTGGACCATCAAGTCCTTAGTTCGATTTTTACAAGAGGTTTTTCCCAGATTTATTAGGTTTCCTGCTATTTCGGAGTATAAGCATTATAGCCTAGTGGAGATGGATATGATCGGGTGGTTCTGCTGGTGGCACGATGATACTCGAGTGATCCGTCAGTGATTACAATTTTTTGTTCAAAAAAAATTAAAAGCATTTACCTTGGGTTTTGTATTTCTTTTTTTGCTTTTTTAAATGGCCAATAAAGCCCAGCCATCCGGTTACAATTATTGGCAAAAGGTCACCCACGCCTTGTGTAACACCTCGAAAATTCACGTCCAATAATGTATTGACACGTGTCATAAGCTTTGAACGTGTAAAAGAATACTTTAGAATGACTAAAGTTGACAAACAAATAAACTATGTGAATAAAAGGGTTCAAAGTGTCAACAATGGATAAATATACTCCACAATAGCCCCACAAAATGTTTATACCCTTAAACGAATGAATCATGGATCATACGAAGCTAATTGTGAAAGAAAGTGGGAGATTACAAACTACAGGGGTTAAATGTGTCAACATGTTTAAAGTATACCTCTGATTGGCCTTTTAGCAAATCCGCAGCTTTGTAACGATTAATTATGCTCACTAGAATACATGATAAAAATTTCACCAAGTTTCGTTATCATATGAGAAAGTTTTGCTAAAATTCGTATACGAGGGGTTAAATGCGTCGACATGTTAATACATACCTCTGAGCGACCTATGGATAAATCCCAACCCTTAATCTATGTTTTAAACATCTGATAAGCATCCTAATCCGGTTAATACTAACAATGATTGATCCAAATTGAAAGAAATGGGATCCCATGAGGATGTGCATGACAACCTTCGTTTATGGCCATTTTTAAAGAATCCAAGGAAACTTTAAAACATATCAAGGTGGTGTAAACCGTTCAGGACCCAAACAAGAGGCCCCATACTGGTAATGCAAGCCCCAAAATAGTAATACCTAAGTTGCCCTTTCAAAGCTTGAAAAGTTAAAAAATTTTGCCTTCTGGTAAAGGCTTACGGACCGTAAAGGTCCTGCCTTACGGTCCGTAAGGCATCCTCAGCGACAGAAAATAGGCTGATGCCTATTATGAACAAGTTAACCGACTTAAACATATATTTTTCATCACCATGAGCAGCACAACTAGTTCTTAGGCACTAGGGACACTTGTTATTGATCAGGGATCAATCCTAGGGTTGTTTGGCATGATCTTAAGCAATCAAGAACACTATATAAAGACCCACATTGTTTTATTTTGATCATTCATTCCCAACTCAACTTCTGATCATTTCTGGAGCTCAAGGCCATTCCCCAAGCATCACTAGTCGTGCATTGGACCTTGGTAAGCTTCCTTAACCTTCCTTAATCGTGTTTTACTTAGTTAATTAGCTTAAAGTCAAACCGTCGTAATTAAGGTTTGACTTAACGATTAATCGCTAATGGTCCAGCGATTAGTCAAAGTAAAGATAGTTATAAGTTGGTAATTATGTGGGCATTAAACCCTTAAAAGGGCACCCTCTGATTCCCACTCTAACTATATCATTTGTCGGGTCAAAGTTGGTTATAAAAAGTCAACGTTTTCTTAATTTTCGATTTAACGCATAATTAACAATGTAGAAGACGTGTAACCTATTTTATCACTCATATAACTTGGTAAATAGTATAAGAACTGGTTTAAGCTTGTTTGATCCGACAATTTTCTGTTTAGGCTCGGTTCGGAACCGAAAGTCGCAAAACTTTGACTTTTGCTTTGACTTCAGTTCTGACCCGATTTAGATGGATTTAGAAATGCCTTAAAGCTTCATTAGGACCAAGTTACATGATAGAATAACCCTCTGTGATTGGTTCATTGTTTGTCCGTTTCGTTTAAACGTTTCCGTTAATTGCTTAATGTTGACCATAATGCCCTTTTGACCATAAAACGAGAATTTTGGAAATGTGAAGGGACAGTAATCTTTGTTACTGATTTATAAACATGTCCCTAAATTTTCACATCAGTTTGAGGTCTAGATTAGGAGTTATGCTTAATGGCGTAATTAGAACGCTTTTTATTAATTAAACGGCGTCATTAGCGTAAAGCCTATCTAAACCCAATTTTTGACACCAAACCTCTTACCCACGGATGTAATATAATATTTTGGGATTTTTGAAGATTTTTAATTATTTTTAAACTGATCATAACGTGGGGTTATCGCCTTGATTCGGTTAATACCGATTATACCCTTTTTGTTTATAAAATGAGTTCTACATAATATTTGGACACCAATTCAAGTGCTACTGATTTTATATAATAAATGAAGTCTTTTGAACTTTATAACCTGATCAGAAAACTCAAATTTCCTGTATGACCCGGAAATCGCTTAAAACGGTTTTTAACGCGTATTAAACACCTAGTATGGGTTTAAAACCATTTTGGCATATAAGACTTATCACCAACTGATATAACCTATTAAACTAAGTTGTTTTACTGATTATTTCAGACCCGAGTCTCATAATTAAAATTAATCTCTTTTATAATCTTTAAAATGACCAAAATACCCCTTCGGGGCTTAGATTGAGATTAAACTCGTTTTGGGCATAATGGAAGGTATCATACTGATATCACAACATAATTAAGGCATATTAACTTAGGAAGCCTATTTATGACTCTTATGGTTACCCGTTACGCTTCTTGCGCGTTCGGTTCGGTTATGTAACTAGTTTGCATAAATTAGCCGAAACGGGTCAAACCTTATCATTTTTATCTCAAAATCCAGAATGTGTTTAGATTACCCATATTATACAAGTCTTCAAACTTTTCGGGTCCAAATCACATTCTATTCCGGTCTTCGCTTAATCGTGCGTTTGAACCGTATTTTTCTTTAAAACTAACCGGTCTAAGTTTAGGCTTAATTAAAGACCCGTTAGGATTCTAATAGGTTATTATAAACCTTCGTTCCAGAATAGGAGACCCGGTAAAAGCTACACGCACTTGCTATTTGTGATTGATACTTGCAAAGGTAAATACTTTTAGCTTATTTTCCCTTATACGGGCTTGGGGTACGGTATCTAAAATACCGCTTGGTCGGGCATTCGACCTTAATCGATTGGTGGTTAAGTATTATCGAGATGACCCATTTAAAAATATGTTTTGTTGCTTAAAGCCTTTGAGGGGTTAATGACCATGTCCCGGATATCCTTGGCATCATTTTATGAAATGGCCACGACCGAAGCACGAGGTGTAGGCGTACACCCGTCAGTGCCTAAATAAATAATGTGGTGTGTCTATTGATCTTTAACCCGGCACGAACCGGGCTACTGAACGCATAAGAAACATGTAATTCGTTTACGAGTATTATATTCAAATAATTATCCCAAGTTATAAAAATATTTGTGCCACGTGCATTCAAATCAATTTTATTAAACATTTTTAAATGAGTCAGTTATTTGTATTTACCAGTGTAAACTGACGTATTTTCCCAAAAAGGTTAAGTGCAGGTACTACTCGTATTAGGCTGGCTTTCTCCTAGCATCCACAATAAGTCTCGCAAACTTGGATGACATAAAACTGTTGAACAATGTTTCTTTTTATTTAATCCACCTGTGGATTACTTTCAACTATTGTGATACTTGATATTACAATTTTATTTGGTTGAAATAAATCTATATTTTGCTTCCGCTCTGCATTTATATATTGTGTTGTTTGACTATAACGATATCAACTATGTCACGATACTCCCCCACCGGGCCCACCGGTAACACGTGGAAATGTCGGGGTGTGACACCTTGTGATCGCATATAGCGCTGGTCACATGCCCATCACTAAATCCAGAAGAAATCCACCGCTTGAAAACCCACTTTGGTAAAACAATGGGCTCACACTGTCGCACGTGATATTTTGTCACGAACGAAACTCCAACCGGCGACCTCTCCTATAAAAAAGCACAGGTGCTTAGGTAATAATATTGAAATATGAACTATCCATATACCTTAGGGTGGAGGGTATAGTCAAACACCTTAGGGTGTTTGAGTGAAATACTAGCCAATAATATTATGTCATGTCAACTCCCCATTCTACTCCCCATTTTACACTCAATCACTAGGTATAATCAAACACCCCTCAATTAAAAAAAAAAAACTTTATTGGTCTCTCCTCTCTCTCTCTCCTCTCCTCTCAAACAAATCGGTGAACACTCACCGAAAATGGCAACCTCTCTCCTCCTCACCGATTTCCCCCAAACCGAGGGTATAGTCACCGAATCGGTGACTCAAGTCACCGCACAAGTCCCCGAGGGTTATACCCTCCACCCTTAGATAAATACATGTAACAAACCTCCATTTGATAGCGTTGATAGCGTTTGAGTGTTTTATTATAGAGTATGAGTTTTGAAGGAACATACCCTTTTTAATGAGGTATTCTTCGTACCAATCTAGAGTGACGGGTTGAAAAATATATACACATTCTATTTCGTAATTTAGTAGGGATTATGTAAACTTTGTCGTTAAAAAAAATAAGATCCATAATGAAAGCTTTAAGAAACACCTCCACGTCCCTCTTCTCATAACCAAAATAATAAACCCCAGTTTCCCTCCCGAATAATCCATTTTTGGATTTTTTTTTCCTTTGTTTTTTTTTTCACACAAAAACGCCTCTCCTTCATAAGACCATGTGTAGTAAAAGGAGAAGATAATGCCCCCACCTTAGGGCATTTTACGCCATGTGGCGGTCAAGTCAGTAAAGGGGCATTATTGGGCGTTTTCTAAAATGGGTGTAGTGGGGATGTGGCATTATTGGGGCATTAAATAAAATAAAGAAAAAACACAGAAAAAATCTTATTGGATAAGGAGAAGGGGGCTGAAAGATGATTGGACAAGGGAGAAGGGGGAAGGCGTTTTATATAAAACGCCAAATTCATTTTTTTTCAAAAAAAAAAGCCAAAAAACGCCCTATGTAATGGGAGGGGGCGTTTTTGGGCGTTATTTTTTATTTTTTTTAAAAAGAAAACGCCCCACTACATATGGTCTAGTAGTCGTGTCTCCTCCATCTCTCCTTGTGAGCCCCAAAATGGCAAAGAATATGTTGTGGGAATGCTCTTATTGACTTACACTCATCATGATTTATGAGTACAAATCAGTTAAACATTCAATCATATTGATCTCTAATTTGATAGTTCAGTGTTAATTTAGTTACCTGTATTTTAGTACGAACTATTATTTAAACATGTTTATTGCTTATGAACTTTTTTTCACAAATATTGTATGAAGTACTATGATTTGTTAAAATCAAATTAATCATCATATATATTTTATTTTTCGGTATATTCATCATCCTTTCTTTAAAAGATTATAGTTTAGCACAGATTGGCAATAATCTGGTTTGATAATAATGTTTATTATATTCAGGATTTTTTTTTTTGGTCATAAATTTTGTATTTCATTTATTTCACTAAAAAAATTGTCAAGTTACACCAAAACAGAAAGTAAACGGACAATAAGTTACGCCGCCACTCCTTTCTGAATTGCAAACCCTATCATTTTAAACAGAAACCCCTGTCCCTAGAGCTGAACAATTGTTATAGATGAAAATTTTGTTTATAAGAGGTTTGATTTGAGTACTTAAGATTTTAATGAAACAAAATTTTAATTCATGTAATAATTGGTCTGGTTTCTGATTAAATGTGATTTTTTTCTCCGTTTTGTTTAATTGTGGCAGTCCAGGTCAAATTTCAAATTTGTATCATTTCCGTCCCTGTCTCTCTGACATTTTTGAAACATGTCAATTCCGTCCAAAAAAACTAAGGTTTAATCGAATAATTGGAAAAACCATAGGGACAAAAATGTCAGTTAACTTATGTTCTTTTTTTTTTTTTTTTTTTGACGAAGCTGACATTTTTCAAGAATACCAGAGAGGGACGAAAATGATACAAATTTGCAGTTGACCAAAACTGACGTAATTAAACAAACCACTAGGACAAAAATAACAGTTAACTCTTTGATATTTGTTTGGAATTCTATAATTGTGTGTTAAAGAGTGTATCTAGGATATCAATTTATATCATAGTGGTATACTTATATCTTTCATGTTTGATTGTTCTTTTTTATATTAAAAGACAGTAACATATGTTAAGATATTTTTCTCCTTATTTTGTATTTTAGATTATAATGGGTTACAAAATAAAACATTTATGTCATAAAGACGTAAAAAGTATATATGGTACATTTTGTAGGGATACGTCGTCAAAGTGTCGGGATATGGGGCCAATAATGAAATTGCTTTACACTGCACGGCTTTTCATGGACTATGTACAAACGTTTGTCCAACTTCCTTTCCATGTGTTGCATCATTTTTAGATTCGATCCCAATTTCATGTTCCCAAAATTCTTTTATATTTTATAATGTTTAATAAATTTCAGTTTTATTAATCACACTTAATAGATCCAAGAAAAAGATTTTCAACAAGGCTAATGGATTCAAGAAAGAATCTTTTCTGATGTTATTGTTAATGTTTCGCTTTTGTGGTTACTAGTAGAAATTAAAAGTGTAAGATTGTTGATCAGTTATGTATAAACATAACGGAAAACATGTAGAATATATGTAACAACAAACAGGCCAACAGAGAATCCAGTCAAGCCATGGAGTTCGACAGAGTTGTCAGGATGATCTGGTTCCTCCTTAGGGTGTAAGTTCTTGATGATAATACCAAACTCTAGGGTTTGAGTTTGTTTGGAGAGGGGGAGGTGTAGAGAGGGACGAAAATTATGATGTTATGATAAGTGTGTAACCTTTAATCTCTCTAATTATCTTCTTATATACAAGAGAAAACCTAATTAGTTAATAAGGGTAATATGGTCTATCAACTAATTAGTTAATAAGGGTAATATGGTCCAATAACAATTACCAACTAATTATATAAGAGGTATAATATATTTTAATCTATATATTATATAACTGATTATATGACTACGAGATTAAATATCACGTGATTAATATATTTAATCTTACAAAGATGTCATAGGTCGAGCGATTACAAAATCCAGTAATCCACACATGTTTATGCAACATGTAGTTCTTGTCTCAACTAGTGTTTTACTAGTAGGATGTTCTCTATAATAATACAACCACTTAAAAAAAGTATAACAAAGTGAGGTATATAAGTTAGATAAATGAAGAACAGGTCGAGTTGCAGAGCTTGATGATCCTGTTGCAAAATATAACACTCACCGGTACATCAAACATGTGGACATGGAAAATAGGTAATTTTTCGGTCAAAAGTATTAAAGAGGCCATAAGAACCCATGGTAGGGTACCGTCAAACTATGTGATCCGCTGGAATAATTGGACTCCAAAAAAGGTCGGGATGGTCACTTGGAGAGCAGTGGGTGAAAAGTTGCCGACAAGAGTAGCGTTATCGAGAAGAGGGGTTCCGATACAACAATTGGAGTGCGTATTCTGTGGCGACTATCCAGAGACATGTGACCATATTTTCACATCTTTCGGGTTGGCTCAGATGGTTTGGGCTGCAATTTTTCAGTGGAGCAGACTTCCATCTCAAATCATTTTGTATGATCACTCGTTCGTTGATGGCTCGGCCAAGAAGAAGAAAACTTTTCATGCCAAAGTACTTGTCGTTATATGGAGCATTTGGAAGGCTATTAATGATGTCCATGGGTCATCAAGCATCGGCTAGTAAGGTAAGCGAAGAGGTTAAAAGCATGAGTTTCCTTTGGATAAAATCAAGGGCCAAGGACCAAACGCTGACAAGGGAAAATTGGTGCAGATTCAATACATTTGGAGATGATGGTTGAAGTTTTTTTGGGCTGGGTTCAGCTAATTGTTAGCCTTTGTTTCTGTTTTAGGTTGTATTTTTTTCTGTTTTGATGTAGCAAATATAACTGGTGGATGTAAGTTTGATGCTAGCGCCTTGCTAGAATTCGAATAAAGTTTTTGTTGGCCGTTCAAAAAACACGTTTATCAATTACAATTAAAATAATAAGCTTAATTGTTAATAAAAATGTTACAATTATTATGAATGCAGACATTCAGGCCCATAGGCCAAGCCTGACCTAATGTTAATGGGCTTTAGGGTTGTTGTATTGATCTATATATATAATATATGTACATGAAATAGAAATGAATGAAATCTTTTTCTTATGATTGCTCTCTTGTTTATATCACGTTATCAGCACGATTTGCTCTATTCATTGTAGATTCGATCGATCTTCAACCCTTTCTTTGCATCATTCACAGAAGAAGAAAATTGGCAGTTGTTTCACTCCGCTAACCACATTATCAGATTCATCCGCACTTGTATTGCGTTTCAAAAGCTGATCTGTTCATCACATCCTGGTACACATTATCACAATCTTTACTAAGTGTTGAATATGTTTCCATGTTATTTTTATTACGGTATATATTTGTATCTCCAAAGGATAAATCTCAATTTTATTTTATTTAATTTTTTTTGTTTTCCTAAGTGGTGACCCTAGGATTTTTTTAATACCCTTCTACCGTGGGCAATTTCTTTTTCATAGACCAAAAGATGCACATTTTTCGAACGACTCTTAAAATGGGAATTCGGATTTACTCCTTTGGAAACACAGAATTATGTTTTTCGATCTATTTTAAAAATACCCATAATATGTTTGTCCATATGGGATCTTAGTTAGAACAAATAGGATTTCCCTTTGATTTGTTCTTACAGCAACAAATTTTAAGAAACGCTCTACATACAAATCAATGAATCGAACGATCGCTACAACGGTCACTACCGCCACACACAAAAAAAAAAAAAAAAAAAAAATCTTACCCGACAACCTTTTTCCGACGATTGTACTCAACCGCCAACCGTTTATATGAATCATCGATGTTACATTCTGGTGGTTCTTCAAGAGAATTGATGCCAACTTGCTTGCGGTGTTACTGGATCCCGTCGGTGTTACTCGTCTCATGTATCTTGCCTAGCATTTGTTTCCTAAAATCTAACTGATACATGTGAAGGATGGCTGGATGCTTATCTTTACTATTTAATATATATCTTAAAAAGATGTCTTGTTTGCCAGCCGTACTCCACCAAACAAATTCATATATTTTAATATTAATTATTAAATTTATTTAAAGTACATATATCTACAAATGGTGTTATTATAGTAGAATATTGTTTTTTTTTTCAAAACTCTACCGCCATTTTTTTTAGTGAAACTTATGATTCTAATTTTAACTAGAATATTACTGTATTCAAATAAAACCTCTGTGTGTATATATATATATATATGATACAAAGAGCATCAACAATTGTTTTTTTTTCTAGACATGACAAGGAAATTAATATGAGCTTAATCTTTTTAACACTCACACACACATATATGTATATGTATAATGTCCTAGCATTATGTGTGATTTATATATGTAATTGATATGCATATAAATTATGAATAAATTGATAAAAATGGGTGAAGATAAACCAATATTTATAGTATACTAATTCTATAAAATAAATTTGGCTTTAATGATGGAAAGAAAGGTAACTTATTATGTTTTAATGTGATTTATTTGAATATTAATGGTTTGAGGTTATACACAATAATGGGTGATGTTTAATTGATATTATTGAGACTTAAACTTTTGTTTTAAAATCATTAGTTTCGTGTAACAATCAGTTACATGTCCCATGATTATCCTTTAAGTTGTTTGGTTACTAGTTTGGTCTATGGTGTTTCGAATTCCCATGATTACCATTTAAATTGTTCGGTTACTAGTTTCTATTAGATGTATTTCATAGACTCTCGTTAATGCACTAGAGAAGAAAGAAAAAAAAACAAATCATCTTTGAAGCTTGGTCAAATATATCAAGCTTGAAAAGTTGTTCTTTTGGTTTAAATTAAAACTATATGTTAGGATCAATCCATAATAAAAATAAATAAATAAATTCCCTTAAGAATTCCATTGTTTCAACGTTACAGTAATCAGTATTATTAAATACTTTAAATGACACTTACTTGTCAAATTTCTTAGCAATACTTCTGTTGGTCTCATTGTTTTAGATAGCATATATGTTATATGTATTGCATTTTGACAAGTTAAATGTGCTAAACAAATTAATACAAATTTCATTGGTAGCTGGTTACCAAACAACTACACTGAGATAAACATTGTTATGCTTTAGTGATTTGATATTTCAGCTTGTTACAATGCTATGCATAGTCAACATAATTAATTGTATGGTTATTCTTCTAATTGCTTGTTGTTGCTAAACAAATATTAATAGACATTGATATAGTCATTAGAAATGTGCCCTCATATGAAAATGATGAAAAATTGCTATGAAAATGATTAGTGGACTTTAGCTTAAGTAAACTACTTTGATGTTAGTTACTTAAATTGATAGATAATAATTCATTTGAGTTAGTGTTGATGCTCATTTATATTGAGTTTCACATGAATCCTAAATCAATGTTGAGAACCCGAATTTCTCCCAAATGTATACAAATTCCTGTTTGTTTTACTAATGATTTTTCAAGTTCAACCCAAACTTTAGTTCATCGCACTTGGCGTTTTTGGCTAACATATAGCCTAGTGATGGAAAACCATATGAATAGTACACGTTTTCCCTCTAAATAAAGGCTAAAACTATAATATTTCTCCTCCATGACGTATTCTAGACGTGTGAAGATACCCGATCGACATGTTTGACCACCAGAAGTTAGTCATCCTTTGAAAAGCTTGCTATAAATCTTCTCGACATGCTCCTGATGCAGCAATACCGAGAATGTGATTTCACAAAACGCTCGGATGTAAATGTTATAATTTGTTAATGTCACCAGAGGAGCAAAGGATTATCGACCGCAGTATAGCCCTTACATGTGGATGATCATGAAGAAAAAAAAACTTACATCTATGGCCCAAACGAACATAATATGAGTCGCTTACTAAGAGGCAATTGCGAGAAGGGGAAATACAAACATTCATTTCGCTTCAAATGTGTATTGACCAACCAGTGATACACAAAGACCTTATCACACTCACGTGAATGCATGTATCATACATATGCAAATCTAGAAGCTCCAGTAGAGCGATCACAAATTGAGGTGGCAAATGTCTGATACACATCACAACTAACACTGTTATTTGACAACCCAATTGTAGGGACCATTGTTGGGCAAAATGTGAAATATAGTGAGAGGCATACGTAGTCGAGACGGAATTCGTCGATTGATTATATCAATTCAAAACCAACTGCTTATCACAAATACTCCCCATTACAACTGGTCTCCTGAAGAGAACCAAGTTTCCATTTTTTTTTTATATTTTGTTGTGCAGCCTATGTACCAATAGCACCACCATAACATATAAAATGGGATATGCACATCGTATTCCCAGTCTTAGGGGGAGACAAGAAAATGAAAGACTGGTAACATAAAAAAAAATGCATCATATTATATATCGACCCCTGAAGTGGTCAATGCAAATCTGAAGTCCAAAAGAAAGAGCGTGTATTTGCAAATAATAACAAATGAAATACAAGATGCATTCACCAACACAAATAAGGTGACAAAGTCACATATACCAGCTTAAACTTATCTGCTCGAATGGAAGTACTCACAAAATGATTATCATATTAATAAATTGTGAGAGATAAATCGGTTCCAAAAAGATAAAACCCACAAACACAAAAAGAGCAGCGTAACGCAGTTGGTGTAACCCCAAAAGAGGTGGCACATAAAACACCATAAGTGGTTGCATACAAAACCCCAGAAGTGGTTGCATACTAAACCTTAAAGAAGGTTGTTGTTAAAACCCCAAAAGAGGCTAATGGAGTTCTAAAAGAAACTCTAGTACCAAACAAATATGAGATCGCGATGAATTGTGTACAAAATAAGTACAATATGGAACCGTAATGAAACACGTGTAAAATGATATATTTGATTATGCTATAGCAATAGATGTAATCGATGAGAAAAGATTACGTATATAGAAAGTGTGCAAGAGTGTACGCACACAAATAGCCAAAATGGCTACATGGCTTAAGGTTGAACTAAATTTGCTCGACAAACTAAACGTTTTCGAACCAGCAGTTCGAACACCCATAGACGTCAAACCAGTAGGTTATAAATGGGTGCCTTTAAATAAATGGAAACGTAAATAATGAGTTTTTGCGATGTAAGGCACGCATTTTAACATAAAGATTTTTCCCAAATCCCAGCAGTTGATTACGAGGAAACGTATACCCCTGTAGTGGATGCGATAATCTTTAGATGTTTAAGCGGCCTCGCAATCTCAGAATGACTTCAGATAAAACAACTTATGGATGTCATCACCGTATACATGTACGAGACAATTGCAAATGACATCTGTATGAAAACCCCTGAAGGATTAAAAATGCTCAAAGCATTATGAAACAATAACCCCATATGTGTTATATATATGAATCTTAAAGGAAACTACTCGTATGTGGTACAGTCGACTATACTCTGAAAAGAGAGGTATAATTTTGATAAAATGAGCTACATCTATTTAACAAGATTTCACTCTTACAGTGATAATGTAAACATCATCGAGAGGGAACTCTCAAACTAAAGAGGAAAATTTTGAATGACCTTTACAGAAAGTGTAGTTATTCTCGACATGTAGTTCGAGTATATATGTACTATTTTTGCTCATCAATCTGACTACATCTAGAAGATGTTATATAGAAAAAGCTCATTCGTTGAATACATGAACGATTGTCTGATCGCTTGACATAGAAAAAAAAATATTTTTATCAACCCCAAGAAAGGGATGTTGAACTACTTAGTCAAGAAGTACCATACTTAATTGCGATCAGAGCATTGACGTATCTTGCAAACAAGACGACATCCGATATTACGTTCTTGCTAGATGTATTGGTAAGATTACAATTCTAATCTCAAATGTTGCACTCTTTTTCCCTTCACTAAGTTTTTCCCATTGGGTTTTCTTGGTAAGGTTTTTAACGAGACAACATAACTGATCCAGTAGTATCAGTTTATCTTATAGGTCCCGAAGTACTAATTTAACATCATCATAAATCATGTTGTTAATTATGTATAATGCGTAGTGCACTCTTTTCCCTTAGCTACGGTTTTGTCCCATTGGGTTTTCCTAGCATGGTTTTTAACGAGGCAGAATTATAAAGTGCATTAAATAATTATTTGACATATTTACAAACTCGAGACACGGGATAGTTCCACAAGAACAATATGGCGTCCTGGGTTATGATTGATATATATTAGACTCGCATAGAGTTCGATCTCAATCCCGACACAAGTTATGAAGGTCGAAGATTTCAACATATTTAAGAAGTATGTAGATTAGAGTTGATCAAGAGAAGCTCAAGCCATACTGTATGAAGACAATGTAGACAACAACACTCAAATCAAAGAAGACTACGCCAAATATCAAGTCAAACAATTGTCACAGAAGATTGGATTCAAAATCATTAAGATATACAAATAAAATTGAGGGGGAGTAAGGTACCCATAATATACACAGTGTATGTACTCTTTTTCCTTGACTAAGTTTTGTCCCATTGGGTTTTCTTAGTAAGGTTTTAATGAGGCAACATAACTGGTCCTGCAGTATCAGTTAACATCGGTCCTGAAGAATCGTGTAAACATTATCTAGTAGTATAATGTTAACAGTGTATGTGTATTTCTAAATGTCTGAGGGGGAGTATTATGAATGCAGACATTCAGGCCCATAGGCCAAGCCTGACCTAATGTTAATGGGCTTTAGGGTTGTTGTATTGATCTATATATATATAATATATGTACATGAAATAGAAATGAATGAAATCTTTTTCTTATGATTGCTCTCTTGTTTATATCAACAATCCCTTATTTATTATTAGTTATAGAGTAAACTGCCATTTTGGTCTCTGTGGTTTGGGCACTTTTGCCATTTTAGTCCAAATCTCAAACTTTTTACATCTGGGTCCCTGTGGTTTGCATTTTGTTGCCATTTTAGTCCAAAATCCAAAAACCCTCTTTTCTAACTGTTGAAAGCTGCCTATTTTGTCCTGTAGTGCAGGGGCATTTTGGTCAAATAAAAAAAAACCTAAAAAATACATAAATCTCTATAAAGTCTTGCACACTCTCTCTCTCTAAACAAAATCTGACTCTCTCTCTTCTCTCTCTCAATAACACCGCTCGATCCAGGATGAGCTTGTCATGTCTTCAAGCATTATACTTTCAGCTGTAGATTCTCAATATGGGATCAATACCCCTGCAAAGACCAAAATATTAAATGATTGCACAGATCTTTCAAGAAATTGCATTTAAAGGGCTAATTGATGGATCAGGTATAAAAAAATCCTTTAACATCATTTATAATTTAAACCAGAAAGCATTTGCACCACCAGAACCCAACCACCACCGTAACCTTGAAACTTAAACCACAACCACCACCATAACCATCAAAATCTAAACTACTACCACCGCCATAACCTTCGCCCCTTACCCCTTTTCAGATCTGAGCAAGATCGTACCTATTCTAGGTCCGATTTGGAGGCGAAACCCTAGCTAACAGTTCAGATGATTCCTCATCACGTAACAACAGAAGCTGCAAAATTGTCACATGATTGTTAATCGAATTTTTAATCGAGTTGTTAATCGATCTGGCAGATGATGTCACGCCCAAATTGAATCGAGTTGTTAGCGGAGTTACCTGTTTCGGTGATGTCGGAGATTGAGATTTCGCCGGGTTTGGTTTGTGGATTGTCCTTGAGGGCGGCGAAGTCTCCGATTCCGTCAACGGCGCAGCCTAAGAAGTCGAAGTCGGGACCAAGGTTGGCGACAATTGCTGGGACAAAGGATTTGACGGAGGTGGGGTGGGTGATGGTGGTGGGTAGGGAATGTGGGGTGGTGTTGGTGGCAGATTGCCATTGTTGAGTTGCAGAGAGAGTGTGTTGTAGGTGGAGTAGCAGATGAGAATATGAGATGGTCACATGTTTTTAGGTAACATTTAGATGTTAAATTAAAGAGTAAACAATCAAAAAATGAAATTTTAATCTGGGTTTTATTGCTAAAAAAATGAAATTTAAAAAATGACCAAAATGCCCTTGCACTACAGGACAAAGTAGGCAGCTTTCAACAGTTAAAAAAGAGGGTTTTTGGATTTTGGACTAAAATGGCAACAAAATATAAACCACAGGGACCCAGATGTAAAAAGTTCGAGATTTGGACTAAAATGGCAAAAGTGCCCAAACAAACCACAGGGACCAAAATGGCAGTTTATTCTTAGTTATATGCAAGGTTGGAGAACTCGCTAGTCGCTAATCGGCCGGTGAGGTGGGGACTAGCGACTACTCGGGATTACTCGGGATTAATCGGATCAGAACTTTATATGTAAATTTTATTATTTTTATAAATATGTATATATATACTCACGCATCCATATCAATATAATACTTAAAAAGGTAAAAGTTGTTCAAAATACAAACTAAACTTACATATAAGTCATAACATAACAAGTTTCAGTACTTAAAATTCAAACATTAACAAATAGCTCAAATGTAATCGTCATCACCGTAGTGTTCAATGATTTCGACACCATCCGACACGTATTCAATCTCCTCGTCTACTTCATCCTCTTTCTCCGACTCAAATTCTTCGTCATATTAGGGTAAGGGATAAGGAAAATGGGCTAAAGTTGTAATCTTGGGCCTGTTTTGTAAGGATTTCAAATGGGCCGACTAGGGCGACTTGGGCCGACTAGGGCGGCTTGGACCGGCTTTGACCGACTAGCGATTTTTTGACTGATTAGTGAAAAATTACTCAATAGAAGGCCGACTAGCGACTAGTCGGCGATTAATCGCCGAGTAATCGCGATTTTTGCAACACTGGTTATATGTATACCAAACAACTTTTGTATTACTTCGAGAAAGTTTAGTAAATGAACATTTAAATAAGTACGTGTTTCATGTGTTCTTTAGAAGAATATATTTTTCTTTTTCATCTTGTAAATCGCTTTGACTATATAATATATACTTTAATTGTTTCACACACACAATTCTTTATGCAAATTATTGTGTCAAAAGAAAATAAATGATCAAACCAACCTAATGCATGTATCTGTTGCTATTGACATAAATCAGTATAACAAAGTAAGAGCGCGTACAGCTGGGGTTTGGGATCAAACTAAACCAAAACCGAAAATGTAACCTTCGGTTTTACATATTGGTTTGGGTATCGGTTTTACATTTGGTCTTGAAATGTTTGGGCCTAAAAAAACATAAAAATGAATTTAGGCTTAAAAAATGTGGCCTAATTTTTAACCACCAATACGAACTTGAACTCTTTTGCCGAAAGTGATAAATTTGGGCTACAATTCCATTAACAAGCATTCAAACGAGTTCGTACGGTTCGATTCGGTTTTGAAACAAGGTATAGCCGAAACTGAACCGTATATTTCGGTTTTAAAAAAAGTACCAAAACAAAACCTAAGCATCGGTTATTGTTAATTATTTGGTGAGGTTTTGTAGGTCAATGGTTTCAAGCCGAGCTCGGCTCGGCTCGGCTCGTTGGCTCGTTCTTAAGCTCATTTAACTTCAAGCTCGTGCTCGAGCCGAGCCAAGATGTCTCATTTAATTTTGAGCTCGAGCTCGAACCCACTCTGGCTCAGACTTGTTTACATCCATAGGCAGATGAAGTCACGAAGACGACAAGTCGACAATTGGATTTATTTAGTCTGCATTTTTACGGGCTCTAGAGAATGAGCCAATCGTATCATATGGGCCCATTTACACATTTGGCCCAATAAGACACTTAATTTTACAACTCTACGGCCCAATTTATCTTGTATCCCAAATTCCCAATGTTGCCATGTTGGGATTTGGGCAGTTGGTGACTTGTGTGTAGACATGTTTTAAAATCAGTTATTATTTAAAAGTTTTTGTAAAAACCCCCTTCCAGCCCAGTTGGTTCCCAAGTGGTTGGTTGGGCCGGTTCCTCCTTGGAGGTCACAAGTTCGACTCCCGGCTGCGGCGTATGGGGGGTCGTCCCAATTATGGATCGTTTCCTACCGAGGCATGGTTCGATCCGGAGGGCAACCCGGTTTTACCTAGTTGTTACCCTAGCGAGTCTCTCGTGTGGGGGCAGTATGGTTTCCGGACGAAGGTCAGTCAGAGCGGCAGCCGGGGCCCGATAGAACATCGCGTCTGAGAATGCTGGGCTGACAGGTAACCGTCCTTGACGGGGACCCGGTGACCAATGGTCCATGTACATATTGAAAGTCACCCTTCGAAATTTTTTTTTTAAAGTTTTTGTTACCAATGGGGTGGTAGTTTATTGGCAAAGGTAAAACCTTTAAAAACACCTAGGTTGGGAAGGGGGAGGTCTTGAGTTCAAGTCTCACAGACGACATGAGATTAAAGAAATTAGCTGTTCAAAAAAAAATTAGAAGTTTTTGTTCGTTAAGTGATTAATATTGTATCAAATTTTCTCTTATTTTGATATATTTACATTTTCCTAACCCTGTTCATGTTTATAAGATTTGTTTCCATTTCGGATTAAATATGTCCACAATGTAATATGTAATCACGTAATGGTTTATGTTGAATGTATAATCACGTAATGGATATTCAAAACTACGTAGTCATGTGCTGGGTATTAAAAATCACGTAATGGACTAATGGATATTCAAAATTCTGTATTAAAAAAAAAACAAAAAAAAGTATAGCAATAGGTGCTCAAATTAAAGAGAATGAAAGGCTTCGTTAATACGATGTAAATTTAAAAAAAAAATATTAACGCATGAAAAAGTTATCGTCGTTTGTCCTCCTCTCCTAATCGCGTATACTTCGTACGTAAATTTGGTCTTGTATGTGATCCAGCCACTGTAAATAATATTTAAATAATACTATAATAACAAAAAATAAAAACTAAGAAAATACAGATTAAATTAATATTAAAGATCTATGTATAATGATAATAAGTTAGAATCAAACATTACATTTTAAGCTCTAAGGGGACTCGGGGCGGGTACGTGATAGTCGACTATCACGCGTTGAAGTCCCACGCTACACCGCCGCCACTTGAAGTTCCACGCGTTATAAACAAAACGCGTTACACCCACAACGCGTTGAACTTTCAATTTTCGAACGTTGGAACATGACCGTTGGGTATTTTTTTGACCGTTTGGATTATATTTAATCCTTTTTTTTTATATAAATCCAACCTATTTCAATACACAAACTCAAAAACCTCTCAACTATTCTCACACTCAATACAAAAAATTAAAACACTCTCCTACTCAATCTAAATAATTTTACAAGAAAAATGGAAGGTTCAAGCAAGAGAGGTGGCGGATCGAAAAAAAGAGGTTCGGGTACGAAGAAAAATCCCGTAAGGCCCAAGGTTCGAGCGAATCTTGGTGAGCCGGGGCGCTTTAGGTTGCAAGACGAACCCGACCAAGTCCCACCCTTTCAAACCCAACAATATCCACCCTTTCAAACCCAACAATATCCACCCTTTCAATCGCAAACGTACCATAACCAACCGTTCGTTCCACCGTTTCAACCTCACCAATTTCAATCGCAAACGTATCAAACCCAACCCCACACAATCGACCCACTACTAGAAGACAACACAATTCTCCATCATTTTGCAACCGCGTATCGTGAACCACAACAAAGTCTTGACGACGATGATGAATACGATCAAGAACAACCGTTCGAAGACGAGGAAGATGAAGAAGAAGAAAGAGAAGAAAATGATGCCGTTCACGAAATCGTCCAACCCGGCCGACAACTTTGGACGAGCGAGGAGGATGTGTCCTTGGTGCAGGCGTATTTGCACTGCTCGGAGAACAAGAAACATGCCAACGAGCAAAAAAAGGATGCGTTTTGGAGACGGGTCATTAATCATTTTAGGCAACTTCCCGGTGCAAGGATACGAAACATGGACCAAATGACGTCGAAGTGGACGGATTTGAACGGGAAAATTAGTAAGTTCAACGGTTGTTTCGTTCAAAAGGTATGTTTTTATTAAAGTTTTAATCTTTTTTCATTAAAAACTGTTTTTTATAAAAAAAAACAGAAAACAGTTTTATTTAAAAAAAAACAGAAAACAGTTTTATTTATAAAAAACAGAACAGTTTAAAAAAAAAAAAAAACAGAAAACAGTTAATTTAAAAAAAAAACATAACCTTTTATATATTTTGTAGAACCGAAACCCACAAAGTGGAGCGAGCGAGGCGACAATCATGCAACAAGCAACCGAAATGTATTGCGACGTCTACGGCAAGAGGAGTTTTCCACACGTGAAGGCATGGGAAGTTGCGACAAGTCACCCGAAGTGGGTCCCCGTTGAGTTGGTTGATAAGCGTGGTCCTACGGCTCCAAAAAAACGAGGAGGAGGTAAAAGATCAAAATCATCCGATTCGGGGAACTACACGACTTCCGCGTCGGATAACTTGCCCCAAATGAACTTAAACGACGACCCCCTTGATGAACCCGATCAACCCGTTAACGACCCCCTTGAAGAAGTTACACCTACAAGGCCACGACGCAGGAGAGGTGGTGAATCGTCAAGCAAAGGGAAGGAGGCGGTGGCGGAGTCGATCTCCAGAATCGAAGAGGAGAAAATGACCCAATTCAAGAAGGCCGAGCAAAGAAAAGAAACAATTTTGTCCCTAAAAATTGAACGCGAGCAGGCGTACAAGGATCACTTGAAGACGATTGAAAGACAAAAAGATTTAAAAATCTTGTGTGAAAAGCACGACCATCTCGACGAACCATTTAAGTCAGTTGTCATTCAAAAAAAGCGCGAAATTTTAGCAAAGTGGGGTTGGGATATGCCACTTATTTTTTTTCCCAATTTTAGTTGTTTTTTTATTTTCCTATGTAATTTTTTTTTAAATTTAATGAAATTTTTAATTTTAGTGTTTTATTGTTAATTTCTAATTTAAAATAAAAAATTTAAAAATTAGTGAAATTTAATTTTAAAATGAAAATTAAAAATAAATGGGAGTGATAGAATTCCATCACTAGTGATTCCACCCCTCCTACATTTCTATCACTAGTGATGGAAATTTGGTTGATGACATGGCACGATCTTATTGGACAGTGTGAGTGATACTTTCTATCACTAGTGAACCACCTCTAGTCCCCTAAGAACATTATTATAAGTCTAGAAACAAATTTGAAGCATATATATGAATTGTATATATTAAGATTTTAAAAACTTACATTTGAGAAATTAAATATGAATGTAGTTATATATCATAGTTATTAGTTAGGTACAGCAAATGTAGAATATTAATAAAGGGGTTAGAGGAGAATTAATAGATAGATTTGGTATTTAATTGATGATTTTATGAAAATGAAAAAAAAATAGTAACCTCACACAGAAATACCCTCATTGAACACATCCCCTTCTTCCAGGGCCGTCTCCGAAAATCACAAAAAAAAATTTGGCCCTGTTCGACATAAAAAATTTGGGCCCTATTCGCAAATCTTCATATAATATAAACTCATCAATCATTCAATCAAATAACCCATAATACTACGATAATTGTTATCAAATAGATAAAACAAATTAACAAAAATAGTGTAGCAAAAATATCAAGTTATAGAACGTACTTGCTAAGCGAAAAGTGTGGTTCTTCTAGCTTCCTCCTCTTACGTTTTTGATGACCGGATGGGTATTTGTATTTAGGAACGGGAGGCATAATTTCTAAATATTAACAAAAAAAAAAACATTCATTCAATATTTCAATCACATTCACAAGACATCAGTTAACAATTAACATATGAAATCAGGCAATCAGCGACTGATATTAACATACCTCCGATGACCGATTCCGAAAGTCTGAATGTCTGATGATAATTGCGACTGATATACCTCCGATTCCGAAATCCGAATCACTTGATATGAGGAACAAAAACTGAAATCCTGACTTATGAAATCAAAAAGAAAAAGATATTCATCGATTCAATCAAAAAACGAAATCAAAAAGACAAAAATCACAAAAAAACATATGAAATCTTATCAAGCAATCAGCGACTGTCGACTGATAATGATATTAACATACCTCAGAACTGATGATAATTGCCGATTGCGACTGATATACTCCGATTCCGAAATCCGAATGACCGAATTACTTGATGTCTTGATATTAGAAACCGATCAGCGTCGAGTGTTTCCCAAATCCCACTTTCCCTGTGCGTGCCTTTTGTCTCCTGTGCGTGCCAATTTGATCAGGCAATCAGCGTCTTTTTTTTTCCCAATTTGATCAGTTTCAATCATTTGGCCATTTGGGCCCTTATTTGTTTGTATTTGGGCCTAAAATTTGCAATACTAAATCAGAAATTTCGCTTGGGCCTACAATTTGCAATACTAATCAGAATTTTTGTTTGGGCCCCATGCTGGTTTGGGCCCTGTGCACAGGCCCATTCTGCACATGGGCTTAGCCGGCCCTGCCTTCTTCGCATGTGACAACGCGACCTGAATAGTGACCGACTTGATCTTTTATCCGAGTGTGAACCAATTCCCCACAAATACTTTCCTTATTTTCACGCTAAGAGGCTCGTTGCCAAATCTCAATCGATAGATATGCACATATTAGTTTGCCTATTAACCCTGGTGTTGATGTTATTCAGAATAATGTTTCGTAATTTCAATGTTATCAACATGGTGATATTGGATTAACTTGTTGATCAAGTTAATCTTATTTAATATTAAACGAATTGGGAGATGCCGGGACTACATGCTTATTTTACTCTAGTAAGGTTTGATGTATTTATCGGATTTGGTTTTCTAATTAAATAATAAATATGTGTATATAATATATTTATTCGATAACAAATCTGATATATGATTTGGACCATGACTCCATGAGTGGAATCGACTTTCATTAATTCAAAGTTTTAAACTAGCTGGGCCGATGAGTTCTTTGTAATTGTCATTGTAAATGATTGGTAATTAAAATACTTGGTTAACCGAACACTAAGTAATTAGTAATAATCCTTATTTACCAATTAGGATTTTCCCTGTTTTCTTTTAACATTAAATCTATACAATTTTTGTAGCATCAAAGTTCTCACTATGACATTTTTAGTCATCTAACCAAAATTTGTTGCTTCTCCTGATTCATCCCGGTTAACAGTCTTTTTGTTGTTGTTCGAAACGGACATGAGGAGCTAACGAAACCATCCACCAAGTGGAGATAAGTTTTTAGGTCATGACACGTGGCAAAGTCACTCTTGGTTAAGTATGGTGATGCATCACTGTAAAGTCGAAGTTCTTTGCCTACATCAGCATATCTAAAGCAATCGGCCTCGTCAACTTGCTTTTTTAGCCACCCTTGCAACCCTACACTTCTTTTTATCATGTCGTTGCTACCATCAACCAAAAATCCAGGGACTTTGGTGATCACATCTGTTGAGTTCACAATTCTGAGAATCTGTGTCCCGCTGTTTTCAAGCTGTGACCGGAAATTTCTGTTCCCGACACGCGGACCACCAAAGGAAAGTACGGTAACCATTGGCGACTGCTTAAATGTAGAGGTTATGTCATAGGCCGTGAGGGTGGCTAGGGCGGCACCAAGGCTATGACCTGTGACCGTCACGCTAAGGGGCTCGTTGCCATACGTCTCAATGATCCGTGATATCTCCTCCCGCACCATATCTTGTAGGCTTGGACACGTGTCGGTTGCTGATGTGTACATACTAAGAAACCCTTTTTGTACCATTGCTCTTTTCTTTTTAGGTGCCACGTCATTATTATGCATTGGTGTCAACGTGGCACGTAGGTTCTCAATCCACTCAAGACACGTGGCAGTTCCCCTATACGCAATCACCACGTCCCTACGACCCAATCGCGCAATCTCTTTCTCATCGTTACAAACCGCCACGTAACCAATCCAGCTGGATCTCGGCATCCGGTCAATCCAGCCTGGCAGCTGAACCCCACACGTGGCATGCAAATTTTTAGTCACCTTATACCCACTCCCCCCTAAACCACATCTATCCAACATTGTCTTCTTACTAAACTTACATGTTGCGTAGTCCGGTGATGACGTGTCAAACTCGAAACACCGGTATGCCGCTTCGACGAAATCCCCATACCGGAGTATCTCATGCCGGAGACCATCATCTAAAGGGTCAAGCAACCCGTCCCAGTTCTTGATCCCTTGGTACTCCCTCCACTTCTGATCCAAACTAGCTACACGGTGCGTGACCCGGGCTCGGCCCGAATCACTGTTCCAAGAACTCTTGACACTTAACTGTCTGGTACGAGTACTGGTACTGGTACTGGTACTGGTAGTGGTGTAGTGTGAGATCCCAGTGACATGGGTTGTGGGTCTGGCTAGGGGTTTAACCTTGCCAATTATAGTCTTCATGGGTACTCTTTATAGGTATCTGTCTAAGTAGATCTATTTGGAAACTGGAGGTTGAAGTAGTTAAGGAAGCTTTATATATAGTGTCAACTTGCAAATATGAGGGAGAGAAAAAGGGTGGACGGTGGTCCTACTGGAGTGAGTAAGTGCGAGTCAACGTCTTTTTCCTTACTCGGGATTTTGACCCTTACTAAATATACATATATTTTGAATCTCCGACCAATATGCATTTTGAGAATAAATACAACTATACGCGTTTTTTTTAATGGCTAATTTCTTTAAGGGTGCTCGGTACGGGGATCGGTTTGGACCGTCTCTTACCGGCGCCAGTCCTCCTTCCATGTTGCCCCCCCAAGCCGCGTCCTCACCGTCCGCAGGAGGACGTCTCCGACGGTCCACAACAAGACAAAAAACAGCCATCCCCTCTCTCACACACCTATACATACAATATATATATATATATATACATTTTAGGTCCATCCCCCCATTTCCATACTCCATCCTCTTTGCCCCATCCTCAAACTCATCTATGGATGAGCTCGGTCCGGTTCGGTACCGAACCGGTACCGGTACCGAAAGAACCGGTACCGAAAATTCTCAAAAGTTGGTACCGGTACCGGTACCGAATATTCCCGGTTCGGTACGGTTCGGTACCGGTACCGGTTCGGTACCGGTACCGGTTCGGTACCGGTACCGGTTCGGTACCGGTATTTGAGGGTAAAAACGAGCAAAATACCGGTACCGAACCGGTACCGTACCGAACCGGTACCGAAAATGTCTAAAGTGGGTACCGAATCGGTACCGAAAAGGTACCCGGTTCGGTAAATTCGGTACCGGTACCGGTTCGGTACCGGTACCGGGTCCATTTTGCTCATCCCTAAACCCATCCTACGTGGCGGATCATCCTCCGAGGGAGAACCATCACCGTACCGCATAACCTAATCCCATGTCGTCTGTGGGACTTGAATTCAAGACCTTCCCCTTCCCAACCTAACTGTTTTAAATGTTTTGTTTTTGCTGATGGACCACTACCCTATACGCGTTAAATCACAATTTAAAAAAAAAAGAAAAAAGAAACACTATGCTTATGCTTTTGAGTTTTGGCGACTGAAACTCAACAAAATTCTTACTAGTTAATTAACTTAGCAGTAACTAACTTTGATAAGTATAAATAAAAAAATGAAAAACTAGTTAATTGTCTAATTGACATATATGTATACTAATTTTCAATTTATATATATGTTAAAAGTTTAAAATTGTAATGGCTATAAAGCCGTTTTCAGTTTGTAATGTTCTTAAAAATATTTTTTTTGAACGTTTAACTTCATTAAAAACGGCCAACCCTCAACAAAGGGCCACCACCAAAAGGATTACCATATATACATCGGGTTTACTAACCAATCCTTCCACTCTAAACTTTTAAAATTAGAGCGATTTCTAAGCCAAAAAAACGACAGATTTAACTAAAGCAACCAGGGGCGGACCCAAGACATGCCCAGGGTGGGCGGGCGCACCCCCGGGAAAAAAAAAATTTAGTGCTAAATTCCGTCGAAAATCCCGTCCGCACCCCTTGGAATTTTTCGTCCGCACCCCTTGGATTTCTTCGTCCGCACCCCTTGGGTAAAAAATATTATGGATTTATATTATAATGTTGAGAAATTATATAATTTTTTTTAAACACGGATTGAAACCCGACAGAATTATCCTAACTAACCCTTTAATAAAACTTAAATTAAGTATTCAGTCCATTAACCAGACATTAAAACAAACCCATTAACTAATAAGCCCAATAACTTAGCCCACTTCAAACATTAAAACAAACCCATTAAACAACCACAACCCAATCGCTGCCACCACTGATCAGACTCCCGCTCTCCCTCCTCCTGCCAGCGACGACGACAACCTGCGACCACCCCTGCAAAATTCCGGCCGCACCCAGCTTCACACCGACAATAAACAGGTATGTCGATGTTCTTTTTGTTATTTTGATGTTTATTTCATTAGGAGATTTTGTTCAAGACTCATGAGATGGGATAAAAAAGTTTAAACTTTTATATGTTTTGAGCTAATTTGGGGTTGTTCTAGTCTTTATAGAATGGGTTTGTTGTCCTTTAATCTCTTATTGATTATATGATTCTAGTATAGGGTTTGTAAAGATGAAATTCTAGGGCTTGAAATTCAAAATTTTAAATTGAAAATTAGAGAATATGGGCTATGGTTGAACACTTGAAGATCCTTGTTTATTTTGTATGTGATAGGATTAGGAGGAACCGTGATTAGGGAAGTTATGACGCGATTTCTCAAGAGAAAAGGGGATGAACCAGTTTTCGTCGGATTCTTCTAACTGATGACTAAGGTATTTTTTTTGAACTTTGATGCCTTTTTGTTTACTTACTTATGATGTTCTTTTATGATGTTTACTTGTTTTACTTGAAACTTTGTTTGTTTATATGATAGGAAGTTAGGAACTAGGGTTTGATTCTTTGAAAATTGAAATTGAACCGACCTGACCCGCTATGAAACTTTGTTTGTTTATGTTTACTTGTTTTACATGACCCGACCCGATCCGACCCCCTATGAAACTTTGTTTGTTTATGTTTACTTGTTTTACATGACCCGACCCGATCCGACCCGCTATGAACCGAAGTTTTTTTATATAGCTACGGGTCTAAAATCTTTAAAAAATTTCCGCACCCCCAGGAAAAAAAATCCTGGGTCCGCCACTGAAAGCAACCACCTCTATAACCTTAGACGACGACCCTTCAAAAACCTTTTTGTTTCTTGTTTTCCAAATAGTCCAGCACACGATCATCAGAATGCCACGCAAGATCCGTTTATACCACTTGTTATGCTTGCCGAGGCTAGGCAACAGCAACATTTCTTTAACATTTCTGAAAACCGGTTGTGTTAGACGACACCAGCTCCAGACCGCTTGCCAAACACCAAACGCGAAGCCGCAATCGATGAAAAATATGATTGGATAATTTAATAAAAAACAAAATTTTGCTTAAAAAATACGTGTATAAAAATTGAAACAATTAATTAATTTAGTTATGTAAAAATGGAGTTGATTAAAATATAAAATTATCTGATAGTAAAAGGGGTATGGTCCCAAATCTCGCCCCAAGCTTGGGCACGAGTGACCATCACCCGGCTCATTGTGCCAATCGATGAATGACTTACCTCAGTTCGTGCGGGCACGTGCGAACCCGGTTTGCTTTCCCTCTCGAGGAAAGATGAGAAAACTCACCTTGTATATGAAAATGGTGGGGTTTGAACGGTTTAATGCGAACCCGGTGGTGATGAAACGAACGAACAACCTCGAACGATGGTGGGGTTTGAACGGTTTAATAGGAACGATGCTGATGAATATTGCCTCCCAAATTTTTGCTTGGTTTGTTTCGAAGGATATGATAATGAAAAGTATAAGGTGCGAACTATAAGAGATTAACATCAAAGTTTCCTTTATCTTTTCTTTTCTTTCTTTTCTTTTCTTTTTTACGTAGAACCAACCAAAAAAAAAACATGCAAAAATATTCAAACATATTTAATTAACATAAACAAAAAAGATTTTTATTACTACTATTATTAATATATTTTTATATACTTATTATTTTTTTCGTATATTACAAATCAGATAGATACAATACAACAATGAAAACTATTTAGTAGGAGAGATGCGAGAAAAATATTAACTAATAGAAGAGAGATGCGGGAAAATAAAGGTGATGAGACTATGTTCTCAAAGATTTTCATTTATCATATAGTAAAATAAAAGGGAAATTCGATTTAAATAATCCGAACTTTCACCTGTTGGCCAATAACACTCCGAACTTTCAGTTTGGCCAGCAGCACTCTCAACTTTCATCCTATTTTCTCAAAACACTCCCAAACTAACATATCACTAACCAAGTTAGTTTTTAAGTTTTATTTATTACACAAACAGTCCCTGTAGTTATAATTTACTAGTTTTAAGTTTTATTTATTACACAAACAGTCCCTGTAGTTATAAAAAAAATCATAAAAATAAGGGAAATTGGATTTAAATAATCCGAACTTTCACCTGTTGGCCAATAACACTCCGAACTTTCAGTTTGGCCAACAGCACTCTCAACTTTCATCATATTTTCCCAAAACACTCCCAAACTAACATATCACTAACCAAGTTAGTTTCCATTGCTGATGTGGACATTTTGGGTGACTGAAGTTAGTTTTTAAGTTTTATTTATTACACAAACAGTCCCTGTAGTTATAAAAAAAATCATAAAAATAAAAAAAAAATCTAAAAATTCAAAAAAAATCAAAAAAATTCAAAAAAATCATAAAAATTCAAAAAAAATCAAAAAAATTCGAAAAAAATCTAAAAAAATCTAAAAAAATAAAAAAAATCATAAAAAATCATAAAAATTCTAAAAAATATCAAAAAAATTATAAAAAAATCATAAAAAACCGTTTCGACCCGTACCGTTTCGACGCGAACTGTTTCGACGCGTACCGTTTCGACCCGGACCGTTTCGAACCGTACCGTTTCGACCCGGACCGTTTCGACGCGTACCGTTGAAATGGTACGGGTCGAAAACGGTACGGGTCGAAACGGTACGCGTCGAAACGGTTCGCGTCGAAACGGTACGGGTCGAAAACGGTACGGGTCGAAACGGTCCGGGTCGAAACGGTGCGGTTCGAAACAGTTCGCGTCGAAACGGTACGGGTCGAAACGGTCCGGGTCGAAACGGTACGCGTCGAAACAGTTCGCGTCGAAACGGTACGGGTCGAAACGGTTTTTTATGATTTTTTTAGAATTTTTTTGATATTATTATGATTTTTTTATGATTTTTTTTTATTTTTTTAGATTTTTTTAGATTTTTTTAGAATTTTTTTTGATTTTTTTTTTGAATTTTTATGATTTTTTTGAATTTTTTTGAATTTTTAGATTTTTTTTTTATTTTTATGATTTTTTTTATAACTACAGGGACTGTTTGTGTAATAAATAAAACTTAAAACTAGTAAATTATAACTACAGGGACTGTTTGTGTAATAAATAAAACTTAAAAACTAACTTGGTTAGTGATATGTTAGTTTGGGAGTGTTTTGGGAAAATAGGATGAAAGTTGAGAGTGCTGTTGGCCAAACTGAAAGTTCGGAGTGTTATTGGCCAACAGGTGAAAGTTCGGATTATTTAAATCCAATTTCCCAAAATAAAATAAAACATAGATATGTACATAGATTTGCATGTTATTTTTTTAATGTGTATGGTGTTTGCACGCTATGGGATGAAAGAATCATACCCTCGTTGTGAGAAGAAAAATACAGAAGCATAGGAGTGTAGGTGAAAATATGTGGGTCGGACCCCTTACGGGTCCAGGGAAAACCCAAATTCAACCCATAACCTGGATAATTGTCTCAGACAAACCATTCACGGGCCCACCTGACACGTCGGATACACCAGGGTAAAGGAGACAAAAGGACACCATTAAAGCGACGTGTGGCCAAGGCTAATGACGTTACACAAATCATTGTATCCTTGATCTGCACTAGCGATTATCGCAAAAGAGACAAAAGGACAACTGATAGCAATGTCCGACTAATCATGTCCCGTGGATCCCTGCTCCTCAGAACCTCCATTAGCGGTTATCACATAAGAGACCATAAGGACATCCCGATAGCAACGTTTAGCGAATAACACGCTAAGGATACACACCCTTCTCTGCCACCACTAACGGTCAACAGAAGGGGATCAATGGGATATTCCTATAGAGACATCTCGCCCAAACACTTCTCATCATCCCGGATATAAATACCCCATCTTCATCAAGGTGAATTTAATTCTACACTCTCTACTCTCACTTATACTCTACTCAAATAAGAGCGGTACTTATTCTCAAGTTGGATGGTGTTTACGAGGAGAACCCTCGACCTCTTCTTTTTTTAATGAGCTTGACGGTGTTGTTCGTTTTGCAAATCAGTCTAGTAAAAGAATTCTCAAAGATTCGAACCCCACAACCTGTTGAGCATTATCTAGTTTACCCGATTAGATTGGTGTTTCTTCGACCTTGGCATTATAGCCTAGTGGCATCTTGGGGTGAGATAAGACTTATGACCATTAGGTCATGAGTTTGATTCCCACAAGGGTTTTTTACAGATTTATTGGATTTCTCCTGAATTAGTGTATATGCATTATTGCCTTGTGGAGATGGATCACCCTAAACGATTGCCCACCTTACCCCTCCTCCGAGTCACACCCAGTGTTGTAGGAATCGTTAGGCGTTAATTAGTCGGTGAGGTACCGACTAGTTATTAATAGGGATTAATTGGATTGAGATTTTTATATGTAATTTCTAGTTATATATATATATATATATATATATACACACACACACACACATTTTTATATGTAGTTTATTAAATGTAACATATTTTAACCCCTTATTGACCAGTTTTTTAAGTTACTGGTGAGAATTTATAATGTTTAGTCGAAATTTGGGCGCAATCTGACCAGAATATGACTACCATTGACCGCCTACCGATTAATCCGTGAACCACCGATTAGTGATTAATCAGACTAGTCAGGATTTTGATAACAACCACGATCGCACCTAAACTATTTACATTCATCTAATATTTTCATTTTCCCTAATTTTTTCACAATCAAACACAATCTTTTAAAAAGGGTAAACTAGTCACTCCGTAGGTATTCCCTCAAAAGTAATGTAAAAAGATAAGAATTAAAAATATTCTCATTTGTAATTTTACACGATTAGAATATGTGGACATGAAAGAATTAAATATATCGTCCCCACCACAAGTTATTGGTGGGCTTCTTGCATATATCGTAGCAGAAGAACGTTACATCATTGTGTAGGGACTACCAAAATAAGGGATAATATATCTATCTATCCTTCACCATCATTGCCATTACTTTTTTTAGAATGATGGCTCGTACTTCTTAGCTTTCTCGAAACCTAAAAATAAAAGATTCTTTCTCCACTCGTTTAGATTCATTCATTTGATCAAGACGATCATATTTTTTGTGATATCAGTTGTAACATCTAAATTTTATGGATTTTCACAAAGAGATCTTTAGTAATAATTATATATTAGAAAGAACTTACCTTGTCTAATTTTAAAACAACATTCTACCAAATACATTCTATTACTATTAGGTCTTTAGTAATAATATATATTAGAATCAACTTAGCTTGTATAATTTTAGAACAACATTCTATTTTAGTCCATGTGGTTTCCACTATTTTGTCAGTTTAGTTTAAAGGTTTCATTTTTCCTTTATAGGTTCAAAAAGGTTTTACCATTGCCATTTTAGTCCACTGAGTTAACTTCAACTATTTTTTTCTGTTAACGAGATGGGCAATTCAGTCATTTTATATGTAATTTTGTTAACTAGAAGGGAATTCAGCCATATAAAATGACCGAATTGCCCTACTCATTAACATAAATAATAGATAAATTAACTCAATAGACTAAAATGGCAACAGTGAAATCTTTTTGGACCACAGACGAAAAATGAAACTTTAGACTAAACTGACAAAATAAATCAAACCACATGGACTAAAATGACATTTAACTCTTCTACAAAAATACATTCTATTCTATTTTATTATTATTATCATTATTATTATTATTATTTTACTTTTAAAAGGCAACACAATGAATAATGACTTATTTTTCTAATAATATTTTATTTATTATTTAGTTTGATTTTTAACTAATAGCTTTGGTTCGTTATTTTTTAAAAATCTAAATAGTCAGTTATGTATAAATTTTTGTCAGCATTTTAACATAATTTTTATCGAAAGAGAAGATGTAATTAAAATAAAACGTTTTCTAGTATTGTAAATTAAGGATTAACATTTCTTATCGAGCCCATGACTTTATACCCTAGTGGCATCTTGGGGGTGTGATAAGACTTTAGGACCAATAGGTCCTGAGTTCGATTCTCACAAGGGGGTTTTCCCACATTTATTGGGCTTCCTACTGAATTGGTGTATAAGCATTATGCCTAGTGAAGATGGATATGATCGGGTGGTTCCGCTGGTGACACGATAATACTCCAGTGGTCCGTCAGTGATCAAAATTTACAGTTAAAAAAAACATTTCTTATCGAGTACTAGTATCCTATATCATACCGTATCAATATCGTAGTGGATCGCTACTAACAAATTGAAACAGAAAGAAAATAGGTTACAATGGAAATGCACAATTTCAATGTAACTGTCGGGAACACCGCCCCATGTGTTGCATGAAGTGCTAACTAAAAAAATTTCCCAAGTGGGGTTGCCATGTTTTTAGCAGGATAAGTTGTTCTCTGGGCGTCGAGTGTTTTGTGTGGGAACACCGGGCGGGCTGATGTCCCACGGATGGCGCCAATGTCGAATACCCAACCCACGGATGACGTTTGATGGATCTTCGGTGACGTCAAGAGCTCTTATCCTTGCTTGCTACAAAACAACAAACCGTTAGCCTCGTCACGGGGGACCCCGGGAGGGGGATCCGTGACCAAGCTCCGGCGTGAGAATAAGTAAACTTGCCGGAAATGGGAGGAGCTTCTTCCGGTGAGTATGATCACCGGGAGGTTTCCTCTTTGGTGTGAATCTTATTGTGTGTATGTGTAGATAATAAATATGAGGGAATATTGGTCGGGGATTAATGTGTGTAGTAAATGAGGATATATTAAATGAACGAGAGCTGGAGATGATGATACCTGCCGTTCCTCTTGTATGCCTTCTCTTATATAATGTCCAGCACTTATCTCATTAGATATTTCCCACATATGATCTAACGGTTTCTGGAGGTTCTCGGGGAGTGCAGACACGTGTCTGGCTCCCAGCGACAAGATGTTTACCTTAATTAATGTTTGAACCGGAGAAGTACAAGGTTTCAGACGAGATACCATTCTTATCGAGCATTAAATGAGGTCTGCTCTTGCAAGCTGTCTTCCCGCCTATTTCTGAAATGGAGAAACCTTAGCGGGCAAGGTTATTGTGATTGGTGGGCTTTTTTGAATAGTTGGGCTTCCAGGCAGAAAGGCCCAAAGCGGGTTAAGTGGGTTTTACCCACTGGCCCGTCGTCAAGTCATCTTTAGTCCCTGGTTCTGAGACCCGAGGCTCATGATCCAGGGCTGAGCCATAACTGCTTTGAGAGTAGTTTTTTCTAGTGGGTCCCTCTGGGATCGGTTGTAATGAGCCATCTCTACTAATGATTACATCGCCGGATTCATTATAGCGGGAGCTAGTCCCTAGGCAACACTTGTCCCTTATTTTGAATTTTGAAGAGACAACCGACGTGACGGTTACTTGCCTGTCAGCGGCGTTTCTTTAAAACCCTTACTTGGCCCTTTCGATTTTTTATTCAAACTTTTCAACTCTCTCTTCTTCTCTGTAACTGCTCCCCTGTATCATCATTCTCTTACAACCATGAGTCGCGGTGGCCGGTCTTCAATAAGGTCTGTGTTGACTGCAAAAGACTTGAAATCCTTTGTTAAAACATATAACATCCCTGAGCGGTTCTCTCCTTCGTTGCCGGGTCCTGACGACTCAGCGGAATGCACACCGGAAAGAGTCCCAATCTATACCCTGGCCTTCTCCTCCTGTGGGGTACGGTACCCCCTTTCCGCGTTTAAGATTTCTTTGCTTCGTCATTTCGGCGTGCACTTCTCACAGGTTCACCCCTTGGGATTTATGAGGGTAGTTCATTTCGAACTGTCCTGTGCCGCTATCTCCGGGGAACCCTCTGTCCCCCTATTCTGTATGTTTTACCGGCTGATTTCGGACGGGGATTGGTTTACTTTTGCAAAACGGCCGAACGGTGTTTCGAGACCTTGTTACAGTTTTATGCCGACCTCTACCTACCCAAAAGACTGGAAGTGTAGATTCATATTTGTATCTGCGGCTATGTTTCCGGAGCCCCCTGTTCCAAAGGATCTTGATGCCGCTATTGAGGACACCGTTCCCACCCTTTCTGCAGCCGAGACTGTTCAGTGGAAGAAGATGTGTGATAACTCGACAAGGGCGTTTACTTTCTCTGAGGGAATGCTTGCTATGGGGGGGTTGAGTCCCTCTTATCCTGTCCGTCCGAGGGCTTTTTTCGGCAAGAAAGGTATTTCTTTGTTCTTGGTTTGCCTTTTGCATTTATTCTTTCATTATTCTTTTGGAGATTCCGTAGTCATCTTTTGTGTCTTCTTTTTGTATAGAGATAACTCTGTGGAGGCTTCTCCAGGGTGATTCTAAGGATGTAAAGTATGTGGTTGATGATGAGGTTGATCCCCGGTTGAATGTGGAAGCGCAGGTTATGAGGGGGTCCGTCCAGGCAGGGGGTTCTGTTACCCTGGGTGGTGTTGAGGGGGACTCTTCTGGTGAGGAGGAGAGTTCTCCCGACCTTCCTCCCGTTCATCCTTCTGGTCTGAATGACGATGAAGAAGTGGAGATACAGCTGGTTCGTAAAAGGAAGTCTGCTAGCCCCCAACCGGGTCCTGTATCCCGTAGCATCCGCCAGAGGCTCCGTAGTGCCAGTGGCCAGAAGCCTCCCCCTTCTTCTAGAGCTGCTTCCGACCTCCCCCCCCCCCCCGGTGGGGTCAAAGGTTCCTTGTCTAAGCACTTGAAGTCCTCAAGCTTAGTGAGTGCTCCTTTGTTGGTAAGCTTTCTTTTCTTCCGTTTTTCCTTTGTCTTTCTGTGTAGTTCCTGACCGTTTCTGCTCTTACTTCTTAGGGGAGTTCCTTGGAGCCTATTGAAATACCTACTAGTCCTTCCCCTTCCCGTATCCGGGACAAGGCTTCTGAGGCGGGAGTGGCTCGTTTTTCCTCAGCCTTCGACCTTTCTCCCCCACATGCCACTGGGACTAGCAAGCCTGCCGCCCTTGAAGGCCCTGTTCATCGATCCCCTCTTGCCCCTTTGTTTGCCGATGCCCTTCCCTTTACCTATGTCCCTAAATGGAAGGTAACTGACTCTTCCGTTATAGGGACTCCTGAAGCTGCTAGGGACTTTCTGAACCATGCTGTTCCTCCCTCACATAAATTTGTAAATTCTGCCTTGAGGGATGATCTTTTTGAAGATCAATACAGTATGTCCCTATGTGAAAGTTTTTTCAGGGGTGCTGGGATGCTTCAGAGGATTGATGATCTGAGGAAGGCAAACGAGGGGCTTAAGACTGAGCTTAAGGTTTCCCAGTCGGCTGTTGCTGAGCTTAGGAGCCGGGTGGTTGATGCTGAGAGGAAGTTGCAGGAGGAGAAGGTGCATAGACCTCTCTCCCCCCCTCCCTTTTTTTTTTTTTTTTTTATACATACTCACTGATTCTTTGTTCAGGGAGCCGGGGCTATGCTTGAAAGGAAGGAGCGAGCTTGGGAGCGGGAGATGGCATCGCTGATTGAGGAGAAGGAGGAGCTTGCTGCTGAGCTGAAGCATTTGAAGGAGGTTGACTCCCTTTCCCAAGAGCAGATCAATACCATTTACTCGGACTATGGGGTGGCTTCTGATGATAATCAACGGTTGGCGGGAGAGAAGCATTGGCTAATTACCGAAGGTTTTGGGGCCTTTCTTTCTGCTGTAGCTCAGTCGGAGGATTTTAAGAGCGGTTTGGAACAGGTGTATAGGGCCTATAGGGATGTTGGGTATCAGTCGGGGTTGAAGGATGGTTACAAGTACTCTGCTCAGGGCTTGGATAGGAAGGAGACTCCTCTGTATGACTCCAAGGTCAAGAAGAAACTGTCCAAGCTGAACGAGGAGTTTGGGCATAAGACCCCAGCCGTTCTTGCCAAAATCCTGGAGCATCCCTTGATTTCAATTGGCGAACTGAAGGCCCTGTTCTCCTCCGCGGGTCCCTCGTCTCTGCCGTCCCTTTCCGGGGGTGATCCCCAGTAAATTCTGAACATTTGACAGATTTCGATGTGGTTGTAATAACTCTAACTTACTTTGGGATGTTTGTACGTTTTGTTTGGCCTTTTTTGGATGGTCCTTTGTGTTGGGGGCCATCTTGATCGCTAATCGTATGGCCTATGGTTATGTATAGCTCTTCCCTTGCTTTGTTGCCTGTTCCCTGTCTCGTTTGTTTTTGTTTTACAGGGGTATTTATCGGAGGCTAGCTTGGTAATTTTCTGGGAACTTTCAAGTTGCTTTAGCGAGAAGCCAAAGGGACTTGTTTTTGTAATCTGGAGCTGGGAGCCATCTGGCCGTTTTTGTAATCCCGTGTATTTCTTGATTCTTGCCCAAGTTATTGGGGCTTGTTTTTGTATATGTATCTCATACTAAATAAGGCAGATTTCCCCCTCATGATTTTCTATGTATGGGTGTGTTTGCATTTTTTGTTTTTATTGTTTGCTTCGTTAAACTGTGATTGTCTGTTCGAGGCCAATCGGTGGACAAGTTTATAATGCAGTGTTATGTTTTTAACTTGCTTTTGTCCGTTTTAGGTTAGCTAGACCTTTATTAGCCCCACGGACGGGCTTCGGGCATGCTTTGAATGCCTCATACACGTGTGTTTGTTTGCTCTAGTTTTTAGATATAAAGGGTGTTCATGGGCACGTCTGCCTAGGTATGGTTACCCATGATTTTCAAAATGGGACGTCCTCGTCCGTCTTTCATTTAATCTTAGGGGGATCTATACCCCCCGGCATAGATTGTTTACAAAAGGTCCATCCTTTTGGGGGGAGATCCCCGTACATATAGTTATCTATTACAAAAGTGGCTCTCGGTCGTTTTTTCTTGGGGGTGCACCCCTTACATGTAATACTTCCTGAGCTGCATGAGGTTCCAGGTCCTGGGGACCTCTTTTCCCTCTAGCGTCTCCAACTTGCATGTTCCCTTACCGTTTGCCCAAGTGACTCTGTACGGTCCTTCCCAGTTGGGGCCCAATTTCCCGGTGTTTTCTTGCAGACTGGCCTCGTTGGCTCTGAGAACCAGGTCCCCTGGGATGATGTTGAGTTTTTTCATCCGGGTGTTGTAGTAACTTGCCAGGAGCTTTTTGTAATGAGCTTCCTTCACTGCTGCTATCTCTCTCCTTTCTTCCAACAGGTTCAGGTTCATCCTTAGATCCTGCTCGTTCTCCTCATCCCTTAACCTCATTCGGGCAGTTTGGGACCCGATCTCTGCAGGGATCATAGCCTCCGTTCCGTAGGTAAGGCTGAATGGGGTCTCCCCATTGCAACTTTTGGGAGTAGTTCGGTATGCCCATAGCACAAATGGAAGTTCTTCCAGCCAGCCTTTCTGTTTTCTCCCAAGCCTACCCTTCATTCCTTTGATGACGCTTTGGTTGGCTCTCTCCACCAACCCGTTACTCTGGGCATAGGTAACGGAGGTAAACACCTGCTGGATCCGCATCTGCTCGCACCATGGTTTGAAGGGTCTCCCAGCAAATTGGACCCCGTTGTCGCTCACCAACTCCTTCGGGACCCCATACCTGCATATGATGTTATCCAGCACGAATCTTCTCATCTGGTCTCCGGTAATCTTTGCCAGGGGCTTTGCTTCAATCCATTTAGTGAAGTAGTCAATGGCCACCACCACGTATTTGACCCCCCCTGGGCCCTCCGGGAAAGGCCCAATTATGTCAATGGCCCATTTCTGGAATGGCCAGGATGTCGAGACTGGGACCATAGGGTGTTTGTGCTGGTGGGTCATTGGTGCATGTACTTGGCAGTTATCACACTTCTTGATTTCTTCAGACGCCGTTTCGTACATTCATGGCCAGTAAAACCCCGCGTTCATTACTCTTCTTACTACCGTTCTTGGTCCTGAGTGCATTCCGCAGATCCCCTCGTGCATCTCCCTGAGCACATATTCGGCCTCTTCCATATCGATACACTTTAGGGATGGACCCAGGTACGACCTTCGGTACAGCTCCCCCTCAATCAATTCATATTGTAGGGCTTTAACTCTTATTTTTCTGGCTGCCCATTCCCCCTCGGGTAGAGTCCCGTCCCGGAGGAAGTTAACGATTGGGGTCATCCAGGTTTCCTGGGGGCTTTCGATCGTGGCCACCTCCGTCGTGTCAAGGGAGGGGGATGTCAGGACTTCTACTTTGACTTCCCTTGCGAGATGGTCGAATGCCACTGAGGCTAACTTGCTGAGTGCATCCGACTTCCTGTTCTTCCCTCGAGGGATGTATTCTAGTTTGAAGGTTCTGAATGCTTCAGCTGTCTCCTTAACCTTCGCCACATATCGAGCCATGGTGCTGTCCTTGGCTTCATATTCCCCTTGGTATTGCCTTACTACCAACTGTGAATCGGTGCTAGCCTCTACGTGTTTTGCTCTCATCTTCTGTGCCAACCTCATCCCGGCTAAGAGGGCTTCATACTCGGCGGTGTTGTTGGTGTTCTCGAAATCCAGCCTTACGGCGTATGTCAGCTCTACCCCTTCGGGACTTATCAGTGTGATTCCGGCCCCGCTTCCTTCTTCGCTGGATGCTCCATCGGTAAGCAATTTCCACACCGCCTCATTTTCTTTCTCCCTTTCTTCTTTCTCTAAAGCTTCCCATTTCAAGAGCTCCCTTTCTTCGTCCTCAGGAACTTCTGCTAAGAAGTCGGCCAGTATCTGCCCCTTTATGGCCGTCCTGGGTTTAAACTCCAGGGAGTGTTCCCCTAACTCCACGGCCCACTTGGCTAGCCGTCCTGACAACTCTGGCTTCCTGAGTACCTTTTGAAGGGGCTGATCGGTCATTAAAGTGATCTTGTGCTCTTGGAAGTACCTCCTGAGTCTTCGGGATGCGAAGACGAGGGCTAATGCGAGTTTCTCCAAGGGCATGTACCGTTCCTCAGGTCCTTTGAGAGTCCTGCTGATGAAGTATATGGGTATCTGCTTCCCCTCCCTTTCTACCATCATGACCGCACTTATGGTCGTTTTTGAGGCGGATAGATACAGGAGCAATGGGTCCCCATGTACTGGGGTGGCCAACATTGGGAGCTTGCAGATGTATGCTTTCATTTCTTGAAAGGCTGCTTCGGCCTCTGCGGTCCATTTAAACTTGTTTGTTTGGAGGCAGTCTTTCAATACCTTCATGAAGGGAAGGGTCTTATCAGCCACCTTCGACAAGAAACGGTTTAGTGCTATCAGTCTTCCGTTCAACTGCTGGATGTCCCTCAGGGACCTGGGGGATCGCATATCGGCTACCGCCTGGGTTTTCTCAGGGTTTGCTTTGATCCCTCCCCTGGTGACCACTACCCCCAGGAAATTCCCCTCCTCTACTCCAAAACAGCATTTCCCAGGGTTTAACTTCATGTTTACGTCCTGCATGGTGTGGAGAGTCTCGGCTATATCACTTATCAGGGCTGTCTCCGTCAAGCTTTTGATAACAATATCATCAACGTATACCTCCAGGTTCCTCCCTCGTTGCTCCCTAAACAAACTGTTCATAAATCTCTGGTACGTGGCCCCAGCGTTCTTGAGGCCGAATGGCATCTTGGTGTAGCAGAAAGTCCCCTCGTCTGTGATGAAGGCGGTTTTCTCCTCATCTTCTATTGACATTTGGATTTGGTGGTACCCTTTATAGGCGTCAAGGAAACACTTCAGAGGGTATTGAGACAGGGAGTCCACTTGGGTGTCTATTTCCGGAAGGGGATAACAGTCCTTGGGACATGCTTTATTTAGGTCTTGGAAATCGATGCACATCCTCCATCCCCCGTCTTTTTTCTGAACCATGACTGGGTTGGCAACCCAGGATGGGTATTTAACTTCCCTGACTATCCCCGCTCTGAGTAGCTTTCGAGTTTCTTCACAGGCAGCCCTTCTTTTACTGGGCCCCATACTCCGCTTCTTTTGTTTCACCGGTTTCGCCCATGTAAAGGTGTTAAGCCGGTGTTCTGTTAGACTCCTCGGGACCCCCTTCATGTCTCCATGTTGGAATGCAAACACGTCTATGTTATGGAGGAGTAGCTCCTTCAGGGCACTCTTACATTTATCACTCAAATGACTTCCCACCTTGACTGTTTGTTCTGGGAATCTATCACAGAGGACCCATTCTTCCACCTTCTTCCCTTGGGTCTTTCCTGGCTCTTCTTCTTTGGATACGGAGGAAACTACCTCGTAGGCAGACTTAACCCATGCGAGACCTTTTGGCGTTTGGAATACCAAGGCTCCGTGGGGTGTAGAGGCCTGTGCCTGTAGATCGCCAATCCCGGGTCTTCCCAAGATTGCATTGTACTTAGAGGGTGCCCGGACCACCGTAAAGGTCAGATCTATTGTCCGGACCCTATCCCCCACGCCGACCGTGAATGGGAGCCGGATTTTTCCCAGGGGATGTGATACACTGTTGTTGAACCCTACCAATGGGATTGAGTCTTCCTCCAGCCTATCCCTTATGTCCCTGTCGAACCTAAGGAAGCAGTGTTCGTATATTACTTCAACGCCTGACCCTCCGTCCACATGTATCCTGGACACTTTGTGTCCAGCTATCACAGCCGAGATGTTCAGCGGGAGTCGTTGCACCTCGCTTTCTTCTAAATGTGGCATGAGGATGGGAGCTTTCATGCAGTTTGGGGAACCTAGGATTCTGGCTTTTACACTTCGGGTGGTATCAAACTCATTTCTCCTTCTAATCATATCAACGTCTGCCCTCCCTGGTTCCCGTGCATCTCTTCCCTTGCGATCCCCTCCCCCTTCTTTGATTTCCCTGACCAGGTGGGCCAACCTTCCCGTTCTTACCGCAGCCTCTATTTCTCTTTTTAAGTAGAGGCAGTCGTCGGTTTTATGCCCGGGGCCTTTGTGAAATTCACAATATTCATTTGGTTGTGCCTTCGGCCCGGGCTTTATGGGTGGTGGTCTTGGGAAGGAGTTCTTAATCCGCTCAGTAGCCAATATCTCACTTGGCGTCTTGATAAGGGGTGTGAAATTATCGGAGTGCGAAGGGGGACCCCTCCCTCGGGGTTTGTATGGGGAGTACGAGGGTCTCATTATGTCATGCATCATTCTATCAAAAGCAGGTTTTCGAGAGTAGGGTGTACCTTTGTCCGGGGGTTTTGTGACCGGGGCGATCCTCCGGGGTGTAACGTCTGCCTCCTTGGCTTTGCTAACCGTGTCTTTCCCTCTGACGAAGGCCCTGACCCTGTCCATGAGGCTGTCAAATGAATGGGGGAATTCTTCCCCCAGCTTCTCGCACAGCTGGGCATGTTTTAGTCCGTTTATGAAACTGCTAATCTTCATGACCTCCGGGACGTCTTTAATGTTCATACTTTCCTTGATAAACCTTTCCATGTATTGATCGATCCGCTCGTTGTCTCTTTGCCTGATATGAAGGATCTCGTTTGGATTTTTAACCACCTTTCTCTGCTGTCCAAAGTTCCTCAAGAATTTCTCGCTTAGCTCTTCATAGCTATCTATGCTCCCAGGGGGAAGGCTATCAAACCAAAGGCGGGCCCCCTCCGTCAGGGTTTGTACAAACATGTGGCACCATATCGGCATAGGCCATCGTCCCAGCTGTCCCGCTCCCCGGAAGGCATGTAAGTGGTCCTCGGGATCTCTCGTCCCGTCATATCGGTCGAAGCCTGGGGTAACTTGGTCTTGGGGGGCATGGGTGCTTCCGAGATTCTTCTAGTGAACTTTGAGACTTCAGCCAGGTCTCGTGGCAAGTATGGCTGGTCCAAGCCGTCGTTACCAAAGTTGTCTTCCTCCTTTCCTTTCTCCTTGGGTTTCTGGCCTGTGATCAGATCCTCTCTTTCTTCAGAAGACATCTGCCTCAGGGCAGACATGAACGTTTCCAGTTGGTCACCGTTGTTGTTCTTGTTTTGAAGGTTAGTTCCCCCTTGGCTGGAGGGTGTATCGAAGGAAAGCCTGGCCCTGAGGCCCTCGAGTCTTTCCTGTCTCTTCAGGTCTTCAAGATGCTTGGTTATCTTTTCCCTGTGCATGGCCACGAAGTCGGGAGTGATGTGTTCCGTTTCCCTCAGTTTTCCTCCCTGATTCTCATCATCTTCTTCATGAGTGATGTCCTCTACAGTGACTTTATCCAAGTCGTCCTGTGCTGTCTCAGTGACACGTGAGTTATGTGGGGTTGCCATGTTTTTAGCAGGATAAGTTGTTCTCTGGGCGTCGAGTGTTTTGTGTGGGAACACCGGGCGGGCTGATGTCCCACGGATGGCGCCAATGTCGAATACCCAACCCACGGATGACGTTTGATGGATCTTCGGTGACGTCAAGAGCTCTTATCCTTGCTTGCTACAAAACAACAAACCGTTAGCCTCGTCACGGGGGACCCCGGGAGGGGGATCCGTGACCAAGCTCCGGCGTGAGAGTAAGTAAACTTGCAGGAAATGGGAGGAGCTTCTTCCGGTGAGTATGATCACCGGGAGGTTTCCTCTTTGGTGTGAATCTTATTGTGTGTATGTGTAGATAATAAATATGAGGGAATATTGGTCGGGGATTAATGTGTGTAGTAAATGAGGATATATTAAATGAACGAGAGCTGGAGATGATGATACCTGCCGTTCCTCTTGTATGCCTTCTCTTATATAATGTCCAACACTTATCTCATTAGATATTTCCCACATATGATCTAACGGTTTCTGGAGGTTATCGGGGAGTGCAGACACGTGTCTGGCTCCCAGCGACAAGATGTTTACCTTAATTAATGTTTGAACCGGAGAAGTACAAGGTTTCAGACGAGATACCATTCTTATCGAGCATTAAATGAGGTCTGCTCTTGCAAGCTGTCTTCCCGCCTATTTCTGAAATGGAGAAACCTTAGCGGGCAAGGTTATTGTGATTGGTGGGCTTTTTTGAATAGTTGGGCTTCCAGGCAGAAAGGCCCAAAGCGGGTTAAGTGGGTTTTACCCACTGGCCCGTCGTCAGTTGGTTTTTCCCAAGACACCCTCAACCCATTTGATCATTGATAGCGACTTTTTAATTTTAATTTTTTTTAAGAATTGTGACTTTTTTTTTAATTAGGGTGAGCGGGGTGGGGGAGTAAACCCACTCGGTACCGACCCCCATCCACCGCCAATAAGTTTTAACAATCAAATGTTACCGAATTGGTGGCCAAAATTGGTGAGGGTTCACCGAGTCGGGGAGAGGGAGGGAAGGGGAGAGAGAGATGGGTGTGTGGTGAGGTCCATGTCTTCTCAACCAATCACACATTTTTCTCTTTTTTTAAATAGTTTACCTAAAACCCATTAGGTAAACCACCAATAACGTGACACTATCTGAGCATTAGGTAAACAAGATTAGGTAAATTGACGTGACACTATCTGATTGGGTGAATGGTGAGTTTACCTATTCCAAATAGGTAACCACTCCCTTCACCCTTAGGCTACTGCCCTCTTTAAATAGGAGAGCTTCGTTGCTCCACTCCAGTCAGATTATGTTGTATTAACCAAAAATTCGTATCCGAAATTTCAGATATTTCGGATACGGTTTCAGATCCATATTTTTTTGAACACCCCTAGATATAACGGCTTTTTAAATGGAAAAAAAGTTAATTTATTTTACCATATAATACACATTATACACTATTTTTTACAACGTAAACAGGAGATTACGGACCTTTAGGGTTGGATTATACTATGAACTTTTTTTTTACGTTTTAAGTATTATTTGTACTTGGTATTACTAATGAAATTAATCTTTTAATTACTTTTCTTAATAATTAACATTTATTCATGATTCAATTTTTAGTGATAATATTATTTTATGTTTTAATCTTATTTATTATTTATTTAGTTTAAAGTAATTGTTTAAAAAAGGTTTAGGCGAGTTTAGGTACTCAACCCAATCTATTTAAAGAGTCCGGTGAAATCTAGATCAAATTTGAGATAACAATTTGTGATGGGTGATAGGTTAGGGGAGATGATGAGACTTGAAAAATGGACTCCCATCCTAAAGAGTGTAGGGAGTGTATCTTTCAAGTTCATTCAGATTACCTCTCCAACAACAATCACAGCGTGATAACTTGTTTTTTCCCAAAACTTCGTTGAACTCCTCTTAACATATAAGATAGAGTACCCAAGAAGTCCCTGTGTTTTAATGCAAAATCAAAAAGTTAAACTATTTGAGTACCCAAATTCTTATTTTGTAACGTTTTAAGTCCAATTTACTAACACTGTCTACAAAATCTGTTAACTAAAAGGGCATTTTAGTCATTTACATGCAAAGTACAGCTTTTTATTGTATAAGGGTATAACGAACAAGTCTTTTAATGCATAAAGGTTTTAATATTATATACAAAAATAAATTATATATAATATAACACACACACAAACATCTCTCTTACAGACACCTACACTTCACCATCACCGTACCTTCACCACCATCACTCACTTGCCACCACCCACCTGCCATGTGCTACCACACACACCAACACTTCACCATTACCACTCCACCACCATAGTACCATCACTCACCTGTCACCGCCCACCTGCCACATGTCACCACCACACCTGTCATCACCATCGCACCTCCACCACCGCACATCAATCACTATCACTGAAACATTTTAGATTGGCGGGTATCTATTTCATTCAAGTCATGGTACTTCAAGTGATTGTTTACAAGAAGTACGGTGTGGCTAAAGGCTCAATCTTGAAGCCTGACGGATCTACCGTTGCGTTTGGGTTTCCATTTATAGGCTATTACAATAACTGAAACGTTTTAGATTGGCGGGTATCTATTTCATTCAAGTCATGGTACTTCACTTTTCAATTGTAACTGAAACGTTTGGGTTTCCGTTTATAGACTATTACCCTAACTTAAAAGTGAAGTACCATGACTTGAATGATATAGATACCCGCCAATCTAAAATAAAACCAAAACCATCAAAATATTTTGTTTTATGGACCCATTTTGTTAATACAAGTTGATCACTCAAGTTACTTTCGGATATATATATATATATATATATATATATATATATATATATATAGGGTAAGGTTCATGCGAGAACCACCTTTATTGCGAGAACCGCGAGAACCAATGTGAACACAACCTAAAATAGCTAAAAAAACCTAACCCCCCCCCAAGCTAAATGCTAAAAACTAAAAACTAAAACCCCCAGAAAACCTAAAAAAAACCTAAACCATCAAAATATTTTGTTTTATGGACCCATTTTGTTAATACAAGTTGATCACTCAAGTTACTTTCGGATATATATATATATATATATATATATATATATGAAAGTTTATTTGAGAAGAAAATTTTATTGAGAAGAAAAAGAATAAAAGGGTATAATTGTAAAACATTAAATAGTTTTTTTCTCATCTCATTTATTATTATGTTTGACTAATTAATTAGTCATTAAGACTATAATCCTCCACACTAAATATTTTTGCCTACACACATCAAAAGTTATCCTACACATTTCGAAATTTATCCTACACATATTGAAATTTATCCTACACAACTCGTAATTTATCCTACACGCCTCGTATTTATCCTACACTTTAAATGATTTTTTATTTTTATTTTTTGTGAAAAATATATATCTTAAAAATAAGTTACAAATTTAATATAGTTAGTTATTAAAGATGAAACTACCAATTAATGATGTAAGTTTACTAATATACCCTTATAGTTACATTAAGTACAAATATTAAATGAAGTCTAATGAATCATTTCTATTGGTTGAAATTTCTTCTTTTTTCTTCTTACAAATAATTTCTTCTCATTTGAACCCTCCACTATATATATATATAGGGAGAAGATCATGCGAGAACCACCTCTTATTGTGAGAACCGCGAGAACCAATGTGAACACAACCAAAAATGCCTAAAAATAGCTAAAAATACACAATTTTTTTTAATATTTTTTATATAAAAATCGCAACTTTTCGAGGCAAAAAAAAAAAATTTTTTTTTGGCCACTAAAAGTAGCGATTTGAGCATAAAAAATATTAAAAAAAAAATTTAGATTTTTTTTTGATTTTTTTAGATTTTTTTTAGATTTTTTAAGGTTTTTTGGGGGTTTAGTTTTTAGCATTTTAGCTTGGGGGGGGGGGGGGGGTTAGGTTTTTTGTGGGGGGGGGGGGGGGGGTTAGGTTTTTTGGTGGTTTTAGCTTTTAGCATTTAGCTTGGGGGGGGGGGGGGACCTAACCCCCCAAGCTAAATGCTAAAAACTAAAACAAAAAAAAACCTAACCCCCCCCCCCCCCCCCCCACCCCCCAAAACCTAAACCCCCCTCCCCCACCCCCCAAAAACCTAACCCCCCCACCCCCAAGCTAAAATGCTAAAAACTAAACCCCCAAAAAACCTAAAAAAATCTAATTTTTTTTAATATTTTTTATGTTAAAATCGCTACTTTTAGTAGCAAAAAAAAAAATAAAAAAAATTAAATTTTTTTTGCTACTAAAATAGTGATTTTAGCATAAAAAAATATTAAAAAAAATTGTGTGTTTTTTAGCTATTTTTAGGCATTTTTTGTTCTGTTCACATTGGTTCTCGCGGTTCTCGCAATAAGGGGTGGTTCCTAACGGATCTTTGTCCTATATATATATATATATATTCCTTTTTTGTAGATGAATCAGGGTTTGATCCCCCAAGATGGTTTGACGAACCAAGTCCACCAGAACAGTAAACAACATTGCTTTAGATATATTTTTGTAGTGTATATGTATATATTGTTTTCCTTGTATGTAGTTATTCTGGTTGTAAAGTTGTTATATATTTTGAGTGACGAATCAATTCAATTAACGATGAATGGAACATCTAATATAGAAACATTCATTGTTTAATAAATTTGGTATGTAAAATTTCTAAAGACTACTTGTGTTTTTACACGGGTTTTACATCTAGTTATCTATAATATAACATATACTCACACACACACAAACATCTCTCTTACACACACATGCACTTCACCATCACCATTCCATCACCGCACCTTCACCACCACTACCACACAGTCACTCACTTGCCACCACCCACCTGCCACCACACACACCTGCACTTCACCATTACCACTCCACCACCATCGCACCATCACTCACCTGCCACGTGTCACCACCACACTTGCTGCCACCACCATCGCACCTCCACCACCGCACATCAATCACTATCGCAACCACCACCGCACCACCACCATCCCCTAACTTTAGAAACTTCTTCACATTACAAAAACCTCCATTTTCAACATAAACCCTAAAAATCTAAACGAGCTTTGACGAGATCTGAAGCCCTACCAAAACCTCCAATTTCAACATCACTTGAAGTGCACGTGTTTTGTGCGGCAATGATGGTGGTGGTGTGGTTGAGAGAGGGATAAGGATGAAAGAACGAGAGATGAGGAAAATATATATATATATATATATATATATATATATATATATATATATATATATATAGAGGGAGATAGAGTAATCAGATTGTGTGTGTGAGGTATGTGTTACACCCATCAAATTTTACTTGATTTTAATCATAGCTTTTACTATTTCAATTAACATATTGATTAAGTAACCTAAACGTTCATTACAAAAGTTCACAAGTAACAAAAACCATAGTCAACTAACAACTAAGTTGGAAGATTTCAAAAATTGTTTAACAAACAGTTTACATCATAAACATTGTTTAAACCGAGTCAATATGTGCGGAAGCTTCAAAGGTATGTGTTCGGTTCTTCAAAAATTGCTTGATCATCATCCATGAATCTTTGAGGAACCGAACACATACCTTTGAAGATTCCGCACATATTGACTCGGTTTAAACAATGTTTATGATGTAAACTGTTTGTTAAACAATTTTTGAAATCTTCCAACTTAGTTGTTAGTTGACTATGGTCTTTGTTACTTGTGAACTTTTGTAATGAACGTTTAGGTTACTTAATCAATATGTTAATTGAAATAGTAAAAGCTATGATTAAAATCAAGTAAAATTTGATGGGTGTAACAAGTTGGTAATCAGAGCCTAAGGTTGTCAACAAAGTGTTCGGTTCAAGCTTGATCGATCGTCTGGTAAGAATTAACTTCTTTTGTTAATAAATTATGTATTATGTAAAGAATGAGAAATGAACAAATATGCATGAAAAGAGTGTGTAAGCTCACTCAAAAAAAAAAAAAAAAACAAGAAATGCATGAAACAAGAATGATTAAATCAAGTTATGAACTTGATTGAATTGAAACAAGAATGATTAAATCAAGTTATGAACTTGATTGAATCAAAACAAGTAAAGCATGTGTTATAAATGGAATGTTTAACGATCTATGTAAACATTTCAGAAATAGAGATGGCTGATGGAGGTAATGATAATGCGGTGCCAAGAGTCACCGAACAAATGAGGGAAGCGATTGCCGAAGAGGTTGGAAAGGCGATCGAAAACAGTTTGTCGGGCTTTATTGATAAAATTCAAAATACAGTTTTATCAATAGTTGAAGATAGAATCAAGAAATTGGAAGATGATTCAAATTTAGCAAAGGAAAAGCATGGAGGACGAAAGCCTTGTTCATACAAGGAATTCATGGCTTGTAAACCACCAATATATAATGGGGAGGTTGACCCAATAGTGTGCCAACGATGGCTAAGTGATATCTAAGGGGTATTCGAGAGGACCCATTGTGACGAAGATGACTACGTAGCCTACGGTACGGGTCAACTGAGGAGTCAAGCGAAAGATTGGTGGGATAACAAAAAGAGAGAGATCGGTATTGAAGCTGCTAAGGTCATGACTTGGGAAGAATTCAAGACGCCATTTCTTAAGCATCATAGCCCCAAAGCGGTTATGAATAAAATCAAGGAGGAGTTCATGCAACTTAGGAACAAGAGTGAGACCATAGACAAGATTACGACAACGTTTATGGATAAGATGAAGTTTTGTGATGATCTAGTGACGAATGAAGAACAAAAGATATACTACTACCATAACATGTTGAGTGCTGAGTATAGGGAATTTATCACCCCTTCCAAATACGAGACCCTTACCGAGATCATAAATGCCGCTCGGGAAAGGGAGATCGAACTGAAAAAGAGCATTGAAAGGGGTGAACGGAAAGCACAAGATGTAAACCCAAGCCCTACTAAGAAGGCACGAACAAATGAAACCGCAAAGAAATTTGATACGAAAGGAGGGTCGCCAAGTTGCAGAATCTGCGGAAAGGGTCATAAAGGCGAATGTCGTTACAAGGATAAGCCTTGTCCCATATGCAAAAAAAACGGGACATACGGCTATATCGTGCCCGGAGAAAGTGACGGTTTGTTACAATTGTTATCGAACGGGTCACAAGAAGTCAGAATTCCCGGAACTGGTTGGAAAGAAGGATGGGCAGGAACCGAAAGGTGAAGCCCCGAAAGCAAAGGCAAGATCTTTTCAACTAACCGCCGCAGAAGCAAAGGTTGAACCTGACGTGGTCTCAGGTATATTTGCTGTAAATTCGATTCCTGCACACGTGTTATTTGATACGGGTGCGAATAAATCCTTTGTTTCATATGGATTTATTCGACATCCTTCATTTGTTCTAACAAAATTACATGTGCCCTTAGAAGTAGAGATAGGTAATAACAAGAGCTTTATTGTTTGTGATGTATGCAAAAACTGTAAACTGAGCATTGACGACGAAGAATATTTGATAAACCTAATCCCGATGTCAATGGGAGAATTTCAAGTAGTCGTTGGGATGGATTGGCTATCTCAACACCATGCAAAGATCGTGTGTTTTCGTAAAGAGATAAAACTAACATCTCCGAGCGGGAAACACGTCACCATTTATGGCGAAAAAGGAGGCAACCCCATAGTATGCTCAATGTTGAAAGCTCACAAGCTTATGAAGCGAGGATGCAAGGCATTCATGATATACGCTAATGAGCCCGAAAAAGAGTCACGAAAGATTGGAGATGTACCGGTAGTACGAGATTATGAAGATGTGTTTCCGGAGGATTTACCGGGGATATCGCCTGAACGGGAAATAGAGTTTGGGATCGAATTGATTCCGGGCGCGAAACCCGTAGCAAAAGCCCCGTACCGACTCGCACCGTCGGAATTACAAGAGCTGATGTCTCAAATTCAAGACCTGCTTGACAAGGGATTCATAAGGCCGAGTGTGTCTCCTTGGGGCGCACCGGTGTTGTTCGTAAGAAAGAAAGACGGGAGCATGCGCATGTGTATCGATTACCGGGAGTTAAACAAACTCACGGTAAAGAACCGATACCCGCTCCCGAGGATAGATGATTTATTCGACCAACTACAAGGTGCGAACTGGTTTTCAAAAATTGACCTTAGATCGGGGTATCACCAACTAAAGGTCAAAGAAGAAGATGTGCCGAAGACGGCTTTCCGCGCGAGATACGGACATTACGAATTCCTCGTGATGTCATTTGGGCTAACAAACGCACCCGCGGCTTTCATGGACCTCATGAACCGGGTTTGCAAGCCAATGCTGGATAAGTCGGTCATCGTGTTTATCGATGATATCTTGGTGTATTCGAAAAGTGAAGCTGAACACGCACATCATTTACAAGAAGTGTTAGAGACCCTTAGACGAGAGAAGTTATATGCAAAATTCGCTAAATGTGCCTTTTGGTTACGAGAGGTACAATTTCTTGGCCATGTCATAAGTGCCGACGGAGTATTGGTGGATCCGTCAAAGATAGAGGCCGTGTCAAAATGGAATTCCCCAAAGAACCCTTCTGAAATTAGAAGCTTTTTGGGACTTGCGGGATACTATAGGAGATTCATTCAAGATTTCTCCAAGATTGCGTCACCGCTAACAAAATTAACCCGGAAGAAAGAAAAGTTCATTTGGGGTGTAGATCAAGAAAGGGCGTTTCAAACACTAAAAGAGAAGTTAACTCAAGCTCCGGTACTGACATTGCCGGACGGAGTTGAAGACATGGTGGTTTATTCTGATGCTTCATTATCAGGGCTCGGTTGTGTTTTGATGCAACGGGGCAAAGTTATAGCTTATGCCTCGAGACAACTGAAGATACACGAGAAGAAATATCCCACGCATGATCTTGAGTTGGCTGCGGTGGTATTTGCTTTAAAAATATGGAGGCATTACTTATATGGGGTAAAGTGCACCATATTCACCGATCACAAGAGCTTAAAATACTTCTTCGATCAGAAGGAGTTAAATATGCGACAAAGAAGATGGCTAGAAACGGTGAAAGACTTTGATTGTGAAATACATTACCACCCCGGAAAGGCTAATGTAGTGGCGGATGCTCTAAGCAGAAAAGCAGACTATGTCCCAATACGAGTAAGATCGATGCAACTCGTGGTGACCTCGGGTATACTTGAACGTATTCGAGAGGCGCAATTCGAAGCAATGAAAGAAGAGAATTGGAAGAAAGAAAGAATAATCGGTCAATTGAAAGATTTGTCGGATGGGAATCACGGGTTGAAGACTCGATCCGGAAGAATATGGGTCCCACATACCTGTGGAGTGAAGGCGCTTCTACTTAATGAAGCTCATAAATCCCATTATTCAATCCATCCGGGTGCGACCAAGATGTACAATGATTTGAAACAAAATTATTGGTGGCCCGGAATGAAGAGGGACGTGGCGAAGTATGTGGAAAAATGCTTGACATGTTTACAAGTCAAGGCGGAGCACCAGAAACCATACGGCAAACTCCAACCTTTAGAAATTCCGGTTTGGAAATGGGAACATATTACAATGGACCTGTTAACTAAGTTGCCTAAAACGAATCGTGGTTTTGATGCCATATGGGTAGTGGTGGATCGATTGACGAAAAGTGCTCACTTCATTCCGATTCGTGAGACTTATACGTCAGAAAAGATGTCAGAAGTTTATACCAATGAAATCATAGCACGTCATGGGGTGCTGGTGTCCATCGTGTCTGATAGGGATACCCGGTTTACTTCGAATTTCTGGCGAGATTTCCAAGAGCAAATGGGGACCAAATTGTTCATTAGCACTGCGTATCATCCTCAAATGGATGGACAAAGTGAAAGAACGATACAAACATTGGGGGACATGCTACGGGCGTGTATAATCGACTTTGGAGGCAATTGGGATGTTCACCTACCGTTAGTCGAGTTTTCGTATAACAACAGTTACCAATCTAGTATTAAGATGGCACCATACGAAATGCTTTATGGTAGGAAGTGTCGAACCCCGGTATGTTGGGGTGAAGTGGGTCCACGTGAACTCGCTCACCAAGATATAGTACGAGCCACGAATGAAAAGATCGATATAGTTCGGGCACACTTGAAAGCGGCTCAAGACAGGCAAAAGGCGTATGCTGATAAAAGGAAAAGGCCAATCGAATTCCAGGTTGGTGACATGGTCATGCTAAAAGTTTCCCCATGGAAGGGCGTTATTAGATTCAGAAAAAGGGGGAAGCTAAGCCCGAGGTTTATTGGACCATTTAAAATTATCGGGAAAGTTGGCAAGGTAGCTTACCGTCTTGAATTACCGGAGGAGCTAAGAGGAATCCATGGCACGTTCCACGTGTCACAATTAAGAAAGTGCCTAGCAGACGAAACGGCCTATATCCATTACGATGATATCGAAGTGGATAATAGTCTGAATTATGCGGTGAGACCGGTGGAGATTTTAGATCGAAAGGTCAAACATTTACGAAATAAACAAATTGACCAAGTCAAAGTCAAATGGGAGCATAGGAAAGGTTCGGACACTACATGGGAGTCCGAAGAAAAGATGCGACGTCTTCACCCTACATTATTTGGTACGTACTTCGGTTTGGGGGACGAAACCCTTTTAAGGGGGGTGGACTTGTAACACCCCGAAAATATAAATCTTTATATTAGAAATTTAATAATTTCATAAACGAGAATTGACCATCTAGAAATGTTAAACTAGTTAAAATTACAAGCCTAGAAATAACTAACACTAGGTTAAAAACACTAGTACTTAAAGTTAGATGATAAGTGAGGGACTAAGCTTGCCAAAAATGAAAGTTAAATGCTGAATTATAACAAAACTCACCAAACACACCATTTTAGGTGTGTCTGGTCGATCAAGTGAAGCAGGGGGCGATTCCCACTCCTCCAAAACCCTAAAACTTCACAAATCTTGCAAATTGAAGGATAAATCCAAGTCAAAATCGAAAATTGGGCTTAGAATCATGATCCTCATCACAAGAGGATTGTAAGGTATGTAAAATCTGATGAAATCTCTCAACTTGAAATCCTCATGATTTTGGAAAATCTGAAATTAGATATTGCATGTGTGTTATTTGGTTAGATTAGAGTTGATATGATGTTTAGAAGTGAAACCTAGCCAACTACATGTGAAATCATGACCAAATTCAGGAAGTTCCATGAACACCTTGAAGGTGGGTTGTGGGTTTTACATGATGATGATGAACACTAGGGTTTAGAATGATTATTCTAGTGTAATTCGATCTTAGAAGGTAATTTCAGAAAAATATGATGTTTAAATGCTATATGATGGCTTTATTGAAGTTAAGTTAACTAATTAGCAAGCTATAAACATGAATATGAAAGATGTAAGAATTCTGCCTTTATAGTGTTTGCTATAATGCCTCAAAGAAGGCTTGAAACTGAATTGTTACGTTAAAAACGCATAATTATGAAGTATGACAAATGTGCGTTATGTATGTAAAACATAGAGTTCTAAACATGAAGTGATTGAACTCTATAGGAAAGGAAGCCGGGGCATCTAGCGGACAAACCGGTGTGGACGCACGTTTGAAGGGCTTGCTTTAAAGGTATGTAACTTGGTTTGTTACATTTGAGTTAAATTTTGTTGTCTAGTACGCTTGAAATTCTTTGGTGAATAAAAGTCGGGTTGGAATTAAGCGATGGTGTTCGTTAGTTCGAATAATAGGCCAAGAAATTGTTAGACCTCATTGGTTGTCATCAAAATTCGAGGAATCCCTTAGATGAGCCAAATGGGTCAAACGACAAATCAAGACATGGAACGTAATGTAGTAAGTTTATTTGGTCTATGTCAACAATCATAAAAGACTTATTTGATCATGAAAAATCAGTGTATTGGTTGAGGTAAATGAGGAAATTGAGAAAAAGGTTGGCCAAAACAAACAACATACCAAAAACAGAATGTTACAGCGATTACCGTAAGTTACGGTATCACCGTAACTTACGGTAGATGTCAGGTGTTTACGGTGTGGGTCTTCTGTTTTACGGTGGATCCATATTGACAAAAATTGACCACCGTAACTTACGGTGGAACCGTAAGTTACGGTAGGGTCTGAAAAGTTATAAATTTTGTTAAATTGTAAACCTCAAATTCATTTCGATTGTGTTTTCAATCAAGTATTATTTCCAACTATTCTAACATAAATGTTTATGTAAACATTACAGTTTTAGGTACTCAAAGATTCATGGATGATGATCAAGCAATTTTTGAAGAACCGAACACATACCTTTGAAGCTTCCGCACATATTGACTCGGTTTAAACAATGTTTATGATGTAAACTGTTTGTTAAACAATTTTTGAAATCTTCCAACTTAGTTGTTAGTTGACTATGGTTTTTGTTACTTGTGAACTTTTGTAATGAACGTTTAGGTTACTTAATCAATATGTTAATTGAAATAGTAAAAGCTATGATTAAAATCAAGTAAAATTTGATGGGTGTAACAGTATGGCTGTTCAAAAAGCTCGGAGCTCGCTCGAATTTAGCTCGAAAAAAGTTCGCTCGAAACAGCTCGGATTGAAATTGAACCGAGCCGGCTCGGGTCGGTTATAAACCGAACTTAGCTCGGCTCAGCTCGTAACGAACCGAGCTGGCTCGGTTTGGCTCGTTCATAAGCTCGGCTCGGTTTAGCTCGAATTATGTTACTTTTAGTATTTTTTATATACATATAAAATATTAAAAAAAAAGAGCGGGAATAATTCCCGCTCACACTGTCACACATGAAAAAATGGAGGGAATCCCAAATCCCAAAGTTCAACCCCTCTCAAATAATCAAATCTAATCTAAATTCTTAAATACAAAACACAGTTCTTATTTCTCAAATCTCTCTCAAAGACTCGGTTCCCAACTTATCTTCTCCCCCCTGTTGACAGGTGGTGACGCTAGTACATCACCTGCCCAACGCCACCGTCGCAACCACCACCACCGTTATTTCAAACACCATAATCACCGGTCACTGTGTCGGAGTTCAATCTCTCAAGGTAACAAAATGTGTGATTGATGATATAGTTGCGTTCATATGATACATATATAATTATACCTATATTTTTGCTGTTCCCCTTCAATTAAATAATGATTTTCAAGATTTCATGGTGTTTAAGACATGCATTAGTTGATTCAAATTCAATGGATTTTATATGCTCTGTTATTCACACCGAACACTATAACAATATTATGTGGATCATTAGATATCAACTACTTTATTAAATTTTAGTTTCTTTTAATTGTTTATTATGTTGTAGAATGATTTTTATTAGATATCAACCACTGGATTAAATTTTAGTATGTTTTAACAACTTATTATGTTGTAGAATGTCTTCTTTGAAAGAATCTAGGGGTGGATCTGGCATATCAAACGTTGATTCTATAGGATTAAGTGACAAAGAGAGTGTTGATGAACTAAAAGATACAACAAATGGACAGGACTTAGATGATGCAAATCAAGATGCTCCAAAAAGAAAGAATTCATCAGAAGTTTGGGATCATTTTGTAGCTGTTGAAGTAGAGTACAAGGGCGAAAAGGTGACAAAACAACAATGCATCCACTGTAAGAAATCATATTCATATGCTCCTGGGGGACCCACGTCAACTCTTAAGCGACACCTAGACAACATATGTCCACATATGCAATTGCTAAGGTCTAGAGGTAAAAAAAGGGGTTTTAGTTTTGTAGCTGGTACTGAAAATCAATCAAGTTTTTAACATGAATATGGGCTATGAACATATGAAGTGTAGGGAAATAATTGCTAAGATGATCATAGCCCATGAGTTACCTTTCTCATTTGTAGAGTACCACTGGTTCAACCTTTTAATGAAGTACAACAATCCCTTGTACCAAAAAGTGAGTAGGTCGACAATTACAAGAGATTGTGTAAGAGTGGTCGATGTAGAAAGAGAGAAGGTGAGGAAAATTTTAAAAAATGTTGATATGATTTCGGTTACTAGCGATTGTTGGACCTCAAACCAAACAATCAGATATATGTGTTTGACAGCTCATTATATTGATTCTGATTGGAAGTTGCAAAAAAGAATAATCGGTTTTAATGAGCTTGCACCACCTCATAGTGGTGAGGTTATATCAGATGCTATCCTAGAGTGCCTTATTAAATGGGGTATTCAAGATAAAGTAGGCACAATTACTCTAAATAATGCATCCAATAATGACAGGGCAGCCACAATTACTCTAGATTATATTGTGGAAGTGATTGGATTAAGGCACTCACAAATACAACCATACTAAGACCATGTGTAGTGGAAGGGGAAAATAATGCCCCCAAGTGTGGGCATTTTACGTCATGTGGCGGTCCAGTCAGCAAAGGGGCATTATTGGGCGTTTTCTAAAATGGGAGTAGTGGGGATGGGACATTATTGGGGCATTAAGAAAAAAAAAGAAAAAAAAAAAAAGAAAAAATCTTTTTGGATAGGATAAGGGGAGATGAAATCTGATTGGACAAAGAGAAGGGTGTTGGGCGTGGTTTAAAAAACGCCAAAGGGGCTTTTTTTGATTTTTTGCTTAAAACAACGCCCCATGTAATGGTGCATGGGCGTTTTCGGGCGTTTTTTTTGAATTAAAAAAAAAACGCCCCACTACACATGGTCTAACATTAGAAGTAAGTTTATATTCATACATTTTTGTGCACTACCACTTTAATAATTTATGTTCTAATATTTATTTTCTTTTTATGCTTAGCAATCTGCAAAAAAGGAGGAAAATTTGGAAATTAAGATCCCCAGAATGATTTTGCAACTAACATGAAAGGTATATTTTACTATGTCAAACCTTACTATATTATGTTTTAAAAAAAAATGGAAAAATATATATTAATGGTAGCATAGTGATTGTGTGTTTGGTATTGGATTTAAAACTAATCAGGTTACTTTATATAACAATAGCACAATCAAGTTACTCTATGCCTGGTGTGTTTGAGCCAAATAATGGTTTTTAACAATTTTTTGTTTTTGTTTTTTTGAACTAACAGATTGATGATGTTAATGCTGGTCTGGTTCCTAATATTGATATGCATCTCTATTAGTGGTAAGATGCCTTTGTTCTTTGTTTTTTTAAAGGGAAAATCATTTATTTATGAATAGACCATTTCAATTATGAACATACTACTTCAAGAGTATGATTTGAATGAAAATATCACTCGAAATATTATTTATTTTATGGACAGTGAGTTAAATTTGGGTACTCAGTGAGTTAAATTTATTTTAGAATCAAGTGGTTAAAACCACTAAAACACAGGGACTCAAAAAATAATTTACTCTAAGTGAATTTTTGAAAGCGTTTCAAATGAAAAGTGACACGAACACCCCCTACTCCTCATCTCTTCCCATGTCAACTAATCTCATGAACACATTCTCTCTTTCTCTTTCCACCCCCTCTCGCGTTTCTCATAGTTTCTAATTGTGCTCTTCCTTAGCGATTAATGTCTTCACCCCTCTCTCATCTAGATCGACACCACATCCCTAAACATCTTCAATTGGAGATGTCTTGGTGTTCGACGTGGCGGTTGGTGCGGAAGATAAAGGGATGAAGAAATATGTGACTAAAGAGGTCAATGGATGGAGACTGATGACGGGGGTAGCCCAAGAATAAATAAAAGGACTAAATATGTAAACGCTCAAAGGGTTAAATGGTTCAATGGGTGAAAAACTGTGAGGTAGGGAAAAGCAATGCGGAAACAGTAGCCAGTCACATCCAGAGATTGCTTCACCAACCCACAGCCGCAAAAGCAATGCAGGTCTGCAGAGCACACGCTATTATCCAGGGGTCAAAAGGCTTTAACCCCCGAAAGGGCAAGCCCCTCACTGCAAGCAAGGACACTAGTCAAATGAATGCTTCTTTAGGAGATGTCTTCTCCTATATAATTGACACTTCATTTACTGAGTTGGGACATTCTTGGCCAGGCCTGTTTCCTTAAACTCTGGTCATTCATATCGAGTACTTGCTTTATGCGAGTTACTCACTTTCACATCCAACACACACATTCCGTTTGCTCCCACATCCAAATCTGAGTATACTTCAGAGGAGGATCTTCAGCAAACAACAACAATAAACTAGTGAACCTCCTTCCACGTCTTGCAAACGTGGGGGGACCCCACGACCTGTGTTAGGCAAAGTGGAACCCTTCAACCCTTTTGCCTAACCAGCCCAGCTACTACCCCTGGTCTCTTATTTGTTGCATCAACAAGTTGGCGCCCACCGTGGGGCTACGCCGCTATTTCTCCTAAAAAAGACCTAGTAGTGTAGCTCTCTTCACTTAAAATCACAATGTCTGAAAGTGGATCCCCGGGTGAAGTAAATCAGATTCCAAACACCTCTACCCCGGGTAGTAGCCAAGCTCATGTGGCTATACCGACTTCTTTCTCAACTCCGGGGAGCACACCTGAGTTCCTCACCTTCAACACACCAACTCCGTCCAGATCCGGAGTCCCTTCTCCCAATGTCGGTGTCTCTGACACCCCGGCGCGTGTTGAACTTACCCCCGAGGGGGTCGCCAACAATTTCCTGGAATTGAGGTCTCTCCTCAACCAGCATGTGAATATAGAAAGAGAAAAGGGGGTGAGAATCCGCCTAGATTATGATGAGCCAGAACCAACGTTGTCTCATGGACCACCTCCCCTTCCTTTTACAACTAGAAATGAGGCTGGTCCCAGTAATCCTTCAAACCCTCACCCATATCTGTCCACAATGACAAATCCCACAGTGCATCCCATCTTCTCTTCCCAACCGATTACTAGTGGTGCTCCTTTGGGACATGAGCTAACCCTTGACCAGCTCCTACAATCCCCAGTAACAAGCTTTCCAGCATCTACAACAACCACGTGGGAGCAAGCTCTGTCCGTGCTCCCTTTGGCACGAAGTGCTGTTATGAGCACTCCCCTTGGAATAAGCTGCTCAGTTGCACCTGGAAGCCTACAAGGCTTCAACCTCATGCCCAACATGATGACCCAGATGATGGCCAACTTCCCGTGGCAACACTTTATTAATCAGGTGCTAGCCACTCAGGGAAATAACGGCAATGGCAATAATGTGGATGCAAGGGATGAAGAAGACTTGGCTAAACCATATAAGCCAAGTAACCTTTCATGCTTTTCACAGCAAATAGCTGATTACGATTTCCAAGCAAAGATCAAGTTGCCATCCCACATCAGGACGTATGATGGGACTGAAGATCCTGAGGACCATCTTCAGATCTTTACCGGTGCAGCAAGGATAGAGAAATGGTCAAACGCTGAATGTTGCCTAATGTTCATGCAAACCTTTGTCGGATCAGCCAGAATCTGGTTCAACGACTTACCTGCTCGAAGCGTTCGAAGCTTTGATGACCTCAGCAAGGGTTTTCTGGCCAATTTCTCCCAACAAAGGCGATATGTTAAAGACGCAACTGTAATCTTCCAGATAAAACAACGTGATGACGAAAGTCTTCGTGCGTTCATTGAACGATACAAGAAGGAAGGTTTGACTTATGTAGGGGCAGATGAGAAAATGAGAGTGGCTGGTTTCATGAATGTCATCACCTCTAAATATCTCACAAGAGATTTCAACAAGTCCCTACCCAAGACCTTGGAAGAAGCTCTCGAAAGGGCTGAAGCCCACATCTGAGGAGAGGAGGCGGTAGACATTAAAGAACAAAGAAAAAGGGGATCCGGCTGGCGAAGCAATAGTCCAGCTAGGAAAAGGGGAAACTTCAACTCCTATGACAGGCGGTCAAAGGGTTCAGACCCTCGAAGGTCTGAAGGCCAGAACCCTTCAAGCAGGGAGAAAGGCATAAGTTTCACACCCCTCACGAAGACCCCTCAAGAAATCCTCGCAACGGAAGAAGTCAAGTAAAACTTTCGGCCTCCTAGGCCTCTCCCCAAAAGCAGAAAAAATGAGAACTCCACACAATACTGTGAGTTTCATGAAGAAAAATGTCACCACACCAATGATTGCTTCCAACTCAAGAAAAGAATTGAAGAAGCTGTTAAGTCCGGAGAACTCGCTCATTTGGTAAAGGGAGTCCGGGACAAAATGGCTGAAGGAAAAGGTAAGGATGTCAATATGGTGGATTTTGATGGAAGGGTTCCTCATAAAAGACAGCGGTTGGAAGCTTGGGAGCTTCAGTGTGTCTGCTTCCCCCCAACGGAGAAAGACCCTCTCTCTAGCCCTCTTGTGGTAGAAGCTACCGTGGGAACATTGCAAACATGTAAGGCATACATAGACACTGGAGCAGCCACTAAAATCATGTTCGAGAAATTCTTCAACCGCTTGAGTAATGAAGAACGTTCATGGCTTCAACCCTCTGGAACCTCTATAAAAGGTATCGCCGATATACCCCTCAAGCCTTTAGGGCAACTGACACTTAATGTTCGTTTCAGTGAAGGTTTGAAAGAAAGAACCCAACCACTCACCTTTGTGGTTATCAACATCCCCTCAAGTTATGATGTGATCATTGGAAGGCCAGGGCAGTGTGCATTCTACATGGCCGTGTCTGTTGGCCATGGCACAGTCAAATTTCCCACCGAGAGGGGTATAGCAACCCTTCAACCCTCTCAAGAAGCATACCTAGTTGAAGGTGAAAGTTCCAAAAGTGAATAAGACAAGCAAAGGCTAATCATAAATCCTAAGTACCCTGAACAGAGAATAAGGGTCAATCCAAGCCTTTAACAAGAAACCCTTTCGTATCTCGAAAAGCTGCTAACACATTACAGCGATGTCTTCGCTTGGTGTCCAGAAGATATGACAGGGATCCCTCGGAACATTGCCGAGCATGAGTTAAGAATACCACCGGATGTCAAGCCTGTGGTCCAAAAGAAAAGAAGCCTGGTACCCGAGAGGAGTCTGGCAGCCTGCCAAGAGGTTGAAAAGCTTGTGCCAGCCGGCATTCTCCGAGAAGTCAAGTACCAATCATGGGTTGCAAACCCGGTTATGGTCAAGAAACCTGACAACTCTTGGAGGATGTGCATAGATTTCAAGGATCTTAACAAGGCTTGTCCTAAGGATTGCTATCCACTACCGGAAATTGATCTCAAGGTTGACTCCCTCACCGGTTACTCGTTCAAATGCTTTCTTGATGCATACAAAGGTTACCACCAAATCCTCATGAAGGAAGAGGATGAGGAAAAAACAGCCTTTCACACGGACAAAGGGATCTTTTGTTATCAAAAGATGCCTTTTGGCCTCAAAAATGCCGGTGCAACCTACCAATGTCTCGTTGACAAAGCCTTTGCAAGCCAAATTGGTAAGAACATGGAGGCATAAGTCGATGACTTGGTAATTAAAAGCAAGACGGAGTATCAAATGCTCGACGACATTCAAGAAAGTTTCAAGAATCTCAGAAAGGTTAACATGAAGCTTAACCCGGAAAAATGCTCATTTGAATTTGAAGAAGGAAAGTTCTTGGGTCACATTATTGGGAAACAAAGCATCAAAGCCAACCCAAACAATGTGTAAGCTGTCCTCGAAACCAAACCACCAAAAACCAGGAAAGAAGTCGAAAGTTTAAACGGGAAGCTTGCAGCCTTGAAGCGTTTTACCTCCAAGCTGGCTGAAAGGTCTCTACCTTTCTACAAAACGCTCAAGAATTGCTCTGATAAGAAGAACTTCAAATGGACCGATGAGGCTGAAGAAGCCTTCAACCAGATGAAACAACATCTTGCTTCCTTACCAGACATCGCAGCTCCTGAAACGGGGGAACCAATTTCAGTCTATTTATCAATTGCTGAAGAGGCCATAAGTGCAGTCCTCATCATCGAACGGGACAAAGCTCAGGTACCCGTCTATTTCTTCAGTAAAACTCTAAAATTGCTGAAACCAAATACCCTCCCCTTGAAAAGCTTGCCTTAGCCCTAGTTCAAACAGCTAGAAGGCTTCGAAGGTATTTCCAAGCACATCCTATACAAGTGGTCACTGACCAACCTATTAAGAATGTGCTTGAAAAACCAGAGAATTCGGGAAGAATGGCCAAATGGGCAGTGGAACTAGGTGAACATAACATCACCTACGTCCCACGAAAAGCTATCAAAGCCCAAGTCTTGGCCGATTTCATCGTGGAAATCCCGAACCAAGCAATCACTGAAGTAAACACTACCACCACTGAACCTTCCAACCCTGAAGCCTGGAAGCTTTTTACCGATAGGGCTTCGAGTGTTGAAGGGTCAGGGGCAGGGCTAATTTTGATCAACCCAGAAGGGTTGGAATTCACATATGCTCTCCGTTTTGATTTTCAGACCACCAATAACGAGGCTGAATATGAGGCACTAATAGCTGGCTTAAGGCTGGCTAAAGAAATGAAGGTTGAAAAGCTTGAAGTGTTCACAGATTCGTTGCTGGTCTCAAGCCAAGTGAATGATAGCTACATAGCTAAAGAACCCAACATGAAAAAATACAGAGAAAAATCCAAGGAACTGATGAGTACCTTCCAAGCATGCAACATCAAACAGATCCCCATATCTCAAAACAAAAAGGCTGATGCCCTAAGTAAGCTTGCATCTCTTACTTTCGCCCACCTTACCAAGAAGGTGCTGGTAGAAGTATTGAAGACTCCATAAATTGATGAATTGGAAGTTCAAGACGTAGTTACCGAGGAAGATCCAAACTGGATGACTCCCATCAAAAAGTTCCTTAAAAATGGTGAATTACCCAATGATCAAGTAGAAGCTAAAAGGGTTGAAATCAAGGCAAGGCAATATGTACTACAAGGAGAAACCCTTTACAAAAAAGGGTTACCTTGCTCCCTTGCTAAGATGTGTGGGTCCTGAACAAAGTAAGTATTTGATCAAATAAATTCACGAAGGTATATGCGGAGCTCACTTTGGAGCTAGGTCGGTGGTTGCAAAGCTCATGAAACTTGGGTATTTCTGGCCCTCAATGCATCGTGATACAGCTGAGCAGTTAAAGAAATGTGATGCTTGCCAGATTCATGCACCAATCCCAAAAAGTCCCAAGCATGACTTGGTCCTAATAACCTCGGCATGGCCATTCCATAAATGGGGAATGGACATTGTTGGCCCATTTCCCCCAAGCAAAGGAGGAGTGAAATTCTTGTTGGTAGCAATAGATTATTTCACTAAGTGGCCCGAGGTCAAACCACTTGCTAAGATCACGGGAAAGCAGGTTATTGACTTTGTTTGGGAGAACATCATTTGCCGTTATGGATTGCCGGGAGTACTTGTCATTGATAACGGAAGGCAATTTGCTGAGAAGCCTTTCAGCGTTTGGTGCAAGGAATACAAAATCAACCAGGTTTTTAGCTCAGTGGCTTATCCGCAATCAAACGGTCAGGTTGAAAGGACGAATAGAAGCATAGTGGAAGGTATCAAGACAAGATTGGGAAGATACGAAAGCAACTGGCTTGAAGAATTGCCTAGTGTCCTATGGGCAATTAGAACAACCGAAAAAACAAGCCATAAGAAAACACCCTATAGCTTGGTATTTGGGTCCGAGGCTGTGATCCCCGCTGAGATAGGAGTTGTAACCCAGCGAATCGTCAACATGGATCCCGAAACAAACCAAAAAGAGACCATGTTGAATTTACAACTCCTAGAGGAAGCACGAGATCAAGCTGCAATCCAAGAGGCCAAATACAAGCAACAAATGGAAGCCTACTACAACAAGAAAGTCAAGAATGAACGATTCAAGCCAGGAGACCTGGTCCTCAGAAACAATGAAGCTATCAAAAAGGAAAATCAAGGAAAGCTTGGCCCAAATTGGGAGGGTCCATATACCATCCTCGAAGCACACAAAGGTGGATCCTACAAGCTAGCAGATTCAGAAGGCAAAAGGCTTCCAAGGCATTGGAATGGCAAAACCCTGAAAAGGTTCCATGTTTAGACAGGAAAGTTTGGTTTGTATCAAAATGTATTTCGAACAACACTATGAATACCTTTTGTAAAAAGCAAGTATTGCTTGAATGAATGAAGTTGTTTTATCAAACTTGTCTTTCTATCCTAAGATCAGGTTAAGAACCTAGCAAAAAACTCCATGGCAAGGGCCATGTAAGGGGATGAGCTCCCAGGCCACATCGCTCAATAGGTTCAGGGGTTGAATGAACCTATATAGGGGTGAGTTCCTAAATCAATACAACTCCATGAGACTTGCTAAGAAAAAATAAAATAGTCTCATAGACGGGTTTGAACAGCCTACACCAAATGTTCCCTAAGCCTTAAAATATAATCAACAAATAGGCTTATAAAGTCAAATGAAAAACAGAGAAATGACAAAAAGGATAGGTGCTATGTCTTCTTGTTAAAAATACCAAGGCTAAGTGACTGCAGCACTGAACCCTTTAAGGTATAAAAAACGTAAGGGCAACACAAACTCGACAAAGACAAAGTTACAAAAAGACAAAGAAAATCTAAAAGAACAATACAACTTAGACAAAGAATTATAAAAATACAAACCAAGTCAGATCACAAAACTAAGAAGCCTTCAAGGCTTCAAGCCACCCGGGTAACAACTCGAACCCTCAAAGGCTTCAACCTACTAACAGATAGCTAAAAGGCTTGGAAGGTTAAAGCCAAACAAACTGCCTTAACGAAACAGGCACAAATATAAAAACATAACACACAGAAAATAGCTAAACATCATACCATATCAAAGAAAGCGCTAAAAGACTTTCAAATACAAGTTAAGGCAAGTCCTATTAACTTGCAAATTTAACTATTGTTCAAACGGCCATACAGGCCTTAAACACAACCAACAGGAACCTTAAGGGCTCCCGAAAACCTAACATTGTTTAAAGGATACAAAACACAAATTGTTTTAAGAGTGCTAAGAAAGCTACGAATTCATGCATCAGTAGAAGGCTTAGAAGCCCCAGAACTACTACCTTTGGCCTTCTTAGTCTTCTTAGCCTTTTTAGCTTTTGGACCCAGATCCTCAACAGCTGAACCCTCCAAGCTGACATCCTTCGGAGCATCAGATTCCACAGGAAAAGTATCTTCACTATCTCCCGAGTAGGAACATTTCCTTGAAAGGGAGCTAAGCAGTTCAGCACACAACTTTTCATTCAAACCATCTGGCTTCAGTTCCTGCAAAACGGAGAGAGGCTTACCATAGCAAGAAGCAACCTGGCTCACATACGGGCATGACAACCTCTCCTTTTGCTCAACGGAACTCTTAAAAACATCGGAAGCCTCGGGACGGTACAGGGGAGACTTCTCTAAGGGATGACCAGACTCGTGAAGCTTATAACCCGCAATAAGACCTTGGTGTTTTCCCAGATTGAGCAGTTTAGTGTAGACATCACCAAGAGCGGAGTTAAATTCTTTAGAATGCAAGAGATAGGTAACCACCTGGTGAAAGCCCTGGCCATTGGTTATCTCCAGTAGCCTGGGCAACCAAAGTCTTCAAACCATCATTCTCCTTATCAAAAGCCTTCTGTTGCACAGCCAAGGCCTCTTGGTCAGCTTTCAGTTTCAATAGGCTAGCTTTAAAGCTCTTCTTGAGATCACCCATCTCAATTTTGTGCCTCTTTGTTAACTCCTTCTCTTTCTTGGTCCAAGCCAATTCCTTCTCAGAAAAGATCTCGATTTCCTTCTTCATGGCAGCAATTGAGGCTTTCATTTTCTCCTTCTTCTTGGAGGCCTCCTCATATTCCCGCATCCCTTTAGCAAAGCGAGTAACACCTTCAGCCAAAAAGGCAGAAAGGTTGCAGGAACTGAGCATCATCCTAGAAATAAGATGATCGACCTCCATCTCAGATATGGCACTTCGAACATCGGGAGGGGCAAAATGAGCCAAGGCTTTGGCACAAATAGCAGGATCCTTAAAATTATCACCAACCTTAACCCCTCAATTAGGCACATAAATGTCCTCTGAACCCTCGAAGCTTTCAACGCTTTTGGCTGACGAACCCTGAATAGCAGGAATGGCACTCTTCTTAACCAATTTCTTCTTCTTGCTTGAAACAATCAATTCCTTTTCCTTGCCCTTACTAACATCCACAACTTGATCCCCTGACGCCTCAATATCATCACTAACATCAATAGGCTCTGAACCAGAAGGTTGGTCAACACTTTTCAAATGGCGTTGGGAATGACGAGTAGAACCTTTGGAAGCAGTAACCTTGGTAAAGCCTTTAACATTCGGAACATTGACATAACCAGAACCCTCAAACCTGTAATCAGAACCCTGGACAACCGCATTCTCGCCAGGGGTAGCAGCAACATCATCAAAAGCAACGTCAGAAGTATCGCTTTTGATAAAATCGAGGGCAGACATAGCTACAACACAAATGTAAAAGCACATGAGCAAACAAAGAGAAAGGAACAAAAAAGCAAGAAAAGAATAAATGCATACCCTTCCCATCTCTAATAAGCACCGGATCCCGGTTAGCCTTTTCCCACACTTTACTTATACCCAACAACACCAACAAATGCTCAGGGAAGGGACGAAGCCTCGAAGGACACTCCCTAAGAATTTCTAAAAAACGAGTATTTATCTCAGAATCAGAGGGCTCCGGCTCGTTCAAAACAGCATCCGGGTGTCTCCAAACAAGTTTGAAGGGAACAATTTCCTCTGACACTCAGAAAAACCGATCTTTCCAAACCCCAAGTGTAGAAACCATGGATGAAATTAAACAAGTGTCAACTTGACTGGTTTCAAAGGTGAACCAATCACCATTCTTAGCAAGCCGGAAAAAGCGACGGAATGCTAAAAGAGTAGGATCATAACCACAAGCCCGACACAGAATCTCAAAATGTAAAACCCTAGACATGCCAAGGGGATGAACTTGACAAAAAGACACTCGATAATATTCCAAAACATTTAAAACAAACTTTGAAAACGGATAACGAAGATTGAAAAACTCAAAATGACGACAATACAAGGCAATCATACCAGAAGGACATGCATTGATAGATTTATCGCAAGCCGGCGCAACCGGTTTATACTTCGTCCCTATCCCCCATTCCATACAAAATAAATCCACTCCCTCTTGGGTCATTCGAGAAAAAGATTTAGCCATATCCTTACGAGCACCCATGATAGAAAATTAAAAAGAGAAAGCAAAGAAAACTGACCTGATTTGAAAAAAGGGGGAAACTGGAGAGAAATAAGGAGAAGTAATGTTCTTCAAAAAGAAAAATGAGAAAATAAATGAGATTAGGGATAATTATTAACAGGCAGAAATTTAAAACCGCCGCCTGAAAACTGCCACGGGTCTTGTCAACTGTCTTGTCAAATTCCGAAATTCAAAAACCGTTTCAACCTTCCGAACTTGAACCTTCGAAGCCTTTGGACAATAAAACACACGTATAAAAGTCAGAAGTCTTTGAGCTCATTCCCCAAAAACCTCTGACTTGGGGGGCTGATGACGGGGGTAGCCCAAGACTAAATAAAAGGACTAAATATGTAAACGCTCAAAGGGTTAAATGGTTCAATGGTTGAAAAAATGTGAGGTAGGGAAAAGCAATGCGGAAACAGTAGCCAGTCACATCCAGAGATTGCTTCACCAACCCACAGCCGCAAAAGCAATGCAGGTCTGCAGAGCACACGCTATTATCCAGGGGTCAAAAGGCTTTAACCCCCGAAAGGGCAAGCCCCTCACTGCAAGCAAGGACCTAGTCAAATGAATGCTTCTTTGGGAGATGTCTTCTCCTATATAATTGACACTTCATTTACTGAGTTGGGACATTCTTGGCCAGGCCTGTTTCCTTAAACTCTGGTCATTCATATTGAGTACTTGCTTTATGCGAGTTACTTACTTTCACATCCAACACACACATTCCGTTTGCTCCTACATCCAAATCTGAGTATACTTCAGAGGAGGATCTTCAGCAAACAACAACAATAAACTAGTGAACCTCCTTCCACGTCTTGCAAACGTGGGGGGACCCCACGACCTGCGTTAGGCAAAATGGAACCCTTCAACCCTTTTGCCTAACCAGCCCAGCTACTACCATTGGTCTCTTATTTGTTGCATCAAAGACTATTGTGATTTTTTTTATCTAAAACAAGCTGAATTCGAGTTATTTGTGCTCAATTCGAATACTGGGCAACCCCCACCTCCTATGACGAGTCACATGTCAAAACAGCAATGCATTCCACTTTTAAAACATACATGTTCTCTCACATAATCTTTTGTATAATAAGCTATTTTTTAGTTGATCCATTTATCTTTATAAGTTAAGAATAAACATATGCAATTGAAGATTTATCTATTTTATAATAAACTATTTAGTTTATTTTGTAAATTTATAACTTTTCTTAAACAAAATTATGAAAATTTTAATTTTGTTTTGTATAATAAGCTATTTATTCTTTTTAAGCTGTACTATATATCTTTATACGTAACGAATAAACTTATCTAGTTGTTCATTCATCTATTTTATAATAAACTATTCAGCTTTTTTTTTTTTTTTTTGTAAATTTATAAACTTTTCTTAAACAAATTATGAAAAAATTATTTTTTTAATGTTCACAAAGTTTATAAATATCTAGTATACAAATTATTATACATATATACAAATTCTTAAAGAAACACATAACTTACTTTGTTTTTTTTATTAAAAAATATACTAGGAAGATAAACTAAAAGAAAATGAAAAGGCGATGGACACAAACAACAACTCTATAGATAGTCATTGTACGTGTAAAATTGACGTACGTAGCAAATGGCCACCTCATATGTCCCTCAAGTTCGTAACACCGCATTGAAAATGTTCTAAATTACATGATTTTAAAATCGTGTTTTGATGTGCGGTAAGTGTCGTATATATTAGGTGTATATTTTAAGCCCTTTTTAACACTTATTTTAGCCAAGTTTTAAATTTATAAAACACGATATTTCACTAACACTAAACACACATATGGGCAAGTGCACCCATCGTTGAGTGTAGTATAGCGTTGGTAAGATACCGAGGTCGTCCAAGGACACAAGAGCTTTTAGTACCGGTTTATCCTCAACGTCTAACCAAAATAAAAGTTTAGAAAAATGTTTTAAACTAAGAAAAATAAAACTAACTAAAATGCTGAAAATAAAAATAAAAATAAAAACAGATAGACAAGATGAATCACTTGGTTCCGACTCGTATCTAGTATAACCTTTGATTATTTCCGCACTTTTGCACATAATTAAGAGATTATCTTAGTTATTGTAGTAGGCCCCTCTTTTGAAGGTGACGTTACCCTCACCCCAGTAGTTTGAGTCAGCAGGGATACAATCCTAAAGGGGTGGATTATTGGAAGATAATGAATTAAGTTATTAATGCAGTATTGTGGTAGGCCCCGCTTTTGGCGGTGACGTTACCCTCGGCTAAGTAGTCTGAGTCAGCAGGGATACAGTCCTAAGTAGCCGGGTTATAGTATTAATAGTAGTTAACTTATGAGGGGATCAAAGAGTTTGGACCCCCGCCATCCAATACCGTGAAGTATTGAAGGAGGTCCTACTAAATTTGACCCAGGTCCATTGCAGGACCTCTAAACGCTGAACAATGGCAAGACCTTTACCAAACCGTTCCCTTAACCCCCTACCAGGTAGCCAACATACCTCCATATAGACCGTGGAGATATGAATGGTGAAAATCCTTTATTTTATATAGACAGTAAAATAATGCCAAGACACCACGGACAAACGATAAGGAAAGATCACCTTCAACATAAGTAACTAGTTATTAAAGTCATTAATACAAAACCAAATAAAAAGTGCAAAAGATTAGAAATAAAAAGTATTATACTAGACACTTTGTCTTCACCAAGTGATGTAAGAGACTTAGGCAAACATGGCCTTGATTGTCAAGAACTCTTACGATCAATCTTGGATCCCGAGACGACTCACACACTCTATGATGGACAATGGATGATGGTGGTGGATGATGGTGTTGCGATGGTGGTGGGTGATGGATGAAGTGTGAGAGAGGTGGTGTGCCAAGGGATAGTTTGAGCTTGAGCCAAGCACTCCTATTTATAGCCTGTACAGAAGCCTGGACACGGCCCCGTGTCCACCCTTTTCTCTTTCTTCATTAATACAGTTTGTCTTTATTAGCTCCACACGCCCTCGTGTCCGCTGGGCACGGCCTCGTGTCCGTCTGACACTCTCTCTCTTCATTAATTGTAATTCGCAATTACAATTAATGCGCCTGCTTTACTTTCGCCACGCCCCCGTGTCCGCTGGGCACGGCCCCGTGGTGGGCAATAGAAGCTTCTACAGGTTTGTCTTTTGTGCCAGGGCTGACCATTCTGGACACGGCCCCGTGTTCGCTGAGCACGACCCCGTGTCGGGCTGGGCACGCCCCGTGTCGGGCTGGGCACAGCCCCATGCTCAGCTGGGCACAGCCCCATGCTCAGCTTTCTTCTTGTTTTTGCTTTGGGAGTTGTTGTCGAGGGGTCGGGCATGCCACGTTTCTTCCTTTTCTTTGTATTTATGTTGGTTTTGGCTGTATTTTTGTTCTTTTTGTTCGTTTAAGCTCATTTGACCCTGTAAATTCAAAAGGAAGACAAAAACATACTTTTTCCAACATTAGTACTAAAAAGGGTTAGTTTTATGCCTTATTTGATGTAATTTATATGTTGCATTTTACACACATCAAATACCCCCACACTTGAATCTTTGCTTGTCCTCAAGCAAAACTCTTTATAATGTGGCTTTACACTCCCAAATGGAATTGGTAGAAGAGAAGGTTTTTGGGCTTGTCATAGAGTGCCGGGAATCCAAGATTCTTTATTAGGCTTTATTTTTATGTTATTTACAATCCTATTCGTTATGATTTATTTTGAACTTTTCATAAGAGAGATTACTTATTTGGGCATAACATGCCTCTTTAAAATTTTATTTATATACAAGTTCACATACCTCACGGGGAATCACTCAACACTCGGCCGAAGATGTATTTTTGTGAAACACTCGAGAGCGGCATGGAACTTACTCCTACCATAGGCTTGCCAAGAAATCAATCCTCCTCCTTTTTAACTTATATACCTTTGTAAATATCAAGAGGACTTTGTGGGTTAAGGGTTAGGCTTGGTTTAAAGGTAGGTGGTTGGGTTAGTGGTTAGTAAAAGGGCGAAAGGCGTAAAAAGCATCGGTTTTCGTAAGACCTCTTTTTTTTTTTTTTTTTTTTTTTGATGAAGCCACTATTCAAACAAAGTTATTTTTGATAAACTTGTTTGTTTATTTCTCTTTTGCTTCATCATCATCATCATCTTTTTTTTTTTTTTTTTTTTGAAAGTCATAAGAAAAACCGAGCTTGTTACTAAAACAAAGGGTTAGAAATAAAAAGGTTTTGGTGGGTGAAAGGGTTTTTGTTTTGGGTTATGAAATGAAAAGGTTTAGGCTCAAAGGGGTTAACTAGGGGGATTTTGGGTAGGTGGTAAGAAATAAAAAATAATGGTGTAGAAATAAAAAGGGTTAGTCCTAATGCCTCCATCATTTACTTACTCGGGTTTAAGTTGGTAAGGACCGGGAATGTATCGTCATGGCAAGTTCTAGAGTTCTAAGAACCAAGCGGCTATTCACACAAGAAACGAAAGATGAGCATTTAATTTAAAGGTATATATTTGTATGCTCAATAAAGGCTCAAAACTCACTTTTGTGGGAATGGGTTTTTATGTGATCAAGTATATATAATTAAATTTTAACTAAGCTTGTCATGCCTTTTCATAAATTTCTTATGTTGGTTCTTTTTATCACGACGCTATCGGTTGTAAATTTGTAAAAATATAACCTTTTTAGAATTTTGAAATTCCCAAATTAAACCTAGACAAGTAAAAAAAAAAAATTGAAAATTTTTGAAAAAATTTGGGGTGATTAGCGGTTCCAATAGAGTTTTGTGTAAGGCTTGTATTTAGGACTTGCAAGATTCAAGGTTTTAGCATCCCCCCACACTTAAATTACACATTGTCCTCAATGTGTCCCAAAAATAAGTTTTTAGGCTGATTAAATGTGTAAAACTGGGTTAAAAACAAGATTTTATGGTACTGGGTAGCTGAACACGGGGTGGTGTTGGCTGAGCACGGCCCAGTGTCCAGACTGCCAGTACCAAAAGTAAACAGAAGGCTGGGCACGGGGGCGTGTCCAGTGAGCACGGCCCCGTGTCTAGGTACCTGAACTGGGCATTTTCTATATAACCTTGGGCACGGGGCGTGTTGGGGTGAGCACGGCCCCGTGCTGAACTTGCTGTAATGAAGAAAAATCATCGGGAGGCTCTGTTTTTGTGTATGGGGTGTTGGTTCAAGCTTCCCTTATCATCCTTCACCATCCAGAGTGTGTTTTATTCCTGAAAATTAAAAACTAAACTAGAAAACATAAAGGTTAATCTAAACTAAACTACGGATAGTTCCGCGGAATGCCTCCGTGGTGCGCCACGTTTATAAGGGTCCTTGGCTAGACCCACCTTATCGGGTGGTTCTGGCTCATCTTCAATTAGGGGGTCGTCATTGCCGAATGGATATTTCATTGATCGCTCAAGATCGACACTTCTTTTAAATGCCCCTAATTGAAGAGGTAGATTGTTGAACTTCCGGTTTTTCAAAGCTTCGTGAGTTTTTACAAATGGTCGTCCCAACACTAGAGGAGCGTCATCGAGGATGACAAAATCGGTCGGGATTACCATTTGATTTGTTTGAACCAAGACATCTTCAACTATACCGATTGATTTTATTACTTTCCGATTAGATAGAAAAATGGGTATTTGAAGTGGAGAAAAATCACTAATACTTAATTTTTCGAAAATGTAGTTAGGCATTATGTTAACACAAAGATCTTTATCGATTGTGACATTACTAATAAACGAATTTTGAAAGAAACATGGAACCGGTGTAATGTTAATTTCAAATGGGTCTTCTTTTATTAGTGACGTTTGATCATTAGTTAACTTAACACTTACCGTTTCGTCAATTGTAGTGTTAGTGTTTAACTCTTTTAAAAACTTAGCATGAGTGGGTACTAAACAATGATTTTCAAAAGAAGGTGACAAGAGATTAATTTCTTCAAAATTAGACTCTTCTTGAATTTTAACGTTGTCAGACTCACCTTTTTCGTTGTTTAACTCATGTGCCGGTTTTTCACTTACTTGTTCTTCCATTTTAACACTTTCAGTTATCTCTTCCTTTTTTAATTCTTCTCTTGCGCGGGACTCCTCTTCCCTTGCACGAGCTTCTCTTATACATCGATCGATAACTCTAATGTGTTCTAATATCCTATCGGTCACTTCGGTTATAGAAAAAGGATCGGTATTTTCTAAGCTTGAATCCGGTTGTTCGACCCTTTGTTCCTCATAATACCCATATGAAGTCGATGGTTCGCACCATTGTTCTTCATTGTAAACATATGATGGATAAGGTTCGTAATTTTGTTCTTCATAATACTCATATGAGGTGGGTTGTTCACGCCATGGTTCCTCATAATAAGCATATGAAGGTGGTGGCTCATATCTTGGTTCCTCAAAGTATGAGTATGAAGGCTCATACCTTGGTTCATCAAAATATGAGTATGAGGGAGGAGGTTCATACCTTTGGTCTTCATAGGATGTGTATGAAGTTGATGGCTCGTACCTAGGCTCCTCATAGTAGGTGTATGAATTGGATAGTTGATATGAGCGATTATTTTGAACCGATCGTGCGTTACGACAATTAGTGCAATAATTACCCCTATAATCATCCTCCTCATAGGTGTAGTTGTAACCTCCTGAGTATTGATCCATAAGAATCACTCAGCAGACCACAACTGAGTCTCGAGATCAGAAAACAAAAATAAAAACGGAAACAGAGGCTGGACACGGCCCCGTGTTCAGTGGACACGGCCCCGTGTTCAGGATCTGTATCTGGGCGTTTTAATTAAATTTACTGATCTAGTTGAGCACGGGGCGTGTTCAGTGAGCACGGCCCGTGTTCAACCTACTGTAAATGCAAAACTAAACTAAAATGCAGAAAAATGTGGGCCCGTTTTGAAAAGGTTTTGAAAAACTGATTAGGCCGTCGATTTTAAGCTTTCCTAAAATCCTTGTGTCCCCGGCAACGGCGCCAAAAACTTGATGTGCGGTAAGTGTCGTATATATTAGGTGTATATTTTAAGCCCTTTTTAACACTTATTTTAGCAAAGTTTTAAATTTATAAAACACGATATTTCACTAACACTAAACACACATATGGGCAAGTGCACCCATCGTTGAGTGTAGTATAGCGTTGGTAAGATACCGAGGTCGTCCAAGGACACAAGAGCTTTTAGTACCGGTTTATCCTCAACGTCTAACCAAAATAAAAGTTTAGAAAAATGTTTTAAACTAAGAAAAATAAAACTAACTAAAATGCTGAAAATAAAAATAAAAATAAAAACAGATAGACAAGATGAATCACTTGGTTCCGACTCGTATCTAGTATAACCTTTGATTATTTCCGCACTTTTGCACATAATTAAGAGATTATCTTAGTTATTGTAGTAGGCCCCTCTTTTGAAGGTGACGTTACCCTCACCCCAGTAGTTTGAGTCAGCAGGGATACAATCCTAAAGGGGTGGATTATTGGAAGATAATGAATTAAGTTATTAATGCAGTATTGTGGTAGGCCCCGCTTTTGGCGGTGACGTTACCCTCGGCTAAGTAGTCTGAGTCAGCAGGGATACAGTCCTAAGTAGCCGGGTTATAGTATTAATAGTAGTTAACTTATGAGGGGATCAAAGAGTTTGGACCCCCGCCATCCAATACCGTGAAGTATTGAAGGAGGTCCTACTAAATTTGACCCAGGTCCATTGCAGGACCTCTAAACGCTGAACAATGGCAAGACCTTTACCAAACCGTTCCCTTAACCCCCTACCAGGTAGCCAACATACCTCCATATAGACCGTGGAGATATGAATGGTGAAAATCCTTTATTTTATATAGACAGTAAAATAATGCCAAGACACCACGGACAAACGATAAGGAAAGATCACCTTCAACATAAGTAACTAGTTATTAAAGTCATTAATACAAAACCAAATAAAAAGTGCAAAAGATTAGAAATAAAAAGTATTATACTAGACACTTTGTCTTCACCAAGTGATGTAAGAGACTTAGGCAAACATGGCCTTGATTGTCAAGAACTCTTACGATCAATCTTGGATCCCGAGACGACTCACACACTCTATGATGGACAATGGATGATGGTGGTGGATGATGGTGTTGCGATGGTGGTGGGTGATGGATGAAGTGTGAGAGAGGTGGTGTGCCAAGGGATAGTTTGAGCTTGAGCCAAGCACTCCTATTTATAGCCTGTACAGAAGCCTGGACACGGCCCCGTGTCCACCCTTTTCTCTTTCTTCATTAATACAGTTTGTCTTTATTAGCTCCACACGCCCTCGTGTCCGCTGGGCACGGCCTCGTGTCCGTCTGACACTCTCTCTCTTCATTAATTGTAATTCGCAATTACAATTAATGCGCCTGCTTTACTTTCGCCACGCCCCCGTGTCCGCTGGGCACGGCCCCGTGGTGGGCAATAGAAGCTTCTACAGGTTTGTCTTTTGTGCCAGGGCTGACCATTCTGGACACGGCCCCGTGTTCGCTGAGCACGACCCCGTGTCGGGCTGGGCACGCCCCGTGTCGGGCTGGGCACAGCCCCATGCTTAGCTGGGCACATCCCCATGCTCAGCTTTCTTCTTGTTTTTGCTTTGGGAGTTGTTGTCGAGGGGTCGGGCATGCCACGTTTCTTCCTTTTCTTTGTATTTATGTTTGTTTTGGCTGTATTTTTGTTCCTTTTGTTCGTTTAAGCTCATTTGACCCTGTAAATTCAAAAGGAAGACAAAAACATACTTTTTCCAACATTAGTACTAAAAAGGGTTAGTTTTATGCCTTATTTGATGTAATTTATATGTTGCATTTTAGACACATCATGTTTACCGCGACTCTAGTTTTTGCTACAAAGGTAGCCAATAATTGGGAATATGGGTCACATGGCCTTTTGGTAAGATCACACGTAGTCGTTAAAATATTGGGCGTTTTTGTTGAATTCCATGACCCAAAACGTCAAGGAGCCCGCCTCCCTAGGCGTTTTTTTCAAAAAAAATAATTTTGGTGTTCTTTTTTCCACGCCGTGTTCAAAAGTTTTGTTCAATCACTGTTCTACTTTTTCTTTGTCCAATAAAGTTTTTTGATATTTTTTTATTTAATTTTATTTACACCTCTTTTTTAACATAATTCCCACATCCCCACTACACCCATTTTAGAAAAACGTCCCATAATGCCGCATTGCTGACTAGACTGCCACATGGCGCACATGTGACAAGTGGCACAAAACCGGTAATTTCCGTACAGTTTTAACTATTATTTATTATCTGCAATTATGTGCTTAAATGTCAACATTGTCTGATTACATGCTATACATGTGAATTCATGCACGTTTTATACTTCCAATATTGCTTTATGCATTACTTTAAGCGTTGCGTCAGAAAGACTAGTAAACTCACCGGTGAGACACACTGTGTCAACAATTCTGAAGAAAGCAGTCAGATAATAGAATTAGGGCCTAGGAATAGGTCCAACATCTAAAATACATTAAAACCCAAGTGTGGATACAAGAGTTAACATATAAACTTTCCGAAAGCTAAACTATGCACTAAAAGACATCCGAAACTCACTTTAAATGCAGAATTTTGCATAAATCAGCTATAATCAGCTTTTTAACACAATAATATCATGCATAATTTATGTTTTATTGTCCAGAATAACTTACAAAGTGTCGGGAATTGAAACTGCCACAAAAGGGGCTTCATACTTAGTGAAACTGCGCAATTTAGCACTTTAACAAACCGTAACGAAACGAATAACCGGACACTACCCGGGACATCAAAATTTGACTAGAAGTAATGTTTTTATGATATTAAACTAGTATTGGTACCAGAACATCTTAAAAATCATAAAAACACCTAAACACACTTTAACTAACTTAAACCCCCTCGTTTGCACTTTAAACCCTTAACTACCAAAATATTACACTTTACCCCCCACCCTTGGCCGACCCCAATGGGTCCCACATGGCCTTGGAATATTTTATTCTTCTTTGTCCCCTTGGTTTAGTGCAAGAGATCTTAATTAAAGATCATGTGTTGGAACTTTTTCTATAAGACCATAAGTAACTACACATTGTCCATTAACACTTATTCACTTCATCTTCTTCCTCCCATTCTTCCTTGGTCTCGGCTCAACCCACACACAAACACACTTCCATTTTCAAGCTACAAACTCATAATCCAAGGATACTAGGAGGTGTAAGAAACTTATCTAAGAAGGTGTAAGGTGCTAGAAGTTGAAGGACCACCTTGTGAAGCTTTTAACCTCTCATTTTCTTCCATAATCATCTTCTTCATTCTTGTGCCACTTCCCTAGCCATTAGAACTAGTAGTAAGCTTCTTGATCACTATATTAGTTCATGTTTATGTTATGTACAAGTTTCACCATCTAAACAACTTAACTTTTAAAGTTAAAAATGAGAAGAACTAACATATTCATGAAGAAAACAAGTGATTAAATTGATTTTTAGTATATGAAATGAAGTTGTTGATGTTATGTCTTGTGTTTATGTTTAGATCAAGTATGATAAGCTTGTTAAAAGCTTAGATCTAACAAGTTTAAGCATGGATCTTCAAGGATGCATGGTTAAACTTGAAGGTGAACATATAAAGCATTATGTGAACTTGAAATATGATTTTTTATGCATAATCTAGTAATTTTGAAGTAATAAAGTGTGTGTAGAACTAATTTTTGAAACTAAAACTCATGGAAAGTTTGTTAAAAAGTTAACATAAAGCTTGTTTATGAAAGATCTAAAGCTATTAAGCATGGATCTTGAAAGATCCATGGTGAAACATGATATTAAACATAATGATCTTTCTATTAAACATAAAAGTGGTTTTAGAACATGATTTACAAACTTTAAGACCATTAAACTCATGAATTAGTTGGTTAGTAAAATAAAGTTTCATAAAAGTTTGTTTAAAATACTCAAGAACACTTATTTTTGGAAATATCATCTTATGTAAAGTGTAGATCTAAAAGACTACACATTTTTAACAAAAATCAAGTTCACCATAATGTTTCATATGGAGAAATTGGTTTATGTTGTGATGATTATTGTTTAAAATTGTTTTGGTGTTGAAAAGAAAATAAACACATGTTTTGAAAACATGGGAAACCTCCATTTTTAGGGGAAACTATGTGTCACACCCCAACCGATGGCGGAATCATCGGGGCGCGGCACTAGGCGAATCAGATTGCTCAAGAGAATCCATAACAACTATATTGCGACAATATTTAATGCGTTCATTATCCCATACTAATAAACAATACAATCACACAAGGTATCACAGATTTCTTGTCCTCTTGAACAATACAAATCCGACAACATAGATTTTAGGTGAGTTTCTAGACTCCCTAACTTGATTTGATGTAGTCTGCGACTAAACCTGCAACATACGTTAAAACGACGTCAATACAAAAGTATTGGCGAGTATACAAGTTTTGATAGTAGCGAGAAATAGATAAAAAGTGTTGCGAATTACCAAATACATAAACGAGATACTTCAACATACATGGCGAGAAGGCGTTTGGTCGAGCGAGGGCAGTCACATCAACTGTTGTTGATGTGACAAGTGGGGTATTTATAGGCAAGGAGGAGGAGAAAGGCGGTGCAACGCATTGGATCGGACGGCTGTCCGATCGAGTGATACCTCGATCGGTGGCATCCGGCGAGTTGTGTATCGGTGTTTCGTTTTGTTCGTTTAAGCCTAGCGATAAATTGGTTACACATTTTCATACCCACATTCATATATTTATTATAATCAGTCACGTTGGGTCGTATATACATATCCATATTGCAAATCCTGCGATAATCGAGTTACGCGTGCCTGCGAGTGCGTTTTTGAGTATTGAGTTGCACTGCGACACATCACGGCTATCAAGGAGGGTATAATTGGTCCTCACTTGACATCTTCGTGGTTGTCAGCAAGTACAATGTGATGTGATAGCGATAAAGTATGCGTAATATGCGAAAATACTGCGAAATAGCGATGTATGCGATATAGCTACATTATGATCCGAATCTCTAGTGCTAGGCATAACGAATATAACGAGTAGTAACAATGTTGTTACAGTCTCCCCTGCTATAGGAAATTTCGTCCTGAAATTAATCCACCAGAAGGGTCGCGATAGCTGATGCGTATGAGAATAGCGATTAAAAGCGTCAAAATAAGCGAGCGATCGGTTGAAATTCGACGAGCGAGAGTGTTGCGATGACTGGCGATGGCAGCGAGTAAGGCGATTCATATACAAAAATGGCAACACACAAAAAGCGATCCAAACTTGTTTTGAATTCTCGAAAAGTTGATTAATTCGAAAAGGTTTGATGAAACTTGTTTATGTAAATCTTCCCACAGTGCGGCGTGAAACTGTTTCAATGTTCACGCCAGCGCTATGAGTGGGGTTTTATTAGGTTACTAAAATATTTTAGGGTGTTTAAAACTCGTGTTACGAAATCTTCTCGTCCCGCGGCAGTAACTTGAGTCGATTGTCACACCTTCGTTACAAGATAATCTCGTTTTGTACAAAGGTTTTGATCAAATTTTAGAAAAAGTTTTGTAAGAAAAGTTTTGTTTACACAAAGGTTTTACTAATATCAAAATTTCAAATTTAAAGTCAGCCCCGCATGGCACTTTCCCACGAAAGTTCGACAATATGGCTAAAACACTTATATATAGGAAGTACTAGCGGCATATCCACCATGTTTTAGCCATATGGCTTCCGTCCCGTGAGGCGGTGTCATGTGTGTCAACATAGTACTCAATAGATTTCGATTCCCTTGGTCCAGGCGAAAGATGGTTGGACCAAGTGTAAGAGAAAGATTGAGCAAACTGAGCGATGAAGTCGCTTTCGAGCTCAGTTCAGCGATACAAGCGAGTGTGGTAAGCGATAAGCGGTACGCAAAAATTCGATAGCACAACAAAAACATAATAAGTGGAGACAGCGGCGAAAAGCGAAAAAGCGGTGAGCGATAAGCGACGAGCGATAGCGACAACCGTCGAGCGATAGGCGACGATCGATGCGTTGCAAGCGATGGGAATATGCGACTTGATTAGATTAAACGATACCACAAGTTTTAACTGACGTTAAGCCCCACATGGCCCTTTTCCACAAAAATCTGCTGATATGGCTAAAACACATATATATAGGAAGTACCAGCGGCGTATCCACCATGTTTTAACCCTACCAGTTTCGTCTCGTGAAGCGAGGTCATGTGCGCTTACATAACACAGATAATCATAAATAACGGTAAGCGATAGCGATGGCGATAAACGTTAAGTGATATATGATGAGCGATGGAGCAATACACAAGCGATAGAGCGATACACAAGCGATAGAGTGATACCCACGATATGCGATAGCGCGATGCACACACAATAAGCGATTGAGATTGTGAAATAGATTCTAGCGAAATGCGATTGCGAGCGTGTTTGACTTACGAATAGTCTAGCGATCACACGCTTTGAGTTGTGATTGAGATTGTTACGCCTTGCGATGTAGTGTAGTGTGTCGAAAATAACCACAACAGTATAATAGGTCTACGTTCCAACTCCACATGGCACTTTCTTCACAAAACTTCGGTTAGCATGGTGAAACACCGTCATGTTTCAATCCATACGCCTTCGTTCCGTGAATAGGTGTCACACTTCGTCAGACATGGTCAAGACGCTTATATATAGGAAGTACCAGCGGCGTATCCACCACGCTTAACCATGCCCTGAACGTTGAGGCATCATTGAAACTCTCTATTATCTTCGTGCACTAACCAAAATAATCCCGTGTGCACCCGTGATTAATCTGATTCTTGTACGTTTATCATAACTTATCTCAAGAACGCATAGTAGGGGTAAAATACATTATATAGTACATAGTGCCAGCATATAGATTGTGCGCGAGTATAAGAGAGAAATAGAATCCACATGCGTCGAGAGATAGAATAAGTTTCCACACATAAAAGAAATTGACGGCAATAAGTCATATTATTACAACAATATTAGAAGCAAAATAACGTTGCTGTGAAGGACTTTTGCGGAGACTGCGGTTGTTGATGAAAATCCTCAAGGTTGCGGTCCTGTGCGGCAGTTCTGGGAAAAAATGACCATACCAGTTGCAATTGTCGCAATAACGACAATTAGTTCCTGGTGGGTGATGATACGTACACATGAGACACAGGGGGTGGCTTCCGGTGTAGGCGCGCTTCATAAGAACGGGAACAAACCGTAGAGGTGTGGGGTTTGGAATTTCATCCACGCTTGGTTCCTTTCGCTTATGGCTGAGCTCGTTGCGATCCTGAGATGATGCAGTGTCATTGGCGGATTCGTCTAATGATTCGCTGGAGATATCATCAGAGGAATCTTCAGAAGAATCGTCGGTAGAATCGTTGGAAGAATCGTCGGATGAATCGATGACAATTGCTTGGTGAGCCTGCTTGACAGGATTTTTGGAGAAGAATCCGTCCAAGAATCGTTTATCGTTGATTTCTGCGGCCAAGCGATAGGTTTCTTCGATGGTAGCAGGTCTTGCAGCTTCGACAAAATCGCCCACACATTCAGGAAAGCCGTGAATGTACTTCGTGATGGCTTTTTCGGAAGTGTTGACTTGACTTGGGCAGATTATGCTAAGCTGTTTGAACCTTGCGGTGTAGCCAGCATTGTCACCTTTGACTTGCTTGATTTCCCAAAATTTGTCTTCTAGCTTCTGGACTTCGTGGGGCGGGCAGTACTATTTCTTCATGAGTTCTTTCAGCTCATCCCAAGAGAGGGCATAAGCTGCGGAGATCCCATGTTTGTTACGTTCGGCTGTCCACCAGTCGAGTGCTTGCGATTGAAACACCCCGGTAGCGCAAGTAGTACGGAAACTATCGGGACACCCACTCTGACGAAGGGTAACTTCGATAGAATCGAACCACTGGAGCAGTTGGGACACACCTCCTTCACCCGTGAACTCCATCGGGTCACAGGCTTTGAAGTGTTTGTAGAGGAAAGCAGATTGCAGCGCTTCTGTCTTGAAGTCTTCCGAGGTTCGAGAGTTGCTGAGAGAGTGTACTTGAGTGACAATTTGAGGAATGACTTTGGCCACTTCCTTGGCCACAAGCGAGGCAATCCTCTTATCGGCGCTTCATTTGGCTCTTCTCCTAGCTGTTCGTCTCGAGGTAGAGTCGTTGGAAGGCATCTAGACAGAGAGAGATTTGGAATGAGATTCGATCATAATGATTTTGAGTTTTGCGATGCAATTGAGCGCGATCAAAACTTGTTGCGAGTAATATAATAGACTTTACATAGGAGCCACATAGGAGACACGAGATTCCTAAATTCCCACACAATTGATTCGTTTGTATACATAATTAGTTGCAGCTTATACTTGTACACACACATGTCGGTATAGAATGCGCGAGGACGCGTTGAAGAGAGAAGGCGAGGGCGGGTAATTAGACATTAGTTTTGTTGCGAATATTCGGTTTTCGTTTTAGATTGCGATGGTTGTGCGACTTGTGTGTTTGCAAAAAGCAAGGAGCGGAAACCGATAAATCGAGAAATCGATAAAGTGTAAAGTTTTAAATCGTAAACACATAAGCGTAAATAGGTTCCATAAAGAGAAAAATCGAGTTGCACGCTAGAGAAATAGATAGAGTGCCTCGGGTGTTTAGGCGTCGACTGCCCAAGGTAACCCAACTATACCCAAAAAGTTCGTGCACGCGCGTTGCCCTAGAAGACTTGTGCTTCCACTGGGATGCAGCTCATGGCATTCGTCTTCCTAGTCATCGCGTGGCTCGAGTTAACGTTATAGCCGAGTCCTTGGTGAGAGCTTTTGAAAACCATTTTATAGAGAGTGGAACGGTTTATTAAGATACGGGTTTCACCCCTGACTTAATAACTTCGTTCCTAGCTGTGGTTGTGCTCTTCGAATAAATTCGGGAGTTCCACTAGACTTTGAGATGGAGACTTTCGTTGAGTTATGGATGTCACTCCTAGCTCGACGAAAAGTTATCGTGCTAGAAAAATGCGCTGAGTGAGCGATCTCATCGAGAGTTCTTGGTTTTCATGCCTGATCTCGACTGTATAACTCGTTGCGTTATGCGAGTATTTTCGAAAACGTGTGTATTGTGTTGGCCTTAGGATAGGCGAAGTAATATTCCAGCCTTAGGAAAGGCTCTTCGCGTGAAATTGTGGTATGCGGTGTTCACGCGAAGTTGTAGTTTTTAGCGATTTCGAACGAGAACATCAAGTAGGCCCATGCAAATCCTACTGGGTTCACACGAGTCGGCCCGTTGGTACCTAGACTATAGACTAGGTCATTTCTAAGACATCGACCCGGACTAGGTCAAGTCTTGCCTAATTCCCTATAGTTATGGCTCTGATACCAATCTGTCACACCCCAACTGATGGCGGAATCATCGGGGCGCGGCACTAGGCGAATCAGATTTCTCAAGAGATTCCATAACAACTATATTGCGACAGTATTTAATGCGTTCATTATCCCATACTAATAAACAATACAATCACACAAGGTATCACAGATTTCTTGTCCTCTTGAACAATACAAATCCGACAACATAGATTTTAGGTGAGTTTCTAGACTCCCTAACTTGATTTGATGTAGTCTATGACTAAACCTGCAACATACGTTAAAACGACGTCAATACAAAAGTATTGGCGAGTATACAAGTTTTGATAGTAGCGGGAAATAGATAAAAAGTGTTGCAAATTATCAAATACATAAACGAGATACTTCAACATACATGCATTTAAGACCGATACTACCAGCTAAGTCACTCGAGCTGCGATTGCTTTTCATCCTAACTAGACCCCGTCGGGTGCTATAGTACTATACTAATTAAGGCGGGACCTCGCGAGTATAAGTCCTAACACATATGTAACTAGCATCACGTATAAATATGCATAACAGTTATTCGCAAGTGATACATAGTTTGATTGAATAATTCGTTTTGATAAATTCGATTTAATAAGAACGTATGTTACACCCAAAATGCGATAAAAAGGGGTTCGAGTATACTCACAGCGATGATGGATTGAAGGGAGCGCGTCTAAGATTAGCCTGATTATACAGCGATAGCGTAAGCGATGAACAGTGCGATAAGCGGTGGGAGGTGACCAAGTGTCGAGTGGCAACCCGATCGGATGGCAATCCGATCGGATGGCAATCCGATCGGATGGCAATCCGATCGGATGGCAATCCGATCGGATGGCCAGTTGATCAGACGACAATCCGATCGGGTGACCATTCGATTGGGTTGTCATCTCATTTGGTAAGCACGTGTTTGTGTATGGTGGTTTGTCCTTTGAAGTTTTCGTTGTAGCATTTTGAAAACAGAGAAGTATCTCTTCCTTTCAGGTCGGTCGATCGAACGGTTGGTCGACCGGGTGGCAACCCAATCGGGTGAAAAAGTGATATTTGATGGTGAAAAAGATGAAGGAGTGCGTGTAGATTATAGAAGTACAAGATTCGGGGTGAAGACTTACTAGAATCGTGGGAAATCGAGTGAAAATGGCGAGAAGGCGTCTGGTCGAGCGAGGGCAGTCACATCAACTGTTGTTGATGTGACAAGTGGGGTATTTATAGGCAAGGAGGAGGAGAAAGGCGGTGTTGTGCATCGGATCGGACGACTGTCCGATCGAGTGACACCTTGATAGGGTGGCAATCCGATCGGGCGGCAATCCGATCGGATGGCCATCCGATCGAGCGATCAGTCGATCGGTGGCATCCGGCGAGTTGTGTATCGGCGTTTCGTTTTGTTCGTTTAAGCCTAGCGATAAATTAGTTACACATTTTCATACCTACATTCATATATTTATTATAATCAGTCACGTTGGGTCGTATATACATATCCATATTGCAAATCCTGCGATAATCGAGTTACGCGTGCCTGCGAGTGCGTTTTTGAGTATTGAGTTGCATTGCGACACATCACGGCTATCAAGGAGGGTAGAATTGGTCCTCACTTGACATCTTCGTGGTTGTCAGCAAGTACAATGTGATGTGATAGCGATAGCGATAAAGTATGCGTAATATGCGAAAATACTGTGAAATAGCGATGTATGCGATATAGCTACATTATGATCCGAATCTCTAGTGCTAGGCGTAACGAATATAACGAGTAGTAACAACGCACGAACGTGCGGGTTGTTACACTATGTCAAAATTTTTATAAAATTTTGACACTTAGAAAAATATAAGTTTTGGTGAAACTTATTCCCTAAAAATTCTCATAAAAATATTTACCAAGGTTTCCCTAATTTTTGTAAGAAATTACAAGTTAAGAAATGATGATTTCTTCAAATTAAAATTAATATTAAGTATGTATATTTTTAGGGAAAATATATATATTTAGTGATCACCAAATTTTGTGCTAAGTGTATATTATGTGTATTATATGTAGTAGTGTATTAGGGACTTGAAAATACACTAAATACTCCCAAGGAGTATGAATACAAAAATACACATATAAATACATGGGAATACATAAGGTTTACAAGTATACAAAAATTCCTCACAAGGAAATACATGGACAAATACAAGAAAATATATTTGTAAAAATATATTCCTTAACATATTATTGAACTTGGGCAAGTTATGGACTTCAACATATATTTTTGGACAAATATATAACCTATACCAAGTATTGGAATTCATACAAAAATCGGGTGGATAACAAGAATAACCATATATATATATATATATTATAGCATGACAAAATATATATATTTCATACAAGTCTTAAAAATATATTATTTTTAAGAAATATAATTCCGGAAAGTAATAAAAATCAAAGTATTGATTTTTGGTGAAAAATACAAAATGCATAAGTATTTACATAAAACACAAGTATACTTTCCTAAGAATACTTGTACAAAAATAATGTTGAAAATATTATTTCACAAAATACTTATGATTATTTTTGGAAAATAATATAAGTAACATGCATGAAAAGTTAAAAATATAAATTATTTTTAACACTTATTACCTTGAGAAAGACTTTATAAATGAATATATATTTGAGAGGTAAAATATATATTTACAAATACATTACATACTCAAAGTGCAAAGGCATGAGAAGCGGGCAAGACCCGACAAACAAGGGCACGGCCCTCATAAAGAATGAACATACAAAGAACATACATAAACAAAAGATGGTGACTTGTACTTGTGTGATACAAGTCTAGTGACTAACATACATATAACCCGTATAGGTCACGACTCTACAAAACCAACCCGGTGAAGTTTACGACCCAGGATACGCAAATTTGTGAGTTCATGTCCCCACTTTTAAACTTTTACTTGTTTTTTAAACTAGGGGAAAATACATGTACTATGGTATGTAGAATACAAAACTAAGGAATGACACATAGATCATGTGACGTATAGGGTGCCATAAGCACCATTAATCAATTACATACCTAGACCGCGGAACAAAAGGTTAGATCTAATGGGTTTCAGGCAGCCACACTCTTGGCCACACTTTTACCAAGAGTGATTTTGTGTCTCTAGTCGTGAATCGACAAGTAAAAATGCCTATGGTTTGGATGCTTCCTATGTCGTTACATATGTTAGTGGCCTCGCGAACCATTAGCGATCTTGTATTCCTTACATTTACAGAAATACTTGTTTTAGTACAATTACATACCATGTTTTCTACAACGAATGCTTAAATGTTTTACATGAAACTACCTGAATTCACACCAACATTATGTTTACGATTTTCCAAAACTTACATGTATTTCAGGTAACTAAAGTGGATGTACGTGCGGTCTCACTCTTGCTCCTGGATGTCGTCTATGTTTTTAGTTATGTTGTGTCAAGACTCCAGTGCCTCTTTTGTGGGATTTGGTTGTTATATTCCATCCCGTGTGGTGATATAAGGATCAAAACCCTTATGTTCGTCTTTGAATTAAGTTGTAAACTTTTCAAACATTGGTCTATCGTGTGATGTAAACACTTAACTTAAATTATGTTTTAAATATGTAATGTCAATGGCATTTTGGAGTTATTTTGTGATCATGTAGTATGTTTACCATTCGTATGCAATGAGAACATTTCAGGATCACACATCGTGCTTCCGCCTTAGAAAGGGGTGTGACAGATTGGTATCAGAGCCTAAACCTGATACCAGATTGGTATCCGAGCTGCGATTGTAGTGAGGATTCCTTCTCGAGTCTAGACTACAATCTTTAGGATCCTCTCACAAAAACAATTTTTCCAAAAGTTTTCATTGCATAAAACTTTTCGCGACATCCACTACCTGAAGCTGTTTTCAAAGAGTCAAGTAAGGACACTACGAGACTTAGGGTGCACTGGGGTAGCACTTGTCTTTAACTAGGAAGTACTTGCAACAATGTGTATAATTATTTGTATATTAATTAAGTAATAATTAATATATACATGTACATTGGATAAAATATTACAGGTACACATGTCTCCGTCTGAAAGCAGCGACCTATCTGAAGGACGTGACCCGATGATGATTGTCTCCGACGACGAGATTACTTCACCTCCGGAGATTTTCACGTCTGACTTCGAGACCGACCCTGAGATGATAACCGATGATGATGATCTCGATGATGTCTTAGCCATACCTTTACCCCTCCATGGGCAGCAGATCATCGGACATCCCAATGGAGAGCATCTCGTTGAGCCAATTCCCATTCATGCTATTCCTTTTGCCGCCATCCCTGCTGAGGACTGGCCATTCGTTGATGAACTGGATAATGATGTGGTGTCCCCTGTTGTGTTCGTTATCGATATTCCTTCCAATTCTGACCTTGAGTCTGATGCCGATTCCTTCGATTCAGTGATATCTTCGGCCCTTTTTGCTGCTGGACTGAGAGTTTACCCGACTGGTGATGATGATGACACTATGCCTATTGTGCCATCCACTCCCACCCGTGTCTCTACAACTCCCCAGACTCCTACTCAGATCAGCTCCCTCATCTGTCGAATTTATGAGCTCGAGAATGAAGTGACTCATCTTCATAGTTTGGTCTTCCCTGCACCCCCACCCTCTCCCCCAGCCCATTAGGTTTTCTTTGCAGGTACCTTGAAGGAGCAGTGTTTGGGTACAACTTGAAGACAAGAACCGCCAATGTGAAAAAAGATATTTTGTCTTTTATATGTACTAAACTTGTACTATGGGGTGATGTAACCCTTATGCATTTTGTTTTCTTCACAAACAATGATGTAACAAGTTGTCCTGATATATATAAAGACTTGGTGAATATCTTATGACACATCAATATTTATCTATTTATGCATGCTTGTTGCTGTATGAATTGATTTATATGTTTGGCGGATTGTTTGATGTTACTTAAGTGGGTATATGCATGTGTATATATACTACTACTGTCTTGTATGATGATATCAAACAAATGCCTAACCCTACTGTGTTGTGTTCTGACAGAACATGGCACCCAGGAAAACTATGAACAACCAAGATTCTGATCAACCTCCTCCTCCTCTACTGCCGAGGACTGCCGAAGAACTGAACTCTCTGCTAGAAGAAAGGATCTTCGAAGCTATCGTCCAATACGAGGCGAACCGTACTGAACACAGTGGAGGATCAGGCGGTACTAGACAAAATGGTCAAGGAGATTCATCTGGAGGAAACACAACTCAAGGTAACCTTAAGCGGATTTGCTAAAACATGATGAAATTTAGGAACGGTCTTTGTTTCATTGTTTCATTGATTGCTCACGTGTGAATTGGTTGGATCAATTCCAGGATGTACCTTCAAGCAGTTTCTCGACTGCAAGCCACTGAACTATGACGGCACTGGAGGTGCAGTGGATTTTGTGCGCTGGACGGAGAAGACTGATTCCACTATGCGCATGAGCAAGTGTACTGCGGACCAACAAGTCACTTTTATTACTGGGTTGTTCATTGATGAGGCTTTGACTTGGTGGAACCTGCAAGTCCAGACTCTGGGTGATGATGCTGCGTATGGTATGACGTGGGATGAGTTGAAGGAAAGAATGAGAGAGAAGTATTGCTCTCATGCTGAACTCCAAAGGTTGGAGACTGAATTTTGGAACCTGTCCATGGAAGGTGCGGACATTGTTGGTTATACTCGAAGGTTCCATGATCTGTCAAGAGTGATCCCCTATCTGGTGACTCCCGAATTTAAGCGCATTGAGCGCTACATCTGGGGATTGGCTCCGGAGTTTCACAGCATGGTGACTGCAGCAAACCCGCAACGATCACTCAGGCTGTAACTTTGGCTGTCAGCCTTACTGAGGATGCTGTCCGTATGAATAAGTTATCGCTGAACCCTGCTCAGAAAACCGAGACGCGTGCTGAGTCGTCTGGTGACAAGAAGAGGAAGCATTCGAATCTGAGCCAAGTGACTCACATCAACAACAAGGGTTCCAGCAATAAGAAACGTGACCCCAACCCGCCTAAGGAGGCAAAAACACTTGCAGCTGCAAATGACGCTACTACCAGAGGGTACCAGGGCACTCTGCCCAAATGCAATCAGTGCAAGCGTCATCATGAAGGAGTTTGTCGCACTCCAAAATGTGACAAGTGTGGAAAACTGGGTCACCGCACCGAGAACTGTTGGGGAAAAGGAAATGGAAATGGTAATAGGAATGGGTATGGAAATCGAAATGGTGCTGGTAATGGGAACGGTAATGGAAATGGCAATGGTAATGGTAACCGAAATGGTAATAGAACTGGGTAGAACCAAGGATGCTTTGGTTGTGGTAGCAAGGATCATTTCAAGAAAGACTGCCCGAGGGAAAATAATGCTCAAGCTCAAGCATTTGTTATTGGAGCAAGGAACGCACGCGAGGACCCTAATGTGGTCACCGGTACGTTTCTCGTTAACAATCACTTTGCATCCATACTATTTGACACTGGTGCCGATTATAGTTTTGTGTCTGTGGAATTTAAACGTATGCTTTGAATAGAATCTAGTAGATTAGACATTCCTTGTTCTATAGAATTAGCCGATGGTAAACTTGTCGAATCAGGCGAAGTTGTTAGGGGTTGTACATTAGAACTTGGTGAGCGAAGATTTAGTATCGACCTCTTACCTGATCAATTGGGTAGCTTCGATGTGGTGGTCGGGATGGACTGACTATCCAACAATAAGGCTAAAGTTGTTTGTCACGATGTCACACCCCGATATTTCCACGTATTACCGGTGGGCCCGGTGGGGAGTATCGTGATGTAGTTGATGTCATCATAGTTAATTAATCACAGTTTAATGCACAGCAGAAGTCTTGGATGAAAATAATATTACAAACCGAAATTCAAAGTATAAATAAATATTATACAACGGTTGTAAGTGGATCCACAGGCGGATCTTAAAACAGAAATATAAATTTTGTTCAACATACTTTGGACGTTCAGAACTTGCAAGATTCTTTATTAATGCCCCGAGCTCCCAGCCAATTACGTACGGTACCTGTCACTTAGTCTTTTTGGAAAAATATGTCAGTTTACACTGGTAAGTACAATTAACCGACTCTTTTGAAAACATTTATGAAAATTGGTTTAAATGCACAAGGCACAAACATTTTATAACTTGGGACAATTATATTAATAACAATCTTGTATCAGATTTACATGTTTGTCCAACATTTAGGGCCGATATAAAAGCCGAACAAGATTAATCGACACACCACAAATATAAACTCCCAGTGGGTCATCCCAGCAAATGAGTATATCTTTTACATACGCCACAGACAGGTGTATGCCTACACCCCGTGCTTAAGTCGTGGCCATTTACGCTTTTTAAATGATCCAAGGATATCCAGGACATGGTCGTTAACCCCCAATGTTATTTGTTATCAAGCAACACTGATTTAAGCGGGATTATACAATTTAACCATATTCGATTAAAAGGTTTTTACACCCAACCAAGCGGTAATAATTTACCGTATCCCAAGCCCGTATAAGGGAAAATAAGTTAAAAGTATTTACATGAGCTTAAATGCAAATTTAGTATTCTCAGCTGTAAATCCTATTCAAACAAGTGCAAATACTTCTACCAGGGCTCTCAATCTGGAACGAAGGTTTTATTAACCTATTAGATTCCTAACGGGTCTTATTTAAGTTGTAACTTAGACCGGGTTAGTTTTATAGAAAGGTTTACTACACGAAACGCTAGATTAAGCGGTGACCGGATTGGAATGTGATTTAGACCCGACAAGTATGAAGACTTGTATAAAATGGGTAAACTAAATACATTCTGGATTTTGAAGTTAAAATGATAAGGTTTGACCCGTTTCGGCTAATTTATGCAAACTAGTTACATAAACCATACTGAACGCGTATAGGCACAACGGGTAACCGAATGAGTCAAGTACAAGTTCCAATAGTTATTATGCTTAAATCATGTTGTGATATCAGTAGGATATCAACAATTATGCCCCAATTGAATTTAAGACTAATTTAAGTCCCGTATGGGTATTTTGGTCATTTTGAAATTTATAAAAGAGGTTTAAACATAAACTGAGGTTCTGGTCTAAAACATTTAGTAAAAATATTTATTTTATGTTGTTATATAAGTAAGATATCATACATATGTGTGATTAATTATTTATGGCCAAACTACGCACCGTAGGGGCATTTTGGTCATTTCAAATATGCTTTTGAGGTCAAATTTGGAAGTCTGAGTTCAAGACTTATACTTACTGTTAAATTATTAAAATTTACTTATAAAATCATTAGGTATCATGTCTTAGGTGCTAAATATGGTCATAAACCATACTATGCGCCTAATTTGCGCAAAAGTCGATAATTGACAATATTTGAGATGTTTATGGAAATCTGAGATTTTGATCAGCCTCTACTGTTTAAAATATCTTATTTAACATATGACATTAGTAGAAAAAGGTTTGGCATGTTAATGATATGAAAATCTCATTTTATTAATGAAAAGGACACTATCGTCAATTACCGAATTCATGCAAGGACTCTATGTTATGGTCAGTATAAAATTTGACCAAAAATTCCAAAAATCCATAAAAAATATATTAAAACAGTAGGAAATGGGTTTGGTGCCAAAATTTGGGTTTAAACATGATTTATGCTAAAAATGCAATTTAATTAACAAAAAAATTCATTTTACGATATCTTGCATAACTTTAGTTTGAGACCAGAAATTGATGTCAAATTTTTGTGACATACTTATATATCAGTAATAAAGCTTTTTGTCCTCTCACATTTTCAAAAATCTCATTTTAATAACATAAGAGCATAATAGTCAACTTTTAAGCAAATAACGAAACATGCAATTAATCTCTGATTTCTAAGGGACCATGTAGTATAACCTCACAGGGTTATACTAATATATAACATGGTCACAAAGGAACCCTAAGGCATAACTTTTAACATGATTAGGGTTTATGACACGTGTCACCACTGTATTGGACATGATTTTGCGAGGTGTTACATCCTCACCCCCTTAAAAGAAATCTCGACCTCGAGATTTACTAAAATAAATGAGGGTATTTCTGTTTCATCGTGGATTCAACTTCCTACGTATATTCTGGGCGTCTACGGGTATCCCATTTCACCTTTACAATTGGTACATTCTTTCTTCGAAGCTTCTTAACCTGTCGATCCTCGATCGACAAAGGTTTTTCAATAAACTTCAAGCTTTCATCAATCTGTACGTCCTTATGAGACATTGCTAGCGACTCATCGGCTAGACATTTCTTTAAATTGCAGATGTAGAATACATTATGAATTCCACTAAGCTCTTCAGGTTGATTCAGCTTATATGCCACGTTCCCTACACATTCGATGATCTCGAATGGTCCGATATATCTTGGGCTCAGCTTGCCCTTCTTGCCAAAACGCATCACTCCTTTCCAGGGTGACACTTTAAGTAATACTTTATCACCTACCTCGAATTTTAGAGGTTTGCGCCTCTTATCTGCGTAGCTTTTCTGCCTATCCCTGGCAGCTTTTAGACGACCCCGGATCTGGATAATCTTATCCGTCGTCTCGAGGACAATTTCAGGTCCTGATAGTGGGGTTTCTCCAACTTCCGCCCAACAAACTGGCGTTCTACACTTTCTTCCATATAAGGCCTCGAAAGGCGCTGCTTGGATGCTCGAATGATAACTATTGTTGTATGAAAATTCAATCAAAGGAAGATGATCATCCCAACTTCCACCCAAGTCAATAACACAAGCACACATCATGTCTTCCAAGGTTTGAATCGTAGGCTCACTTTGCCTATCCGTCTGAGAATGATAAGCAGTACTGAAATTCAAACAAGTGCCTAGAGATTGCTAAAAGCTTTTCCAAAAATGAGATGTGTATCTTGTATCCCTATCAGAGATAATAGATACTGGCACTCCATGGAGAGATACAATCTCATCCACATATAGCTGGGCTAATTTATCGGAGCTATGCGTCTCCTTTATGGGTATAAAATGAGCTGACTTCGTCAGTATGTCGACTATAACCCATATTGTATCATTCCCATGTTTCGTCTTTGGTAACTTGGTGATAAAATCCATAGTTACCATTTCCCACTTCCAAGTGGGAAGTTCAGGCTATTGTAGCAAACCTGACGGCTTTTGTTGCTTGGCTTTAACCTGTGCGCACGTCAGACATTTAACCACATAAGTGGCTATAGATTTCTTCAAACCTATCCACCAATAATTTTCCTTAAGATCTTGGTACATTTTATCACTGCCCGGATGTACTGAATATTTAGAACTATGGGCTTCTCAGAGGATTACATCTCTAAGTCCTCCATGGATTGGAACCCAGATTCGACCATTCAATCTTAGGATTCCATCTTTTCCACATGACAATTGATCAGCAGTTACGCCTAACTTCTCATTCGGAAAGTTAGGTTCCAGTATAGCTTCCTTTTGAGCAGCTAACAGCTTTTCATTTAAGTTGTTCTTTAATTCAATGCTTTTAGCGTTGATCCTTATTGGTTTAACCCTTTCCTTTCTTCTTAGTGCGCCAGCAACAACATTCGCTTTGCCCGGATGGTAGCGAATTTCGCAATCATAATCGTTCAATGTCTCCATCCAACGACGCTACCTCATGTTAAGATCTTTCTGGTTAAACAACTGTTGAAGGCTTTTATGATCAGAATAGATTACACACTTGTGTAAGACCCGTCTTAAAATAACAGAATTGATAACATATAACACGCATTTAGTACTAAAGTTTCGAGTTTACAAAAACTTTCTTAGTTTTAAGATCATACTTGATCTTAATGTTCAAGTCATCATCCTACTAAATAAACTTACAAACATGATTTCAAGTGTTTACATATTACTAGAACAAAATAGATCAAATGGGGAAGCTTTGTTTAGTGCGTTCGGTTCTTGAGAGTCGCTTGATCGCCATCCAGATCAAGTCCATCTTTTCCTACGGTCAAAACCATGCATAAGATTAGTTTTGACACTTTAACATCAACTATAAACAAGTTTCATGACTAAACTATGAGAAACAACAAGAATTTCACGGTTCTGGGGTGGTCGCGTCGCGCGACGGAGGCTGGCCAAGCCGTTGCGGCCCGTCACCGCCGTCGCGTCGCGCGACGATTATCATGTTTCGCCATAGCATAGCGCCACGGTGTGTTTTTGATAGAAGGTTATTTGCTGGAGCTGTATATCAGCCCAGCACCAAATTTTATCATCTACAACTTTAAATCAACATAACTTTTTACTCGAGTGTCCGATTTAGTCGATTCTTTTTCCTACGCGACCGTAATTTAATTTCGGACGCGTTTATCGACACAATTTACATAAATTTTCAGTTTAAGAACAATTGGCCTATAATCCGGTTCCTTGTTTATTCGACCTGTTTGTCTACAAGTTCAACAACTTGCTTTATTGTCATCTCATGTCTACGACCAATATACCCAATCCCGGGATTTCCGACTATGACGTTTCGCTTCCCTCCCGAGGGTTGCTTACGCAATAATCGTCATGCTTGTTTCAAGGATTTAAACATGCTTTTGAACACTATTTGAGGAGCATAAATTCCAAACTTTAATTCCCATATCAAGGGCTCATTTTTACAACGAGTTTAGCTTGTCCGCTACACGGCTTACGCTTTGTTTATAACCAATCACATGTGATGGTCATTTGCTTCGACATTTATAATTCAACTTGTTTTGACCCGTTTGGATGCCGAATGGAGACCACCATTTCAAAAACATTCCAAACTCTATTTCTAACACATGATTTGACCTGTTTTATTTGTCTATGGCGCTTTGTCACTTCCGTGACTTAACGGGTTTCCTCTTTTGCCAAATTTCAATATAACAAGCTAAAGCTAACAATTAAACATAATGTAACAAAACCATAAGTCGCGTACCTTTAGAGCACACCCTTCAAACGCGTATCACCTCCGGCTTGTCCGCTTGACGATCCGGATTCCTTACCTAAAGAGTTCCATTCACAACCATTTTAGAACCCCCCCTTTTTTACAATCATTTATCATAATTCATTATGATATCCGAATCTGCGTTTTTGTCCGATTATTAACATTTTGATCCTCACTTAGGCGTTTTAACAAACACCTAGCGGGTCGGATTTTCACATAATCAATAGTAAATTCATGACTTGTTAGTTCCATCTAAATCAACTTCAATTTAGCAATTTACACAAAGTTTTAACATCAATTTTTCAGAAAATTACTTCATGCATTCAGATTTCACTAGAATAAGAATCATAATCCTAGTGTTTATCTAGTTTCTACAAACCCAATAATCACCTACAATGGTGATTATAATCCCACAAGTATCATACAAGATTTCAACAAGAATTCATCTAGGGTTTATCCCTAAACACCTTATTACTTCTAATTTCACTTATACAACACATATCCAAGCTCAATTTCGTTTTTCTCAATTAACCTAGAATTGAACATGAATCAAAATACCAAAATTTTGCATACCTTATGATCCCTTCAACGAGGTGATCACGAATTTATGCTTAGAAATCGATTTAGACCAGATTTAAGCGTTCAATTTGTCAGTTTAATGCAAGTTAGGGTTTGATGGAGAAGCCCTGGTTCACCCCCTGTGTTTGAGATCGACCAGACACACACACCAAGTGTGTGTTTGGTGTTAATTATCTCTTTTAATCTTTCAAGTTTCATAATTGACAACTTAAGTCCCTAAGTTTTATTTTACTATTAACTTGGGTGTTTTAACCTTTTTATTTGTCATCTCAAGACTAGTAACTAACTGGGTTATGGGTTCCTAATTAGCTTGCTCTTGTTTACTTAATACTTTATTATTCTGATTTTAAGTTTTATAAATTTTGGGGTGTTACAAGTCCACCCCCTTAAAAGGGTTTTGTCCCCTGAAACCGAATTACGTACCAAATAATGTAGGGTAGAGCCGATGCATCTCCTCTTCGGATTCCCATGTGGTATCCGAACCCTTCTTGTGTTCCCATTTAACCTTTACTTGATTGATCTCTTTGTTCCTTAAGATTTTCACCTTACGATCCAAAATCGCAATGGGCTTTACCACATAGATAAGGCTATCATCCACCTCGATGTCATCGTAGTGGATATAAGTTGTTTCGTCCGCTAGACATTATCGAAGATGTGACACGTGAAATGTGCTATGAATTCCGCTTAATTCCTCCGGTAGTTCAAGGCGGTATGCTACTTTTCCTACTCGTTCGACAATTTTAAACGGCCCAATGAATCTCGGGCTTAATTTTCCTCTTTTTCTAAACCGGATAACCCCCTTCCACGGGGATACCTTAAGCATGACCTTGTCACCAACCTGAAACTCGATCGGCCTCCTCTTTTTGTCCGCAGACGACTTTTGTCCATCTTGAACCGCTTTCAAGTGTGTCCGAACCATATCAATCTTTTCATTAGTGGCTCGAACTACGTCTTTATGGGCGAGTTCACGTGGACCCACCTCACCCCAACACACTGGGGTCCGGTATTTCCTACCAAAAAGCATTTCGTACGGAGCCATCCCGATACTAGTGTAGTAGCCGTTGTTATATGAAAACTCGACCAATGGTAGATAAACATCCCAACTACCTCCGAAGTCGATTATACATGCCCGCAGCATGTCTTCCAATGTTCGTATTGTTCTTTGGCTCTGTCCATCCGTCTGAGGATGGTACGCAGTGCTAATGAACAATTTTGTTCCCATTTGCCCTTGGAAATCTCACCAAAAATTTGAAGTGAATCGGGTATCCCTATCGGACACGATGGATACCGGTACTCCGTGGTGTGCCACTATCTCATTAGTGCAAACCTCCGACATCTTTTCTGACGTATAATTCTCACGTATCGGGATAAAATGAGCACTCTTTGTCAGTTTATCAACAACTACCCATATTGCATCAAATACGCGGTTCGTCCTTGGTAGTTTGGTTAATAGGTCCACTGTAATCTGTTCCCATTTCCAAACTGGAATTTCCAACGGTTGGAGTTTACCGTATGGTTTTTGGTGCTCCGCCTTGACTTGTAGACATGTCAAGCATTTCTCCACATATTTTACTACATCTCTTTTCATTCCAGGCCACCAATAGTTTTGTTTCAAGTCGTTGTACATCTTGGTCGCTCCCGGATGAATGGAATAACGGGATTTGTGGGCTTCATCAAGTAGAAGCTTTTTAACCCCACATGAGTTAGGAACCCATATTCTACCGAAACGTGTTTTCAAATCGTTGTTGCCATCTATGAGGTCCTTAAGTTGGCCGACTATTCTTTCCTTCTTCCAGTTTTCCACCTTCACCGCTTCGACTTGTGCTTCTCGGATTCGTTCCAGAAGGCCCGAGGTCACAATAAGCTGCATCGATTGCACCCGAATCGGGGCATAGTCTGCCTTTCGGCTCAACGCATCCGCTACTACATTGGCCTTCCCGGGGTGGTAGTGTATTTCACAATCGTAGTCCTTGACCGTTTCCAACCATCGCCTCTGCCTCATGTTTAATTCCTTCTGATCGAAGAAATATTTCAAACTTTTATGGTCAGTAAAGATAGTACATTTTACCCCATACAAGTAATGCCTCTATATTTTTAAGGCAAATACCACTGCTGCCAGCTCCAAGTCATGAGTCGGGTACTTCTTTTCATGGATCTTCAGTTGCCTCGAGGCATAGGCTATGACCTTGCCTCGTTATATTAAAACACATCCGAGCCCTGAATGGGACGCATCCGAATAAACCACCATGTCATCAACTCCTTCTGGTAACGTTAACACCGGAGCGTGAGTTAACTTTTCTTTGAGTGTTTGGAAGGCTTTCTCTTGTTCGATGCCCCATACAAATCTTTCCTCCTTGCGAGTCAATTTGGTCAATGGTAAGGCAATTTTGGAGAAATCTTGTATGAAGCCCTGGTTCGCCCCCTGTGTTTGAGATCGACCAGACACACACACCAAATGTGTGTTTGGTGTTAATTATCTCTTTTAATCTTTCAAGTTTCATAATTGACAACTTAAGTCCCTAAGTTTTATTTTACTATTAACTTGGGTGTTTTAACCTTTTTATTTGTCATCTCAAGACTAGTAACTAACTGGGTTATGGGTTCCTAGTTAGCTTGCTCTTGTTTACTTAATACTTTATTATTCTGATTTTAAGTTTTATAAATTTCGTGGTGTTACAACTTGGTTCCATATAGGTAATGCCTCCAAAGCTTTAGTGCAAATACAGCGGCACCCAATTCCAAATCAGGGGTGGTGTAGTTCTTTTCGTGCACTTTCAATTGACGCGTAGCATAGGCAATAACCTTGCCTCTCTGCATAAGCACACAACCCATACCTGTGTGCGATGCGTCGCAATAAACAACAAATTCTTCTATCCCTTCTGGCAATGTCAACACAGGAGCATTGCTTAATTTCTGCTTAAGAATCTCAAAAGATTCTTGTTGTTTGGCACCCCAATCAAACTTTATATTCTTGCGTGTTAACGAAGTTAAAGGTGCAGCAATCCTAGAAAAGTTTTCAATGAAACGTCTGGAGTATCCTGCTAGACCCAAGAAGCTGCGAATCTCTGTAGGTGTTTTTGGTGCTTGTCAATTCAAAATCGCTTCAATTTTAGCGGGATCCACCTGGATACCACGCTCACTCACCACATGTCCGAGAAATTGGACTTCTCGGAGCCAGAATTCACATTTAGAGAATTTTGCGTTGAGCTTCTCTTGTTGCAGAAGTTTAAGGATGCACCGGAAATGTTTTTCATGATCGGCTTGGCTCTTTGAATAAATAAGAATGTCATCGATGAAAACAATGACAAACTTGTCTAGATACGGCTTGCAAACATGATTAATGAGATCCATGAATGCTACAGGTGCATTAGTGAGCCCGAAAGGCATCACTAAAAACTCGTAGTGGCCATATCTTGTTCTGAATGCAGTCTTGTGCACATCTTCGGTCCTGACCTTCAACTGATGATAACCTGACCTTAGATCAATCTTTGAAAAGTAACTTGCTCCTTGAAGCTGATCGAACAAATCGTCGATCCTGGGAAATGGATACCAGTTCTTGGTTGTAACTTTGTTCAGCTCGCGATAATCGATGCATAGACGCATTGAGCTATCTTTCTTTTTCACAAATAGAATGGGCGCTCCCCAAGGAGACGAGCTAGGCTGAATAAAACCTTTCTCCAACAAAATCATCCAACTGTGTTCTTAATTCTTTCATCTCGGTCGGTGCTAACCGATATGGAGCTCGTGCTACAGGGGCTGCTCCTGGAATGATATCGATCCTGAATTCCACTTGTCTGTCTGGAGGTAAACCAGGTAACTCTTCAGGAAAAATGTCTGGGTATTCAGAAATAACAGGGATGTGTTCGATCTTGGGCTTTGGCTCATCTATGGTCACCTGTGCCATGTAAATGACGCAACCTTTCTTCAAACACTTTGATGCCTTAAGCATAGATACTTGTTTAGGCAATCCATACTGTGTATCTCCTTGAATTGTAAGTGACTCACCATAAGGAGTTTTGATAACCACTTGCTTCTTATCACATGCAATTTGAGCTTGGTTAAAAGATAACCAATCCATCCCAATAACTATATCAAATCCTGCCAGCTTCATTGGCAACAAAGACAACGGAAAAGAGTGGTTCCTAATTGATATGAAGCATCCATCTAAAATCGTTGAAGCAGTCTCTAAAGTACCATCGGCCAATTCTACCTCATATTTTATGTCTAGAGTTTTAACAGGCAGATTTAACAGTTTACAAAATTTATTGTCTACAAATGACTTATCTGCGCCAGAATCAATCAGAACTCTAGCATAAACATCATTGATGAGGAAAGTACCTGTTATAACGTTATCATTCTGTACTGCCTCCTTGGCGTTCATCTGGAAGACTCATGCGTTTGTCTTTTTGGACTCTTCAGGCTTCTTTGCAAGTTTCGGGCAGTTGGTTTTGATATGCCCTTTCTCGTAGTTGTAACAAGTTGCGTTCTTTAACTCCTTGCATTCTAAAGTCTTGTGACGCTTGGTCTTGCAAATCCCACAAAGTTTAGCATGTGGGTCGATCGTACACTTTCCAGAATGACGCTTTCTACAGTTCCTGCATTTGGGTTTGTTATCTGACTGACTCAAGTTCTTCTTGAACTCGGAACCCTTCTTATGCTCAGAATTCCCCTTTTTCTTCTTGTCAGAACGATGAGAACTCTCCTCTTCTCTTTTCCTCTTTCCCTCATCAGAAGTCTTAACAGACTTATTCCTGATTGCATCTAAGGTTAGGGATAAGGATAAGTCCACCACGGACCTATAAGTGGTAGGCTTGGATGCTTTAACATTTCCTTTGATTTCTGGTGCCAGGCCTCCAATAAAACGCGCTATGCGCTTTGGTTCCGGTGTGACCAAATAGGGAACCAGACGGGACATGGTGTTGAAACTCGTCACATACGCCTGACAATCCAAATTCTTCATGACCAGAGTCAAGAAGTCTGTTTCAATCTTTTCTACCTCATGCTGAGGACAGAAGTTTTCCTTGATCAGTGCCACAAATTGTTCCCAAGACAAGTTATAAAGTGGGATTTTCCCTGTGGCTTGAACCAACAATCTCAACCAAGCCAATGCTTCTCTTTTAAATGACTGTGAAACAAACTTCACAATATCCCGCTCTGCACATCCACTATTATCCACTACAGTGTCCATCTCATCAAGCCATGTCATACAATCAATGGCACCTTTTTCGCCTGTAAAGTCCCTTGGTTTGCAAGAGACAAAGTATTTATAAGAGCATATCTTTGAGCGTGGTTCTTGATTTAACACAATTTGTTTAGAGGGGAGACTCTTCTGATTCGACGAATGACGTGAATCGTCCCTATGAGATGTATGTGTTTTGGAAGGGGGCTTTGAATGAGCCATAGTCTGTGTTTTAGTGTGGGTATTACTTGGTTCTTTGAACTGTCTGTCAATAGCTCTGGTGACAGCATTATCTATCATTGCTTGTAGGTCCGCACCTGTTATATTCATTCTCGTATTGTCATTCCCCATATTGGGATGACTGTTAACCTCGTCTGATTCAGCCATTTTGGAGCTTGATTGCTATAAAACAATTGACAATAATTTGTTTAGAAGTTTATTATGGAATCGTCATTTTCGATGATTCATTAACCATGGTAAACATAGACCGTATTGGTTAATTTGATAATTTAATTTATCTAAATTTTCATTATAGTTAAACCCGGTTATAAACTAATATAGATAATAAGGTGGCACAAAATGGCCTAGTCACAAGGACAGTTTTAAGCCATGATCTTATAGGATCGAAGCATTAAGGTTTGAACGTAGTTCGTCACCTTTTCTTAACAGGGAGTCATAGACTACCACTGTCATTTGTCTTATTGGACAATAAATATGGCCCGTAGACACTTCATCACTAATGGATGTTTAAAATATGATCATCTCAATTGATGATATAAGCCATGATTTCTAGATCATTAGGCTGAATAAGGAATTGGAAGAATCCAATATAAGGATGACTAGTGTGATTTTCTCGAACCACATTTGTCAAGAGTGCTAACACGTTCTTAGGTGTTAACAAGGATTTATTATCTTAAAAGGGATTTACCATCATGGCCATGTCTAAAATGACATATAGGCTAGGTTATACCTTGAAGATTCTATTTCGAGATTTAATGGCAGATCAATTAAAATTTGAATTGATATTTTGATTTATTTTATATTGTACATGCATATATATATATATAATGACAAATAATTTTTTTTAGAATGAAACATTCCATAAATTGTCTCAAAAAGTACAATAGCTGCCCTAAATGGGACTTTAAACAAATAACGTGTTCACGTAGGGACTAAAATAAAGAAAGACACGTCCTAGCAGGGACCAAGTACATAAATGAAATGTCCACGCAGGGACTTAATTGAAAATGAAATTACAAAACAATAAATAAGGATTTCTAATAATCCCTCTTCTTTTCCCCTTAATGAGGTTTGCCAAACCCTTTAGAAGACCGCGACGACTTCTACGCTCTTCGTCTACCCTTTGTTCCACCTCGTGCAACCTCTGGAGGATTTCATGCTGCAGCGGTGGTTGAATTTGTGGTGGCTGCGGCGGCTGCTGCTGCTGAGGTTGTGGAGGTGGTGGGTATTGATACCCATATGCAGGGTGTACGTAGCTGGGAAGGGCCCAGGGTAGAGAGCGTTGTAGTTTGATGCCTCGACGTATGGGTCGATGGCAGGGGCATTGTTGTAGTTGTAACTCGGGTAAGCTTGCTGTTCAAACGGGTTGTACCCAGCTGCACCTGGGTACGATGGGATTGGGTTTTCATAACCCATGGGCGGTGCAGGTGCGACTGGTGCTGAGTCGACTTCAGAAACTACATTTGAAGGCCCACCCATTTGCGGGTCTTCATAGAGCGGCGGGTAGTTGCTGTTGCTGGAGTGTTGGGGGTGCTGAAGTGGAAACCCCCACGCACGGACATCCGTGCACTTCTTCTCCGCCTTGATGGTTCTGGAGGCGGTGGTTGCTCTGGCGCCGGTGGTGGCGTAACCGCCTGAAAATGTGGGTCCTCAGAAGGGACCTGCTGGTGTGGTGGTGAGTGGCGGTGAGGGGGAGTATACTCCCACATGTATGAAGCCCATCTTTTGGCCCAGATATCAGGTCCCCTGTGGCATCTCAGGATCTGGATCCTGTCCACATCCATGTTTTGGTACTCGGGAAAATGGTCAGCTGGTCCCAAAGGGTTTGGACCCTCCGGTTCTTCTACTTGGTTCATCGGATTAAACCGGCTCTGGAAATAAGGAGTTGGGTTCTGGAAAGAATTGTAAGAACCCGAACACTGCAAAGGAATGAAAGAATGATGAGAATCCTGTGGCTCTTCATCTTGATGCGGCCCGAACGAATGATGATAAGATGGTGAGGAGCTAAGCGAGACTGAGCTTCTCGCGGGATCCAAATAGGTCCTCCAGTCTTCGTGTGGACTGGAGCTGAGTGTTGCTGATGGTGTGCGCCGGTGAGATGGTCCGGCCTCGTGATCATTCCTGCCCCTCATTGGGGCTTTTCCTCGTCTGCTCCTTCCCCTAACTCTTGATGGCATGTTGATTTGAAGTCCTGTCAAAACAAAAACAAATAAAGCAAAACAATTAAGATTAGGATTAGTCCTAAGTTGTTTGCCTAGACTCGGATGTCAAGGAATGTGTAACTGTGTCATTGAGATTAAACACAAAAGTCTAATGTTTAATTCACTCAATGTTGGCTTTGATACCAACCTGTCACACCCCGATATTTCCACGTATTACCGGTGGGCCCGGTGGGGAGTATCGTGACGTAGTTGATGTCATCATAGTCAATTAATCACAGTTTAATGCACAGCGGAAGTCTTGGATGAAAATAATATTACAAACCGAAATTCAAAGTATAAATAAATATTATACAACGGTTGTAGGTGGATCCACAGACGGATCTTAAAATAGAAATATAAATATTGTTCAACAGACTTTGGACGTTCAGGACTTGCAAGATTCTTTATTAACACCCCGAGCTCCCAGCCAATTATGTACGGTACCTGTTGTTATGGGCCGTTTTCTGAACATATATCCTGACTAATATTCTGCTTTTGATTGTTTACTTGTAATCAGGATACCGGATCAGGATAATGGTAACATCCTGATGTGATATCCTGGTAATGACTAATATAACCACGTGCAGATTAGAAGGTGCGGGTCTCTAACGGTCAAGTGGACCTTTTCTCCTGAAGACTCGGGCAAACCGGTTATGTGGGAGACGTTGAACCCGGAAGAAGTGGACTACAACGTTCACTTGAGAAATATTCGAAGCATCCCGGTTTAATAGGATAGTTAGTTGATTTCGTTTAACTATATATAGATTGATCGGATCAGATTAAGTCACTCACTTTCTTTCGCACACTTTACTCTCTAGCTTCTAGCAATCACTACACACAAACACTTGTATTCAAATTACATTCTAACACCTAGTTGATCCGCATCATATCCTGCACTGTATCCTGATATTTGAAGTAATAGAAGAACAAGGCAGCTGCGATTATCAGCTCCTAAGGTTTTGTGCCGGCGATCTAGATTGATCAAGGGCTTTCCTCGTACATCTCGCGTCACCCTTTACATTTTTGCTCATTGTTTGATCATAGATACAACTCTATATCCTGAGCCGTATCCTGAAACTGTTTTTGCAAATAACTTGATTGACATATTTTCGACACACATTTCTAGCACACTACCTCACTTAACTAATTTGATCACTAAATTGCTTCGGTAATTTTTGACCAAAACAATTTGGCGCCCACCGTGGGGCAAGTGGTGCTATTTCTACTAAAAGCTTTTGCAAAATCGTTACTTGGTTTTCTATTTTCAAAACTTTTTGCCACACTATTTTCAAAGGCCTCAAGATCAAACATGAGCTCGTCCACCGTGTCTGCTACAACCTCTGCAACAGTTGGTTTGGTGCTTCCACCACCTCCTCCGAGAATGCAAGCCTCTTCGCAAGGAACTAAGAGTCATGTGGCTCGGGATGTTATCCCTGCTCGCAATGTCCAGGGATCCGGCCCTGTTTTGGCCTCTAACGAAGAAATTCTAAATTTGTTTGGTAGTGTACAGGAACAGATGAGGCAGCAGCAGGAGACCAACCAGATGCTGATGAGAGAGATACAACTCTTGAAGTCTGGCCCGAGTCGGCCTGCTGAAGATACTGTCACTCCCTTGCAACCCAGGGCTTTGAACTTCAGTTCTGCAGTCTATACCAAGGACAACCGGGGGAATATTGTGCCAAACCACTCCCAGAATCATACTCCTGAGATACCTTCTTCAGTAAGAGTATCAACTGTGAGGAGCTCGGGATATGCTTTAGGATATGGCCAGAACCCCCAAGCTGGTAATGTATCTAATAATAATAATAATAATAATACTCATGCTACTAATGGTGGTGGATCCTTGCAGGATGCAGATATGACATCAGCATTTTCCAGGGAGCTTCAAAAGTTGAAGGACATGATATCCAGTGTGCCTGGGGTGGTTCAGCCAATTCCTGAAGTATCCCAGGACAGCCACAGGATATCCCGGTTTGCATATCCTATTTGTGATGCTGAAATCCCAAAAAGATTTCAAACCCCCAACATGAAGCTCTATGACGGAACTACGGATCCTGAGGAGCATATTGCCCAGTATAGGGAAAGGATGGAAATCAACCCTATCCCTCCAGACCTCAAAGAAGCATGCTTGTGCAAGGGTTTCGGTTCTACCTTAACAGGATCAGCCTTAAAATGGCTGTTAAACGTTCCTCCTCACTCAATTACTTCTTTTGCTCATTTAGTTAATTTATTTAATAGTCAATTTTCTTGCAGCCGGAGTTTTGAGAAATTAACCAGTGATCTTTACAGGATAACTCAAGGGCCTCAGGAATCCTTGAGGGATTATGTGAACAAGTTTAGTCGGGAATCCTTAGATATCCCACATCTTGATGTTGCAACAGCTGTGCAAGCCTTCAAGATGGGTTTGCAAAAGGATTCTCAATTTTATTAGGATCTTGTAATAAATCCCTGCAGGAATCTCGACGAAGCTCGTAACAGGGCCTTAAGATATATTCGGCTGGAGGATGATAAAAAGATGCAAGAGAGGATGAATTCGTCCACAACCTATGAGTCAACCAATAGGAAATCAGAATCCTCGTATAAAACATACCGTTCTAAACCGTATGGCAGAAATGATGGCAAAAAAGTGAATGCTGTTGAAGACGAGGATCCTGAGGAGTATCCTGAATTGTCTGAATATTGTTTTTCTGTTAACATACCTGAACTAATGTATGCTATGCAGGGTTTAGGAGACAAAGCAAGGTGGCCCCGAAAGAATCAACAGAAGGCTGATTGGAAGGACAAGTCCAAGTGGTGTGCCTTCCATGAGGATTTCGGGCATGTTACTGAGGATTGCATCGCTTTAAGAAAAGAAATAAGCTATCTCTTGAGTAAGGGGTACCTGAAGGACCTCTTGGGAAGAAAGAAGAATAAAGGTCAGGATCCTGAGAAGGATCCTGAACGGGCAGCATCACCTCCTGCAGATGCAAAAATAATTAACTTTATTTCAGGAGGATCCGACATATGCGGTGTTTTGGTCAAAAATCAAGCAATGATAATACAACCAAATTTTCTGTTGTGAGGTATGATGCTTGAATCAATGAACAACACTAAGGATCACTCAGAAACGAAATGAATACGTGACACAAAGATTTATACGAGGAAAAAGCCCTTGATCAATGAATGATCTTCGGCATAAAAAACCTCGGGTGATGGAAACTACCGATCACCAACTCAAATTAAATAAGAAATGTATTACAACTTCGGATGATAGCGAGCTAATTACAAGGATCACTATAGTTTAACGTGCAAAAAAGTGTGTAATCGCTAAGTGAATTATCGAGAGTTGGTGAGAGCAGTTGCAAGAGTGTGTGTGTAGCCAAAAATAGCCAAGTGTTTCTATTTAGCTCGCTATCCCGTTCAAATATGGAAAATATCTAAGCTAACAAACTTTCCGCATTTCATGCAAGTCCTCCACGAACTCCATAACGTCCACTTCAGTTAAGCACGTGCGGAATAAGCCATGGAATATGCTCCAGGAATATCGCCAAGACCAAGTCCAAGCTCGTACTCCTGCAAAACAATACCATATTCAAAGTAGACAATCGTTAGTATAAGGATCCTTATGATGATCCATGATCCTGATCTTGTAATACTTCTGAGGATCACTAATTCAGACAGAATTGAGGATCCTTAAGCCCAACGGTAATTGAGGATCACTGATCATTGAGAAATCCTCCCCTAACAATTGCCCCCAAAATATAAGGAGTAATAATGTAAAATAACGAGTTATATTTTCTGTTCTTATCCGCAATGAATCAATCGGATAACTAGCCGTTACGAGCATGACGTCATTGAGGTGACTATCCTGCAAAATCATCATTATAAATTGAAGTTAGAGATAGGAATCAATTCGCATTTAAATTCAAGAGAAACTCCCTTTAAATCCTCATCCGAAGATCAAACAGGTATTTCTCTTCCTCTTCTCCCTTTACGTTATCTTTCTCTGTTCATCTTCTTCTCTACCCTCATGACCAAGATGATGCTAAGATCCTCCCCGGCTAAGGATCACACAAAAGACAGTCCTCTCAAGAGCCAGGGGATCATCAAAGATTCACCGAAAGAAAGATGCTGCTTCACTGATCCACAAATAGACAGAATCCGCCATTGTTTTCCGGCAAACACAGATTTCAAACCATTTGATCCCACTGTTCTAAGTGATTATATCTCTGAAACATGGGTAGCTTTCCCTGTCATACCCTTCACAATAGGATACTCATATCCTTTCCCTGAATTCACCCATTCTTTCTTCTCCCTCACCGGCATCTCCTACATTCAAGCTATGCCAATGATCTGGAGGGTCTTATATACCCTTGAAAGGATCATTGAGCAAGAAGGAATTGCTCTGGGAATGTCGGAGTTGGCAGAGATGTATGACCTCGTAACATTTGGATCCCACCGATATCTACTCAAGCATAAACCCGGTGAAGAACACCCCATCTTTAAAGCCACTAAGAATGATACCAACTGGAAACGGCGATTCTTCTTTGTCAGAAGGGATTCTATCTCTGATGGAAAGGATCTGCCAAGGAAGTGGAGCACCCATGGTAGGATAGAGGATCCTGAGAAGGATCACCAGACGACCTTGTTTTTGCTTTAGTATCACTAACGTCCTTTTGTTTCTATCTTGCAGCTATTACTATCGCACACATTATCACAACACCTGCAACAAAGGAAAGACTTGCCGCTTTCTGGAGACTTGATCCTGCAAGAAGATCATTTAAAACAAACACCCAGGATTCTCAGGAAGTATCCTCAGGTTCTGTCACTATGTCGAGTAAGTATCCTGTTTTTTGTATAGTTAAATGTTTAGATAAATAGTTAAATAAAAATAGGGTAAGGATGCTTATCTGTTTTGGGTGTGTAGGCGCTGGAAAACCTTCAAGATCTGCCTCCAAATTCAGTGTCACTGATCTTGACACTGTCCGATCCTCAAAGAAAAAGTCTGCTACTAGCCCCTCCGTCATAATCCCCAAGGCAACCACTTCCAAGGGCAAGGGTGGTAAGAAAAGGAAGACCTCTGAAGCTGATAATCTGGAAGGCTTGCCTCTGATCCGCCATCAATTCCTCGAGTACTTTGCTGATGTAAGGATCACTGACCTAGCTTAATTATCCTGCCCACTTGAGGATCATGTGATCCTAAACTTCACATTGTCTTTTTGCAGAAATTTGCTGAAATCGAGGACTACGTAGGCAATGTTGAAGAAATTGAGCAGAAGTGTGTGGACCTCCAAAAGATCATGCTAGCCAAGGATAAGAAGATTGCCTCCCTTGAAAATGACGTCAATCTGGTAAAGAGGGAACTCGTCCTGGCTCACATCACTGCCGACCAAGAGAAGGCTGAAATCGCCAATGATGCCAAAGTCCCCGCTGCCATTGCTATGTACAAAACCAAGTTGCAAATGGCCGAAGAAGCTCAGGATCCTGACTTTGACAAGAGCAACTGGGACGTTGAGGGCTGGAGGGCAAGGTTGGCTGAGCTGGATGACGAAGAAGAGGCTGGTGAGGTCTTGGCAATCGAGGCTAGCGGCAGTGGCAAGGATCATGTGAAGGATACTGGAGCTGGAGGGGATGGTGATGCAGCGAAGGTGTAGGCTGCATGAATGGGCGATGAAGGACATTTCTAGACGTAGCCAGAGCCCATTTTTTTAGAATTTGGTAGTTTATTTTGGTTATGGTGTTTTTTGTTGAACAATGATGGGTTGTATTTGAACAATAGTAAATAGGGCTAAGGATCATGGATCCTTCGAACAATAGGTAGGATTACAAATGGTGGAAGGATCCTCTGTTTGGGGAATGAAGCCATTGTGATCCTGCCGTCTTTTGATTCCTGCACTTTCTAGACCTATGAACAATGGACACCCTTTGCCAACCCATGTGGACGGGCCACGTTTTGCTGGTAGAAACGTGGGTTGGCAATTTTGACAACCTTTAAGGGTTTAATCTTTTGTGAATAAAATAACTTTAACTTTTTGGCTATCTCCCGTGTTACTATCCTTGTTAATACTTTACTTTCTAATTGTTGTGATACTCATTTTGTTTAAATTTATCAAATAAAGAAATATTTAATAAATATCCTCAAAAAGTTTAGGATATGGTGAAGGATCACATATCCTATAGTTGACAAGTTCTGAAAAGTAACATATTTTAAGGATCATAAGTTCAGTTGTCAAAGGATAAGGGTTACTCAAATGAATAATGAATAAAATCAAAATAGTTAAGGATCATACTTGAGAATCCAAGTTAGGATCCTATCCTTTCACACTTATAATCAGGATAACCCAAAAGACAAACCTTAGTAGAAAGTAAGGATCAAGGATCCTTGGTCATTTATCTCCAAAAACCTGAAATAGGATACAACTTGGGACTAAGCCAATATAAGATAAGAGTTAGTAACTGGGGACAAGCCCAACAATTCTGGGATGTAATCTCTAAGTGATTCATTTTGACCCTGTGTTACCCTATATATATCACTAGTTAAACGTTCGAATTTTCTACAACAAGAGAATTGACTATTAAACAAGTTAACTAGATTAGCAAATGAAGTAATAGAGTAAGGGGGAAGACTTAGCAGCCATTTAAGAGCAGATCCTGTGAGTGTGGATCCAAATCCCTTGCACAGACATGCTTCTTTTAACCTTTCAGGAATTGGATTGATCTCCATCCTCTCCCTGTATTGAGCTACATGCTCCTCTGGATCCGTTGAACCATCATACAATTTCATGGATGGTATCTGGAATCTTTTGGGTATCTCAGCATCACATAAGGGTGGTGCAAAACGAGATATCCTATGGCTACCGTCTGCAATTTCAGGAATGGGTTTAACCACTCCTGGAACACTGGATATCATATCCTTGAGCTTCTGTAACTCCCTGGCCATAGCCTGATTGATACCTGTATCCTGCATTAAGCCATGGTTAGTGTTGTATGAATTATTAAAAGTGTTACCTCCCACAGGATTCGTGTTTGGAATTCTAGACGTGTATCCATATTGGCGGGATTCTGGTATGATCGAAGGACCAGATGAAGCAATGGTTTGCATTGGTATGAAGTCTCCTTGATGAACATCCGAGCTCTGAGGCTGCATACTTCTCAAGAATCCTTGATCCTGAAAGACGTTGGATCCTTGAGGCTGAGAGGATCCTTGAATCTGAAAGGATCCTGGGACAACAGAGAATCCTTGGACCTGGGAGGATCCTTGGATCTGGGAGGATCCTTGGACCTGGGAGGATCCTTGGACCTGGGAGGATCCTTGGTCCTGGGAGGATCCTTGAACTGCATGCATTCCCAAATATCCTCCTGAGCTAAAGGATCCTTGATGCTGAATAGAGGATCCCGATGGCTGAAAATAGGATCCCTGAGGCTGGTAGTGAGAGCCAAATGCCTGACTCATTGTTGTCGTTCCATGACGTCTTCCTGGTAAATCACCCAAGTATTGCACATCCGAAGCTGCTGAGTGCTGGGAAGTTATGATTGGAGTGTCGAAGTTCAGCGACCTTGGCATCAGAGGAGAGTGATCCTCCACTGATTTCTTCTGTTTCTTGATCTCAGCGATCTCCCGGAGGATCCTTTCGTTGGTTTTGTCCTGCTCTTGTGCGTGATTCCTCATCTGCAAAATCAGAGCATAAAGATCATTAGTAGTAGGATTAGTTGAAATAGAAGAAGTTGGTGGTTTTTTGAAAATGGGGGTTTGTTTCTTTGCAGCATTCTCACCATTCTTCTGGGATCCAGAAGGTGGTGGAGGCAAAGGAGGAACGCCTTGTGAAGAACTGAATGAGGGCATTAAGCTTGAAGTGTTCTTCGCTGAGGAAGCCATCTGCTTGGTTGTAATGAACCGAAATGACCACAAAAGTATGAATTTTCCTAGGAATGAAGCACCAACTGCCCCACGGTGGGCGCCAAACTGTTTTGGTCAAAAATCAAGAAATGATAATACAACCAAATTTTCTGTTGTGAAGTATGATGCTTGAATCAATGAACAACACTAAGGATCACTCATAAATGAAATGAATAAGTGACACAAATATTTATACGAGGAAAAAGCTCTTGATCAATGAATGATCTCCGGCATAAAAAACCTCGGGTGATGGAAACTACCGATCACCAACTCAAATTAAACAAGAAATGTATTACAACTTCGGATGATAGCGAGCTAATTACAAGGATCACTATAGTGTAACGTGCAAAAAAGTGTGTAATCGCTAAGTGAATTATCGAGAGTTGGTGAGATCAGTTGCAAGAGTGTGTGTGTAGCCAAAAATAGCCAAGTGTTTCTATTTAGCTCGCTATCCCGTTCAAATATGGAAAATATCTAAGCTAACAAACTTTCCGCATTTCATACAAGTCCTCCATGAACTCCATAACGTCCTCTTCAGTTAAGCACGTGCGGAATAAGCCATGGAATATGCTCCAGGAATATCGCCAAGAACAAGTCCAAGCTCGTACTCCTGCAAAACAATACCATATTCAAAATAGACAATCGTTAGTATAAGGATCCTTATGATGATCCATGATCCTGATCCTGTAATACTTCTGAGGATCACTAATTCAGACAGAATTGAGGATCCTTAAGCCCAACGGTAATTGAGGATCACTGATCATTGAGAAATCCTCCCCTTACATGCGGCACATCATATTCTGCGCCAAAAAGACACGCGAAGGAAGCTAAAGCAGAGAGGGGAAATAAGCCGACAAGGATGTCAACCCTCATAACTGACAAACTCATCACGTTCGATAATGATGAGAAGGATACTGTCCAGGATCCCCATCATGATGCCTTAGTAATAACGTTATATGTTGCTAACCATTTTGTACGCAGGATATTAGTGGATAATGGCAGCTCGGTCAATATAATTCAGCTGGAAACACTGAAGAGTATGAATGTGTCTCCGATGGATATTACTTCGAAGTCCACTGTGCTCGTTGGTTTCAGTGGAGAAGCTAGAAATACCGTAGGAGAGATAAAGTTGCCCGTGTATATTCAAGGGGTCAACTCAATGCAGCGCTTTTGTGTCATGGACTCTTTATCCTGCTATAATATTATACTTGGTAGGCCTTGGATCCATGACATGAAAGCTGTTCCGTCAACCTACCATCAATGCATTAAGATCCCTATTCCTTGGGGAGTTGTCAAGGTGGAAAGTGATCAACAGGAAGCAAAGGAGTGTTATTCTTCTTCGATGAAATCCTCAACAAAGCCTAGTGCAGCTTAGCAATTAAAGATTCAAGGCCAGGATATCGTGGAGGCTTCAGAACAGGATGTAAACAAAGTGATCCTGGATCAGAATAATCCGCATATCTCGGTGCTCGTGGGAACCAATATCCCTCAGGATATTGAAGATCAATTGACTGATTTTTTGAAATGCAGGATGTCAACGTTCGCGTGGAAGCACGAGGATATGACAGGTATTTCCAAGGATATTATAACACATAAGCTCGGTATTGACAGGTCATTCAAGCCTGTCCAACAAAAGAGAAGGAAATTTGCTCCGGAGCGAAATGTGATCATCCAAGAGGAAGTTGAAAGACTACTAAGGAGCAAGATGATTAGGGAAGTGAAGTTTCCTAAATGGCTAGCGAATGTAGTTGTGGTGCAAAAGAAGAATGGGAAATGGAGAGTTTGCGTAGATTACACAGACTTAAACAAAGCTTGTCCCAAAGACCCATTTCCTCTTCCTCATATTGACTCAATGGTAGATGCTACTGCCGGCCATGAGATGTTAACCTTCATGGATGTATCCTCAGGATTTCAGCAGATCTAAATGGAACCTTCAGACCAGGAGGATACTGCCTTCATGACACCAACAGGTATTTATTGCTACATTGCTATGCCCTTTGGTTTGAAAAAATGCAGGTGCAACATATCAAAGATTGGTGAACATGATGTTCAAAGACAAGCTGGGGGACACTATGGAGGTCTACATTGACGACATGGTAGTAAAATCTAAAAAGGCTCAGGATCACCTCCAGGATATCAAGGGAGCATTTGATATCCTGGATCACTATAACATGAAGCTGAATCCTGCTAAGTGCCATTTCGGAGTGGGGGCAGGAAAGTTTCTAGGATATATGGTGACTAAAAGAGGGATAGAGGCAAGCCCGGAGCAGATTAAAGCTATCTTGGATATCAAATCACCTTCAAATATGAAGGATGTTCAACGGTTAACAGGGCGAGTGGCAGCATTAAATAGATTTATTTCAAGATCCTCGGAAAAGTGCAAGGAATTTTATGATATCCTGAAGAAGAATAAGAAGTTTGAATGGGGAGCAAAGCATGAAGCAGCCTTGCAGGATTTGAAGCGGTATCTTTCAACTGCACCCCTATTGATGAAACCCGAGGATGGTGAACCATTATCCCTGTATCTTGCGGTATCAGGGAATGCAGTAAGTGTTGTCCTTGTAAAGGATCATGAAGGTTAGCAGTATCCTGTTTATTATGTTAGCAAAAGTTTATTAGATGCTGAAACTAGGTATTCCCACTTAGAGAAACTGATTTTAGCCCTAGTTATGGCGTCAACAAAACTTAGACATTATTTTAAAACACATAGAATTCATGTTAAAACCAACTATCCTGTTAAAAACGTGCTTAGGAAACCCGAGATGTCAGGTAGGATGGCTAAATGGCCAGTGAAATTAAGTGCCTTTGATCTAGTATATGAACCAAGAAATGCCATAAAGTCTCAGGCTTTAGCTGACTTTGTGGCTGATTTCAGTAGTGATATTCAAAGTGAAGTAGACCTAGAAGTACAACAGCTAGGAGAAAATTTAGAATCCTGGACGCTATATACTGATGGTGCATCTAATATAAGAGGTGTAGGTCTGGGTATACTACTAAAATCGCCACAGGGGGACATATTACCCCAGGCTATTAGATGTGAGTTCCCTGCCACTAATAATGAGGCAGAATATGAAGTTTAATTGCAGGATTAGAATTGGCTAAAAGTATGAATATCAGGAGTTTGCAAGTATATGTTGATTCTTTGTTGATCACTAATCATTTTAATGGAACCTATGCAGTTAAAGGTGAGAAGTTAATTGAGTATCTCGAAATTCTCAAAAAATTAGCAGGATATTTTGATACTTTTACACTTGAACAGGTACCAAGAGAGGATAATGCTGAAGCTGATGCCTTGGCAAATTTAGGATCATCAATCAGGATACCGGAAGGAACCCGAATACCAATATTACATATCCTATATCCTGCGACGGATCCTCAGGATAAGGAAGTACTAAGTGTTCAGGATCCTGATGAGTATCCTGAGAAGGATCCTAAGTCTTGGATGGCCCCAATCATAAGATATCTCAAGGAAGGACACATCCCAAAGAATGAGAATCCTAAGGCCTTTAGAATGAAGGTATCACGATTCACTATTATAAATAATGTCTTGTATAAGAAATCTCTTGCAGGACCATATCTGAGGTGCTTAGAGGATCCCGAAACCAAGGAAGTGCTTCAGGATATACACGAAGGGGATTGTGGTAACCATACTGGGGGTAGGTCGTTGTTCTCAAAGGCATTAAGAACAGGATATTATTGGCCGACGATGAGGAAAGATGCTGCAGAATATGCTCGAAGATGTGATGCATGTCAAAGACACAGTAATATATTACATCAGCCGGCCGAGCCACTTTATCCTATACCTTCCCCTTGGCCATTCATGAAGTGGGGAATGGATATAGTAGGAAAATTTCCAAAGGCTCCAGGAGGAAAGGTCATCATGCTGGCAATGACCGATTATTTCTCTAAGTGGGTCGAAGCTGAAGCATTCGTTTAAGTTAGAGATCAGGAAGTGGTATCCTTCATAAAAAGGAATATCCTGACTAGGTTTGGAGTACCAGCTGAGATAATTTGTGACAATGGATCTCAGTTTATAAGTAAGAGGACTACTGACTTTTGCAAGAGTTGGGGAATCAAAATGATCACTTCCACCCCAGTACATCCTCAAGCAAATGGACAAGCAGAATCCTCAAACAAGATAATTGTCAACAACCTGAAAAAGAGACTAGGGGCTAAAAAAAGGAAGATGGGCAGAAGAACTACCCTTTGTTTTATGGGCTGATAGGACGATGGTGAAAAATGCAACTGGCCAAACCCCGTTTTCCTTGGTATTTGGAGCAGAAGCAGTAATCCCGATAGAAATGGTAATACCTACAGCAAGATCCAACCTCCGGGATCCTGAGCAGAATCCTGAAGTCCTATGTGAGGAATTGGATACTGTTGATGAGACAAAAGATGCGGCAAGGCTAAGGATGGCAGCATATGAACAGAGGATATCTAAAGCATATAACAAGAATATAAGGACTAGAAGGTTCCAGGTCGGAGATTGGGTATTGAGAAAGGCTTTCCAGAATACTACTAACCCTGCTGATGGAAAGTTGGCTCCAAAATGGGAAGGACCTTATGAGATTGAATCAGAATCAGGAAAAGGAGCATACCGACTCAAGGATATGGAGGGGGATATGCTACCAAGATCCTGGAATGCTATACATCTAAAGCTCTATTTCAAGTGAGTTTGAAATTTAAATTATAAGTCAGAATGGTATGGATTCTATCTCTTTTATTAAATTTTAATATTATTTATTGTTTTGAACCCATTACTGACTTAAGCATCGGAGGGGTGTTAGCCAGGCTAACACCCACCTTAGCTTACATCTGTTTTGCGGTATATGCTTCGGGATATAGCTCCAGGATATACAATCAGGATACTTTGAAAGATTAGAGGATTGGCCCCCTCTCTCACGTTTAAGGGATCCTGATCCCTTCACAGGTTTAAAGGTATTCACCTTTCTCTCGAATTGGGTTTAAACACCCCGCCTGGAGCGCAAGTTATCCAGGAATAGTTCAAGGTGGCGCGACCAGTTCATGTAAAAGTGGCTGACAATTTCGTCACTGTTGGCTATATCCTGGATTCTCAAGGTATATGAGGATTGATCACCCTCTCCCACGGAAGGGTATTTTCATACTTTATAAGGTTCAAAGGTTATCACATTTCCAAGTCTTGGAGTTTATACACTCCCGCCTGTAGCGCATGAAAATTTGGGATTTTCCCCAGGATACCTATGGGATTTTCCCCAAGACACTAAGGATTTATCTCAAGTATGTTTTTGGGTTTTACCCCAGTAACACAAGAACTGTCCAAACAGTTGGAATTTGAATTCAAAAATTAACTAAGTGTTTGAAGGCTTTATGCACAGGGGACATTCCTCCCAAGGCGATTGTGTAAGGCTCGAAGAACCAAACTCAAACCTAATGTACTAAGTATTTCGGACTGGGGACATCTTAGTTGAAGAAGTTGCAAAAGGATTGAAGTTCGGTACTAGGGTTACGCTCTATTCCTGGTATGATCTTTCCTTTGTGAACCTTACATAAGTTGTCTAACTTTTGAAACTGTGTTTAAGGCTCGAATATCCTGATAAGAATATATCTTCAGGATATATTCTCAAAATTTGTTTTCGGGATACGTTTCAGGGTATTTGATTGGGAAATAATACTTGGGTTGAAAATGAATACTCTAATCAAACAAGTGTTATCAAAATGGATTTTGAAAAATAAACTATCATTTATTCTTTAAAGACTTTGTCTAAATTATTTGGGTTTTGAGAAGACCTATTTGACAAAAGTCTTCGTAGGATACCGCTAAGTATATTGATCAGGATATTTTCAGGAAATAATTGTGCTAATTTTGCAAAGCTAAAATCTAAACTAAGTGATGCATGACAAAAAGTTAAAAGGCGACAACAAATAAGTCAAAAGATGGTTATATTATTAACAAGTCAAAAGTTGTGCTTTTGGTTTCACCTCAAACCAAGGCCCATCCGCCAAAAGCACGATTAGTTTTTTACCATATTTGCGCAACGGTTGAAGGTTTCATCTCAAAACGAGACCCATCAGCCTCCAACCGTTGCATCATCCAAAACAACTTATACTAACTGATGACCAAGGGCTTCATCCTGAAACACAGGACCCATCCACCTTTGGACATCGTATTGTTCTAATGCAAGAAATGTAAATTGTTCAGCAGCAGAAAAAAGTAAATTGTTTATACAGACCACAACCATGAAATTTAAAAAAGTGGGCTCCGGCCTTGGCACGTATATCCATCATCGCCCACATCACTGCACTTAAGGGGCAGCTCCTTCTTTCATCATGACGTCTCCACCAGCATTCTCTCCAGCATTTGCCCCAGCATTATCACCAGCATCCTTTGAAGCACTAGCATCCACCATCTTGGCAGGTTCTTCCGCAGCAGATTTGGAAGGAGGCTCCACAGGATTCCCCCCAAGATCTCTTAGTTTCGCCTCCCAGGCCTTGGTGTTCCAAGAAGGGCATTGTAAACCCAAAGCCATTGCCTTGTAAGCCATTTTCAGTCTAGCCTGGAGAAGGGAGATGACGACAGAATTCTTGAGGCTCTCCCGATATGAAGCCATGGCCTGCTCATATTGAACTTGGGCAGCATCGAACTTGGCCTGAGCTTCGTGGGTGACCTTTTGGATGGCGGACTGCTGCTCTTGAGCCATTGCCTTGTATTTGGCTTCGAAATGCTCTGATTTGGCGGTGGCAATCGCTGCTTGGTCTGCAATAGTGGCCTCGGCCTTTTTCAGCTGGCTTTCAAGCATGACATTCGAGCCACATGCATCCTCATAGAGAAACACCGGGCGTTCAAGACCCTGCAAGGTAAGGAAATAAGTAACAACCTAAATTAACATTTGTAATCAGTATATGTTGCAGAATATGGACCAGGACACTAACCTGGTTGAGGAAGCCGGTCATGAACTTGTTGGATTCCGTAAACCCATGGTTCTCAAATGGGAATACGTGGGGTGTAGTGGGAGGCTCTACTTCCTTTCTCTTCTGGGAGCTGGAGGCCCGAGTTCTGGATGCTGGAGGAGCTTTAGGAGCAGAAGTAGTCTTTGAACTAGTAGGCTTCGGTGTGACATACGACTTTGGATTGGATTCTTGCTTGGCAGGTGCGAGGCTAGAGTAACTGTCCAACTCATCAAGCTGGAAGCCTTCGAGGTTAATGACCGGCACTAAACAAGGGAAGAAATATTTAGTTTGTAACACTTATACTTAATATTCACTATAATCTTGTGCTTACCAGACATTTCTGAGCTTGATTTTTAAATTGAGTTCGCAAGGGACAGGGAGAAGGTTGTTTCACTAGCAGGAAGTCGGTAGATCTCTTTGATCACCTGGGCTCTGATTCCGCGCTTGGGGGTGCTAGATCTCTGAAATTCGCTGCACAAAAAATTAGGATATCAGTCTAAGATATAGTTTAAGGATACATTTGGGGATATTCCTAAAACCCTAAATCCTACCCTTGGTTAACCATCTAACTGGCAGATCGAAACCCTTGTCAATAGAGTCTCTTTTTACAAAAAAGAACTTTCGTTGCCATTGATCTTCATTTTTGGTGGCCTTAAGAACTAAGGGATTCTTGGAAGTGGAGAACAGAAGGAAACGGCTGTTGCCATGGGATCTCAGTCGGTATGCTATGGGAAGGTCTTCAATGCATAGGTCAGGGCAATGACGAGATTTGATTTGGTTTAACACTATTAAAACTCACCATACCATGGGCATGGTCTGGGCATAAATGAGGCCGCTAAGCTCAAAGAAACGAGAGATAAAGGGTGGAAATGGATACCGGAGTCCCAAAGAAAAGGGATAGGCAAGGAAGCAGACCTATTCGTTTGACGACGCATCTGATCGGACTTCCCGATCAAAAGGACGAATGACCGCTCCGGCAGGGAAGGCACCGGAATCCTTCAAAGCGGCGATATCAGCATTGTTGAAAGAGCAAATCTCGTTTTGTGGTTCTCGTATGAGGTTTTGACTCGTGAGGGTTGCGACTGGTTCGTTCGACCGAGATCTTGTTCGAGATGCCATGAAGGGTATTGATGAAGAAACAAGAAATCCAAAGAAAAGAAAAACAGAGAAGAAGAGAGAAATACCTGAGATTCGCCTGAGGAGTAATGATCGAAATGCTAATTATTTCGGCTAATTATAGGCTGAATAATAGGGGGTAAAGAGTAAATAATGCTTTGGAAGTTGCACATTGTCATTTCAAGAGTCTCTTCATATTGATTGCGTCGGTTTACGAGATAAAATTTTAAATATATCCGTTGGATTGGTATACCAACAGATATATTTGGGGACAATTGTTATGGGCCGTTTTCTGAACATATATCCTGACTAATATTCTGCTTTTGATTGTTTACTTGTAATCAGGATACCGGATCAGGATAATGGTATGATATCCTGGTAATGACTAATATAACCACGTGCAGATTAGAAGGTGTGGGTCTCTAACGGTCAAGTGGACCTTTTCTCCTGAAGACTCGGGCAAACCGGTTATGTGGGAGACGTTGAACCCGGAAGAAGTGGACTACAATGTTCACTTGAGGAATATTCGAAGCATCCCGGTTTAATAGGATAGTTAGTTGATTTCGTTTAACTATATATAGATTGATCGGATCAGATTAAGTCACTCACTTTCTTTCGCACACTTTACTCTCTAGCTTCTAGCAATCACTACACACAAACACTTGTATTCAAATTACATTGTAACACCTAGTTGATCCGCATCATATCCTGCACTGTATCCTGATATTTGAAGTAATAGAAGAACAAGGCAGCTGCGATTATCAGCTCCCGAGGTTTTTTGCCGGCGATCTAGATTGATCAAGGGCTTTCCTCGTACATCTCGCGTCACCCTTTACATTTTTTCTCATTGTTTGATCATAGATACAGCTCTATATCCTGAGCCGTATCCTAAAACTGTTTTTGCAAATAACTTGATTGACATATTTTCGACACACATTTCTAGCACACTACCTCACTTAACTAATTTGATCACTAAATTGCTTCGGTAACCAAATGAGTCAAGTACAAATTCCAATAGTTATTATGCTTAAATTATGTTGTGATATCAGTAGGATATCAACAATTATGCCCCAATTGAATTTAAGACTAATTTAAGTCTTGGAAGGGTATTTTGGTCATTTTGAAATTTATAAAAGAGGTTTAAACATAACTGAGGTTCTAGTCTAAAACATTTAGTAAAAATATTTATTTTATGTTGTTATATAAGTAAGATATCATACATATGTGTGTTTAATTATTTATGGCCAAACTACGCACCGTAGGGGTATTTTGGTCATTTCACATATGCTTTTGAGGTCAAATTTGGAAGTCTGAGTTCAAGACTTATACTTACTGTTAAAGTATTAAAATTTACTTATAAACTCAGTAGGTATCATGTCTTAGGTGCTAAATATGGTTTTAAACCATACTATGCGCCTAATTTGCTTAAAAGTCAATAATTGACGATATTTGAGATGTTTATAGAAATCTGAGATTTTGATCAGCCTCTACTGTTTAAAATATTTTATTTAACATATGACATCAGCAGAAAAAGGTTTGGCATGTTAATGATATGCAAATCTCATTTTATCAACGAAAAGGGCACTATCGTCAATTACCGAATTCATGCAAGGACTCTATGTTATGGTCAGTATAAAATTTGACCAAAAATTCCAAAAATCCCTAAAAATTATATTAAAACAGTAGGCAATGGGTTTGGTGCCAAAATTTGGGTTTAAACATGATTTATGCTAAAAATGCAATTTAATTAACAAAAAGTTTCATTTTACGATATCTTGCATAACTTTAGTTTGAGACTAGAAATTGATGTCAAATTTTTGTGACATACTTATATATCAGTAATAAAGCTTTTTGTCCTCTCACATTTTCAAAAATCTCATTTTAATAACATACGGGCATAATAGTCAACTTTTAAGCAAATAACGAAACATGCAATTAATCTCTGATTTCTAAGGGACCGTGTAGTATAACCTCAGAGGGTTATACTAATATATAACATGGTCACAAAGGAACCCTAAGGCATAAATAAACTAAGCTACATTGGGTCAGAACTGAAAGTCAAAGCAAAAGTCTATTTTTGCGACTTTCGGTTGCGAACCAAGCCTAGACTCAGAATTGTCGGGTGGAACATGTCTAAACATATTCTTATAACATTTACCAAGTAATTAGAGTGATAAAATGTATTTTATAATCTTTACATTATCAGTTATGTATTTTTAATAAAAACTGACTCGTTTGACTTTTCTGTTAAGTACTCTGACCCGACAATTGACCAAGTAAATGTGATAATTAGGAGGTGCCCTTTTGAGGGTTTAACACCTACATAATTACCAACACATAGCCATATTCGTTTAGAATTATGGCTGGACCGTTTAGGATTTATCTTTAAGTCAAAGCAGAATTACGCTAACTTTTACTTTCAGTCCTTAAACTAACAAAAGCTTAATTACAGAAGCTAAGAACACTTATAAGGGTCCTTAGCATAAAATTTTGAACTAAGAGAGCTTCCTTGATGATTAGGATGCCCCAGAGAATGCTCCAAAGTTTGAGCAATTCAGATTTTGAAAATGGCAAGTTCAAATGCTCAATCTTAGGCTCTATTTATAGGAGAGGAGGATGAATCAAGATCAATCCAAGTGTCCTCAGGTGAATTATGATGCTTCCATGTGTCTAAATGGTATTACAAAACCATTAGCAAGCTGCTGAATTCGTTTACAGGTTGCAGAGAATCAAAATCAGATTTCAGGTCATGCATGTTGGGCAGCTGCCAATAACTGGCTGGAAAACAGTCCTCGTCATGCCATGCGCCAGGGACGGGAGGAACTGGCGCACCACGCGAGGCAGCCTGTTTCAAAAGTCTTTTGTTTGTTTGCAAGATCAGTCCCCGCACTTCCATAATTCGATTATCTGACATTTTCAGCAAGAAAGGCCCACATAAACAGGTCTGAAATGATCTTGGGAGTTAAGCCATGCATTCACATCTTTTGGATTTGATGAAAAGGTCTCCCGAGAGTAGAAGTGTTACTTTTACACTTTTAACCCCTCTTCTTGGAAATTACAATTTATATCACAAGATTGTACCGAAACTTCATGAAATCATTATCTGATATTCATGAGAGTATAATAATATATTACAAAGCCTCGGGTTCGTTAAAAGGTCACTCATATGTAAGAATTAACATGTTGACACTTTTAACCCCTGTGTTTTGCAAACTTTTGATTTTAAGCAGAAACGGCTTCTTGTGTCCGACAATATAATCAATAAAGAATACGAACATCATATGAGGTCATTCAGAGGCACAAGTTTGGCATGTTGACACTTTTAGTCCTTCCACTTACAACTTTACATTGTTTGACAATTTTAGTCCCTCAAGTTGACTTTTAACATGATTAGGGTTTATGACACGTGTCAGCATTGTATTGGACATGATTTTGCGAGGTGTTACACACGAGAAAATCATTCGCATCCCTCTTGCAAATGATGAAACACTCATCGTGCATGGAGAGAAACGAGACACGCCTCTGCGAATCATCAACTGTATGAAGGCGCAGAAATGCCTACGAAAAGGATGCGTTGCATTCCTAGCGCACATAGTAGATAAGAGGGCTGAGGAGCCGAAACTCCAAGATATTCCTGTGGTGAAGGAATTTCCTGATGTTTTTCCCGAATATTTGCCAGGACTACCTCCACAACGACAAGTCAAAATCCATATAGACTTGGTTCCAGGCGCCGATCCTGTAGCCAAGGCACCCTATCGACTTGCGCCATCCGAGATGCAAGAATTATCTACACAACTCCAGGAGTTGTTGGATAAAGGATTCTTAAGGCCGAGCTTCTCGCCTTGGGGAGCTCCAGTTTTGTTCGTAAAGAAGAAGGATGGAACCTTGCGTATGTGTATCGATTATAGAGAATTGAATAAGCTCACTGTCAAGAATCGGTATCCATTACCGAGGATTGACGACTTATTCGATCAATTGCAAGGATCGAGCTACTACTCAAAAATCGACCTTCGGTCTGGCTATCATCAACTAAGGATCCAAGAAGAGAGCATACCAAAGACTGCGTTCAGGACACGTTTTGGGCATTACGAGTTCCTTGTGATGCCATTCGGATTGACGAACGCACTAGCAGTGTTTATGGATCTGATGAATCGTGTTTGCAAACCATATCTCAATAAATTCGTGATTGTATTTATCGATGATATTCTGATTTATTCACGAACAAAAGAGGAGCACGAGCAACACCTCAGGACCATTTTGGAACTTTATGCAAAGTTTTCAAAGTGCGAATTTTGGATTAGCGAAGTACAGTTCCTTGGTCACGTGGTAAACGAGAATGGTATTCATGTAGACCCAGTAAATATAGAAGCGATAAAGAATTAGGAAGCTCCCAAAACACCGACTGAAGTTCGACAATTTTTGGGATTAGCGGGATATTACCGCCGATTTATCAAGAATTTCTCCAAGATAGCTCAACCACTGACTTCCCTTACGCAGAAAGACAAGAAGTACGACTGGGGTGATAAACAGGAATAAGCCTTCCAACTTCTCAAAAGCAAGCTATGCGATGCACCAATACTATCTTTACCCGAAGGCACTGAGGACTTCATGGTATACTGCGACGCTTCACGTCAAGGATTGGGTTTCGTGCTCATGCAACGCCAAAAGGTCATCGCTTATGCATAAAGACAGTTGAAAGTTCATGAGAAGAATTACACCACCCACGACCTGGAGCTAGGCGCGGTGGTATTCGCTTTGAAGATCTGGCGACATTATTTATACGGTACTCGATGTACTATCTTCACTGATCACAAAAGCATACAACACATATTTGATCAGAAGGAATTAAATATGCGTCAACGACGGTGGGTTAAGCTGCTAAACGATTATGATTGTGAGATTAAGTACCATTTCAGAAAGGCAAACTTAGTAGCAAACGCTTTGAGTCGAAAAGAAAGGGTTAAGACCCTAAGAGTTCGAGCATTGGAAATGACTATTCGAACGAATCTCACTGCACGCATTCATGACGCCCAACAAGAAGCCCTTAAGAAGGAGAATCGTAGAGCTAAATATCTCCGAGGTATGGAGAAGAAATTGGTGCCAAACGAAGAGGGAACTTTATACTTTATGGGATGCATTTGGGTTCCGCTCTATGGCGGTATTCGAGAAGTTATCTTCGATGAAGCTCACAAGTCGAGATACTCGATCCACCCAGGATCAGACAAATTGTATCAAGACTTGAAAGAATACTATTGGTGGCCAAAGCTTAAAAGCGATGTTGCTTTTTACGTTGGAAAGTGCCTAACCTGTGCTAAGGTTAAGGCCGAATATCAGAAACCGCCTGGTCTACTTCAACAACCTGAGATACCCATGTGGAAATGGGAGAAAATTTTGATGGACTTCATAACAAAATTACCCAGGACCCATAGAGGGCATGACATGATATGGGTAATAGTTGATCAATATACGAAGTCTGCGCATTTCCTACCCACCCGAGAGAAAGATAACACTGGAAAGCTCGCTGAGCTGTATCTTAAAGAAATTGTGGTACGTCATGGAGTGCCTATTTCGATTATTTTAGACAGAGACGGGCGTCTTATATCAAGGATTTGGTAATCCTTCCAGGAGGCCTTTGGATCTCAGCTAGATCTAAGCATGGCCTTCCATCCGCAAACAGATGGCCAGAGCGAACGGACCATACAAACACTGGAAGATATGCTTCGTGCATGTGTTATGGATCTAGGCGGCATTTGGGATACTCATCTACCTTTGGTTGAGTTTTCCTATAACAACAGCTATCATACGAGCATAAAAGCCGCACCGTTCGAAGCTCTATATGGCCGCAAGTGCCACAAGTACCGCTCGCAGTTATGTTGGGCAGACGCTGGAGACAAACAGTTGATTGGTCCCGAACTTGTTCAAGAGACAACAGACAAGATTATGCAGATCTGAGAGCGCATTAAGGCGGCTCGTGATCGACAAAAGAGTTACGCTGATCGAAGACGGAGACCTTTAGAATTCGAGGTGGGAGATAAAGTTCTGTTGAAGGTCTCACCTTGGAAAGGTGTAGCAAGGTTCGGAAAACGTGGAAAGTTGAATCCACGATACATTGGACCATTCAAGATCCTGGAAAGGATTGGTACCGTGGCGTATAAGTTGGAGTTACCGGAAGAACTTAATGGTGTACATGATACGTTCCATGTGTCCAACCTTAAAAAGAGTCCAACCCAAGAAACAGTGATCATCCCTGCGGATGAGGTGCATATCGACGACACACTCCGATACCCATAAAACAAGGAGGAGTCGCATTAAGCTTGTCAAAGTACGTTGGAATCTAAGCACGGACCCGAGTACACGTGGGAACGTGAAGACCGGTTCAAAGCCAAGTACCCCCATCTGTTCGAGAAAGCTCCTGCGGGAGATAACACAGCCTGAATTTCGGGACGAAATTCTTTTAACGGGGGGAGACTATGACAACTGGCACAAAACCGGTAATTTCCGTACGGTTTTAACTATTATTTATTATCTGCAATTATATGCTTAAATGTCAACATTGTCTGATTACATGCTATACATGTGAATTCATGCACATTTTATACTTCAAATATTGCTTTATGCATTACTTTAAGCGTTGCATCAGAAAGACTAGTAAACTCATCGGTGAGACACACTGTGTCAGCAATTCTGCAGAAAGCAGTCAGATAATAGAATTAGGGCATAGGAATAGGTCCAACATCTAAAATACATTAAAACCCAAGTGTGGATACAAGGGTTAACATATAAACTTTCCGGAAGCTAAACTATGCACTAAAAGACACCCGAAACTCACTTTAAATGCAGAATTTTGCATAAATCAGCTATAATAAGCTTTTTAACACAGTAATATCATGCAAAATTTATGTTTTATTTTCCAGAATAGCTTACAAAGTGTCAGGAATTGAAACTGCCACAAAAGGGGCTTCATACTTAGTGAAACTGCACAATTTAGCACTTTAACGAACCGTAACGAAACGAATAACCGGACACTACCCGGGACATCAAAATTTGACTAGAAGTAATGTTTTTATGATATTAAACTAGTATTGGTACTAGAACATCTTAAAAATCATAAAAACACCTAAACACACTTTAACTAACTTAAACCCCCTCGTTTGCACTTTAAACCCTTAACTACCAAAATATTACATTTTACCCCCCCCCTTCACCCTTGGCCGGCCCCAACGGGTCCCACATGGCCTTGGAATATTTTATTCTTCTTTGTCCCCTTGGTTTAGTGCAAGAGATCTTAATTAAAGATCATGTGTTGGAACTTTTCTAAAAGACCATAAGTAACTACACATTGTCCATTAACACTTATTCACTTCATCTTCTTCCTCCCATTCTTCCTTGGTCTCGGCTCAACCCACACACAAACACACTTCCATTTTCAAGCTTCAAACTCATAATCCAAGGATACTAGGAGGTGTAAGAAGCTTATCTAAGAAGGTGTAAGGTGCTAGAAGTTGAAGGACCACCTTGTGGAGCTTTTAACCTCTCATTTTCTTCCATAATCATCTTCTTCATTCTTGTGCCATTTCCCTATCCATTAGAGCTAGTAGTAAGCTTCTTGATCACTATATTAGTTCATGTTTATGTTATGTACAAGTTTCACCATCTAAACAACTTAACTTTTAAAGTTAAAAATGAGAAGATCTAACATATTCATGAAGAAAACAAGTGATTAAATTGATTTTTAGTATATGAAATGAAGTTGTTGATGTTATGTCTTGTGTTTATGTTTAGATCAAGTATGATAAGCTTGTTAAAAGCTTAGATCTAACAAGTTTAAGCATGGATTTTCAAGGATGCATGGTTAAACTTGAAGGTGAACATATAAAGCATTATGTGAACTTGAAATATGAATTTTTATGCATAATCTAGTAATTTTGAAGTAATAAAGTGTGTGTAGAACTAATTTTTGAAACTAAAACTCATGGAAAGTTTGTTAAAAAGTTAACATAAAGCTTGTTTATGAAAGATCTAAAGCTATTAAGCATGGATCTTGAAAGATCCATGGTGAAACATGATATTAAACATAATGATATTTCTACTAAACATAAAAGTGGTTTTAGAACATAATTTACAAACTTTAAGACAATTAAACTCATGGATGAGTTGGTTATTAAAATAAAGTTTCATAAAAGTTTGTTTAAAATACTCAAGAACACTTATTTTTGAAAGATTATCTTATGTAAAGTGTAGATCTAAAAGACTACACATTTTTAACAAAAATCAAGTTCACCATGATGTTTCATATGGAGAAATTAGTGTATGTTGTGATGATTATTGTTGAAAATTGTTTTGGTGTTGAAAAGAAAATAAACACATGTTTTGAAAACATGGGAAACCTCCATTTTTAGGGGAAACTATGTCAAAATTTTTATAAAATTTTGACACTTAGAAAAATATAAGTTTGGGTGAAACTTATTCCCTAAAAATTCACCTAAAAATATTTACCAAGGTTTCCCTAATTTTTGTAAGAAATTACAAGTTAAGAAATGATGATTTCTTCAAGTTAAAATTAATATTAAGTATGTATATTTTTAGGGAAAATATATATATTTAGTGATCACTAAATTTTGTGCTAAGTGTATATTATGTGTATTATATGTAGTAGTGTATTAGGGACTTGAAAATACACTAAATACTCCCAAGGAGTATGAATACAAAAATACACATACAAATACATGGGAATACATAAGGTTTACAAGTATACAAAAATTCCTCACAAGGAAGTACATGGACAAATACAAGAAAATATATTTATAAAAATATATTCCTTAACATATTATTGAACTTGGGCAAGTTATGGACTTTAACATATATTTTTGGACAAATATATAACCTATACCAAGTATTGGAATTTATACAAAAATCGGGTGGATAACAAGAATAACCATATACACATATATTTTATAGCATGACAATATATATATATATATATATATATATTTCATACAAGTCTTAAAAATATATTATTTTTAAGAAATATAATTCCGGAAAGTAATAAAAATCAAAGTATTGATTTTTGGTGAAAAATACAAAATACACAAGTATTTACATAAAACACAAGTATACTTTCCTAAGAATACTTGTACAAAAATAATGTTGAAATATTATTTCACAAAATACTTATGATTATTTTTGGAAAATAATATAAGTAACATGCATGAAAAGTTAAAAATATAAATTATTTTTAACACTTATTACCTTGAGAAAGACTTTATAAATAAATATATATATTTGAGAGGTAAAATATATATTTACAAATACATTACATACTCAAAGTGCAAAGGCATGACAAACTGGCAAGACCCGACAAAGATGTCACACCCTGACTTTTGCGGAAGCGTATGATGTGTGACTTGCTCAATATCATTGCATTCAATTATAATAAACAACTATATGATTAAAACAAGATGTTCATCCATTCATAAGATTGAAATGTTACTAACACAAGTCATTTAAGCTTCAACCAAAACCCTCAAGTTATGATACAAAACAAAAGTGGATGACATCTAAACTTGAAATTTACGTCTTGAAAACAACGCCAGCACCCAAAATCCAACTTGTTTCCTGAAATACATGTGAGTTTTGGAAAATCGTCAACATAATGTTGGTGTGAATTCATGCAGTTTTTGAATTGAATGTTTATTTACTTGAATGAAAACATGGTATGTAATTTGTAAAGACGTATCTGCAACTAAGTTCTGTAAATGTAAGGAATACGAGATCGCTAATGGTTTGCAAGGCCATTAACATATGTCACGACATAGGAAGCCACCAAACCTAGGCATTTTTGTCGAGATCGACTGAGACACAAAAGCACTCATTGGTAGAAGTAGGCCATGAGTGGGGTTGCCTGAAACCCATTAGATCTAACCCTTCTGTTCCACGGTCTAAATGTATACGTTGACTAATGGAGCTTATGGTACCCTATTCGTCACGTGATCTATGTGTCATTCCTTAGTTTTTGAAATCAACATACCATAACACATGTATTTTCCCCAAGTTTAGAAAATAAGTAAAAGTTTAAAAGTGGGGACATGAACTCACAACTTTGCGTATCCTGCGCCGTAAACTTCACTGGTTGGTTTTGTAGCGTCGTGACCTATACGTGTTCTATTAATGTTAGTCACTAGACTTGTATCCCACAAGTACAAGTCACCATCTTAGCTTATGTATTTGTTCTTTATACGTTCATGTTGAATTTTCGAGGTAATAAGTTGTTAAAAATAATTTATATTTTTAACTTTTCAAGTGAGTTACTTATATTATTTTCCCAAAAATAAATATAAGTATTTGTGAAATAATATTCTCAATATTATTTTTGTACAAGTATTCTTAGGAAAGTATACTTGTATTTTATGTAAATACTAGCGTATTTTGTATTTTTCTCCAAAAATCAATACTTTGATTTTTATTACTTTCCGGAATTATATTTCTTAAAGAAAATAATATATTTTTAAGACTTGTATGAAATATATATATTTTGTCATGTTATAAAATATATATAATCATTCTCGTTATCCACCCGATTTTTGTATAAATTCCAATACTTGGTAAAGGTTATATATTTGTCCAAAAATATATTTTTAAGCCCAAGGTGTCCAAATTCAATAATATGTTAAGTAATATATTTTCTTAAATGTATTTTCTTGTATTTGTCCATGTATTTCCTTGTGAGGTATTTTGCATGCTTGTAAACTTATGTCTTCTCATGTATTTGTATTTGTATGTGTTTTTTTGTATTCATACTCTTTGGGAGTATTTAGTGTATTTTCAAGTCCTAATACACTACTACATATAATACACATAATCTACACTTAGCACAAAATGTGGTGATAACTAAATATATATATTTTCCCTAAAAATATACATACTTTATATTAATTTTAACTTGAAGAAATCACCATTTCTTGACTTGTAATTTTACACAAAAATTAGGGAAACCTTGGTAAATATTTTTAGGTGAATTTTTAGGGAATAGGTTTCACCAAACTTATATTTTTCTAAGTGTCAAAATTTTATAAAAATTTTGACATAATTTCCCCTAAAAATGGAGGTTTCCCATGTTTTCAAAACATGTGTTTATTTTCTTTTCAACACCAAAAACAATTTTCAACAATAATCATCATCAACATACACTAATTTTCCATATGAAACATCATGGTGAACTTGTTTTTTTTTGTTAAAAATGTGTAGTCTTTTAGATCTACACTTTACATAAGATGATCTTTCCAAAAATAAGTGTTCTTGAGTATTTTAAACAAACTTTTATGGAACTTTATCTTACTAACCTACCCATCCATGAGTTTAATGGTCTTTAAAGTTTGTAAATCATGTTCTAAAACCACTTTTATGTTTATTAGAAAGATCATAATTTTTAACATCATGTTTAACCATGGATCTTTCAAGATCCATGCTTAATAACCTTAGATCTTTCATAAACAAGCCTTATATTAACTTTTTAACAAACTTTCCATGAGATTTAGTTTCAAAAATTAGTTCTACACACACTTTATTACTTCAAGATTACAAGTTTATGCATAAAATTCATATTTCAAGTTCACATTATGCTTCATATGTTCATCTTCAAGTTTAACCATGGATCTTTCAAGATCCATGCTTAAACTTGGTAGATCCAAGCTTTAACATACTTGATCTAAACATAAACATAAACACAAGATATAACACCAACAACTTCATTACATACACTAAAAATTCATGTAATCACTTATTTTCTTCATGAATATGTTAGATCTTCTCATTTTTAACATTAGAAGTTAAGTTGTTTAGATGGTGAAACTTGTACATAACATAAACATGAACTATTTTAGTGATCAAGAAGCTTACTACTAGCTCTAATGGCTAGGGAAGTGGCACAAAGATGAAGATGATGCACAAGGAAGGAAATGAGAGGTTAAAAGCTCCACAAGGTGGTCCTTAAGTTCTAGCACCATACACCTTCCTAAATGGCCTCCATACACCTTCTAGTAAGCTTGGATTGTGAGGTTGTGAAGTGAAAATGGTGATGGCAAGTGGGTGTGTGAGAGCTGTGAGTTAGAGGGAAGGGAAGGAAGAAGATGAAGTGAATGAGAAAGTGTGATTAGATTAGGATTTTATAAGATCTTCCAACTATTTTTATGGTATATTTGCTAGAATATTCCCTAACATAAGATCAAATAAAATCAAATGAAATCAAATAAAATCCCTATGTGGGACCCTTGTCCCAACCGTCCAAGGAGAGAGGGGGGTAAAGTGTAACTTTTGGTAAGTTGAAGGTTTAAAGTGCAAATGATAAGGTTTAAGTGTGTTTTTATGATTTTTAAGGTGTTCTAGCATCAATACTAGTTTAATATCAAAAAAATATTACTTCTAGTCAAATTTTGATGTCCCGGTTATTGTTCGGTTATTCGGTTCGTTACGGTTCGTTAAAGTGCTGAATTGCACAGTTTCACGAGGTATGAAGCACTTTTTGTGGCTGTTTTAATTACCGACACTTTGTAAGTTATTTTGGACAGTAAAACATAAATTCTACATGATATTATTATGTTAAATAGCTGATTATAGCTGATTTGTGCTGATTTATGCAGTATTCTGCATTTAAAGTGCGTTTCGGGTGTCTTTTATTGCATAGTTTAGCTTCCGGAAAGTTTATATGTTAACCCTTGTATCCACACTTGGGTTTTAATGTATATTAGATGTTGGACCTACTCCTAGGCCCTAATTCTATTATCTGACTGTTTTCTGCGGAATCGCTGACACGATGTGTCTTACCGGTGAGTTTACTAGTCTTTCTGACGCAGCGCTTATTGTAATGCACAAAGCAATATTTGAAGTATAAAACGAGCATGAATTCATATGTATAGCAAGTAATCAGACACTGTTGACGCTTAAGCACATAATTGCAGATATTTAATAATAAATAGACTGTACGGAAATTATCGGTTTTGTGCCAGTTGTCACAAAAGAAGGGCACGACCCTCATAAAGAATGAACATACAAAGAACATACAAAGAAGATACATAAACAAAAGATGGTAACTTGTATTTGTGTGATGCAAGTCTAGTGACTAACATACATAGAACCCGTATAGGTCACGACGCTACAAAACCAACCCGGTGAAGTTTACAACGCAGGATATGCAAATTTGTGAGTTCATGTCCCCACTTTTAAACTTTTACTTGTTTTCTAAACTTGGGGAAAATACATGTACTATGGTATGTAGAATACAAAACTAAGGAATGACACATAGATCATGTGACGTATAGGGTGCTATAAGCACCATTAATCAATTACATATCTAGACCGCGGAACAAAAGGTTAGATCTAATGGGTTTTAGGCATCCACACTCTTGGCTACACTTTTACCAAGAGTGCTTTTGTGTCTCTAGTCGTGAATCGACAAGTAAAAATGCCTATGGTTTGGATGTTTCCTATGTCGTTACATATGTTAGTGGCCTCGCGAACCATTAGCGATCTCGTATTCCTTACATTTACATAAATACTTGTTTCAGTACAATTACATACCATGTTTTCTACAACGAATGCTTAAATGTTTTACACGAAACTGCATGAATTCACACCAACATTATGTTGACGATTTTCCAAAACTTACATGTATTTCAGGTAACTAAAGTGGATGTATGTGCGGTCTCACTCTTGCTCCTGGATGCCGTCTATGTTTTTAGTTATGTTGTGTAAGACTCCAGTGCCTCTTTTGTGGGATTTGGTTGTTATATTCCATCCTGTGTGGTGATATAAGGATCAAAACCCTTATGTTTGTCTTTGAATTAAGTTGTAAACTTTTCAAACATTGGTCTATCGTGTGATGTAAACACTTAAATTAAATTATGTTTTAAATATGTAATGTCAATGGCATTTTGGAGTTATTTTGTGATCATGTAGTATGTTTACCATTCGTATGCAATGAGAACCTTTTAGGATCACACATCGTGCTTCCGCCTTAGAAAGGGGTATGACAGCACAACGCCCATGGGTATGAGCATTATTCATGTGTACCACTACACATAGTCTAAGGGGTTTGTGGACCATGGGGAGTAGTTAGTCGGCGCTCTCAGGTCACTATCCTACCGAGTATCATAAGGTTTTGAGTTTGCAAACATAAGACTATCTCCAATGCATCCTTAATACTCTTGCCCTTGCAAGCCCTTACCATTGGAGCAAGGGTGACCTTTGAGGCCCTTACTAATGGAGCCCTTAATTATGGATGGGTGTTTGTATTGGTTTTGGTGATAAGGTGGGCCCAAACTATAAGAAAAAAAACTTTAATTTAAATATTGTGTGTAGTTGATAGGTGATGAGGTGAAAATTTAGAAGAGTAAGGATATTTGTAGGGTTGGAGATAAAATGAAGGTTTTAAGGATTTGTAAGGATATGATATAGACGTAGCAGCTAAGGATGCTTAAGGGCGTCCGTAACATTGGAGATGGTCTAAGTTAACACGTATTTTTGGCTTTTAAACTTGGTTCAACATTGGTAGTCTCACATTCCTAGAAGAAAAGGAAATAAACATTTTAATTAACTAGGTGTTGCCCCGCCCGCGTTGCGGGGCACTAAACCAAATATTTCTCTTTCATATACGTATGTGTTTCGGTTACTTGTACATATTACTCATAACACGATCTCAAAAAACATTAAATCGAGAAAACCAATTAAAATAAAACACTATCAATACTTTTGCAAAAAAAAAAAAAAAAACTAAAACGATGGAAAGACTATAATTTTTAACTGTGGCAAAATTGTAATTTTTCAGGACAAATGAGCGTGTGCCACGCAACCGCCTGACACGAATAAAAATTACACCGAGTCAATAATTAAAACAAAACACTACCATAGATTTGTCAAAAAAAAAAAAACTAAAACGAAAGCATGACTGTAATTTTACACTGGAGGCAAAATCGTAATTTGACAGAAAAAAAACAATGGCAAACCTGTAAATTTGAAACCGAAGACAAAATCGTAATTAGGATGGAGAGAAAAAAACAAAACCAATGGCAAAACTGTAAATTTAAATGGGGCAAAATCGTAAATTGGCTGGACCAATGAGGAAGTGTCAGGCAGTTGTGGGAACAAAATCGTAATTTTTGAAATGGGAACAAAATCATAATTTTGAGCAGAGGGCAAAATTGTAATTATATTTTAAACTGGGTGCGAAATTATAATTTTAAACTGAGCACAAAATCATAATTTTGAGCTATCGGGAAAAACATTATTTTATTTTGAACTGTCGGCAAAAACATAATTTTGAGCTGAGGGCAAAATCGTAATTTTGAGCTAAGGGGAAAACATATTTTTATTTTGAGCTGGGGGCAAAAAATGTAATTTTAAACGGAGGGTGAAACCGTAATTTTAAACTGGGAATAAAATTAAAAATCAGTTTTTGAACTGATGGCAAAATCGTAATTTTGAGCCAGTGGCAAAAATATAATTTTATTTTAAACTGTGGGCAAAAACGTAATTTTAAGTAAAGACGAAAACCGTTATTTTAAACTGAGAATAAAATTCAATTTAAAATAAGTTGGTCCAATAGGAAAGTGCCAAACAAGCTGCCTGACACTATTTCCTCAACTTAAAAATATATATGGTTTGCCTAACACTATTTCCTCAACTTAAAAATGTATATATTGCCTGACACTATTCTCTCAATTGAAAAATATATATGGTTGCCTGACACTATTCCTTCCACTTAAAAATGTATATGCGGTAAATATCCAGTTTTTGATCACTTTCTTTGTGTGAATAACAATCACTTGTCTTCTCTCAATCATGCATCATTTAATGCACAACTTTTATGAAGATGCACTTCAAATTCTCTTCATGCTTATTTGTAATTTTAACATCATAATAATAAATACTGGAAATTAAAGAAACTAGCATATCCATTTTATAGTTTATACCTTTTTTTTTAATTTAAGTGTTATAAATCATAATCTTTAATTTAACCTTAAGACTATGGCCTAGTGGTAGGAGGCTTGGTTTTTTCAATAGAGACCCAAGTTCGATCCACACTCGTGTCACTTTTGGAAGATTAAGATAACGAAGGATTTGAGCTAGGCCTTGTGCGAGGTTGTCAGTTTGAATCCCGAGCTCACCCGAGTTTTCTTCCCACTGTGTGTTACGCCATAGAGTTCTGTTCTTGTGGTGGCACAACGTCTTTCAAGGGGTAGCCGGCGGTATGATTTCTCCCGGGGGAATGCCCAAGCCAAACTCTGAAGCCAACGCAGGTCCAGTTAAGACAACATAGTCCGATCGAAGTGGGACAACGAGGCTCTTCAATTTTATGAATGCAGTGGCCTAACACAAGAAAGTCGCCGTTCTAAAAAAATAACCTTACAACCTTTTCGTAATTGAATTAAAACTTCTAGTTTTATTTTCTTACCTTTTTTAAATGACTGGATTGGTATTTACAGTTTTGAAATAACATGAACATATGAGTGAAATAAATATTTAAAACTTTGAGCTAATAAGAATAAGTATGAGCCAAATAAATATTGAAAATTTTCAGCTAGGTATATGGAAAATGTACACTTGAAAACTGAGTATAAAAATGTATCATGATCATACTAAATTAGAAATGTGATTCCTACTTTCTTCACCTAGAACCTTCAAGGCTTCAACCTTCAATACACCAACCTACATAGAACAAAAAAAATATCAAAAATTACAGATACGTCCAAAAACACAACAATCAAACACAATCAACATACATGGTATATATCTGTCACAACCCCCGACCCTACTTTGGACGGGTGCCGTGAACAGTTCAAGTGGTATCGGTGTTAATTAAAACATTTGCAGCGGAAATTTCATACCAGAGTTATCAAACATCGATATTTTTATTCATAACTTGTGGAGTAAACCCGTATTTACATAAAAGGTTTTTGTAGAGATGAACCCTTAATTACAAAACGCGTTTCTTTATTCAGGTGAAAAAGCCACGTATTTAAGCTTTTGTGTCTCGTAACACTTTTCCTTCCTTTCAGAGTAATTCACCTGAAACGTGTCTAAAAATATTTGATTAGCAGGAAATACAGATAAATACCTTCATTTGTATAAAAACTTGATTTATGAAAATTAACTTTTTAAGTCGATGCTAAATTAAAACAATTTAAATCCTAATAATATTCTCCGTATTCTCCACCGATGACTCTCCTAAAGTAACTAAATAGTTAGCACAAAATAAATGTGAGATAGAAAGATTAGCAAAAATACAACGTGAATCAAACTCGATGTCTTCCAAAGAAACATGTTCCGTAGCTAAAATGAAAAGAAAAGGGGCCATAGGATCACCTTGCTGAAACGAGTGGCGTATGTGTATACATGATAGTTAACGATCCACATAGCTCAAAGGCTATTCATCACATATGGTATATTGGAATTTTGGAGCATTGGCAATGGGAAGCCTTGGAGACTCATTATGACTAAAATCCAATCAACCAAGTACATCACATATGGTATATTGGAGTATTGGCAATGGGAAGCCTTGAAGACTCAGGTGATGTTTGTTTTTCTAAAAAAAGATATGTGCGCAGGCTGTTTTGTCTGTGACGCGTAGACCACGCGCAAACATTGTCATCTACAAACTGTTTGTTTTTCCAAAAACGTTTTATTAAAAAAACGTCTACACGAACTTTTCTTGGTGCAGACTTGGCACAACTTTTAAGATCTTCTAAGGTCTGCATAGGGTTAAGTACACCACCACCCACCGTCCACCGTCTACGTCCACCAACCACCACCCACCATCACCACCATCCACCACCACCAGATTATTTTATAAGTCTACACACGCTAAAAAGTAAACTTTTTTCTTGCGAACTGTACAAGTTTGGTCCACCTTTTCTTCTACAGATGTCTAGAGAAAATGTCCATAGACTCCAGACATTTTACCTTTTAAAAAAGAAACTGCACCTCAGTGACCTTGAGAAAACAAGTTGACTAAGGATACTACATGACATGGACACGACTTTTGTAAGATTAAATATTTATTTATTTATATTTAATCTTGTAGCCATCATTATCATTTATATAATATAGATCAAAATATATTAATAACCTATTAATAATTAGTTGGTAATTGTTGATGGACCATATTACCCTTATTAACTAATTGGGTTTCCTCTTGGGTGTATAAATAAGGAGCTTATTAGAGAGTTAAAGGGTTAGACAAGTTACACAATCACAAAAAAACCCTCACTAACATCAATTTCGTATCTCTCTCTCCCTCAACCGATTCTGCCCTAGTCTCGGTTCATCACCATCATCACTTTACACCCTAAGGAGGAACCAGATCAAACTGACAACTATGTCGAACTCCGTTGCTGCGTCTCTGACTGAATTCTCTACTGATGCAATCAAAGGTATGTTATTTCATGTTTTCCATTATGTTTAAACAGAACTGATCAACATGTGGTATCAGAGCATATGTTGATAAATCAGTTCTGTTTTTCGTATCCATTATTATCGGATCAAAAATCTGGAAAACGGAAGTTTTAAAGCATTAAAATCAAAAACTGTTTTCGGGTTTCATTATGGCCGAAATCCCTGTTTTCGGAAATTATTACTTGATATATTGACCCGAAATCATAAAAGGATTAAGCTTATTGTCACGAAATCCATTACAAAACCATTAAAATCAGGTTTCGGATTTCCAGATTATGTTCTTATTATTTTAGGGTTCATCATTTATGTTCTAAGAAACTCGAAAAATTCATAAGATTTGGAATATAATTTTGGATTAGTAAGTGTTTTACTGTTTTGATCTAAATTTTTATCTATTAAATTTTCGAAAACTGTTAAAGAGATAATCAGTTATTATTTTTGAAATCCTTGATAAGTTTAGATCATGATTAAAACAGGAAATACTATCCCAAATCCCTTAAATTTCGAGTTTCAGTTTTATCACAATCAGCAGCTGTTAACAGAGATCACAACTCGAGACTAAGGTTGCGACTCGCAACCACGATCATCACAACTCGAGACTAAGGTTGCGACTCGCAACCACGATCATCACAACTCGAGACTAAGGTTGCGACTCGCAACCACGATCATCACAACTCGAGACTAAGGTTGCGACTCGCAACCACAATCATCACAACTCGAGACTAAGATTGCGACTCGCAACCACAATCATCACAACTCGAGACTAAGATTGCGACTCGCAACCACGATCATCATAACTCGAGACTAAGATTGCGACTCGCAACCGCACTCATCACAACTCGAGACTGAGATTGCGACTCGCAACCATAATCATCACAACTCGAGACTAAGATTGCGACTCGAAACTAAGATTGCGACTCGATCCGCGCTAACAGGTGGTTTGCTATTAAATACTTGGTTTTGTTTATACTTAATTAATTAATAAGGATCAAATAATGTTTTACAAAACCAAACTAGCTTAACTTGAATGAGCTTCTGATGTATTAATTCTGGCCAAAGCTGATTTAATACATCTATTTATTGTTCAAGTATTATAAAAGCTATGTTAAGTATGCATTACAAATGTGAAATGTCTTAATTCTGGCCAAAGCTGATTTAATTCATTTATGTTTAGCATGCTTGACAAGTGCATAACTAAAGTGATTGTCTCATTTCTGGCCAAAGCTGATTTGTCACGATTACTTTGCACACATACTTAAATGATTACACTTCTGGCCAAAGCTGATTTGTCTTTGTTTAAGTAGAATTTTACTAAGTCTATTATTTTGATGTTAGTAATAGACATATCACAATCTCTTCACATAATGATCCTTATATTAATGATCCTTAATTAATTTTATGATCATTTCGTCTGTCTTATTTTTTAGTACCCATAATTTTTTTTTTCTCACTATAATTTACTTCTACATATATCTCATCCACTTTAATTCCTAAACCTAACATGTTTGCTTTATTTAAAGTTTCTTTTAGAATTAGCTCTTAAATTAAATCCTTGATTACTTCTTAAGACACGATAATCCTATTGCTCTCTTCTGATAAAGATTATAAAGAAGAAAATTAGAGCATGATGATTAGGACAAATCGAACATGATGTCTCTTATGATAATCAAGAACTCTCTAACATAATGCTATCACTAAAGTTATTTCAGATTAAGTCTTTCCTAAGGCTAATCTCTTATATATGGGATAATCACTAGAACTCCTAAGATGCATGCTTTCGTTTATAATTCTAAACTATAAAGTTAAGTGGTATATGTGAATACATAATAATGTACAATACCATGACCCATAAAGTTAAGGGCTTACGCATGGAAATAAGTACATTTTCCAGTACATTACATATTAAGATTTTCACTTGTACAATTTGATGCCTTATAAATCAACTATAACACTCAAACATACCAAAGTATAATGAGTGTATTGATATGCAACATATGTACAAAGAAATAAATGTTTGAAGCTGGAAAATAAGTTGTTACTCACCTTACAACTACTTAAAACCTTAAAAGAGGATTGTTCTAAAGTCCATAGACAAATTACAACTGTTAATTCTACCTATAAGGTTCTTAAAGGGAAAATCTCACTGCATAATTATGTCATTAGACTAAACATAAGCAACGGGACTATCCATTATTCTAAAGAACAGTTGGTTGAATTAATTAGATAGTCACTTATTAAAGATATTTAAGTCTACTAACTATAATATTCATATTAACACATGATTAGTTGACTCTAGTTTTCAATGTTTCCTTACCAGAAATCAACAAATAATTAACATAAGAGTTAGTGACAAAATTAAATGTTAAGGCTATAAAAAACCATAATAAGCAGTCTTCTAACAACGTCTTTCGATACCTTATATACTCTGAAGATTAATCAGAATATAGTATCATAATTAAGCAATGTTATGAAGGTTGTGAGGTTTGCATAGTCAACATAAAGTCACACTTACCTTAAACTCTCATTTTATTTGTTCTAAATATCTGGATTGAAACATTATTAAGATAAAACTAGATGATACCTTACACTTTCACAACTTTTGTCATCATGCAAATGAAAAAAATTGACAAAAGGAAAATGAGACTTACAAATTTCATCCATTATAACCAAAAATTCATGAGAAATCATGACATGGTTAATGAGGATGATTTCTTATCTAATCTCATTCTAAGTGATTTTAAGTTATGTTGTTAAAGCCCTAAATATGTTTTGGCTTAAGGCATAAGTATGGGTCCATCATAAGTCATTCATTGACATTCGTGGAACTTATTCCAATTGGAATATTCAGACATAATTCATTTATCATTTAAAAGACTATCAACTTGTATCTAAATTTTGTCGTATATGGCCCACGGTCTTATAAGAAATCTACTCATATATGTGCTTAACATGATTTCTATTAAATATGTCCCTAAGTTTTTGTGACACCTGGACATTAAAGAAATCAAGTAAAGTCTAACATATATATATGATAGGTTCCCACGTCACATAACTAATTGAAACTTCTCTAGTAGCATTCTAGAGATATTAAAAGATCAGTGGGAGCATTAAGTGTCTTAATAATAACTTACAATAGTTGCAAGAGGTGGGGGAGTGAAAATTGTACATTACTTCAATTTACACCTCTTGTACAAGACACTGCTCCATCTTGACACTGTTCTATCATAACTTGTCTTCTTAAAATCTAAAGCTACTTTTACAAAAGTTTCATTATTGCTTAATTGTGGGCACACTTAGATTTCTTATCTAAACTAACATAATCCTCAACAAGAGAAACTACAATGACTAATGTCACTAATATGTTTTCTCTATTATATGTTTTCTCTATTAGAATTTGTTTGGTCGTTAAATATTGACCCTAAGCATGCTGAGTTCCTAAAGATTTCTAAGGTCAGTGGGAGCAGTCAAAGTCCTTATCATGACTTGCAAGGAATACAAGAGGCGGGGGGAAGAGTGTCATTAAATTTTCACTCTAAATTTAACTCCAATTACACCTCTTGTACACCATACTGCACCAACTCTTACAAACTTAGAATCCTGAAAATGATAGCAACATAATCAAGAGCTAATCCATAAAACTGAAACTTCTAACTAACCCAATAATCAACTCAGGAGGTCATCTAGGTTTAAAAGCCTACTAACTTTGATGATTACACAACCTCCCTAACTGAAGTTGAAATGGATTTTGGAAAAGTTTACTGATCCTATCTCTTCTAATTAAGCCATTAGTGTCAATCAATCTTCTGAATGGAATAAAACAGTTTTCTAGTAAAACTGATTTTATGTGTTCGCATAACGTTTGGGATTTGATTGAATAACCTAAGAGTGTTCATAACTAAACCAAATCCTGATATAAACGTTAAGACACAAAGAAGCATGATTGATTGTCAAAGGTTGTACTCAGGAAGAGATAAATTATTAAAGAATCTTTATTACATATCTAACAAAAGATTTCTTTTAGGATCATCACTGTTCTAGTAGCTTATAATAGTTTTGAGCTACATTAGATGAACATTAAAACAATTTTCCCTAACAACTGGCTGACATATTTACATGTTCATAAAACAACCTGAAAGTTCTAAACTTAAGGTTAAAGAACACTTTATTTGTAAGCCAATAAAATCCATGTATGGGTTAATGCAAACGTCATAATATGATAAAATCTTAACGCAATTATTTTTCATCAACAATCAAGTGGATTAATGTACCTACCTCAAGATGAGTGGGAGCAACTAAGATAAACTTGTCTATATAGATGATATTCTTTTGACAAGTAGATGTTACATAAGTCAAAGTGTTGTTGTCACAAACTTTGATATAATAGATCTCAGAGATATCTCTTACATAATAGATATCATAACATGTTGAGATAGACCAAATGGGACATTACTTCCGTTCCATAAGTTTAACATTAAATTGGTCCTTGCATATGTAACAAACAATACTGCTCTCCTTTAGAGGATAATAGGATAAATGAGATTATTTTCTTACGCTTCATTAATTAGAAGCCTTATGTAAGTTTAAGTCTATACTCGTTTAGATATTACTCACATTGCAACACACTAGATGTGTCTAGATTAATGTGAAGCATTTAATAGAGTATTACAATATCTTTAAAAGAAATGAGAGGCTATAATTTAAAGGAGAAGTGAGAACTCAAACCGGTTTATTGCTCTAACTTTGTAATATTCAAAGATGACAAAAATGTAATTTCGGGTATATCTTTATGTCAACAGACAAAACCTATCTCATGGAGGAGTCATAATAGACTGATATCAACAACCTAAGTTATAACGACATAATATAGTCACTAAAAGTTGTTGGAAATTTATCAGTGGACTCATGAGTTTATTAACTCCATATAATTAATATATTGAAGACTTGTTGTGATAAAGTCAGCTACCATGTCTCCTTGAACAGTAACAGTTCGAGAGGTGCTGCATTAAATTTCGATACGCAATCAATTATTCGTTTATGAACGAATTGAGGAAACTAAATCTTTGTATCGAATGCATTCATGATATGCTTAAGGATCCTATAACTAAAGGTCTATTACCCATAAGTCTTATTAAGAGTGCACATAAAAGAGACGGGTTTTAATTGATGACCATGTACAACTGCATATCGTACTATGAATGACTGACTATTAATTAATTTTCCTCATCAGTTTGATTTTGTATGTCTCTTACATATGTTCTGCCGGTGTAATGACATATAGACAACTATAAATACAAATCAAACGTTAAAGGGCTTACATATTTTGATCATAACTGTTAGGTTTTAAATTAAGGCTATAATATGACTAATGGGGGTCCTGAGTCGCATAATGATTCAACGGCTGTATTTCTCTGCTATAGTACTTGTTTAAGGCTAAAATGAGTATTAACTTCTGATCAGACTAATCTAATACTCATGATAAATGATTATTCGGCTAAGTGGGAGAATGTAAGATTAAATATTTATTTATTTATATTTAATCTTGTAGCCATCATTATCATTTATATAATATAGATCAAAATATATTAATAACCTATTAATAATTAGTTGGTAATTGTTGATGGACCATATTACCCTTATTAACTAATTGGGTTTCCTCTTGGGTGTATAAATAAGGAGCTTATTAGAGAGTTAAAGGGTTAGACAAGTTACACAATCACAAAAAAACCCTCACTAACATCAATTTCGTATCTCTCTCTCCCTCAACCGATTCTGCCCTAGTCTCGGTTCATCACCATCATCACTTTACACCCTAAGGAGGAATCAGATCAAACTGACAACTATGTCGAACTCCGTTGCTGCGTCTCTGACTGGATTCTCTATTGATGCAATCAAAGGTATGTTATTTCATGTTTTCCATTATGTTTAAACAGAACTGATCAACAACTTTGTCATTGGCATTTGTGAGAACCGACTACAAAAACCTAAAAATGTGGGTACCTCAACCTTTTAAGTTTATAGCCTCTACGACTTTTACAAAGTTTTATAAAGTCTACAATGTTTTAAAAAAGTTTGCACGTTATAGTTTAAATATTATCGTGTTATGAATTTACATCAAGATAGAAGGTAAACGGATAACAAGCTATGCCGCTATCCCTTTTTGAATAACAAAATTAAGTCTTTTAAAAACTGTGAAAATAGACCTCGGGGTCATTAAATTTTTTTATAAAGTCTACAATGTTTTTAAAAAGTTTGCACGTTATTAAATTTTATAAATATACGCAAACACTGTACGTTATTAGTTGTACAATGCAACATCCGTAAGTTTACCATCTGTTGGATGCCTTGTTGGCGTTCTTGATTGTTTGTCGGGTGTGCATTGTGGGTGCCCTTCGTGTTTGGACAAGTAATGAATTAAAGGCGCACAACCGATTACCTAGAGCATCTCCAATTAGGGATGAGCGTGGTACCGGTACCGAAAATACCGATATTTCACCGGTACCGAAAATGCCAAAAAGTGGGTACCGGTGCCAAAAAAAATTCGGTACCGATACCGGTACCCAGTACCAAATGTTCATCCCTATCTCCAACGGCTTGGTCCGTGGAAGAGTCTGCTCCACAAAGCACAACACAAACAAAATGCCTTGTTGGAGGTGGTGGTTCGCTTGAGCAAATGGGCATATATAGTTCGGAATTGTGAGGACCACCCACTAACAAAACTTTTTTTAGTGTAAAAAGTGGGATTTGATGTGGATTGTAAAGAGTGGAGGTTTGGAATGATGTGACATGCTAACAAAGCAGTTTGGAGTTTAGACCGGGGTTACGGTTGGAGATGCTATTATAGCTACATGCTAATCATGACCGAGATTAGATAACATTTTATAATAATATTATTTTCTATGGATAATGACATGTCTAACAAGGATAATCATATCCAAGATTCGAGACAGATACATACATTAGATATGAATAAAGTTGGATTACAATATTGGCATCGACATCTAACCTTAAGTTACGTAGGAAGCATGCACTTGGTCTTTCGGTTTATCATTTATGACTTATGAGAATAAAGTTGACAAACATGAATTTCAATCTAATCGTCTTTCGGGTTAATTAAACACCATTGATTAGTCAGAAGGTGAAATGAACCCATCCCTCCCTTTGTAGTTTCTCCCCAACTTCTTAATCTAGAAAGAACCTAGGAATCAAATTTATTGTAGGATTTGGTTGCGGAATAGGATATATATTTTTGTCACACCAAAAAGAAAATGGCCAATATACGACTAAAACCCACTTTTTGAATCATGAACAGGAAAAAAGTACATAAATTCTTATCATGATTCCTTCTTATTTGTGCAAGATAAGTTTAAACAAAAATAAACCACAAATGAATCTATACAAATTTTGTAACCTATCACTATGACATTAACTTCTAGTCATCTAACAAAATTTTTACTTCATCTAACTAAAATTTTTTGCTTCTCTTGTTTCACTCCGGTTAACAGTCTTTTTGCTGTTGTTCGGAATGGGCAGGAGGAGCTCACAAAACCGTCAACTAAATGGAGATATGTTTTTAGGTCGTGGCATGTGGCAAAGTCGCTTTTGGTTAGGTATGGTGACGCCTCGCTGGTTAGCCGGAGTTCTTTGCCTACTTCGGCATATCCGAACCAATCTCCAATTTCATCAACTTGTTTTTGTAGCCATCCTTGCAACCCTACACTTCTTTTTGCCACGTCGTTGCTACCAATATCAACCAAGAATCCAGGGACTTTCGTGATCACATCCGTCGAGTTCACGATTCTAAGAATTTGTGTCCCGTTGCTTTCAAGTTGTGATCGGAAATTTCGGTTTCCAACACGTGGCCCGCCAAAGGAAACTACAGTCACCATTGGCGAGTGCTTAAATGTCGAGGTTATGTCATAGGCTGTGAGGGTGGCTAGTGCCGCACCAAGGCTATGGCCAGTGACCGTCACACTAAGAGGCTCATTGCCATACGTCTCAATGATCCTTGATATCTCCTCACGCACCATGTCCCGTAAACTTGGACACATGTCAGTTGCTGACGTGTACATACTAAGAAACCCTTGTTGTACCATAGCTTTTTTCTTTTCAGGTGCCATGTCATCAGGCAATGACGTCAACATGGCACGTAGATTCTCAACCCACTCAAGACACGTGGCAGTTCCCCTATACGCAATCACCACGTCCCTACGACCCAATCGCGCAATCTCCTTGTCATCATCGCAAACTGCCACGTAACCAATCCAGCTGGAATTCGTCGACGCCCAGCTCGGCATCCGGTCAATCCAGCCTGGCAGCTGAACCCCACACGTGGCATGCAAATTTTTAGTCACCTTATACCCACTCCCCCCTAAACCACATCTATCCAACATTGTCTTCTTACTAAACTTACATGTTGCATAGTCCGGTGATGATGTATCAAACTCGAAACACCGGTAAGCCGCTTCTACGAAATCCCCATATCGGAGTATCTCATGCCGGAGACCATCATCTAAAGGGTCAAGCAACCCTTCCCAGTTCTTGATCCCTTGGTACTCCCTCCACTTCTGATCCAAACTAGCCACACGGTGTGCGACACGGGCCGGACCCGAATCGCTGTTCCAAGAACTCTTGACACTTAACTGTGTGGTTCGGTGGTTGGTATAAGTGGTGCAGTGTGAGATCTCAGCCAGATGGGTTGTAGGTCTGGCTACGTTGCATGGTTTAACCATGCCAATTACACCACCCTTCATACGTCTTTATTTGTATCTATATATATGTATTTTTTTATTTAGGGTGTGTTTTGAAGCTAGAATGGATTGCATATTTTATAGTTGGAAATGATATATATAGATACATGTAGAGAGAGAGAGAGATATGCAGTGAGAGAAAAAGGGAGGACGGTGGTATGTGCGTGCGTCAGTGCGTGTGGACGTCTTTTTTTTTTCTTTCTTCTTTTTTGTTGAATTTTTCATTGATACTTTTGAAAAGTTGTAAGTTGAAGTTTATATGACCAGACCCACAGGATAACTGCAAGAAGAAGATTAGGATCTCCCTATCTCCGACCATGCATTTCTTAGAACAAAGTAGTGGGGTTTCTCACGTGTTGCGGCGGTCAATTGATCCGTTTCAGTTCAGTTTGTTACAATATTAGTGTGATACCGACTTTTGGTATAGACATCAAAAGCGATACATTGAGGGAAAACCACAAATTAATGTTATTTGGTCAGAATCAGTTTGGTTCGTCACGAAACCAATAGAAACATCGAGAAAACCACAAAACGAATACCGATGTCTATACCGTTCAGTGGCGGATCCAGGATATTTTTTCACTGGGTTCACTTTTTCAGGTGCTCGAATTTCGGTCAATTCGACGTCAGTTTTTTCGGGTCGGGTCGGACTTTATCACTAAACTCACCTTTTTTTTTTCCTATGATGCTTCAAAGCAGCATTCCTATCCCATTATCTATCTTCGTCTCTAAAAAACACATTTCTCTAAATTGATTTGTAATAAACTTTTCCCAAACGAATTCGAGTCATCTAAAAATGGTCATTTTAGTTCGAGTTACGCAAAATCTATACATGATAAGGAAGCATAAAAGGGTGAACTAATAATAGCATTTATTTGAGTCGATTCCAACTACAAACATCATCAAGAAAACTAAAACGATTTTTCAAGTACATAACAAAAAAATCTCAGCCATGACCCATACCTGCAACAATCAAAATAGTTTGACTAACAAAGTATAAACTAAAAATCAAATTCAAGTTTCAACAAATTTAACATTAATAAAGTCTACAAAGATTAGCCGGTTGTCATTGTCATGAACAATTTCTCAATAGATGATTGAAACTACAAATATTAGTAATTAAAATACCTAAAATGGATTGAGGAACCGTCATATATGGATATCATATATTAACTTCATTTCAAGATCCATTGCATATAGATCGGGAAATGGAATCCATTGTAGAAGGTCAGTAGGTGAAGGCGTCTAACTTCTCACTCACTGTGTTTATTTAACCATAAAATATATTGGTTTTATATATAAAAAGAATGCCTAAACTAAAAAGGGGAATCGATCCCGTGACAGTCAGTTAGAAAAGAGGCAGTAAACCATTGGTGCGCTTCATTTGCTTTGTTATGGGTTCACTAATAATTTATTTATGGGTTCCTTATCTATTTTCTATATAGGTAATCATTAAAAGTTCCAAACCGAATGGGTTCTTGGGAACCCGATATTTTCAATTAGATCCGCCCCTGATACCGTTGTTGTTCGAGTGGTATTGGTTTGGCTCGCCATGATAAGAACGAAAATATCAAATACATTTGACCTGTCCACTTTTGAATTAAACTTTTAACGAAACGTTGATAAAAATCAGCATGCAGTATTATTTTATAAAGATAACAAAAAGGGTTAATCATTAAAAGAACTAGACCGTGAGATGACTTTGATGACAAGTGTGTTTGTGTTTCGAAACTTGTACATTACTATTCACAACTCGATTGTAGTAATATTCATATTATGGCGCTACTTGGTATGGGTGAGGCTCATCCTTGGAGGATGACCCTCCACGTCAGCGCCACGTAGATCGAGTGTGAGGATGAGACAAAAAGGATGGAGCTAAGGAAATGGGGGATGAACCTAAAATATATATGTATATGTTGTATGTATATGTGTGTGTGAGAAGGGAATGCAACAACTTTTGTCCTTATATGCCTGTCTCCATCGTCCGGATCTCGATGAATACGATGACGCCGGGCCTCCGAAATTGGTGTGCTGGGCGGCGCCGGGCCACGACGAGGCTGGGACGAGCCCCCACACCGGAGAGCATAAGATGTATATAAAAATACGCAAACCGTTACGATATAATCATAATCTTATAACGTATCTTATTTTAAAATTATAAAAAAAATACTCAAAACTAATGATAAATCTATCGTATTTTAAAATTATAAAAAAAATACTCAAAACTAATCTAATACTAATAAAAGATTTCATCTAATGTCATGTGTCATTCCCTCATTTATATAATGGACTGAAATGGTTACGAAGGTGAAACCACAGGGACTGAAATCGTAATTTTTAAACTAATGGACTGAAATAGTGATTTTTGACAAACCATCTATACTATTAGTATAGTAGATTAATCTCTAATATTATTAATTATTGATATATCTAATAATATATAAATATAAATAATTGTTATACATTATGCAATTTATCTTTGCGTTAACTTCTTAAAATTTATTTTTTAAAGATTACATGGAATTTTTCTTTGTTTTCTTTTTATTGATTAAAATATTTAAATTATAAACTGATAAATAATTAAATGAGTATTTAAATTAAATTGATAAATAATTAAATGAGTAATTAATTTAAATTTTATATAATCCTTAACTTATATTCATGGGCGGACCTAAGCCCAGCCTAAGGTGGGCGGGTGCACCCCCGGGAAAAAAAATTTAGTGATAAGTTCCGTCGAAAGTCCCGTCCGCACCCCTTGGAATTTTTCGTCCGCACCCCTTAGATAAAAACTGTTATCAATTTATATTTTAAAAATATTCTTTAGTAAACTCTTATTTTATAAAAAAATACTACCTGAATTATATTACTTTTAATACCTAAATAACTAAACCCAAATACCCAATACATTTAACTAGCCCACTACTACGTCTCAGCCCAATAAACAAACCCAATAAATCAACAATATTTCAAACTAAAATAAAATAAACAAGCCCAAAACCCTTACATATTTTATCCTGCTCTCTTTATCGTCCTTGCACGCCAGCGATCAGAACATCAACAGCGACAACAGTGAACAGTCAGTAGCCGCATACCACCGTAATCAGCCACCATACCATCGCCGATCAAACACGGGTAAGTTTCTTTTTTTTATTTTTGATGATTTTTGGTTGATATTATCCACCTTCAGCAGCCTATTATAGCCGCATACTAACCATAGTAGACACATGTTTCGTTTTGTTTTCATTATGTTATGGTGAGTTATATTTTGTTAGTGATGATATTTTGCCTTTTTTATAGCCGCATACCACAGTATGTTTGGCTTTTTTTTTTAGTGAAGAACATTTGGCTTTTTTTTATGGTGTATATGTCACACCCCAACCAATGGCGGAAACATCGGGGCATGACACTGAGCGAAACAGATTGTCCAGAAGTTTCCATAACAATTAACATTACCAATCAATTTAAAATAACAAGTCCCATACCATGTCTCAAAAGGTAAACAAATTATTACAGACAAAAATCTAGGCAAGTAGTCTGTTCCGACAACTCCGATTTTCAAATAGAGCAATTGTTTATCTGCTTCTAAAGACCCTTAATTAAATTTGTACAGACAACTATTTGTTGGCCTCTAGAGCCTTATTCTAGCTTCGATTTCCTAGCAGGTGTGCATCCTAAGCACCTGTCACATACGTTAAAATAAAGTCAATACATATAATGTAAATGTGAGCATACAAGTTTGATAATAGCATATAAAGTTCGAATTCGTTTACGCATAACCAGCACGTACACATAGTGAAATGAAGCACGTTAGTAATCGACATAGATCCATCGATACCAATGACTGCGGGTTGACTGCCAGAGGCAGTTCGTAATACATGATTACCACCGTAGTCCATGCAAGTATTTGTCCTTAACAACCCCTGCGAACAGGTGCTGAGTCCAAACTATAGTAATATCGTTGCTAAGGCAGGTAGACAGCATTCCATGTGTAAACATAACAAACAAGCATTCATAAGCCACGTATAACATGCATTAACGGTTAGCGTTCAAATAGTGTTGAGTAGTGTGTTGATTGTGATTTGAATATTCGTAACGTATGTAACACCCAAAAGTGCGTAAAGCAAAAAGGGGTCGAGTATACTCACAGCGGTTGATGGATTGAAGGGAGCGCTTAACGAGTAAGATTAGCCTGAATAGTTTAATGGCATAACGATAAGTGGCGCGTAAAACGGTGCAAAGTAGCAGTTCGGTCGGATGGTAATCCGATCGGACAGCTTATCCGGTCGGATGACTATTCGAGTGGATTGTTTCTTCCCATGAGAATGAGGTGTTTGTGTATGATTACCTGACTTTTGAAGTTTTTGTTGTAGCATTTTGAAAACATTGAAGTATCTCTATCCTTCAAGTCGGTCGATCGGACGGTAGTCCGGTCGGACGGCGACTCTAGTGACAAGGTTACTTAGTGGGAACAAATTCACAGCAGAAGTGTCACTCAGTCGGATGTCCATCCGTCCGGGTGGCAACCCTGTTAGTGAACATGTTGAAAATTGTTTAAGTCTTTAAAGTCCTAGTATCTCATGATCCGAAGAGTAATTCGGTCGGATGGTAGTCCGATCGGACGGCAATTCGTTCAATATTCAAACTTTAGATAAGGTTGATTAAGTGTGGGACCCAAGGTGTGATCCGTTCGGGTGGCTTATCCGCTCGGACAGTAGTCCGGTCGGATAGCACTCCGTCCCGGTTGCTCCGTCCGTCTTACACTTGGTCGTTTTGTTTGTTTGTAGTTTTATCGAGACGTTTTGACATTGTGTTAACCAACATAATCCCATCTTGTCCCAAGTGACCTGATCGACCAGGAATCACCCTAGTTCGGCCAGTTAACCGGTTCAAGACGGTTGTTCTTGTTTAACCCGAAATCGATGGTCTCGTGAGGAGAATCCAGATCTTGGACTAGCACAACACTAAGAATGAGTAGGAGACTAGAACAAGGTTCGATTCTACCGGTTTTGAGTGCATTGAGTGTAAAAGAATAGGAAAACTTGTGATTATTTCTTTCAACTCCTTTATCTTTTTGGAAATGTTCAGATCTATGCGAAATCGTTGTGAAATCTTGTGGAAACCCTTCAGATCTGAGTTATCCTTGGTGGAATGAGGTCAATCTTGAAGTTCATAAGAACTTCATGATGACGTCACCCTAAAATATCCCAAATCTTGATGATTTCACGGTTAAAAGTTAAGGTTTAAAAGATAAAAAGGTGTAGGAGTGCGTGTAGATCAAGAAAGTACAAGATTTAGGATGAGATCTTACCGGAATCAAGAGAAATCGAAGAAAAGGTGAGGAGCACGAGCTGGTCGGACAGAGAACTTCCAAAAGTAGAAAGTTTGAGAGTGACATGGGTATTTATAGGATTCCAAAAGGGGAAAGTGTGGGTCGGTCGGATGGCATCCCGCCCGAATGACTATCCGGTCGGATGGCATCTTGGCACCACGACCAAGTGGCAGCCCGGTCGGATGGCTATCCGGCCGGATGGCACTTGGTTCGTGTGTTCGACGCGACAATTTTTGCTGATTCGATTTCGATTGCGAGCGATGCGATACGATGGAGTTTCCTATTCAAATTACTTTTAATCCCAACCACTCATATCTCGCACTGTCCCTTCTCCACTAATTATCATAGTTCGATTGTGATTCGAGTTCGATGTCGATTGAGTTCGATTGCATTTCGAGTTTCGATTGCGTTTCGATTGATTACCACACATAACATAATTGAACATGCACACGTAACACATAAGGCACACACACACGTATAACAATTACTAAAATGCGTAGTTCGAGTTGCGATTTGATTCGATGTCGATTTGATTAGCATAGTTTGATTATCGTTTAGTTAACTTTATCGTATTGTTACTTCCTATAGTTCACAGTCGTAAGTCGATTAGAGGGCGATTGAAATACGTCGATGATGGTAATTATTGACACTTACTCCACATAATACAACTAAAATAAGCACATAAAAGAAATTCACTACAAGTCAAGTTGCACGAAATCGGTCGTTGACTTCGACCTTGACTTTGACTTTTCGAAAACACGGGGTGTTACAGTATATGTTGTTTAGATATTTAAGGCTTGAATAGTTGATACATTATGTAATATGTTATGGAGCCATGAACTTTTTTTTGAAAGGTGAACTTCTACAACAGACGGTATAATTCACACCTGCAAACCGCAGGCCCGCCACCCCACTCCGACCCGATACGAACCGATTTTTTGATGATTATATAAATTTAGTTCTTTTGATAATTCACACCTGCAAACCGCAGGCCCGGCACCCGTTGGACGACATTTTAATTATGTTTGTAACAAGGTTTGATGTGTTTTTGATGATTATATAAATTTAGTTCTTTTGTTTTACATGACCCGACTCTACCCGAACCGACCCGATACGAACCCATTTTTTATTTATATACCTTGGGGTCTAAAATTTTTAAAAATGTTCCGCACCCCATGGAAAAATTCCTGGGTCCGCCACTGATTATATTTCAATTGATGATCAATAATAATTAAGTTATTTCTAATTATTGTAGGGGATACTTATATAGCATTTTCAGTTTACATTTGATCAGTGGGATAAACTAACTGGACATATTTGATTTGCTTTAGTTATTAACAATAACAAATATTTAATTTGAGATAATCATTACTGAAATCCCCTGTACGATTCGGCGTGAATTCAATTTCGATCGATATCGATTTAGTTCATTACGGTAATGATACTCTGTATAACAACCGAAAGAAAAAAACCAAACAATAAAGTCGTTAAACTCAGAGTAAAAATTTTGTGGTCATTTTAAAAAAATGTTTAAAGTTTAATATTCTTGGTAAAAAACACAAAAGAAAAATAAAATATTATATTAAATTAAGTTAGTGTTGCTACAGCGATTACAATGCGGATGTTGTCAAATACACTTGATAAACAATGAAGTTCCTATATAAATGTTACTAGGTTAGAACCCCGTGTATTACACGGGTTGAATAAATGTAATTTTAAAACAATTATTCTTTAAAAATCTCGTTTATTACACGGGTTGAACAAATGTAATTTTATATATTAAATAATAAAAAAAATTATATCTCTAAGAACCTCATGTATTGTACTGAATAAATGTAATTTTATATACTCCCTCCGTCCCATTAAAAGTGTCATATTTTGAATTTTCAAAGTCTTTATTTGTAAACTTTGACCTTAGATAATTTTATTTTTGTTAGATAATACTTGATGAAAGTTATATCATTTGAGTGTGTTTTAAAAGTGTTTTTATCTGGTTAATTTTCATCAAGTTTTATATGACACAAAAAAATATATAATTAAAGTCAAAGTTTACAAATAAAGACTTTGAAAATTCAAAACAAGACACTTTTAATAGGACAGGTTGAATAAATCTAATTATATATAATAAATAATAAAAAAAGTTATATCTTTAAAAACATTATGTATTACACGGGTTGAATAAATGTAATTTTGTAACCTTGTATATTACACGAGTTGGATAAATATAATTTTTATAAACTAAATAATAAAAAAATTATATCTTTATAAACTTCGTGTATTATACGGGTTAAATAAATCTAATTATATGTACTAAATCATCATCATCATACTCAGTAAATCCCACAAATAGCAAAGCTAAGGTAGGGTCTGAGGAGGATAAGATGTAGAGGCTGCTTTCAGTGAGACCCCCGACTCGATAGTAGTTTTGCATCAAACCTTTGAGATAAGGCACATAACACTCAGCAATCGAGACAAAGACCAATTTGAAAAATAAAAAACAGAATTATATTATTAGCTTCTCTTCCTAATCAGTGTTTTTTTTAAGTTTGATCTAATATCTAATAAGTTATTTTGTATATTTTGTTTGTACTTGAAATTTTTTATATGAACGTATTATTGTTTTTTAAGTTTAAGATTATTGTTTTGTGCTATTATTAAAAAAATATTTTTAATTTATAACATAAATTTGAAGATAACATATTATTAGAAAAAATAGAATATTTATAGCTTAAATTTGAAGATTATTATTATTAAAAAAATAGAATGATTCTATCCGACATTCAAAGTAAGATAAGATTTAATATTAATTGATTATTTATTATTTAATTAACTGATATAAGATAAGTATGAAAATGCAGGAAATTACAAATGTAGACGCCTTCAATGAATGACACGTGTCACTTATTGGTTTCTTTTATTATATAGTATAGATTATTATCTTTTATTATTTATAGTTTCTTTCCTGTAGCTAACATGTTTTTTTTTAAATCTAAACTAGTTTTTTACTATCGCCGCGTTGCGGCGAACGTCTTTTGTTGTTTAGTCTGTTTTTACATGTGTTTTGAAATCACTACGAACGCGTTGCACACGGAAACCGCTGACAAGAATAAAAAGAAAATATAGAAAAAAACACTAAAAGATAACCAAAAGAAAATAAACCAAAAAAGTTGTATGGTAATAATGTTGTTTGTATGAAACCTGTGGTCAGAGATTAGCAAATGATACTGGGTACCGGTACCGAATTTTCCGAACCGAAAGATCTTAAGTACCAATTCGGTACGAATTTTGGCGTTCCTGGTATCGGTTCGCTACCGTTTTTTATCTTCATATTCAGGTACCGTAATTGGTATTTTCGGTACCAAGTACCGATTCGGTATTGGTTGGCACCGAGCTCATCCCTACCCCTGAAACTAAAAAAAAAGAAATCATTAAAAATTGAAGAAAATAAAAAAAAAAGGTTGCACGATACCGTTGTTGTTCATACGACACCCGTGATCAGGGATGAGCAAATGGTGCCGGGTAGCAGTACCGAATTTCCCGAACTCAAAGATTTTCAAAATCAATTCGATACCGACTTTTGGTGTTTTCTGTACCAGGCTGGTGTCGGTTTTTATCTTTATGTACCGATAACCGTACTGGTATTTTCGATAAGAGTACCGGTTAACAAAGGCTTATCTAACTTAAAAAGTAAAGAAGATAACAAAACTATTAAAAAAAACCATATATATTATTATATCTTTTTACTGTTCAAACCATTGTATTTTTAATATATAGGAGAACTAGGTTATCACCCGGGATTGCTTCCCGGGTAGGAAAATATTATGTTAAAATACTCACAAGTGTATAATTAAAATAAACTTAAATAATGTGACGTATTAGATAAGTTAATGACAAAGTGCATACTTTGTTTTGAAAATTTGATTTATATTCATCTCAATTGTATAAACATGTATAAAAATTTATTATAACACGTGAACGATTTCCAAGTCCTAGTACAACATGAACATGTATAAAAATCATTACTCTTCCAAACCAACATGTAGATCCAATGAAGGTGTCTTGTGTTTCTCCACTGTGAACAAAAATATAAAATCTTGATTAATAAAAAAGGCGAAACAACTATTTTACATACCTGCGATGAGTGGCCATCACGCCTAATGTTTAGACATTTTCATTGCTTCAATGTGCTTCAATGTTGTCAGCTACAGATCCTATTTGGTTAACCTATGATAAGAAAAAGGATTGGTCAGGTCCACTCAAACTCAGAACTAATATCAAAATGGGCTAGTCATGTCAACCCGTTTATAAAAAGAACCCACTTTTACCATCTCAGTTTTGACCAGGTTGAACCATCGCCTTTTAAGATTATCATTTAATTTTACCGGTTCAACCCGTTAAGAGATCAATCATAACCCAGATCGACCTGTTAATAAATAAATACTTGGAGATATATCTTGAAGAGAAGGGCATTACATATCTTCTCACTAATTGCCATCTTTACTCTTTGTAAACAGAAAATGTTAACTTTTGTCAACAATAAATTGAGTATTTGGGTTCTTAAGGTTTGAAAATGATGATCACCTGACAACACCTCCTACAATCTAAGAGTACCGGTTAACAAAGGCTTATCTAACTTTAAAAGTAAAGAAGATAACAAAACTATTAAAAAAAACCATATATATTATTATATCTTTTTACTGTTCAACCCATTGTATTTTTAATATATAGGAGAATTCTAATAAAAGACTACAATTAATGTCACCTGACAACACCTCCTACAATCTAATTTTTTTTTTTGTTAAATTTAATTTTTTATTTGTTTTGGTTTTTGTATATATTTACAATTACAATTTTTAATATCACGTTTATCTATATAGAATCTTAATTTAAAAATTTCTTTATCTTATATTTTTCATCATTTAAAATTTTGTTTTGGTTTTATTTTTAGATTTAAAATTTAGTTTATTTTATATTTTCACTTTAATCTATAAAAAATAGTAGTGAGTTTTTTCTCAAGATTTCTTATCGGATTTATGGTATTCTTAAACGAAATTTTTAATATTTATCGTAACTTTTTAACATTAAAACTTTAATGGTTTCTTATTTATTTTATTTTATTGGATGTTTTAACTTTTTTTTTGGGTATTTCATAATTATTAAATTAAAAGTTCTTGAAGCGGAAGTTGTTTTTATTTTTCTTTTTGTTATTTAGGTATTATAATTAATTTTTACCTATTTTGTTTTTCTCTTGTAATTTTAAAATATTGTCTTTCATAAAATTATAATTATGAATATAGTGTTGCAACATATTTATTTTAGTCTACATTAGATATAAGTTTTATTTAAAATTTTGTTGTGAATTACACGGGTTTGAGAATCAGGTTATAAACATATGTATTACATGGGTTTGAATATAAAAATTATATAATTTAATAATGTATGCATAAATTTACATAACTAAATTATTTTCATACATACAACTTGAAGGGTAGTGGAGGCAGTAAACCATTGAAGTTTGTTTCTGGTCATGACTTTATCCAGATGTTAGTACTCTGATATTATCGTTTTTATATTTGAGAATATCAAAATATACTTATAAAAAGTTAAAATAATATATAAAAGTTATATATAACATAAACATAATCAAAATCAAATCATAACAAAGAAAAGCAATGTAAAAAAATAGCAACATAAAGCGAACATGGATCCATACTGTCTTAGCAACTCCACATTAGATTGGAAAGTAAGATGAGAGTATAATTGTTTTATAAGGCTAAAGGGTGTGGGGGTCATAGTTGGGACACGATTCGCCACGTAGAAACATAAATAGACGACACCCCCTTGCCTGATCCATCATGGTTTGAATGGATTAAATCATGGCAACCATGGTCCTATTTTCCATTTTCCAAGATTTTCTTTTCTTTTCTTTAGAAAAAAATAAGTTAAAATAAACAAGGGGATAATGGTTTGGGTCATAACCACACCTTAGGGTAGTGGTTTTGGATGTTGGATTAGAAGTGGGTAACATAACGCTGATGTAGAGGGTCATGGTGGTCATGAGGGTCATAACTACACCCTATAGCTTAATGGGTCACTTATTAAAAATGATACATATTTATAAGATGTGTTTCGTGAGCTAAAAAATAGAAACATGCAAAATAATTTGGAAAGACAAATTATTTTGGCAGCGGAATTTTAACAGGATCTTTTAAAAACTTGAAAATACCCAATTTATTCTATTTCACATATTGGAGATAACACCCATAATTTACAATAAAGGTGATTTCTCACGGAAATCCCCTGTTTTACAAAAACATGTTTCTTTATTTTATTGAGCCACTTCTTCAAGCTTGTAGTGCTACGCAGCACTTTTTCCTTGATCACAACAGATCACCTGAAACATGTTTTAAAAAGGTTTTATCAGCAGGGAAATACTGGCGAGTCACTCAAGTTGCACAAAACGATAAATTGTTATAATATACAGTATTAAGGGTGATTACATTGTGTCTATCAACCAATTACCCCAAATCGGTATTTGTCACTCGACTGTATCTGTGACTATGGTCAGATCACCCATTGGCTAACTCGTTGTCCAATGGTGACAGGTATCAAGTAATGTATACAAAACCCCACATACCGGCAGTAATTGAAGATTACAAAGACTTAATCCCTGTAATTATAACCTTGAAAATAAATAGGGTTTTTGGAAAACAATTTGATAAAAGAGAATAACTCACATTGCAAGTTTAAACGGGCAGCGTTTAGCCTACTGATTTTTACCCGGTTAACCTAATTCAAATAACAATGCACACGAAAACTAGGTCAGTAACTTAATACAACTTTTACGACAACTCACGAGATTCAAAACCTTCACGACGAATGACAAAGTATAGCCCAAATACGGGCAGCACTTAAACATCCATCGGATTGGTTTTTATCGATTGGACATTAAATCGTAGCAGTGATCGAGTTATTACCCTGTTATCGCGGCAGAATTCGTGCTTGTGTGTGTTTTTTGGAGTAATCAGACAATATCTCAGTGTACGAATTGAATTTTAACGTCGAACCAACGCCAAACTTCAAGTACTAAACCCCTGCATTTATACTGGAAAAACGGCGCCCTCGCGTGGCGCGAGGGCCTGACGCGTGGCACGAGGGGTACCCCTCTAGCATAGGGTAGCCTCGTGTAATTGTAGCCTGGGTGAGTCGACGTTTCGCTAAAATTCGATTTTGACAACGAACTGTGCAGATAATAACGATTAGGGAATACCCCCCTTGAGTTTTAGGGGCCATGATCCTAGTTCCGATTGTTCTGAAAATTTTAGGGGCCATGCAATATTACTTGGGGGTCTCAATTAGGGTTTCCTATTGGGCAAATTAAAATAAGAATTAGTAATTTTGATGAGAGTTGTTACATCCTCCCTACCTTATTAAAATCTCGTCCTCGAGATTCACTGGAACAAGTAGGGATATTTTCGCTTCATCTCTGATTCCAGCTCCCAAGTGTACTCAGGTCCTCTCTTCGAATCTCACTTGACTTTGACCAGTATTAGTCTTTTGTGTTTGAGAAACTTGACCTTTCTGTCTTCTATCTGCAGTGGCTTCTCAACAAATTTTAACTTTTCATTTAGCTCTACATCTTGAAGAGGTACTACCAGGGATTCATCAGATAGACATTTCTTGAGGTTGGATACATGAAATACGTCATGTACCCCGGCTAGCTCTTCTGGTAGCTGTAATCGATAGGTAACTGGTCCTATACGCTGGATTACTGGGAATGGTCCTACGTACCTTGGACTTAACTTTCCCTTCTTACCAAACCGAACTACTCCTTTCCAAGGAGAAACTTTCAAAAGTACCTTGTCTCCAACTTGAAATTCTAGCGGCTTGCGTCTATTGTCTGCATAACTTTTCTGGTGATCTCGAGCCATCTTTAGTCTTTCCTTGATTTGAGTGATCTTGTCGGTAGTTTCTTGCACAATTTCAGGACCTGATAATTGACTTTCTCCTATTTCTGCCCAACAAACTGGAGTTCTGCACTTTCGCCCATATAGTGCTTCGAATGGGGCAGCTTCAATGCTTGCATGATAACTATTGTTATAGGAGAATTCAATTAAGGGTAGGTGGTCATCCCAGTTTCCACCAAAATCTATTACACATGCCCTGAGCATGTCTTCCAGGGTTTGAATCGTCCTTTCACTTTGTCCGTCTGTTTGAGGATGATTAGCTGTACTTAAATTTAATCGTGTCCCCATGGCTTCTTGGAAACTTGTCCAGAAATGTGAAGTGAAACGACTGTCTCTATCCGATACGATAGAGAGCGGGACTCCATGTAAGGATACTACCTCGTCTACGTACAACTTTGCTAACCTTTCCATGCTAAAGGTTTCTTTCATGGGTAGAAAATGAGCAGATTTGGTTAATCGATCCACAATTACCCAAATTGCGTCGTTACCTTTTCTGGTTTTAGGCAACTTAGTAACAAAATCCATGGTTAATAGTTCCCACTTCCAAACAGGCATTTCTAATTGTTGGAGTAATCCTGAAGGTTTCTGGTGTTCTGCCTTAACTTGTGAACAAGTTAGACACTTAGATACATATCTAGCTATATCCTTTTTCATTCCTATCCACCAGAAGTTATTCCTTAAATCTTGGTACATTTTATTATTTCCCGGGTGCATGGTATACCTAGATTTATGGGCTTCCTCTAAAATCTTATTTCTTAAATCTCCTTGCTTAGGTACCCAAATCCTCTTCTTGTGGAATCTCCAAATTCCATCAGCTCCTTGCTCTAATTCCTTTATTCTTCCTTTCATTCCTTCAGCATCATCCTTGATTGCTGTGGCTTGAACATTTTTCAGTTGTTCCGTTAAGTCTAATTGTAAACTTAATCTAAGAGCACGAACTCGCTTTTGCTTTTCGTGATACTTAGGACTTAAGGCATCTGCAACTACGTTTGCTTTTCCTTCGTGATATTGAATATCACAGTCGTAGTCACTTAGAATTTCCATCCATCTTCTTTGCCTCATATTTAATTCTTTTTGCCCAAATGTGTATCTTAAACTCTTATGATCTGTATAAACAGTAAACTTACTTCCATACAGATAGTGTCTCCAAATCTTAAGGGCAAAAATTATGGCTCCTAATTCTAAGTCATGAGTCGTATAATTTTCCTCGTGCTTCTTCAATTTCCTTGAGGCATACGCAATTACCTTTTTGCGTTGCATTAGTACACATCCTAATCCTAGCTTAGAAGCATCACAGTATACTTCAAAGTCTTCTGTCCCTTCTGGTAAGGCAAGAATTGGGGTGTTTGTTAACCTTTGTTTTAAAATCCTAAAAGCCTTTTCTTGCTTAGGTCCCCATTCAAACTTAACTGTTTTACAGGTTAGCTTAGTTAATGGCACAACTATCTTAGAGAAATCCTTAATAAAACGCCTATAGTACCCAGCTAATCCTAGAAAACTTCTAACTTCCGTAACTGATTGGGGGACCTTCCATTTGGTGATTGCTTCTATTTTAGCAGGATCTACGTGAATACCTTCGTGATTCACCATGTGTCCTAAAAATTGCACCTCCTGTAGCCAAAATTCACACTTCGAGAATTTGGTGTAAAGCTTCTCCTTTCTTAACAAAGTTAAGAGTGCATGTAGGTGCTCACAATGTTCTTCCTGACTCTTGGAATAAATAAGTATATCGTCAATGAAGACAATTACAAATTTATCCAAATACGGTTTACAGATTCTATTCATCATGTCCATGAATGCTGCCGGAGCATTTGTTAGTCCAAAGGGCATGACTGTAAACTCGTAATGACCATACCTAGTTCTGAAAGCAGTTTTAGGTATGTCTTCTTCTTGAACCTTTAATTGATGATATCCGGAGTGTAAATCTATCTTAGAAAAATATCTAGCTCCTTGTAGTTGATCGAAAAGATCATCAATCCTAGGCAATGGGTATCGATTCTTAATTGTAACCTTATATTTAGTTCCCTATAATCGATACACATTCGCATCGAGCCATCTTTCTTTTTCACAAACAATACTGGAGCTCCCCAAGGGGATGAACTAGGTTGTATAAATCCTTTACTGAGCAATTCATCTAATTGCCTTTTCAGTTCTAGCATTTCGGTGGGTGCTAATCGATAAGGTGCCTTAGCTATTGGTGTAGTTCCAGGAATCAAATGAATTCTAAATTCTACCTCCTTATCTGGTGGTAATCCTGGTAATTCTTCTGGGAATACATTTGGGTATTCTGATACTACATGAATTTCCTTAAGTTCCTTACCTTTAGTGCTAATCATTACCGAAATCATATACACTATTCCTTGTTTTCGTTCATAACTAGCAACTTTCATTACTGAAATGAACTTCATGGGTTTACGCGGCTTATCCCCTGTAATCATAATTACTTCTCCTGTGGGTGCACCAATTTCTATGGAATTCTTATCACAGAGGATTCGAGCATGGTTGGCTACTAACCAATCCATTCCTAATACAACATCGAATCCAGCTAAATCCATAGGTAACAGGTTTGCAGAGAATGTATGGCCTAAAAGTTCTATCTTTCCTTTTTGCAAAACCTTATCTATGTTAACAGAATTCCCATCTGCCGTTTCTACCGTAAAAATTTGCCTAAAGTTGGTTAAGGGTAGATTAAGTGCTTGGCAGAATGAAGTATTTATAAAACTTTGGTTTGCACCAGAGTCATATAATACTTTTGCATAAATGTCGTGAACTAGGAACGTACCAGCTATCACATTAGGAATTAGTTCAGCTTCCTGCGTGGTCAATTGGAAGGCTCTTGCGTTCTTCTTATTAGTTCCTTCAGCAGGTTTGGCTTTGTTATCTGCTGGTTTGATCAATTTAGGGCATTCTGGTCTAAAATGCCCCGCTTCTCCACAGTTGAAGCAGATCTTTGTTTTCCTTCTGCAATCTTCTTCACGATGTCCTATAGCTTTGCAGAAGTTGCATGTTTCATTACATTTTCCAAAATGTTTCTTTTTACAGTTCCTGCAGAACGGCGGAGTGGAAGATGATCCGGTTCCCCTTTTCTTGAAATTGCTATTATTACCCACACGAAATCCTTGGGTAATTTTCTGAGCCAATTCCTTCTTCCTATTTTCTTCTCGCGTACGCACCAGTCCGTTAGTCAAAGTGTTGGCTAATTCCACAACATCGTCAATAGTGCGAGGTGTCGCAGCTTTAACGATATCACGGATTTCGCCAATCAAACCCCAAATATAGTGGGAAATGAGTACCGGTTCTGGCGAAGCCAGGGTTGGTACAACTCTAGCATATTCGAAGAATGTCGAAGTATACCCTCGACAGTCTACATCCACCATCCGGTGGTTCAGGAACTTATTTGCCATTTGTTCCTTTTCATATTCAGGACATAATTTTCTTTCCACCAGACTTTTAAATTCTTCCAACTTCATGGCATAGGCCACATCGCTTCCCTTGGCTTGTAGTACCGTATTCCACCATTCTAGCGCCCATTCTTTAAAAAGATGCGAAGCGTACATGACCTTGTCTTCCTCGGCACATTTACTTATTTTAATCACCGCCTCGGTTTTCTCCAACCAACGTAGTGCAGCAGTCGCCCCTTCGTTGCCTGCAAATTCAACAGGTTTACAGGCAAGAAATTCCTTGTAAGTGCAACCAGGCGTTGCAGCTTTCATTCTTTTAAGGAATGGGGCCTGCATCCCATCATTATCATTATTATTAATGTTGCCACCTCCATTTACGCTATTACTGAAGTTGTCTTCATGAGTACGTTTGCTAGGAATAATTGGTTGAGGTTCAACTGGATTTCGGGCAGCAGCAAGAATTGCTGGAATAGCATTGGCTATTCCCTGAGCAACGATATTCTCTATATCTTGTCTATTCAGAAATTGATCTTCATGGTTTTGCGCGGATTGGTTACCCTCGTTAACTGGTTCATTACTAGCATGTTCCATCTGGTAATTAATATATATAAGTTATTAGCATAAAATAAATCATGACTAAATGCAAAACAATCGCACAAAATCACGTCACACGTATAGCCAAAATTGTCGATTTTTCGACTTCCATATTTTATATATTACTATGCGTCCGTACACACCCGTTATCTTACAAGAGTTTTATTTTTTAAGTTATTTCATAGGATTATATTTTTATTATTACTATTATTATTATTTTGTTATTATACAACCACAACCACACAGTCACACCATCCCCGTCAGCTGGCATCTCAGAAACGACGTTCCCTCTCGTCGTATTTCCATGATATCCTCTCTCCCACATCTCAGATTCTATTCCCGGCGTCCACCAGCTCCTCGCCATAGTGGCAGAGTTCAGCCAAGTTTTCTGAGCTCATAGGTGGGTGTAGTGGAGGCTCGGGGTCAAATTGGGGGAAAAAAGGTATTAGGGTTATTCAAAAGGTTCTGAAATTGCCAGTCAGTGGTCCACCATTCTTCCAGCTCTCCTAGAGGTCGGGGGTTAACAAGGGGATCTGGAATAGTCGGTTCCAGATTGACTGGAAGTTGGGCTTCAGCTGGGTAATTGAAGAGGTTTTCATCGGCAGGTCCGATGAGGTCACTAAGTGCCAGTTTACGATCCAGCTCCTCCCAAGATGGCCTTTCCTGGTCTTGCCTGGAACTTTCTCCGATCTCTATTCCCTTGCCTTTATCCATCGGATCCTCAGTCTTTATAACTTTCCTTGTCGCTGGTTTCTTCCTACGCACACGCCTCCAGCCCACGAATCTTCTTCTCTTTTACGGTTTGGGTTTCTCTTGAGGTTGGGCTTGGAATACCATTGGTTCCTCAGTGTCGGCCCAATAACCGGAAAATCCCTCGGAAACTTCCATATCAGCAGAATGGATAGTGATGTTCTGAAGAGCTTCAGACAACTCACTCATGCTGTTAGCATATGAAGAAACACACAAAATTCTTAGTTAAAATTTTGTAAATTGATATTTCACATAATCGCAGAATAGCAATAAGAAAATTAAGTATTTCTAAATACTTAATTGGCTTAAATCAGTGGCTCTAATACCACATTTTTCTGTCACGGCCCCCGGCCCGGTTTTTTACCCGTTCCAGGAGCCGCGGGACAGAAACCCGTGGTAATTGTTATTTTGGCAGCGGAATTTTAACAGGATCTTTTAAAAACTTGAAAATACCCAATTTATTCTATTTCACATATTGGGGATAACACCCATAATTTACAATAAAGGTGATTTCTCACGGAAATCCCCTGTTTTACAAAAAACATGTTTCTTTATTTTATTGAGCCACTTCTTCAAGCTTGTAGTGCTACGCGGCACTTTTTCCTTGATCACAGCAGATCACCTGAAACATGTTTTAAAAAGGTTTTATCAGCAGGGAAATACTGGCGAGTCACTCAAGTTGCACAAAACGACACATTGTTATAATATACAGTATTAAGGGTGATTACATTGTTTCTATCAACCAATTACCCCAAATCGGTATTTGTCACTCGACTGTATCTGTGACTATGGTCAGATCACCCATTGGCTAACTCGTTGTCCAATGGTGACGGGTATCAAGTAATGTATACAAAATCCCACATACCGGCAGTAATTGAAGATTACAAAGACTTAATCCCTGTAATTATAACCTTGAAAATAAATAGGGTTTTTGGAAAACAATTTGATAAAAGAGAATGACTCACATTGCAAGTTTAAACGGGCAGCGTTTAGCCTACTGATTTTTTCCTGGTTAACCTAATTCAAATAACAATGCACACGAAAAACTAGGTCAGTAACTTAATACAACTTTTACGACAACTCACGAGATTCAAAACCTTCATGACGAATGACAAAGTATAGCCCAAATACGGGCAGCACTTAAACATCCATCGGATTGGTTTTTATCGATTGGACATTAAATCGTAGCAGTGATCGAGTTATTACCCTGTTATCGCGGCAGAATTCGTGCTTGTGTGTGTTTTTTTGGAGTAATCAGACGATATCTCAGTGTAAGTATTGAATTTTAACGTCGAACCAACGCCAAACTTCAAGTGCCAAACCCCTGCATTTATACTGGAAAAACGGCGCCCTCGCGTGGCGCGAGGGGTACCCCCCATAACATAGGGTAGCCTCGTGTAATTGTAGCCTGGGTGAGTCGACGTTTCGCTAAAATTCGATTTTGACAACGAACTGTGCAGATAATAACGATTAGGGAATACCCCCCTTGAGTTTTAGGGGCCCTGATCCTAGTTCCGATTGTTCTGAAAATTTTAGGGGCAATGCAATATTACTTGGGGGTCTCAATTAGGGTTTCCTATTGGCCAAATTAAAATAAGAATTAGTAATTTTGATGAGAGTTGTTACAATTGTATTCTCTAATTTGTTTTTATCCTGTTACAAAAATTTGTTATTTCTTGTGACATGTGAATTTTATTCTTTTTCAATAGCAAATAAATTTCTTTGTAATTGGATTAAGAATATTTAATAGGAAAGGTTCTATGAATTGATAAAGGTTTGATGAAACACTGGTTAACACCTAGGTTAATCAGCTGGGTCGTCTCGTGTGTGGGGTTCAATCTCCTTCTCCACTCGCTGATTACTGAAAACCTGCAAAACAGAACACCGGTGACTCGCCACAAGGAGGAGAAATGGGGGGGAGGGGTTCTCCTTGTGACCACCCTCCGGTGTGAGAATAAGTACTGTTTTGAGGAGAAATAGTGTGTGTTGTAGGTGAAATGTAAGGAGAGCAGAATATTCTACCTGAATGAGGAAGGGTTCTATTTATAGCCGAAGGGTGAAGGAGGGAGGAGAGGCCTTGCTAGCTGTTACCGGGTGCCAGTTGTTCGACCAAGGGGAATATCCTCTTGGTCTCCTCTGTTGCACTCAGAGTAGTGGGTGACGTGGCACGCCGTTATTTGTCCAAGTAAGGGAATTGTATCAGCAGCGGTCGGCCTGTCCTAGGATCGTGCTGCAGGCCCGGGTGGCGTCCAGTTATTGGTGATGCATGTTGTCCTTTTTGTCTTGAAGAGCATCTTTGGTGTCGCCTGCAATATCTTCCAGAAGCTTCTGGATATTCTTCACTGATGCGGACGCCATGTAGGATAAAAGTTGTGTGGTCCCTACCATGTGTGCATGGAATTGGGACCATACCTCTTCAAGTCACCCCAGTCCAGTGTGACTTCTAGTTGAGTTTATTGTCTAGGAGGGATTCTGGACTCATAAGGGTTGTGGTTTTATTGTTTGATTTCTTTTGAATTTCACATCTTATCGCGTGTTTTCTTTGACATGTCGGTTTGGCTTGAAATTGCGTGCAGCGCTTGGTAATGGCATGCGAGTTTGATCCGAAACGGCGCGTGGCGCTGGGTGATGATCTCTAAAACTTGAGCCAAAATAGCGTGTGGCGCATGAAGATGTCTTGCAAGATTGGGTCAAAACCGTGCATGGCGTATGAAGATGTCTTGCAAAATTGGGACAAAATGGCGCGTGGCGCATGAAGATGCAAAATTGAGCCAAAATGGCCCATGGCGCATGAAGGTGACTTCAATTTTTGAGCCAAAATGGCGCATGGTGCATGAAGATTACTTTGCAAAATTAAGCCAAAATGGCGCATGGCGCATGAAGATGACTTTTGAAATTTGAGCCAAATTGGCGCAAGAAGATGACTTTGGAAAACTGAGCCAAAATGGCGCATGGCGCATGAAGGTGACTTCAATTTTTGAGCCAATATGGCGCATGGTGTATGAAGACTTATTTGGAGGTTTCTTCTAAGGGAATTTTCTGATTCTCTATCTTTGTGGAGATTGTGACAACTGGTGTGACTGATGTTCCGTCTGAGGTGGTTGTCTTGTCGGAGACGTGAACAGTTGCTTTTCCAGAAGTGTCAGGCACGTTTTTCGCCGCTTGTCAGGCGCATGGCGGCCACGCGCCCTAAAGTGGAAGCGACTCCTCTTCTCTCTCCTGACGTGTCACTATCTGACTGTACGTCCCTCTGTCTTCCTGGTGGTTCCTTACCCATCGCATAAAATGCGATGGGTATAAATATCAGGCGTTTACCACCATACTCCCACTTTCTTCTCCATTTTCAAAATTTGAACTCCATTTTTTTCTCTCCAAATATCCTACCAAGTTCTTCTTTTCTCATCTTTAAGTATGACTGCCGGTCCAAAATCTACTGTTACTAAGAAGCGGAAATACAAACCTAAGAATCCTCCAGGTCTTGACCAGGCGGTTACCAACTGGAAAGAAGAGGAACTTCGTAATCTGGTTCAGAACTTTGGTTTTTCTACTGACTGGGGAATCCAGTTCCCGACGCCCGGCTCTACCGCTCTTTATGCCCCTCCAGGGTACATGACGTTGTACGCTGATTTTTTCCGGGAAGGGAACTTTCGGCTCCCAATGTTGAAATTTGTCAGAGAAGTGTTAACCGGCTATGGCTTGCATATCTCTCAGATAAATGCACTGGGTTTGCCTCGGCTTACCTATTTCGAGTTTATTTGCCGGGCTAATCGCGTTGAGCCAACGTTTGAGAAATTCAATAATTTTTATTTTGTAACTTACATCGGTGGTTTCTACTCCTTTAACTCTTGTACCGGTGGTGTGAAACCCTATAGCCGAGATCCACCCAAGAGTCTGCATGATTGAAAGAAGAAGTTCTTCTATATTCGCCGTGGTGTTATTCCTATATACATGCATTACCGTCTTGAGAGCGAGGGCATTTCTCGGGTGAATGTGTCGATAGATTTTACTGACCAGGAGTGGTATACTGTTCTGACCCGGAAAGTTACTTCGATTATTCAGCTTGAGGAAAGGGCTCTGGTGGCGGCTGGGATGAGCATGTTGTGGGCTCCTCAAAACCCTAGGATCTTTTCGGTTTACGGATATAAAGGAAAAGGTACTGCTATTTGTCTGTTGCTTTCTTACATGTTTTTTCCTTGTTTGTCTCTTCATATTCCTTTGTATGCTTGCAGCAGGGTACAATTTAATGAATGTTTTTTTATTCTAAAGCTGGTGGTGCTATGGTTGTAGCTTCTTTGCCTGAGGGTAGACCTCTATGGCTTGATCAGATAAGTGATAATTTTTTTGCACCCATCTAATGAGAGTTTGGCGACTTATTCTAACACTATTCTAGGTGATGATGATGGGGATGGCATTGATATTGATGTTAATCCTACTCGAGATGAGCCTATTCTCCGGTCGAGTGAGGAGTCTGATGATGATGCATCATACCATTTAATACGCCGTTCATCCCATGCAGGTCCACAACGGGGACCCTCTGAAGAGCCTGCTGTCGAGGTTGTGTCTACTCCTGTTGTGGATCCCCATATTAGTACTGCTGAGCAATCAGAGGTGAGGAAGAAGAAGAAAGGAGATAAGACTGAGGAACCGGTTGCTGAGACACCTCGTAAGCGTCCTTCTAACTCCTCTCTCTTGGACTATGTTGTCGTGTCTGACACACTATCTAGTTTAGACGCAGGAGTTAAAAGACAATCTCGTGATCCTGATAATGATGCCACGTTGACTGAGATGATGAAGAAGAGAAAAATGCTTGAGGACAAGAAGAAAGAGCTTGATGCGCAAGCTGCTGCTGCATTGGCTGAGAAAAAATCCAAGTTACAGTAGGAGACTACTACAGCACCGTTAGAGTCAAAGATTGACTTAGGTGTGTTTAGCGAAAAGACAGGTAATCGCTTGGAAAACATATTCAAGTCTGCTTCCGCTTCTCGATGTATGATTTCTTCTGTTGTATACGTTTTGTGTATTGTTTTTCCTCCTTTGATTGTTTATACTTTACTTCAGCAGCTCCCAAATCTGGCCATTCTCGGTCTAAAATTGACATTTCCAAGATTACTCCCCCCACTTCTCCTCCGTCTAAACCTCTTGATTTGTCTCCTCCTCGCCCGGACCCGACGAGGAAGGGGAAAGAGGATGATGTTGAGGTTGAGCAAATGGAAAAAGTGGTTGAGAATGTTGCTGTTGGTGCTGGAAGAGATGAAGTCCATGCTGAGGGTGCGGAAACTAAATGTGAATCAAATGAGGCTACTCCTCAAGGCACTATTTATACCAAACGTGTGCGGGGTTCTGGAGGAGGTGGTGCATCTGGTACCCACCAAAGTCCCCCGAATTTCATCGTATTCAGGATGGTTCATTGACTACCCATAACCCTGCTTGTGAGGATCTTCCCCATACTCCTCATTGGACGTTGACTCAGGGTTCCAGGATGAACGACCTTGCTAACTGCCACGAGTTTTATTCTTTATCCCCCCTTCCCCCCCCCCCCCCCCCCCCCCGCTGAGAGGCTTTTCCAGAAAAACTGCCACCGGATAGATCTTTTGGATGATCATTTCCATGCTGGTGTGAACTTCTCTTCTACGACCCAAGAAATTGTGAGGGAGTGGCAGGCGATGGGGGAGGATACACTCGAATTTAAGGCTGCCAAGAGAGAATTTGCTGAGGAGAGGGAGGCATTCAATGCCGAAAAGAAGGGTTTGTTATGGAGGGTTGCTGATGGTGAAGATAAACTTGCTAAAGAAAAACAATACAATGCTGATCGTCAGAAGGAATGGGAAAGTGCTTGTGAGAGGTCTAACCAGGAGCTGAAGGCTGCCTGCGATGAACTGGTTAGGTTGAAGGGTCAGAAGACTAAACTGAGTGATGAGTATGAGCAGGCTGTTGCGATGTATCAAAAAAGAGAAAATGAATATACCCAACGTATTGCAAAGTTAGAAAAGATTGTTGCTGAGAAAACCACGGAGAGCAAAGCTTCAGAGATTTTGGCTGAAGAGGTTAGCGCTGATTGCAAGTGGCTACTTGCGCGCGGCGTTCCCTTGGTATGTTTTCTAATTGCTTTGCTTTTTTTCTTTACATCTTTTCTTATGTTGTGCATCCTCTCTTCTTGCCTTCACAGATTGCTGATCGAATAGTCAAATTCGATGAATTGGCGAGCTACATGTTTGAGCTGGGTGGTGCTGCTTACAACAGTGGACACAAGGATGGGTATGGTGAGGGTAGGGCGGCGGCTGCAACTAACGAAAACGATTATCATTTCGATTTATACAAGGAAGATTGCACCGGTGCTTACGCCGCCAAGCGTCGAGAATATGAGTTTCTTGAATTTGCTATTGTCAAAGCTGTTGGAAAATTATCCAGAAAAAGTGAGATGTGGAAACTCTCAAGAAGGCACTTGGAGAACAGGATGTGGAGACTGGTGATGCTGGTCCCAGCCACAAAGTTTAATTGCTGAATTCTGGCTTGTATGCCGCGTATTGGCCTGTCGGCCTTGTAATGCTTGAACAATTTCCTGCTTGTTATATCTGTGAACAATTCACTTTTTTAGCTCTTGTGGTTGTTAGTACATTTGCCATAATTTTGATATATATGATGCTAACCGTTGGTTGTTGTTGGTGCATATTTGTGACAACAACTTAGATTTGGTTTTTGGATATCTTGTAATTAGTTAAACGATAAACGGTTAGCGGGTTTAGCTTTGTATTAGTGAAATAATAGAGTTTGGGCTAAACAAAACCTACATTGGGTCTAGGGGACGATTTGGGCTTGCCCATGTAGGAATCCCTAGCCCAAGTTGCAAACCTTGTGTTATATAAACAAGGTTAGGCTTTAGGGTTTAGGTTAATCAGCCAAAACAGTGTTTGAGAGAGATTTCGTGAGAGAAATAGGCTTGGACGAAATTTGAGTGTTGGTTAGGGTTTTGATTGATTGTAATTCTTGTGATTGATAATCAATAGAAACCCGGTTTGAAAGTGATTTCTGTTTCTACTCATTCTGTGATATTCTGATCAAGAGGATTCCGCACTCTTGATTAGATTGACAATTCTGTGAAAGATCCATACATCAAGGGGACCTACAGTTGTTAATTTACAAGTGTGAATTTTGTTCTAGTTACAATATGTGCATATGCTCAATTGCTTTGAGTAGGTATCGCGAATGAGTTTTTATCAGATATATCTTCATAATTTTTATCAGATTGAGTTTCCGATTTTACAAGGACCAGCGAATTTGACTATTGACGAATTTACCAAATTCGCAGACTGATCAGCGAAATTGTTTGACCCGGAGAACCTAAAATCCAAAGGCGACTTTGGTAACCGTATAATTTTCCTCAGCGAAATTATTACGGTTTTCGGCGACTTTATTGGTCGTCGTAATAGCGAAATTGATCAGCGGACTTGGCAGCAAATTTATCAGCGAACTTGAACTTGACAGCGAAATAGACCAGCAAATTTAACTAACTGACCAGCGAAATTAATTGCTTACCAGCGAAATTAATTGCTTACCAGCGAAATTGAGCCAGCATAATTAAAACCAGCAAATTTAAAGTGGTGGAATCTTAGTTGGCAAGCGTCGATAAAATTTCACAGTTTTGCAAATAGAAATTGATCCATAGCTCATTTGACAAAACCGTCTGCACCGTTAATTTGGTAACCACTGTTTTCGGAAAATCCCGAGACGATTCTAACGGTGTAATTTGGAAAATCCCGAATTCAGTTTTCAATATTAGATATCATTGGATTCGTCTTTTCGAGACGATTCTAACGGTGTAATTTGGTAACCACTGTTTTCGGAGATATTTTGTACGGTTTTATCAGTCTGCAACGTTTAAAATGTCAAACATGTCTACTTTGAATGAGCTTTTGAAAACGGAGCATGAAGTTGGCACTACCAACAAACCGCCTAAGATGATGAAGGTGGAAAACTATTTGACATGGAAGGATCGTTTTCAATCCTTCATTGAATATCAGGACACGCGCATGTGGATATGTATTGAAGATGGGTACACAAACCCAACTCACGACTTTGAGGGCAGACCACGTAGAACTGCCTATGTGAACATAGAAGAGGCTGATAAAAAGATGTATGAGGCTGAAAAGAGAGCCTTGGCTGCAATCAAAATGTCCTTACCTGATAGCATCAAGCATACCTTCAAGAAGTACACAAATTCAAAGGATATGTGGGATGCATTAGAGAAAAGATACGCGGGAAATGCATATGTTAAGAAGAACAAAGTTGATCTACTAAAAAAGCAGTTTGCTGTTTTCAAGTACATGAAACATGAGTCACTAGAGGACACCATCACTCGTTACTACCATCTGATGTCAGAAATGGAAAATTATGAGATCGATTGCTATTCTGACGTAGAGAAGAATGACAAGCTGCTCGATGCCTTACCTACTAAGTGGGATATCTACACTCTCATGATCAAGGGAGAAGTAGATTATGAGACAAAGGAGTTGGAAGAAGTAGTTGGCAAGCTGAGAGCTTATGAGCTCAGTATGAAGAAGAAAGACACTGGATATGATCAGGTTCAAGATCCAGCGATTTACAATGGGCTTACATCTTCTTCATCTCACAACGCTTCTAGCGACTCTGCTACTGCGTTTCTTTCATGTGAAAATGAGCAGGTCACAGTGAATGAAGATGGTGATATGTGTTTTGTAGCTGCTTCAGGAGGATCAACAGGAGCTAAGAGAACATCGACTTCTAAGCAGGGTAGTGGTGTTAAGTCGATGCCTATGAGTGTTAAGTCTGCAGAAGAGCATCTTGCTCTACTTGCTTCATTTGTTGCTTCATATGAAAACTACATTTAGGGGAAGATATCTGATCCTGCCACTTTAGATGAAGATTACGACCAGATTGACCCTGATGATCTTGAAGATATGGATTTGCAATGGCAAATGGCCATGATTACTAGACGAGTGAAGAGATTTATGAACCGAACTGGAAGGAAGTTTATAGGAAAGACGGTTGGTTTCGATAAGACCAAAGTGAGATGCTTCAACTGTCAAAGTTATGGGCATTTCGCTAGGGAATGTCAAAAACAAAAGCAGGAGACTTCGAGTCAGAGTTCAAACAACAGGAATGCATCAAACAACTCTAGCTCAAAGGCTTTGATCTCTACAGCTAGAGAAGGTTCATATGACTGGAGTGTTAACTTGGAAAATGATGACAATGTCACTCAGGCATTCATGGAAGAGATAACGCCAGTTGATGATGGTGAAGCTACAATAGATGATGCTGAAGTTGAGAAGAAAAGTGAAGCTGAGGTAGATAAGGCTGATCAGACAACAGATGCTGAAGAAGAAAAGCAAAAGTCTGACCATGAAAAGGAAGCTGAAGAAAAGGAAGCTGAATACAAAAGACTGAAAGCTCAGCTTGTGGCTCTCATGGCCAACCTTGACAAACAAACAGGAGAGGTAAAGTCTAACTCTGTGTGTTTAAAATGTCGTGAACTACAGGGTGAGGTAGACAGGTTGTCAACACAAAACCAAAGTCTGGTGGGCGAGATGTCTAACATTAAAGAATCAAACTTTTTTGCTAAAAGAAACGAATCTTCATACTTGAAGAAGATAAAAGGTTATGAAAGTAAAATTGAAGCTTTAACCTGCAAATTAAACGAAAAACTTCAAGTCATTGACTTAGCTCATGAAACGATGCCTGAGAAAACAAAAGAGATTTCTGAAAAATGCAAAGAGTTGTCAGATGCACAACTCAAAATTGTTGAACTTGAAAAGAAATTAGGTCAATTCAGGGACTCTACTTTTGTAATGAAACATATGATGGGTGGCTTGAAGAAAAGTAATGACAAAACTAGTGTGGGATTCCATGGTTTCAATGAGGTTCCACCTCCTGTTAGTCATGACTATTCTTTCTTGCCTGAAAATGTGTCTGAGAGTGATAATGCTAAGAAGGATAATAACATCACCAAGTAGTTCTACATTAAGTCAAGGAAATGTGTCTGAGAGTGATAATGCTAAGAAGGATAATAACAGCAAACCTGTTTTGTAAAATAAAACTTCACATCCTAAGAATAAGAATCCAACTTTTGTTAAAAAGATTAATTTTGTTCAAGGAAGTGACATGAAAAACGAAACAGCTGTTATTGAAAACGAATCTAATATAGAGTTTGCTAAGAACAAAGGCAAAGAAAATTCTGAGACTAAGCAAACTGAACCAAATCCTTCATCAAAACCTGAATCTAGTTCAAAAGCTTCAGATAAGAAGTCTTCGAAAAAGAGATCATGCTTCAAATGTCACACCAAAGGACATGTAGCTAGCTGCTGTCCTAACAAAAACAATGAAGCACAAGTTAGTGAGAGGAAGAGAGAGAAGTCACCAGAGAATAGTGGTGATAAACAGGAGAAGGAGTCTAACTCTCCAAAGAAATCTGCTCCCAAGCAACCAGAGGGTGTTGCTGTTGGTGTAGATAAGGCTGAAAAAGGAACTCCACAAGTTCCTCGTTTTCCAAGAAATCAACCAAGATTTCAGCCTGAATCTACATCAGGCAGATATGGAAGACCTAGAAGCAGTTCACCAAGAATGAACAATTATAATTCTAATAATTTCAGAAGTCAAGGTCAATATCAAAATCGATACCAAAATAATGGTGGTCGAACTTTTTATAACAATGACTTTAGAAATTATAACAATAATGCTTATTGGAATCAAAATCAAAATTTTCAAAGGTCACATAGTCCAAACACAAATAGGTACCCTCAGGACCAGAGACCTTATGGAAATCATGCCCCATTTCCATCAACAGGCCCAAGATCCAAGACTCCTGTTAGGAGTAATGGATACTGGATGGATGTTCAAGTAGTTGGTGAATTTGGACGACCCAAGACCATTAAGGCTTGGGTCCCCCAATCTAACTAATTTCTTGGTTGGTGTGTGCAGGAGCTGCTAAGGAGGATTATCAACTTATGGTATGTTGATAGTGGCTGCTCCAGGCACATGACGGGGGATGCGAGATTGTTAACTGAATTTGAAGATTATGATGGAGGAAAAGTGAATTTTGCGGGTGCTAAAGGTGGTAGAATTACAGGACGAGGAAAAGTGACCAATGGGAAGATCACATTGGACAAAGTGAACTATGTTGAGCAACTTAAACACAATCTGATGAGCGTGTCACAAGTCTGCGACAAGGGTCACTCGGTCCATTTTACCAAGAATGAAGCATTAGTGTTGAAACCAGGTTTGGAGATTCCGGACGATTGGATAGTGATGAGAGCGCCAAGGAGAAATGACACTTTTGTCATGGACATGGGAGCTAAGGATCCAACTGCTGTGGTGGCGTGTTTACTATCAAAAACATCTGAAGCTGAATCGATGTTGTGGCACAGACGCATGGCCCATATTCACTATCGAAAAATTAATTACCTTGTTAAAAATGAGCTAGTGAAAAGGGTTCCAATGCAGAGGTTTCTCGTGGAAGATAAATGTCTTCCATGTCAAAAGGGAAAACAACATAAGAAACCTCACAAATCTAAAACAGTAAATTCCATAGATGCCCCTTATGAATTACTTCACATGGATTTATTCGGTCCAGTGAACGTGAGGAGCATATGTGGAAAATACTATTGTCTTGTTGTTACTGATGATTACTCACGATGTTCATGGGTTTTCTTTTTAGGTACAAAAGATGAGACAGCGGAGATGCTGATAGATCTTTTTACGAAATTGGAAAACGTCCATGATGCAAGGATCAAGAGGATAAGGAGTGATAATGACACAGAGTTCAAGAATCGAATTTTGGATCTCTATTGTCTTCGAAAGGGAATTGAACATCAATATTCTGCTCCTTATACACCTCAACAAAATGGAGTCGCTGAGAGGAAAAACAGTACGTTGATTGAAGCAGCTAGGACGATGCTTTCAGATTCAAAGCTACCAGTTCTTTTCTGGGGAGAAGCTGTGAATACAACTTGCTACGTCCTGAACAAAGTTTTGACTATTAAACGTTTTAATAAAACTTGTCATGAATTGATGTTTAACAAGAAACTAAACTTAGAAGGCTTTGAACCATTTGGATTACCCTGCACCATTGTGCGAAATAAAGATAAACAAAAATTCGATGAGGTGGCTGAGGATGGCTACTTTCTAGGTTACGTGCCTGGCAAACCGAATAAAAGGGTTTTTAATTTAAAAACTGGTAAAATTGAGGTTGTTTACAATGTTGAAATTACTACATACAAACCTCAACAATCAACGAGTGGTCCAGCTATATTGTATGATTATGAAAGTGTTTTTAAATCATTTAATATTCCTGAGTTTCCAAATGCAGATGATTCTCAGTTGATTCAAGCAGTGATTGGTGGAGATGATGAAGGCGAGTTCATGCCTAGATCGAATGTTGATATGACAGATGCTCTGGAAACCTCCCAAGGTGCTGCTGATCCTGATTCAAGCGATAGTGACTCTGAACCCATTCAGGGGGAGGATTTCATTAATCCGTTTACAGATCAGAATATTCAGGGGGAGATTGGATCAAACCTGGGTGATAATCTACAAGTCGATGTTGTTGCTACTACACGAGCAAATAGAGATCATCCAGTTGACATGATACTTGGGGATCCTACTGCAGGTGTTCAGACGAGAAGAAGTATAGCAGCGAATTCTGGATTATTTGTTTCGATTGAGAAGACTGGGATAGTGAACGAGTGCTTGTATAGTTGCTTTATTTCCCAAGAGGAGCCGAAGAACATTCACATGGCTCTTAAAGACACTTCATGGGTTGAAGCAATGCAAGAAGAATTGGCCCAGTTTGCTAAGTTGAAGGTTTGGGAGTTAGTTGACCTTCCTAAAGGTGAAAGAGAGATTTGCACTAAATGGGTATTTAGGTGCAAGAAGGATGAAAGAGGAATTGTAACGCGAAACAAGGCTCGATTGGTGGTCAAAGGTTTCAATCAGCAGGAAGGGATTGATTACAATGAAGTGTTTGCACCAGTGGCAAGGTTGGAAGCAATTCGTTTGTTCCTAGCTTTCGCTTCATTCAAGGGCTTCAAAGTTTACCAAATAGACGTGAAGAGTGCGTTTCTTTACGGGAAAGTCCAAGAAGTGGTGTATGTCTCACAACCAGATGGGTTCGTTGATCCAGATTATCCAGATCGGGTGTACAAACTTGATAAGGCTTTGTATGGATTACATCAAGCTCCCAGGGTGTGGTACGAGACACTGTCTACACATCTGATCAAGAATGGTTTTGAAAGAGGTCAGATTGACAGTACACTGTTCATCAAGAGGAAGAAGGAAGATTTTCTGCTAGTACAGGTGTACGTGGATGACATCATCTTTGGGTCATCAGATGAAAACATGTGTAAAGAGTTCGAGCAGGTGATGAAGAGCAAGTTCGAAATGAGCGCTATGGGTGAGCTGTCTTACTTTCTGGGATTACAAGTTGAACAGAAGGAGGATGGGATGTTTATTCATCAAACGAAGTATGTGTATGACATTTTGGATCGGTTCAAAATGAATGATTGCTCTACTTTCAACACACCCATATGTGAAAATCACAATCTTGGCCCAGATCATGAAAGTACTGAAGACGTTGATCCAACTCAATACAGGGCAATGATTGGTTCTCTAATGTACTTGACTGCTTCAAGACCTGACATCATGTTTGCAGTATGCTTGTGTGCCAGATATCAGGCGAATCCGAAAGAGTCACACATGAAAGCAGTGAAGCGTATTCTTCGTTACTTGAAAGGGAAACCTAAACTTGGGTTGTGGTATCCAGCTGATAGTGATATGAATTTCGTCGCATACACTGACTCAGACTTTGGAGGATGCAAGTCGAACAGAAAGTCTACAACAGGTGGTTGTCAGTTCTTAGGAGGCAGGATTGTGTCTTGGCAATGCAAGAAGCAATCTTGTGTGTCTACATCTACGTGTGAAGCTGAATATATTGTTGCGGGTAGCTGCTGCTCTCAGGTTCTCTGGATACAACAGCAGATGCGGGATTACGGTTTGGATTTCACTCGTACTCCTATTATGATAGACAATAATGCCACGATTTCTATAACAAATAATCCCGTGAAACACAGTCGCACAAAACATATTGACATACGTCATCATTTTATATGGGATTGTGCTGAAAAGAGACTAATTGAATTACATCGAGTCGACACACTAGATAACCTGGCAGATCTTTATACTAAAGCTTTTGACAGGGCTCGCTTTGAACATTTAGTCGAACTCAACGGGATGAGGAATCATGAATAACTGGTTTTTCATAAGAATTTTGTAAATAGTTTACTGTTTTCTTAAAAATCAAAAATACAAAAACATTAAAAAATCTAAAACATAAAAAAAATAGAAGATTAAAAATGAGTTATCACTGTGTGAAAAAAAAGAAATGATAGTACATCAGCAAGTTAGACTGTCACACTCAAACTGAAATTAAATTGCTTAAGTGTGATAGCAGCTTCATTATATGATATACCAGTAGGCAAGAGCATGAAATAATCAACTTACCAATGTGATATAAACCTAAATAAACTGTGTATGAGTGGGGAACACATCAGTGGTGTATGGTTTAATGACCTTAAATCTTGCGTTGATAGATTGCCAAAATCTGAAGTTTTGGGTCTTTATACTGTTATTTCATCTGGGGATATCAGGGTTGTCCTTCTGCTGCATCCAGATACATGCTGACCTAGGCACAACCAGGATATCTTAAAAGAGCAAAAAATGCCAAATCCCCTAAATGAAGAAGCTCTCATAGAGAGTCATTCAAATGTGCAAAAAGCATAAATCGTACCAAAAAAATGGTATTTGTCTTAGCCCTCGTTAGATAATTTGGTCTCTTTGCTGTACGGAAGTACTGACCTGTTCACCAATTATCTAAACGTTGAAAAATAAAACGGATGAATTCAGTATACTCACCTACTACGATGAATCTTTGTGCATACCTTGATCGTGGGGGTATATCCTGAAGTGGGACACACTAATATTTCAGTAATAATATTACCTTAACGTATCATACGGTAATGGTACTTGAAATGTTCATGCATTTTGTTTAAGTGGACAAACATACTGGTAATTGTCTTGGACTGCTTTTCACAAAAAATTAAATAAAGAATTATCTAGTAGTGTGAAAAACAGTTTGATTGTGCTGATATGATCTTCTTACCAGTGATTCTCACAAAAATAGAGTGTTTATTGCTTTTGTATTTACTTGCTTTCAGAAAATATAAAAATCCAAAAATAGTGTCTTTTTCGGTTTAAAAATTCTTAACGTACGGAAAACTGTAATTCTTGGAGGAATTGTTACTGATAGGGGGAGACGGTGTTGGAAAGTGAGTTCAAAATTTTTAAATCATGCGGGTTATAGGGTGTGTGATTAAAAAGTTTTGCGTGTTGGTGATAAGTTGAAAATGCTTAATCTGTGATACAGTTTAACTATCTCTTGAAAAAAATAATAATTTATTTAACTGTGTTGAAAAATTCTTATGGTTTCTCAAGATGTTTGTTTTATAGTATACAGATTGAAGTGGTATGTTGCTGAGAAGTTGCTGTGAAGATGAGAGTTTGATTGGATGCATGGTAGAACCTCCTTTATATATTGCAGACAAAGTTGAAGAGTTTGAAGATTGCTATACATATGCTTAACTGGAGTTTACTCAAACGCAAAAGTTTTTAAAGATTTGGTGATTGGATGCATCAGCTTAGGGGGAGTCTGTTACTGACAGAAGCTGTTGAAGCTGAAGCTATCCAAAGACAGTGCAAAATTACATGAAGATTGCAAGATGACTGAAGACAAAGTTATTTTATGAAGCTATTGTCAAGGGGGAGTTTGTTGGTGCATATTTGTGATAACAACTTAGATTTGGTCTTTGCATATCTTGTAATTAGTTAAACGATAAACGGTTAGCGGGTTTAGCTTTGTATTAGTGAAATAATAGAGTTTGGGCTAAACAAAACCCACATTGGGTCTAGGGGGACGATTTGGGCTTGCCCATGTAGGAATCCCTAGCCCAAGTTGCAAACCTTGTGTTATATAAACAAGGTTAGGCTTTAGGGTTTAGGTTAATCAGCCAAAACAGTGTTTGAGAGAGATTTCGTGAGAGCATTAGGCTTGGACGAAATTTGAGTGTTGGTTAGGGTTTTGATTGATTGTAATTCTTGTGATTGATAATCAATAGAAACCCGGTTTGAAAGTGATTTATGTTTCTACTCATTCTGTGATATTCTGATCAAGAGGATTCCGCACTCTTGATTAGATTGACAATTCTGTGAAAGATCCATACATCAAGGGGACCTACAGTTGTTAATTTACAAGTGTGAATTTTGTTCTAGTTACAATATGTGCATATTCTCAATTGCTTTGAGTAGGTATCGCGAATGAATGGTGGCTATGATAGGTTATTGTGTGTTGGTCTCTTTGGCTTTGCACTTTGTTGTGCTGAGCTCAAATGACTTTTACAATGTTTGTGTTGTCGTTATGCCCATTGTTTATTCGCGTGTACGAAGTGGTCGTTTAACAGGTTATTGTGTTTTGATGACCCGGCTTTGCACTTGGTGCTTCCCAGCCTTGGAGGTCTACAATGTTTATTTTACCTTGTCTACGATGTTTTCGCGTATAGGTGGGCACAAAGTAATAGTTGGCTGACAGGTTTTGATTGTGCATATTTAACCTGGCTGTGCACTTAGTCGTGACGAGCCTTAGAGGTCCACAATGTTTTCTGTCGTTAAGCCATTGATGTTTTCGTGTATGCCCAAAGTAATATATGCAGTTGTAACAAAAATTCACAGAAGATAAGATAACCAACACTTCTTGTATTAAAGATGACTGTGTTGGGCACATGGCCATACATTAAAGGGAAAAAGAAAGATCATCGGCCGACTACATATAACATTTCCTTAGCTGTTGAGCGTTCCAAGTCCTGGGGACTTCTTTTTTTCGAGCGTGCACAACTTGTAGGCTCCCTTCCCAAGGACCTTGTCCATGACGTAGGGCCCTTCCCATTTTGAAGCCAGTTTGCCCGGTCTCTCGGCAGTAGATGCCTCATTGTCTCTCAAGACGTAGTCCCCGGGGTTGAAAGTGCAGACTCTAACCTTGTTGTTGTAGTACTTTTCCAGCTTGGTTTTGTACTTTGCTTCATTTATTGCTTCCATTCCTCTTCTTTCCTCTAGAAGGTCCAGGTCCAACCTTCTTTCCTCTTCGTTGTTGATGGGGTTTATTGATAGCATCCTTGGGGATGGCAAGACGATTTCCGCAGGTATCACCGCTTCGGACCCATATACTAGGCTGAATGGTGTCTCACCATTTCTTGTCTTTGGCATTGTTCTGTGGGCCTATAAGATGCTGGGTAAATCATAAACCCAACCTCTTCGCTGCGTACCAAGCCTTGCTTTTATGTTATCTACGATGCTTTTGTTCACTGCCTCCACTTGGCCATTTCCTTGCGGGTGTGCCACCGAGGAAAAGGTGTTTTTGATGTTCAGCTCTTTGAACCAATTCTGAAGATCTTCAGCAGCAAAGTTTGTTCAATTGTCGGTTATGATCCACAGAGGTAATCCGAAACGACAAATTATTTGTTCCCAAATGAACCTTCGAACCACTGTGGATGTGGTTGATGCTAATGCTTTCGCTTCCACCCATTTGGTAAAATAGTCTACAGCGACTATGATAAACTTTACTGCTCCTGAGGCTTCTGGGAAAGGGCCAACCACATCTATTCCCCACTGTTGAAACGGCCATGCCGTTGTGACGGGAACCAGTTCGTTCTTCGGACGCATGGTTTTTGGAGCGTGCCTCTGACATCCACTACACTTCCTCAAAACCTTGACTGCATCTAAGTGCATTCCCGGCCAGTAATAGCCTGCGTTAATCAATTTTGCCACTACCATTCTTGGACCTGCATGAATGCCACAGATTCCTTCGTGTACCTCGCGAATTAAGTAATTGGCATCTTCTGGATCTACACAACGTAGCAATAGTCTGAGGTATGACCTCCTGTATAGGATGCCATCGGACATTTGGTAGTGCTCTGACTTGTACTGTATTTTTCTTGCTTCTGCCTTGTTCTCAGGCAGGATTCCAGATTGGAGGTACATGATGATTGGTGTCATACAGGATGTTGACCCCAGTTGGATGACGTTGACCTGCCTTAATGGGAATGATGGGTTGCTTAGAACCTCAATGCGCACGTCCTTAGCCAGATGTTGAAAACTGGTCTATGCAAGTTTACTTAGTGCGTCAGCTGGCTTGTTCTCGCTTCTATTGATGTGATGTACCTTGAAAGAAACGAAACTCTGAAGCAGAGTTTTTGCTTGCTCTAAGTACAATGCCATGACATCTCCCTTCGCGTCATACAGCCCGTTGATCTTGTCACACCCCCAAAATACCACCTAGGGAATGTCCCTGCTAGGCGTGTGACGTACCAACAACGAGCCACTAATTACATTGAACCCATACAAGTTTATAAATAAATCCTCAATTATTAATGAAAATTACCATCAACAAGTTTAAATAAAATCCAACATGTTCAGCGGAAGCAATTAATAAACCAAAGTTAAACTGTTTCGAACCCAATGTATAGTATCAATAATTCAATCACATGAATCCTTCCAGTCGACCCATGACCACTCCAGCTACTCCAGATAGCAAGTTCCAATCCAAGACATCTAACGACCTGCGAGCATGCAACAAGTGTATCAGACAACGCTGGTGAGTTCATAGTTTTCGAAAACGTTAGTTACCAAGTGTTTAGTTCAGTTCATTGATGATAATGTTGATAATACCCGAATACAAGACGGCTCCTGATTTACATTGCCCTTTCTCCAATGCTCCTATCAAAGCATTGGTCATGACTAGGTCATTAGTTCAACACCCGTCCTCCCAGGTACGGGGTGAGGTTGCCAAACCTAAGTAGCGCTACTAACTAATACCTTGTTACCTCTCAGGTAACCAAACAACACGGAGGGACTTTAATGGTGATAGGATGAGTATATTATCCAATATTCCAGATTTACCCAAAAGACATATTCCTCTCAGGAATACCCATGATTTACCCAAAACCAATCCCTCTCAGGGATACCCAAAAACTGTCCCAACCACCGGGACGCATGCTCAAGAGAGATGAACTCACCATCGGTTTGCTCGGTAAGATTAAATACTTTGTTTATCAGTTGAACAACCACGCCCTAAAAGGGTTACTGATAACAATCAGTCTTATGCACATAAATCACATGTTTCAAGTACAATAAGTCGTGTATTCCTTATTCACTTATCACACAGTCAAGACACATGTAGCACACCCGTAAAGTTCAAGCCATAATCAGTCAATCAAATAGTCTCTAGTGTATACTTAGTTCATAGGTCAATTCGTCACATTAATTTACATACACAAATCATGCACGGTTCATTCGTTGACACTCAATAACTTAAACAACCAGTGTTCCAGCTTTGACTCGTACAGCCCAATGTATTAACATTGTGTGTGTGGCCCAAAAACTTAAACAAGCCCAACCCTGATGTAGTTCTTAACACTACTTGGCCCTTTCAAGGATGTGGCCAGATTTCCCCGATGCGACCGGTTGGGCCGAGCCCAATGCTTAACGTACAGCCCGACTAACACAGCGGCCCGATAACAACGCCTACATCCAACTACTCTATCAGTCCGATTACATGTAATGGTCCACATAGGTGTGTATGTGATTTGTTATACCTTGCCATAACACAAGCAATTCAATTACAATAACCATTTAACCCCCTGCCGATTGCAACCCATAAGCATAACCCAATTCTTTCAGTAAGTATTTACTATGAGTTTATCGTAGCAACCTAGCTTTAATTTATTATGGCAACCCCTATGATCAAATCATACATATAAATCAAGATCATGCACAGGTTATCTAGACATATTTACACACTGTTATGAGTCCATGAATAACAAGGTTTCGGCCCATTAAACCCACCCTTATGGACAGCCCATTATCTCCCTCTAATTCTGATCATGAATTCACAGAAACACGCACATATCAGTTTCTAATGGAGTAATCAATCTCACGTAACCTTCCACTTGATAAATCACATAGCCGACAACATGTAATCATATAACATAGTTATCACGGATCATGCGTAAACACTCGTATTAATCAGGCACATATAAACAAGAATCAAACGAGTTATATTAATGTGAACGTGAAATTACTAACCACAAATCAATAAATTGGAATGATGTCTCGAAAGGGGAAAAACCTCCTGCCGTACGTATTGTTTAGAAAAGTAGGGTTTGATAAAGCTGTAAATTAAAACACCCACCCCCCACTATTACGTAATATAAGAAAAGTAGAAAAAGGATTGGGGTCAGGTTTCATATCTGTTGGGCTGGGCCGAGGAGTAATGGATTCAAGGAACAGGTTGAAGGAATTAGCTTAAGGGGTTTGGGCCAAGGTCATTTCATTTATATGTGGCGGCCCAACTTAATTCAGTGGCCCACTAATCACACAACATACATAAACACGTTTATCAAGGTTACAAGCGTTTAATATAATACAATAGCACAGAACATGTAACACATAGAAGGGAATTAACGAGAAGTTAAGATCACAAGCTAAAACGTTACCGACCTTGAAAGTTCGGGTCGTCACATCATCCCCAACTTGAACGAAATTTCGTCCCGAAATTTGACAAGTAGGCACAGAGGAGTGAAGTGATAAATCAAGATTGCTGCAGGTTTTCCCCGGGTGCCACATCATCCCCAACTTGAAATGGAATTTCGTCCCGAAATTCGCCAGTATTACCAGAATTGGATTGATCACCAGGAAATAGTTGAGGATATTTAAGCTTCATCTAGTCCTCACGCTCCCACGTGAACTTCGGTCCTCGTCTGGAGTTCCAACGAACTCTCACGATTGTCGTACGACTACGCTAACGAACCTTGACTTCCTGGTCCATGCTTTCGATAGATCCCCTATTACCGCAATTGGTCATTAACCTTAGGCTCTAGCAAAGGTATCACGAGCATTTCACCGGACAAACACTGCCTTAGATCCGAGACACAATTGACATCGTGCACGTTACCCAATTCGCCGGGTAATTCAAGTTTGTAGGCCACGTGACCGATTCTTTCCAGAATTTTGAATGACTCAACGCAACGTATACTAAGCTTGTCGCGCTTCCCAAGCATACCACACCCTCCCAGGGTGAAACTTTCAACATGATACGGTCGCCTACGGCAAACTCCCAGTGTTTCCTAAGCTTATCCACTTTTCTGACGGCCACGCGTTGCCGTCAAACGATTTCCGATCTAAACAATCTTCCCAAGAGGTTCGAGTACAAATCCTGGATCTGCGATTAGGTTGTCACACACCTAAATTCCACATGGAGATTAGCGTTACCGTCCATGCAAGGCCTCTAACAGAGTTGTCTGAGTACTAGAGTGGTAACTGTTGCAGTAACTCAACCAAATGTAGGTGTCCTTTCAAATTTTTACTAAGTCAATTTCACACATGCTCGCAGCATGCCTTCAAGTGTCAGGATAGTTCATTTACTCTAACCACTTGTCCTATGATGATGAATGATGCTCATGTCTATACGTGAGCCAAAAGCCCGTCATAAATCAGGTATAGATCAAAAGTAGAGGTAACAAAAGTTGGCACCTCGTGCCTAAAAATCCGCCTCTCTCAGAGGGATATTCACAAGCTGTGAAGACTCATCAGTTTCCCCTAGTTGCACGAGGGTGAACTGGTTGCATGAGACAATCAACGATCACTCAGGTGATATTGTTTCCGTTTTGAGTTTTAGGTAGACCAGTGATAAAATCCATGGCAGTCTGTTCCAAGTCTCCAAATGGGTGTTTCCGATTACTGACACAAACCATAAGGTTTCTGACGTTCCACCTTGGCTTTTGCACAAGCCAAACGTCGTTCGCATGCTTCGCTGTGTAGGCCTTTAAGCCCAGTCGCCAGTACAAGATCCTTAGATCCTAATATATGCCATCAAAAATCCAGATGACTAGAATGTCGAGGCTGGTGTGCTTTGCCCAACATGAGTTCCCCACAGTTGTTGTATAATGAGACCCACATTCGTTCCATGAGGTAGCGAATATCGTCCGACCTGCCAAAGGTTGCTTCTCCATGTCCCGCATGGGTTCAACTCAAGAATTTTCTTCCTTCAGTTTTCCAACTTGAACAGAGCTAGTCTGATCATGTAGGTTAGAGTTGATAGTGAGTTGCAAAGCTCAAGCACGTTCAGGTTTCACAGTCATAATCGTCCAAAAGTTCCATCCAGCGAGATCATTACGTGATTAGCTCCTCCTAAACCAATATACACGGGAGGCCCTTGTGATCGGTCTATGTAGTGCATTCGGCACCGTCCAAGTGATGCCTCCAACTTAAATCCAAAGTCCATGGTTTCCACCGCAGGTTATGACTAGCGCAATTCTTCTTGTAAACCCACTACGTAAGCCATCACTTTTCCATATTGCATCGGCGCGTAACTGGGATTCTGATTTGAATCTTCATGGTATACCACTAGATCCTCAGTACCCTTGGATAGGAGCGATGCTCAGTGCATTGCGGAGTTGGGTTTCAAAAGTCGAAAAGACGTTCCTTTGTTTTGTCTCCCATGATTTCACTGCACCCCACTGTGCTAAAGAGGTTAAAGCTGCGCAATCTCTGAAAATCCCGTGATGAATCTGCTATAATATCTAGCGAAACCAAGGAATCGTTGTATCCCCCACCGGAATCTTTGGTGTCGACCAGTTTCTTAACGTATCGGATCTTAGCGAAATCCACGTGTATTCCCACTTCGTTGATTATGTGACCAGAAAGGTACATCTCGGGTCCAGAAGTTACATTTAACAAGACTTCGCGTGGAGTGGGTCCTCCCTCAGGAGTTTCTAAAACAAGATAGGAATGCCGCCCATGATGTTCCTTTCTCCTAGAAATGATTCAAAACGTCATCAATAAACACAGTTGATTTATGTGGTCCATAAAGCTGCTGATGTGTTGATTAACCCAAAGGTTATGGAATACAAAGTCGCAATGGCCAAGCTGCGTTTGATATGCCGTTTTAGGAACATTCTCCCCTTGGACTTCCATCTGATGATAGTTCGTTCGTAAGTCACCCTCGAATAGGAGCTTGACCCTCGCAGCTGGTCAACAGGTTGTCAATACATGGTCAAGGCAAACGGTTTCTAGCTGTCACCTTGTTGAGTTCTCGATAATCAGTACACCTATGAAAAGGCTTATCTTCACGGATATAACTAGGGCTCCCCAAAGCGAAAAGCTAGGTCTGACAAAACTCCTGGTCAACCGTTCCTGTAGTTGATTGGACAGCTCTTGCAACCCTCCGAGTGCAAGATGGTAAGGGTACGAGTAATCAAGGCTGCCTCTGACGTGAGATCAAATTGAGATTCCGCCTAACAATTTTCGGAAGTAAACCTAAAAGTTCCTCGGGTAGCACACCGAGAGGATTCACGAACAATTGGTGGATCCGTGATCCTCTTTTCCTTAGCCTTAACATCGGTAACGGTTGCTAACATAGCGGGGTAATCCCTCCGTAGACACTTCTGGGCCTTTATTGCTGATATGATGCTAACCTTTACACCACTCTGACACTTCGAAGTATAAAGTGACGCAAAATTTCCTTCCCACAGGATATATCTACGCGATATCTAGATAATCAATCTCCACGGCTACTGCATCGAAACCATCAAGGATAGCAGAAGGAAGGTCGGCGTCGAACACTTGTCCCACAAGGTCGAGTTTGCACCCCAACAAACATATGAGATTTCATCTGACTTGCCATCAGCCGATTCCACATCAGGTTCGGTTTCAAGAAGTATCAGGGTCAAGCAGAATAGAGACGAAGCAAACAGCTACCCATACAAGCTACCATGTTGCTGCTATGCCTGGCGTCGCCTACGCCAATCCTAAATGTCCTTCCACGAGCATCATTTCCGGTGTTGTTGTTACGGTTGCGAGGATTCCCAATACTATCATTATTCCCTTGGTTGTTGACGTCTTGACCTAGCAACAGTCAATCCCTGTCAATGTCACCTTCGTTTCCATGCTGTAGACTATGATTACGAGTACCTTGATGTTGCCGCGACTGTTGCTTCCAATGCCGTTGCTTGAAAAGATGCCCTACGATCTTTCACCATCAAAGTCCATCTTTTCACATTCTGTGCCACGCGCTACTCACTGTGCTGGTAGCCACATATTCCATACTATAATCTGTTGTCATCGCTTATGTCCCGATTGATTCGTAAGAGTTGACTCCCACGAGTCGCTGACTAGGGTTAAGAATTCGATTGAAGTCAATTTGCTGGTGTTCGTTGCCGGTAATCCGGGTTGTCCAATTATTAAGGTCGGTAAAATACTACGCTCACCCTTTTGTCCATCGATCTAGCAAGTCGATTGAGTAATACGCGGTATGTTGCGAGAGTGCTGCAGAAGTGATCACACTTCGGAGTCTAAGACGTCAATACATAGAATTCCAGCAAGCGAAGATAAGCGAGAAAGGTATAAACCAACTCAAGGACGTTCGTGCAAGCACCTAACATTCTACACGTTTCGCTAGGCGTTCAGATGTGTGTTCAGGTAATACTCGATAGCATCGAGATTCGTAAGGGTTCAGAAAGGAGTGAAAAGATCATGTTCGAGTAGGAGACAATCACTGCTATGACTCCTATAGACTGTTGTGTTTCACATCGATCAAAAAACGGAACGGAACCCCTTTTTCACTCGTTAAGCCTCACTGGGACTCGCATGCACCCCACATTATTATTATGTGTGCACCCACAATAATATTGTGATTTGCATGCTCATCTCAGCTCCTCTTAACTCATGTCAAATGGTTCCTCAAGCTCGAGTAGCAAGCAAAGAACATCACAAAACGCGAGTCATGTGTGTCTAAGGAAACACCACACTACCAATCACATAACACATGCAAGTAATGAATTCATACTGTTGTGCCAAACGTGCAATCACATGCAATATCGTATGTAAGTGTTCACTAATTATGCAGTACAATGAGTATACGAGAGACGAACCTTGCAATCTGGAGCTGAGTGTCATGGTCGTATTCGCGTATTCAGAACTGTTCGGTTATAGTCTGGTTTTATAAAAACATTTTAAAACCAAGTTCACTATAACCAGTGGCTCTGATACCAAACTGTCACACCCCCAAAATACCACCTAGGGAATGTCCCTACTAGGCGTGTGACGTACCAACAACGAGCCACTAATTACATTGAACCCATACAAGTTTATAAATAAATCCTCAATTATTAATGAAAATTACCATCAACAAGTTTAAATAAAAGCCAACATGTTCAGCGGAAGCAATTAATAAACCAAAGTTAAACTGTTTCGAACCCAATGTAAATTATCAATTATTCAATCACATGAATCCTTCCAGTCGACCGATGACCACTCAAGCTACTCCAGACAGCAAGTTCCAATCCAAGACATCTAACGACCTGCGAGCATGCAACAAGTGTATCAGACAACGCTGGTGAGTTCATAGTTTTACGAAAACGTTAGTTACCAAGTGTTTAGTTCAGTTTATTGATGATAATGTTGATAATACCCCAAATATAAGACGGCTCCTAATTTACATTGCCCTTTCTCCAATGCTCCTATCAAAGCATTGGTCATGACTAGGTCATTAGTTCAACACCCGTCCTCCCAGGTACGGGGTGAGGTTGCCAAACCTAAGTAGCGCTACTAACTAATACCTTGTTACCTCTCAGGTAACCAAACAACATGGAGGGACTTTAATGGTGATAGGATGAGTATATTATCCAACATTACAGATTTACCCAAAAGACATATTCCTCTCAGGAATACCCATGATTTACCCAAAACCAATCCCTCTCAGGGATACCCAAAAACTGTCCCAACCACCGGGACGCATGCTCAAGAGAGATGAACTCACCATCGGTTTGCTCGGTAAGATTAAATACTTTGTTTATCAGTTGAACAACCACACCCTAAAAGGCTTACCGATAACAATCAGTCTTATGCACATAAATCACATGTTTCACGTACAATAAGTCATGTATTCCTTATTCACTTATCACACAGTCAAGATACATGTAGCACACCCGTAAAGTTCAAGCCATAATTAGTCAATCAAATAGTCTCTAGTGTATACTTAGTTCATAGGTCAATTCGTCACATTAATTTACATACACAAATCATGCACGGTTCATTCGTTGACACCCAATAACTTAAATAACCAGTGTTCTAGCTTTGACTCGTACAGCCCAATGTATTAACATTGTGTGTGTGTGGCCCAAAAACATAAACAAGCCCAACCCTGATGTAGTTCTTAACACTACTCGGCCCTTTCAAGGATGTGGCCAGATTTCCCCGATGCGACCGATTGGGCCGAGCCCAATGCTTAACGTACAACCCGACTAACACAGCGGCCCGATAACAACGCCTACATCCAACTACTCTATCAGTCCGATTACATGTAATGGTCCACATAGGTGTGTATGCACAGGTTATCGTAGCAACCTAGCTTTAATTTATTATGGCAACCCCTATGATCAAATCATACATATAAATCAAGATCATGCACAGGTTATCTAGACATATTTACACACTGTTATGAGTCCATGAATAACAAGGTTTCGGCCCATTAAACCCACCCTTATGGACAACCCATTATCTCCCTCTAATTCTGATCATGAATTCACAGAAATACGCACATATCAGTTTCTAATGGAGTAATCAATCTCACGTAACCTTCCACTTGATAAATCACATAGCCGACAACATGTAATCATATAACATAGTTATCACGGATCATGCGTAAACACTCGTATTAATCAGGCACATATAAACAAGAATCAAACGAGTTATATTAATGTGAACTTGAAATTACTAACCACAAATCAATAAATTGGAATGATGTCTCGAAAGGGGAAAAACCTCCTGCCGTACGTATTGTTTAGAAAAGTAGGGTTTGATAAAGTTGTAAATTAAAACACCCCCCCCCCCACTATTATGTAATATAAGAAGAGTAGAAAAAGGATTGGGGCCGGGTTTCATATCTGTTGGGCTGGGCCGAGGAGTAATGGATTCAAGGAACAGGTTGAAGGAATTAGCTTAAGGGGTTTGGGCCAAGGTCATTTCATTTATATGTGGCGGCCCAACTTAATTCAGTGGCCCACTAATCACACAACATACATAAACACGTTTATCAAGGTTACAAGCGTTTAATAGAATACAATAGCACAGAACATGTAACACATATAAGGGAATTAACGAGAAGTTAAGATCACAAGCTAAAACGTTACCGACCTTGAAAGTTTGGGTCGTCACAGATCTGACCAGCTACGAGCCTTGAATCAGAGTGTGCTTCTATGTGTTTGACCCCCATTTGGATTGCCAACCGTAATCCGGCAAGGAAGGCTTCATATTCCGCCTCATTGTTTGTGCTTTTAAAATCCAGTCGGATGGCATAGGTGAATTCATGCTTCTCTAGGCTGACCAACTTTAGGCCTGCCCCTGCTCCATCTTCATTGGATGCGCCATCTGTATACAACAACCATGGCTCTTCAGAATGATGTTTTTCTGCTTTCTCCATTGCTTTACATTCCCTATCTTTGTCGTCAGGTACTTCTGTGAGGAAATCAGCTAGCACCTGACCTTTGATTGTTGGCCTTGCTCTAAAGACCACGTTATGGCCTCCCAATTCGATGGCCCACTTAGCTAACCTTCCCATTATCTCTGGTCTTGCTAGAATGTTGCCAATGTTATAATTTGTCAGAACGTGGATAACATAGTTGGCGAAATACCTGTGTAACCGTCTTGATGCATGGATCAGTGCTAGGACCAGCTTTTCCATGATGGCATACCTTGTTTCTGGGTCATTCAAAGTTCGACTTACGTAATATACTGGTGTCTGTACGCCTTGTCGATCGACCAAAAGAACTGCCCCCACTGCTTTTTCCGATGCCGACCAAAAGAGCCATTGGTACATGACCAATGGCTCATCTTTCATTGGGGCTGTTAGCGTTGGTAGGCGTATCAAACAGTCTTTCATTTCTCGGAATGCATGTTCTGCTTCTGGAGTCCACAGGAACTGGTTTTTCTTTACACAGTTGCGAAGGGTTTTGATGAATGGGAACGATTTTGCTGCATGGTTGGCAAGGAAACGGTTTAACGCTGCTAAGCGTCCAGCCAATTTCTGCATTTCTTTTATCGTTGATGGGGAAGGCATCCGCTCTATTGCCTGCATTTTTTCGGGATTGGCCTTGAACCCATCTTTGGTCATGATGAAACCTAGGAATTTCCATTCCTCCATTCCGAAAGAGCACTTTGCTGGATTTAGCTTGATATTTACCCCCCGCAACGTGTCGAATGTTTTCTGAATGTTTACCAACATTATGTCTTCCTCCTTACTCATGATGACCAAATCGTCCATGTAAACTTCGATGTACTTTCCAATGGCATCACTGAATGTTTCGTTCATTAACCTCTGATATGTTGCTCCTGCATTCTTTAATCCAAAGGACATTTTTGTTTAACAATACAGCCCTGTCGGTGTCCGGAATGAAGTCTTGTCTTCATCCTGGATTGCCATCTACACTTGATGGTATCCTTTGTAGCAATCGAGAAAGCATTTCCATCGGAAAGACGCAAGTGAATCGATTTTTTCATCGATTTCGGGCAAAGCATAACAATCACGCGGGCAAGCTTTGTTCAAATATTTGTAATCCACGCACATTCTCCAGCCACCATTGCCTTTCGGAACCATTACTGGGCTGGCTACCCAGGTATGATATCGTACTTCCCTGATGACACCAGCATTTAGAAGTTCTGTGATTTGTTCTTGTATGGCTTCATGTTTTATATCTCACAAGTGACGTTTGGTGTGCACCACTGGTTTGGCGTTTTCGGCCACATTCAATCTGTGTTCTGCTATATGTCGTGGAATGCCAACCTTATCGGCCGGTGTCCAGGTGAACACGTCCATATTTTTGAACAGCAACTTCTTGCGCGATGCGCGCGTTATCTCTGACATTGCTGGGCCCAAAGTAATTGGTTGCTCTGGATACTTTCTGTTTAAAGTCCACTTTTCAGATTATGTGCGCGGAGTGGTTTTGCTGGATTTTGCAGGTCTGACTTCATCGGTTACAAGGACCTCTTTGCTTGCGTAAATTATGGCTATTCCTGTTTCTGTCGGGAACCCAACCGCTGAGTGCGGTCCTGAACAAATCATGCTAAAATCTCCTTGGGATTCTCTTCCCAAAAGGATATCATGCCTTGAATTAGCTGGCAAAACTAAGAACGTGACTTCTTCCGTCCTTGAATTCTTCCCATCTAAGAGTAGCACCGGGATGGATATCTGTCCAAGAGGAAAAACGGCTTCGTTGCAGAAACCAGTGAGTGGATAAACCACTGGTTCTAAACGCTCTTTATCTTCTTGGTCTAGTTGATTAAAACATTGCTCGTATATGATGTCCGAGGTGCTCCCTGGGTCTATGAAAATGTAGTCAGTCTGGTAATGGCCAAACACACCAGGAATGACTATGGGTCTGCGCTCCCTTGGACAGCCTCGTACTACTAGGAAAACAACTTGTCTCTCGCGCCAGGAGTCGTCCTGTACACGCTTGTTGAAGTTTTTCTTCGGTCTTCTCTGACCTCCTTGAATCATGTAGGTTTCCAACTTTCGAAGCTTTTTGTTGTCTGGACCCTCTTCCCTTTGCTGGATTTGACGATTTTCTCTTTTTCCCCCTTTGACCAGGTGGGCAAGCTTGCTGCCTTTTAAAGCTCGTTCTATCTCCTGCCTTAAGCTGATACAGTCATCTGTGAGGTGGCATGTGTCTTTGTGAAACTCACAAAAGAGGTTCGGGTCTTGCCCTCTCTTGTTACTCATTTGCAACGGAGCTTTAAATTGATGATTTTCGGTTGACAAGACTTCGGAAGGGGTTTTTGTCAGAGGTGTCCATTGCCTCTTCTCTGTTTTCTTTTTTGATTTCCTTGCGATAGCTGATTTTATTGATGGTCGCGCGCGCGTACTCAGCTGGTGGACTTTTCTCTTTTTAGCTAGATGCTTTCCATGGCTGACCCTTGCCCTTCTTGTTGCGTCTATCATTGGCATGCTGACTATAGCTGTACTGACGGCTGTCGTCGCCGGTCAGTTGTTTGTCCGTTCTTGCGATAGTTTTTGCTGCTTTGATGAAAGTATCCCAATCTTTGGGACCTCCATCTCTTCCCTTGACTCTTTTGATTAGATCATCGCACTTGACAGCTCTCATGAAGTGCGCGCACATCATCTTTTCTCCCACATCTCCGATTTCTAGGCACTCTTTGTTGTATCTGGTGATAAAGTCTTCAATGCTTTCATGATCTTTCCACCAGATGTTTAAGCAATCTGCTAGGTCTCTGGTGTGCATGCGCTGTTGGGAAAAGTGTGCTAGAAACTTGTGTTGAAAATCCATCCAGGATTTGATCTTTCCTTCTAGTAAACTGTCAAAGCATGCGCGCGCTACGCCTACGAAGGTTTGCACAAACAGATGGCACCACGTAGGTAATGACCAACCACCTACCACCCCTGCGCCGGTGAAAACTTGAAGTTGGTCATCAGGATCCGTCAGGCCATTGTACTTACCCACATTGTGTGGCAACCTCGTCTTGTCGATATCAGCCGTTGCGATTTCTCTGATAAACTTTGACTTCTCAGCTATGCCTTCTGGGGGGGATAGTTTAACGTGTAATTGTACTCAGCGTTTGGATTGTACCCTGCGCGTGCGCGGGGCCTATATTCCTCATGATTTGGTGGTAATCTGCTGAATACCGTGCTTTCTTGCTTATAAGTTGTGTCATCATCTTCATTGTAACTTCCCCATTCATTGTTTATGTTGCGCGGGCCTAAACGACTGTGCAACGGCTTCCTTTGTTGGTGAGTGTGTTGTTCATAGTTGCTTTCGGTTTCACCATAGGTGTCACGCGTGTCATGCACGCTTTGTCTCCTAATGGTATGTTGCTCAGAATGTTGTTGGTTCCGTGCATGCCCATGCGCATGTGTTTGTTGAAGGATTTGAGTACTTGGTGGTCTTTGAGGTGGAGTAACGAAAGAAGATGGAGTAGCTTGCGCTTGGAGCTTAACTGCGTGTAGATCAGGTTCAGAGACGTCGTTTGCTTGGCATACCAGGAGGCCAGAGTTTCTCCTTCAGGTAGCCCTAAGAGTGCTGAGAAATTCAACTGTGTCTGAGCCGATGATGCTGACGGACCAACACCATGGTTTGGCATTTGGACTCCTGGAGTTGCCCGGTTGACTACCCCAAGAGGTGTTTGGAGGTTGGCTTCGTTTGTGGTTTGGTTGATAACTCTGGAAGTGCTACCAAAGAGATCAGGTATCTCATTGTTCACTTGTTTTTCCCTGACGGTCCCGTTCCTTTGGTGCCTTTGGACGTGAGCGGTGTCCATGTGCAACTCAAAGGAAGAGATTTCTCCGTCCACGTGAAGAGAAGGGTTTTGTTCAGCCATTCAGAGAGTGTTTTTTTGAAGAGAAAATATATGAAAGTGGTTTGGAAAAGATGCGGTGGGCGCCAATGATGAAACACTGGTTAACACCTAGGTTAACCAGCTGGGTCGTCTCGTGTGTAGGGTTCAATCTCCTTCTCCACTCGCTGATTACTGAAAACCTGCAAAACAGAGCACCGGTGACTCGCCACAAGCAGGAGAAATGGGGGGGGTTCTCCTTGTGATCACCCTCTGTCGTGAGAATAAGTACTGCTTTGAGGAGAAATAGTGTGTGTTGTAGGTGAAATGTAAGGAGAGCAGAATGTTCTACCTGAATGAGGAAGGGTTCTATTTATAGCCGAAGGGTGAAGGAGGGAGGAGAGGCCTTGCCAGCTGCTACCGGGCGCCAGCTGTCCGACCAAGGGGAATATCCTCTTGGTCTCCTCTGTTGCACTCAGAGTAGTGGGTGACGTGGCACGCTGTTATTTGTCCAGGTAAGGGAATTGTATCAGCAGCTGTCGGCCTGTCCTAGGATCGTGCTGCAGGTCCGGGTGGTGTCCAGTTATGGTGACACGTGTTGTCCTTTTTTGTCTGGAAGAGCATCTTTGGTGTTTCCTGCAATATCTTCCAGAAGCTTATAGAAGCTTTTGAATATTCTTCGCTGATGCGGACGCCATGTAGGATAAAAGTGGTGTGGTCCCTGTCATGTGTAATGGAATTTGGACCATACCTTTTCAGAGTTTGAAAAAATGTGCTCTTTCATAATGTTTTATTGTTATTAAAAAAAGATCAAATTAGTATTGGGCTCAATAAACCTAATGTCAAGTGGGCTAAATTCTAAACCATAGAAAATATTTATAAATAGGTCTATATTTGAATTGGTATGTGTTTACTATATAGGGTGGAGTTATTGTAAAAAAGACCAAAAGTGTGAGAAAGGTAAGAAATAATCTCAACCATTAGATCTAAATTAATTGAAAAGGGTAAGATTGTAAATGCATTAACAAATTCAAATATGGTAATCCTTGATTTAAGGATTTGGAGAGAGAAAATCCTTGATTTAAGGAATATAACCGTCCATAACATCATTCATTTTAATTTTTTTTGCATCATTCACAGAATCAGAGCCATGTTCATGACATGGTGTTTTAAAAAAATTCATAGTTCAATTCATGGTGTTTTTACGAAAATAATATAACACCATTCAGTAAACAAAAATATAACACCATTCAGTACACAAAATAACACCATTCAGTACAAGATATAACACCATTCAGTAAACAAAAAATAACACCATTCAGAAACAAAATAACACCATTCAGAAACAAAAAAAAAACCATCCAGCAAACAACAAAATAAGCAGCTATGCTGTAATTCAAATGCTATTGAGTGTTTGGTTTATAGTTTTTATATCTTGATATTTATCTACTATCCTTTTATTTTTTTCATTAGGTGGAATGAAGGTAAAGGTTGATAGAGATGAGTCGTCTCCATAAGCAGCTATGCTTGCTTCACAAGATGTTTCAACAAGATGCAAGGTTTTTACTTGTTTCTTTTAGTGTCTTGTTATATGGTAATCATAACAGTAATTTCTGTTGTAACAACTGGAGGTTGGAATCAATGCCCTCCACATAAAACTATGGGCAACTGGAGGTAACAAGACAAAGACACCCGGTCACATTGGTATGCTTATATTCTTTATTTTTTTATATACGAATTTTTGTATTTGTTATTTTGCTCTTTAAAGAACTATTATTTATGTTTAAGGAGTAGCTGATAAGTAAGTTGTATATTTTGATGATGACAGAGGACGTGACACCAATTCCAACAGATAGCACTCGTCGAAAAAGTGGGAGAAGAGGAAGGAGGCTATGATATGTTTTTTGTCTACAATATGTTTTCAAAGTATCTGCAATTTGGATTATGGTTGTCTTAAACTTTTATAGGTTATTTTTATGTTATGGTTGACATTTGGGAGTGACATTCATTTTTGTTGAACTGCTTTATATTTCTGTTTAATGATATTCTAATCTTTACTTCATATATGGGTTTTTATGCTTTATTTTTGCTTAATCAGAAGTATTCAATGTGTAGTTGAGGTCAATATCAATTCGATGGATGTCATTGTGCTTGAGATCTAAACCTTATTTATCGAATCAATTTGAGAGTTTCAGAGTGTGTTAAAGAGTTGAAACGTTTTGAGGATCTTGTCAATGTAAGATTAAATATATTATGTTTAATATTTAATCTATAGCCATTATAATCATTTACATAATATAGATCAAAATATATAATAACCTATTAAATAATTAGTTGGTAATTGTTGATGGACCATATTACCCTTATTAACTAATTAGGTTTCCTCCTGGGTGCTTATATAAGGAGAATTATGTAGAGGTCAAAAGGTTACACAGTTACACACTGAGACAGATAACCTAATAACATAACATCATCATCATCGACCTCCCTCTCCATAACCGATTCCCTTGTCGGTTTTCTTAGTCCCCATCATCAGTTAGCACCCTAAGGAGGAACCAGATCACATTGACACATATGTCGAACTCAATGGGATCATCTCTGACTGGATTCTCCACTACACTGTCTGCTGTAACAGGTATGTTTTAATGTTTTCCCTCATGTATAAACAGAACTGAACCAACATGTGGTATCAGAGCATATGTTGATTAGTCAGTTCTGTTTTGTATCCGTAAATCTGGGTTAAAAACTGGAAAACAGGATTTGAAAACCATAATAAAATTCAGTTTTATCATCCGAGATGCCATCTCGGATCTGTTCAATTCATCTCGGATTATATATTGATTCGTTATAACTGTTCCGAAATCATCAGTTTGAGAAACATGTTTAAATGTGTAATTATCTCCAGATTTCGGATATAGGATTAAGGTTATTTTATTTAGGGTTCATCATGTTCTTAGTTAAAATTCGAAATTTCCTTTATGTTTTGGAATATGATTTGAATTGTTAAATGTTTTCCTAATTTTGTCTAATAAGTTTTTTGAAATCTGTTAAAAGGATAAACAGATTATGATTTTCGAAATTTTCTGATAAAATTAGATCAATGTTAAAATAGGAAACTCTATCACAATTCCTAATTTTCGAATTTTCTGTTATGATTTCACATTAACAGCTGTAACAGCTTGTAGAACACTTTTTGGATGATCATTACGGATGATCATTCCGGATGAACATTGTTCGCCCATTACGGATCAGCAACTATCTGATCATTCCGGATGAACATTGTTCGCCCATTACTGATCAACAAATGACCATTTCGGACTAAGCATCACGGATGATCAAAGAACTGACCATTTAGGACGAATTTCGGACTAAGCATTAACATCCGAAATCATCCGAAATGCATCACGGATCATCAAGAACTGACCATTTCGGATGAATCTCGGACTAAGTATTATCATCCGAAATCATCCGAAATCACTTGACTTACGCGTCTTGGACACATCCGAAATCGTTCGAAATCATCCATTTCGGATAATCCGAAATGATTCGAAATTATTCATTTCGGATGAATCCAAGACATTATTCAGTTCGATCCGCGCTAACAGGTGGTTTGCTATTAAATAATTGGTTTTTGTAATTACTTAGTTAATTAATCAGAATCAGATAATGTTTTATAAAACCAAAATGGCTTAACTTGAATGAGTTTTGATGCATCATTTCTGGCCAAAGCTGATTTGATACATCTACTTATCATTCAAGTATTACGAAAGCTATGTTAAGTGTGCATCATAAACATGAACGTCTTAATATCTGGCCAAAGCTGATTTAATTCTTTCATAGATGGCATACTTAACAAGTGCATAACTAAAGTGATTGTCTCAATTTCTGGCCAAAGCTGATTTGTTACAACCACTTTGCACATATGCTTAAATGATTACACTTCTGGCCAAAGCTGATTTGTCTTCGTTTAAGTAGAATTTTAACTAAGTCTATTATTTTGATGTTAGTAATAGACAATATCACAGCTTCATAACGTAAAATGGTCATTATTTATGCCTGCCTTAGTTTAACATGCCCTTAGATCACATTAGAACTTCTTCCTAAGTATCATAACTTGCTCATATTATTTCCACTATCAGCACCAAATCAGGGGATTCCACCTTTGACTGGTGATAAGTTTGCTGCATGGAAGGATGCCCTCATGCTTACACTTGGATTGCTGGACTTTGATTATACTCTAAGAGAGAATAAGCCAGCGGACCTTACCACTCAAAGTACTGCTGCTGAGCAGATAGTTCTTGAAAAATGGACTAGGTGTAACCGCATGTCTCTCATGTTCATGAAGCAGTCCATCAGTAATGCAATCAGAGGAGCCATTCCTGATTCTGAAGATGCTAAAACCTACTTGGAACATGTGGAGGCGCAGTTCAAAGGGACGTCTAAAGCACACGCTAGTACCCTTATCCTCAAGCTGGTGACAACTAAGTATGATGGGAGGAGCGGCATTCGCGAGCACATCATGATGATGAATGATATGGCCAATAAGCTGAAGGGGCTGGAAACGGAGATCAGTGATGGTTTCCTTGTTCATTTTATCATCACTTCTCTTCCTTCATCTTTTGAAGCATTCAAGATCAATTACAACACTCAGAAGGACAAATGGACGATGAGTGAGCTGGTCGCTATGTGCGTACAGGAGGAAGAGCGTATGAGGATGGATCGCCCTATTGATGTTGCTAACTTCACTACCTCCAACTCTAAGAAAAGGAAGAACAATCATCAGAGGAAGGATGCTTCTAAAGTCCAAAGGCCTAATCCTAATACAAATGCACCCTCCAGCTCTAAGAACTCCTTAGGCAGAATCCGCTGCAAGTTCTGTAAAAAGGCAGGACATACGCAGAAGGAATGCCCTGACTTTAAGGAGTGGCTAGCTAAGAAAGGTAACGATTATTTTGTGATACTTGAGTCCTATAATTTAAGTGTTCCTGCTAATTCTTGGTGGTTTGATTCTGGTTCTATGGTTCATGTTACCAATTCAACTCAGGGATTCCTTTCAATCCGGAAGCTGGAAAGAAACCAAAGAACACTTAAGGTTGGGGATGATCGAGAATTAGAAGTGAAGGCCATTGGAACATTACAATTAGTTATGAAAACTGGTTTATGTATTAAACTTTATGATACCTTATTTGTTCCTGAGGTAACTCGGAACCTTGTATCAGGACCAAAGTTAGACATGGACGGTTTTATTGTTTCCCATGGTCATCGCAAACTCTCTATCCTCTATGATTCTGTTCTTTATGGTACTGGTATTCTGGATGCTGGTCTCTATAGATTAGAACTAGATGATGGCTTTTCCAAATCTTTGTTGTCATATAACATTAATGAATCACTCACAAAGATGAAAGAGAAACGAGACTTAGAGACTTCATCCATGTTATGGCATCAGCGTTTAGGCCACATTTCAAAAGAACGATTAAATCGTCTTGTAAAGGATGAAGTCTTACCTCCACTCGATTTCTCTGATTTTGGAACATGTGTCAAATGTCTTAAAGGTAAAATGACATTAGCGAATAAGAAAGGTGCCACTAGGAGCTCTGATTTATTAGAACTCATTCATACTGATATTAGTGGTCCCTACCAAATCGCTGGCATAACAGGACATACTTCATTTATCACTTTTATTGATGATTATTCTCGTTACATGTACTTATATCTTATTAAGGAGAAATCTGAATCTCTAACAACTTTTAAAGATTATAAGGCTGAAGTTGAAAAGCAATTAGATCGTCAGATTAAAGTTGTGAGATCAGATAGAGGCGGTGAATATTATGGAAGACATACTGATGTGGGACAAGCTCCTGGTCCATTTTATGAGTTTTGTAAGGGCCAGGGGATTGTGAACCAATACACCATGCCTGGTACACCTCAGCAGAATGGTGTCGCTGAAAGAAGAAACCGTACCCTTATGAACATGGTGCGCAGTATGTTAGCCAATACTAATTTACCATTATTCCTCTGGACTGAAGCGTTAAAAGCAGCTGTTCATATACTCAATAGAGTTCCTTCTAAGTCTGTCCCTAAAACTCCTTATGAACTTTGGACAGTAAGGAAACCGAGTCTTAAATATATGAAAGTATGGGGCTGCATTGCTGAAGCAAAACTTTACAATCCTTTCCTAAGGAAACTTGACCCTAAAACAGTTACTTGTTTCTTTATCGGGTATCCTGATAATTCTAAGGGTTATCGTTTCTATTGTCCTTCCCATGTCACCCGTATTTTTGAAACCAAGCGTGCCGTGTTCCTGGAGGATTTCAAGGTCAGTGGGAGCAGTACCAACCCTTACGAAGAATTGCAAGAAGTACAAGACGCGGGGGGGGGGGGGGGGGGTGGTAGAGACTCGTCGCTTACCATTACTCCGATTACTCCTCTTGTACCCAATGCAACTACTGTACCTGAAGCTACTGCACCAACTGCAAATTCACCTCTACAATCAGAACCCATTATACCTCATAACGAAGGCACATCAAACGCTCAAAACCAAGACAACGCTGAACCCGATAATCCACTCAGGAGGTCATCTAGGCAAAGAAGGCCTACTAATTGGGATGATTATGTTACCTACCTGACTGAAATGGATCCCGGAAAGCTCAATGATTCTATCTCTTACAATGAAGCCATTAGCAGTGATCAGTCTTCTGAATGGAATAAAGCAATGATTGAAGAGCTTGAATCCATGAAGAAAAATGACGTTTGGGATTTGGTAGAATTACCCAACGGTGTCAAACCAGTAGGATGTAAATGGGTGTTCAAAACAAAACTGGATCCGAATGGGAACGTTGAACGCTACAAAGCGAGATTGGTTGCAAAGGGCTACACTCAGAAAGAGGGAATTGATTATCAAGAGACGTTTTCACCTGTCTCTCGTAAAGATTCATTAAGGATCGTCAGGGCCCTAGTAGCTCATTTCGATTTAGAGCTGCATCAGGTGGACGTTAAAACTGCTTTCCTTAACGGAGACTTGGACGAAGATGTTTACATGAAGCAACCTGAAGGCTTTAAACCTGAGGGCCAGGAGCATCTAGTCTGTAAGTTGAAGAAATCCATTTATGGGTTAAAACAAGCATCACGTCAGTGGTACCTCAAGTTTGATGAAGTTATGAAGAAACAAGGTTTTATGAAGAATCAAGTGGATCAATGCACCTACCTCAAGATGAGTGGGAGCAACTTTACTATACTTGTCCTTTACGTAGATGATATTCTATTGGCAAGTAATAGTTTAGACATCTTGCATGAGTCGAAGCGGTTACTCTCGCATAACTTCGACATGAAGGATCTCGGAGATGCTTCTTACGTCATTGGCATCGAAATTCACCGAGATAGACACAAGGGGATCTTAGGATTGTCCCAGAAGGCTTACATAGATCGTGTCCTTACACGTTACAACATGCAACAGTGCAAACCCTCAGTCGCTCCAGTAGTTAAAGGAGATGTTTTCGGTTCATTCCAATGCCCGACAACAGAGGTTGAGAAGGAGCAAATGAGCTAGATACCTTACGCGTCAGTAGTCGGGAGCCTGATGTATGCTCAAGTATGTACTCGCCCAGATATTGCTTATATTGCTGGAATGCTAGGCCGTTATCAGACTAATCCTGGCCTAGATCACTGGAAAGCAGCTAAGAAGGTACTTCGATATCTGCAAGGGGCGAAAGACTATAAACTGATTTATAGAAGAAGTGATCATTTAGAAGTGGTGGGCTATTCTGATTCTGACTTTGCCAAGTGCAAAGATGACAAGAAATCCACTTCGGGCTATATCTTTATGTTAGCAGGCGGCCCTATCTCATGGAAGAGTCATAAACAACAGTTGACCACAACTTCTACTATGATGGCAGAGTACATTGCTGTTTATAACGCAACCTGTCATGGGATGTTGCTTAGAAATCTGATCACTGGACTCAAAATCGTTAATTCCATTTCTAGACCATTGAAGCTTTATTGTGATAATTCAGCTGCCGTTAGTTTCTCGAACAGTAACAGTTCGACTGGAGCTGGTTTATATCTCGATACAAAATATATGTTCGTACGTGAACCAGTTGAGGAAAATAATCTTTGTATCGAGTATATTAGTACTAAAGATATGCTTGCGGATCCGATGACTAAAGGTCTCCCTCCTAAGGTTTACGAAGAACATGTTCGGAATATGGGATTTAGTAAAGACCTTATTTAAGCATATTGTACTAGCTTATGTTTTATGATTAATGAAATTTCCTCAGTTTGATTTTGTATGTCTCTTAGAATATGTTCAACCGGTATAATGGCATATAGACAAATAGAGTTACAAATCAAACAAAGGGCTTATGCGTATTTTAATCATAACGATTAGGTTTTAAATTAAGGCTATAGTATGACTAATGGGGGTCCTGAGTCGCATAATGATTCAACGGCTGTATTTCTCTGCTATAGTACTTGTTTATGGCTAAAATGAGTGTTAACTCCTGATCAGGCTTATCTAATACTCATGGTAAATGATTACTCGGCTAAGTGGGAGAATGTAAGATTAAATATATTATTTACATAATATAGATCAAAATATATAATAACCTATTAAATAATTAGTTGGTAATTGTTGATGGACCATATTACCCTTATTAACTAATTAGGTTTCCTCCTGGGTGCTTATATAAGGAGAATTATGTAGAGGTCAAAAGGTTACACAGTTACACACTGAGACAGACAACCTAATAACATAACATCATCATCATCATCGACCTCCCTCTCCATAACCGATTCCCTTGTCGGTTTTCTTAGTCCCCATCATCAGTTAGCACCCTAAGGAGGAACCAGATCACACTGACACATATGTCGAACTCAATGGGATCATCTCTGACTGGATTCTCCACTGCACTGTCTGCTGTAACAGGTATGTTTTAATGTTTTCCCTCATGTATAAACAGAACTGAACCAACAGTCAAATCTTTCTGTTCATTCTTTATCTTAGTAGACTTCAGTTGACTTTCAATGTAAGTTGATGTAGTAGAGATTTAGAATTTTATGATGAAAATGGATGTGTAAAAGTTCAAATTCTTTTATCTTCCTTTGATGCCGTTGTTGAGGTACACAATAGAAAATATACGAAACTTACATAAATTCATGTATTGAATATCAGTTGTGGTTCATAATAGACATAATTGAATCTGATATTAGTCGGGACACCCGCTGCAATGCGCGGGCCTTCCCACTATATATATATAGGATTAGGTTCAAGAGTGAACACTAGTGTAGCTTGCGAACTGAGTGAACTAATCCTGGCCATACACGTGTGTAGATCAATGGCCAGGATTTGATGTTGAAATACACTAATGTATTTTACGATTTGATGATGAAATCCTGGCCATACACGTGTGTAGATCAATGGCCAGGATTTGTTCACTCAGTTCGTAAATACACTAGTGTTCACTCTAGAACCACACCCTATATATATATATATATCAGATTTTTTTTTAAATCGCGTGCCCCTCGAAATTACGAGCGTTGTGCAGAGGTCCTCCCGCACACCATCAAAGCCGCCACTGCTCATGACCTGATGGTATATTGTGGTTTTATATAATTGCAATTTGATTACTCATTTTTTTTAAATGGAAAGTTAGAAAATAAAAGAGAATTTGTTTCATTTGTTATATTATCTCTACTCAGGTATCTTTGAAAATATATGTTATCTTGAAAAAAATTGGGGGTTATGCAAAATAACATGCTACTAAAGCTGCTAATGGGCTGTAAAACATTTGGATTATTCTTTTCTGTATAAAAGGTGTGAGACTAGCAGATCATTGAGTGGGAAACAATTGGAGCCGATTATTAATGTTGGGATGTTGCAGAACTTATGCAAGCTGGACACATGAACAATACTATTATCAAGGTTGTGGCTACACAAACTATGAGTGAACGAGTTCTTTTTTACTACAGTAAAATGTGATATTATAAACACATTTTATTGGCATATATGAATTTCAATTTATATACCTTAAATAAATACATATAAAGTTACATTATCTCACATTAAATAAGGGTGAGGGTATTGATACATTCCTACTTTTTAATTGCACATCCCTCTAGAGACAGCATATGGTTACCCGTATACGCGCTCATTGACCTATACGTGGCGTATAAGATAGTGGTAGTTGAAGTATTAAACCCTATACGCTCATTGCCCTATGAGCGGCGTACAGGTACATTTTTTTATGAATTTAAGGTATAAATACTGACATGCAGTGAGTTCAGACTGAAATTCTGAAAAGGTGACCCGTATACGCGCTCATTGACCTATACGCGGCTTATCGTCCGAGAAAATGTTATATATCCAAGCATACGGGAATTCTTTCATTCAAATGTTGAAAACTCTCAAAATACTAATGAAAATGATGAAAATTCTCAAATAAAAACGTCGGTTGAAACCGTGAAGCATAAAGATGTCGTATTGGGACATTGGTTATGTTTTTGGTGAAGATTTGAACCAGTCATACGTCTCCGAAAGCGTTTGGTTATCTGGCGTTGATCAAGGTGAGGAGGAGGTTGTGTCCGTGCCTCGTTGTGATGACGGGGGTGTGCGTCCCGTGTTGCCTGATTTGAACCAGGTGTTCATAGATGAGGCAGAACCATCTTACATGGCTCGAGTAAAAAAGAAAGTCTTCGGATTCGGGAAATTATAGAGCGGATACACCGAATGTCGAAGTCTCGAGCGGATTCGGTATTCCCGACATAAACTAGGATCCCTCGCCAAGACGGCAAAAGAGAAAGGAGAAAAATGACAAAGGGCCGTCTTCAAGAAACGAAGATCCAAGAGATATAACACACAAATTCGAAGAATACAAGGCCATGAAAAAAAGAGTTAATGGATATTAAACGTATACGAGAAGAAAAATACTTGGCCTTGGCGGATGGGCAACGAGAGGTGTTGCGACAATCAATGTACGACAAGGACTTGGAGAATTTTTTAATCGGCCTACCGACAATGTTCACCCTGCGATGTTGGAAATCACACTCGCTAGAAAACGTAAGATCGCAAAAAAATATGGATGACCTTGTGATTTTTAGTTTTTTTAGACTTAGATTTTATTTATAATGTAATGCTTTATTTTTATTTATAAAAGTTTGATGTTTTTTCTATTTTATCTTAAATTAAAAAAACAAAAAAATATAAAAAATCATCACTTCAGCAAGTCTCTAACCATTGCCAACACTTTTCAGCATAGTTTAAACACTTTTCACTGATTGACGTGGCGCACTCTGATTTGTTGATTTTTTAGTTTGCCATTCTCAAGTGCCTAACCACTGCTTATACCATAAATAAAGTTTCATATGTACATCACAATCATTGGGCAATCATTGGCTGACACCCAATGATAGGCTTTAGTTAGATGGGTGGTCCATTTTCAATCGTATAGGGCTATGAGAGGCGTATGGATAGGCCATTTTCAGATGTATTGGGCAATGAGTGGAGTATAAGGTTAGACCACCCGTAGTGGTGGGTTTTTTGGCGTTTTCCCTCAAAAAAGGCCCAACAACGCCTAATAACCACACCCAGGGGCGTTTTTTTCAAATAAAAAAGGTTCGGAGCGTGCTTTTTTCAACGCCTTCTTCCTTATCTTTGGCAAATAACGTTTTTTTTGGTTTTTATTTTTATTTTTTTATTTAATTCTATTAGATTATAATGCCCTACAAGATTTCAAGCCCCATTACACCCTTTTAACATAATGCCCCACCATGCTCACGTGATGACTGGCCCGCCACACGACGCAAAACGCCCAAGGGTATTCCCCTCCCACTACACATGGTCTAGAGGAATGTGTAGATACTTTTAGGGAATGTGTGAATACCCCATTAAATAAATACATATAAAGTTACATTATCTCTCACAAGTATGAAAGTAGTAATTTAACGTCATCGTGCATCTTTGAAAAGCATTGCCAAAAGGTATTTTTTGTGCTTTGCAAGAATGCACAAATTTCATCTTGCTTGAGGTCAACTCCATCATGTAAACTATTATATTATCTATACATATAATAAAAGAAACCACTTTGAGGACACTTGTCATCATATTAGGCCATGTCTTATGGATAATTATAATTTTAGTTTAATATCTTCTAATTAATTATAGATAATCCTCCTACTAAATATTTATTTAGTTTAATTATTACTTTAATATTTATCTATTTACTTCAAATTCAAACTTAGTTATCTAATTTGATATTAGAGTAAATTACGATTTTGGCCCCTTTGGTTATATCACTTTTACTCTTTTAGCAACAAAAAAAAACGAATCTTTTAATATCTGAGCCCACAACGTCTTTTTTTCTAAATTTTTATTATTTAGTAAAGGAAATTACATTTATTCAACCCGTGTAATACACGTATTTTTAAAGATGTAACTTTTTTATTATTTGGTATATTAAACAGGGGCGGACCTATTAAGAAAGTACGGGTTCCCAGGAACCCATTCGGTTTTTAATTTTTAGTGTAAATATATATAACAAACTGAAAAGGAACCCATAAGTAAAATATAAAGGGAACCCATAAACAAAAAAACCTTGGTTCCCCACTGGTTATGTCCGTGTTATTCTCCCTAAAACACCTGGTTCGAATCTTGTATGAGGCACAATTAAACCTTTTTGTTCCCTTTTTTTATTTCTCTTTAATGGAAAATTGTGACTGCTTGGTTACCCTCCTCAAGTATATGAAAGCTGTTCTAATTAATGATCTGTAACTTACTTGCTTTGTTATTAAACAAAATCACCTACTGCTGTTCTAAAAAGAAAAGAAAATACGAAAGCTCTTTACCAGAACAAGAATGATATTTTTATTTGTTAGTTTGATAATATATATAGCTTAATCAGATAACCTGTAATGTAATAACCATTCACCATATATTCACCATTCTTCGATGTATTTGATATAAACAGAAGTGAATTTGTATTTGAAGAACTTATATATAAACTGTCAGTTTATGAACGATTCTTGCATTTGTTACTTTGAAAATGAGTTCTTACAACAAGTTTCCGTTGAGAGTGTAATGCAACGTTTTCAAAAGATGAAAACTCGTCGTCAACAACTTTAGGTAGTTTTTTTTTTATTTGTAAAGACTATCGTATTTTATATTATGTGTTTTTAAATTTCTAATGACGATTTTCTTTTCATTATTGTATCGTACTTTTATTATGTGATGACCCTTACCCAATTCGAACTGTCGAACCGACCCGAAATTTTTTATGTTCAGTCATATGAAATTGGAGTATCTAAAAAAGTGAACCCAATGAAAAAAAATTCTGGATCCGCCACTGATATTAAATTACATTTATTCAACCCGTGTAATAAATGAGGTTTCTTAAAGATGTATTATTTTATTATTTGGTAAACAATATTACATTCATTCAATTTGTGTAAAACAAGCGGGTTTAAAGATATAACTTTTTTATTTGGTATGTAAAATTATATTTATTCAACCCGTAAAATATGGTTCTTATAGATATAACTTTTTATTATTTAATATATAAAATTATATTTATTCAACCTGTGCAATAAAAGATGTTTATAAAGATATATTGTTTTGTTATTTAGTATATAAAATTTATTTATTCGACCCGTGTAATACACGGGGTTATAACCTAGTATTATATATATAGTTTTCGAAGGATGTGAATAGTAATTTCAATTATAAATAATATATAGCTTTTTAATATTTTAAGGTTATTGAATTTTAATAATCCTAAGTTTCACCAGCTGGCTGATAATAATCCCAACTTTAAAAATTCCCTCCAATAATCCCAACATGTAAAAGTTTGGCCGACATTGATCATTTTCAAACATATAAGAATTTGGTCTCCTCAATAAATTCAATTACACCTAGAGACTCCTTAATTGATTTAAGTGCACCTATTTTTGAAAAGGATCAAAGGCGGCCAAACTTTTACAAGTTGGGATTATTGGAGGAAATTTTTTAAGTTGGGATTATTATCAGCCAATTGGTGAAACTTAGGATTATTAAAATCCAATAATCCAATATTTTATTATATTAATATATTTTTTAATATTTATTTTTAACTTTTAATATAATATTTTTTCTTTATCATTTATTTTGTTTTTCATAATATTTTTCATCTTTTTTTAAATTTACCTTTACTTTATCAGTTAATTTGATATTTCTTTAATAATTTATGTTCGTTACTTTTTTTCTAAAACTTAAGTACGTAGTTGAGCTTAGTTTTTACCCTCGATTAATATAAATTTTATTAAAAATGAATTTATGTTCAAAAATAAAAGGATGATGAATAGTAATTTCAATTTTAAAATAATATATAGCTTTTTAATATTTTATTATATTAATATATTTTTTAATATTTATTTTTAACTTTTAATATAATATTTTTTCTTTATCATTTATTTTGTTTTTCATAATATTTTCATCTTTTTTTTAATTTTACCTTTACTTTATCAATTAATTTGATATTTCTTTAATTATTTATGTTCGTTACTTTTTTTCTAAAAACTTAAGTACGTAGTTGAGCTTACTTTTTACCCTCAATTAATATAAATTTTATTAAAATGAATTTATATTAAAAAATAAAGCATTAATTTGCTATCGTAAAAAGATACGATGATAAACTGAACCGATTCTAACGGTTTGAACATTCTAAACAACATTCTACATTTTAAAATAACGTTTGTTTTACATTATCGTTTGTTCCGTTTCGCCGCAATGCGCGACTGAAAAAAAACCTAGTTTTATTTAATTAGCTTCAAGTCATATTTCATATTGTTACAATAAAGATACAAGTTATCTAATCACCTAAGGTATAATAGTCAACAAAAATAGCAATTAGGAGCAACATTAATATTTTTAGAACCATGCTCACACCTAAGGTATGATGAATAGTAATTTCAATTTTAAAATAATATATAGCTTTTTAATATTTTATTATATTAATATATTTTTTAATATTTATTTTTAACTTTTAATATAATATTTTTTCTTTATCATTTATTTTGTTTTTCATAATATTTTCATCTTTTTTTTAATTTTACCTTTACTTTATCAATTAATTTGATATTTCTTTAATTATTTATGTTCGTTACTTTTTTTCTAAAAACTTAAGTACGTAGTTGAGCTTACTTTTTACCCTCAATTAATATAAATTTTATTAAAATGAATTTATATTAAAAAATAAAGCATTAATTTGCTATCGTAAAAAGATACGATGATAAACTGAACCGATTCTAACGGTTTGAACATTCTAAACAACATTCTACATTTTAAAATAACGTTTGTTTTACATTATCGTTTGTTCCGTTTCGCCGCAATGCGCGACTGAAAAAAAACCTAGTTTTATTTAATTAGCTTCAAGTCATATTTCATATTGTTACAATAAAGATACAAGTTATCTAATCACCTAAGGTATAATAGTCAACAAAAATAGCAATTAGGAGCAACATTAATATTTTTAGAACCATGCTCACTGAAGGGGTATGGTCCCAGATCTCGCGTCAGCATGACCGCGAGTGACCATTACCCTTATCAAAAACCCCCACCAGCAAGAACTTATATGTGTCCGTACGGACACGCGCGAACACAGCGGTTGAAACCAATCTGTCCATTGATAGGAAGACTTACCTTAAGTGCGAGAACGAATGTTACACATAGCGATGCGGCCTAGCACCGCATCCTATGAACATTTTCGTCACGACAAGAGATCTGGACAACAGTAACAGTTATCAAGCGGCGATGCGGCACGGCACAACATCCCGCATGCATCTTGGATAGAACAAAGAACGCGGGAACAACATCAGCGACCGCAAGCAGCGATGCGGCCTGGCACCGCATCCTGCCTACAAAACAAGTGGGTCTGACACCACAGTGCAAGTGGCACTGGGAACAGTCGCCTATCAGCCCACATGTGTGCAACAGTCTGACACCACAGCAGGACGTGGCATCACCACCGTAACCGACAGGTCTGACACACCTGCAAGTAGCTGTGCGATGTCAGGCTAGCTACTCAACTACCCTCCTTCACTCCTCGGCTATAAATACCCACCCCAAACCAGGTTTGAGGTATCACTTCTCAACTCTCTCACTACTACTACTATCACACTTTGCTTCCCAAGCAAATTACTGATTCTCACGCCGGAGAGTGGTAACAAGGAGCACCCCCACCCCATCATCCTTGTTACGAGTCACGGCTTGTTTCCTTGTGCAGGAAACCAACCAGCGGACGATCCAGCCAGCGATCCTCGGAAATAAGGGATTAACCCTACTTGACGAGACCAGTGAGTTAACCCCACCCGGTTAACCATTGTTTCATCATTGGCGCCCACCGCTACTCTTAGCACTTTTTTCCACCATCCCTTTCTCTCCAAAGATTATGTCTGATCGTCTAAACAACACTACCGGGGATAACCTAAACCCCGCAAACCAAGGGCCTACGGGGACCATTCCCCTAGCCCCAAATGCTGAACATATTGGCACATCAACGCAAGGGGGCGCATCCCTTACGTTCGGACACGATCTATCACAGTACGCTTCTGTGATACCTCCAGGCATGAACCTTCATACCCGGTACGATCAACAACAAGCTCTGCTGGCCGCAACATACAACAGAGCTTGCGCAGAAGCGCAAGTACCTGCGGGACCTACCCCGTCACCACATACACCTGCGGGTCGTATTTTATAATACGACGACAGGACTCCCACAAATCCAGCCTCCTGGAGTAGGCACGAACACCACGGTTCCTCTTACTGCGACGTCCGTACACTGGATGAGGACGATTCCTCATATGGGTCCCGCCGCAGGGGCCCCATACATAGCCGCCTAGGCCCCCATGGCGAAACTAGGCGACAGTCTACAGCCCACCACGGCCCCGGCATCCATAGCCGGCTGTGACCTCAGTCCCACCGTGAAGGGCGGGGCCGTACCGATCCGGACGACGGTACATATTGCGGGGAGTCTCATGCTACAAGCAGTAGACCGGGAGGACGCAATTATGTTCCTCCCACTCAACCCCGAACCAAATACCTACGCGCCGCAAAGCGCCACCAGAGCCAACCCTACAGGCCGAAATCCGTGGCCGAAAACTCCAAGTTTGTCCCGGAGATTGCCAACGCCGATGTCACCACCACAAAATTCCCATTAAACATTGGGAAATACAACGGTTCAGCCGACCCAGAAGACCACATGAACATCTTCGTCGGCGCCGGGTGCAACAGCAGGTGGGATGAACCCACTTGGTGTCAATTTTTCCCGCAGACCCTAACAGGTCTGGCCAGGGCTTGGTTCGATTCTTTGCCAGTGGGGTCACTGACCTCATTCGAGGACTTACAAGCAAAGTTCCTCGCACATTTTTGCCAACAGCGACGTCATGAACGTGATTCTATGTACGTCATGAACATCTGGCGCAGAGACAACGAATCGCTTGAGGCGTTCGTTGTCCGTTACAATAAAGAGTGCCTGGAGATAGGCGATGTTTCAGACCAAATGGCACGTAACCATTTCATTGTTGCCGTTAAAGACGAACAAATGGTTATGACTATCTCCGGCAAGGAAAGCTTGCCAAAAAATGGGAATATGTCATGGCTGCGGTCAAGACATACGCCCAGACTCAGTGGTCCCTCAAACCGCACGTCTCAAAGGCACAGCCCCAAACGGAAGGCCAGTCCTCCCACCAAGAGCACAAGCGCAACAACAAGCACAACCGGGACACATGGAATCGCGGCAGCGATCCCAGACCATATGTCCCGCGTAATAACCAGCCCGATGCAAGGGCTACAATCAACGCCCAGCGTGAAAACCGGGCGTCGAAGAAGGAGTCTCGGGACCGTAACTGGACCGAGATCAACCAGTCGCCAAGCGACGTCCTCCTTACGGACGCGCAATTCCTGCGACCGGCCCAACCAATGAAGTCCAAGAAGAACCAGGATCCCGCACTCTATTGCGAGTATCACAAGGACTCGGGCCACACAACAAACAACTGCATCAGTCTCCGACTGGAGATTGAGCGAGCCCTAAAAGAGGGGAAACTGCAACACCTGTTGCCAGGCGCGCAAAAACCTACCAAGCGCGTCACTCCCTACAATGAGGGCCCCTCCACGGGTAAAAGGGCCATGTACGTGGCCTCAACCCACATGGTTAATGGAGGGCGAGGAAGGCCACGCAAGGCGGGAAGAAGACCGGACAATGACTGGAAAGACGAGCCAGTTGTCTTTCCAAAAGTCCGAGGCGGACCGCGCGACAGGCACGCCGTGGTTATCACAGGCCACCTGGCTCACTACTGCACCGAGCGATTATTCATCGACCCGGACAGTACATCTTATATTATATACGAACAGTGCTTCAACCAATTCGATCAAGAAGACAAAGATCGGTTGCAGCCGGTGGACTACCCGTTGGCCGGGTTTGCAGGGGAAACCGTATTCCCCCTGGGCCAGATTACTTTCCCTGTGCGCCTCACCAACGGAAGGCACACAAGAACGGAGGAGGTAAACTTCATGGTTTTACCTCACACCTCCAAGTACGACGTACTTCTCGGGAGGGAGTCCCAGGGCGACTTCAACATGATAACATCCGTCCCCCACTCTGCTATCGGCTTCCCAACCGAGACGGGGATCGCGATAATATACGCCCAAAGAGAAGTTATGTCTACGGACGAACTGCGTCCAGCCAAGGTAGCAAGGCCTACCCCCAACAATCAACCAGAAAAATGGGTTCTTAACGCAAGACACCCACAGCAAACAGTTACGTTGGGCCACGCCTTGTCCCCTACTATCAAAGCGCACCTGAAGCAACTCCTCTTCAAGAACCAGGATATTTTTGCATGGACACCCGCAGATATGACAGGGGTACCACGTGAAATCGCGCAGCACTTCTTGAATACCATGCAAGGTATCAAGCCGGCGATCCAAGGCCAACGCCACCTTGGATCAGCAAAGAACGAGGCGATGCATGAGCAGGTCCAAGAGCTGCTCTCCGCAGGCATCCTGCGGGAAGTCAAATACCAGACTTGGTTGTCAAACCCAGTCATGGTGGAAAAACCATCCGGGGGCTGGCGCATGTGCGTCGATTATAAAGATCTCAACAAAGCTTGCCCCAAGGATTGTTACGCACTTCCGGAGATCGACGAAAAGGTCGATAACCTCGCACCATTTCAATGGAAGTGTTTCCTCGATTGTTACAAAGGTTACCACCAGGTACAGATGGCAATCGAGGACGAAGATAAAACGGCATTTCGCACTCCTACCGGGAACTACTGTTACACAAAAATGCCGTTTGGGTTGGGCAACGCGGGCGCAACCTATCAAAAGTTGATGAACGACACTTTTCGCGGTCAAATCAGCAAAAGTGTCGAAATCTATATGGACGACCTGGTCGTCATGAGCATGGAGGAAGACACCATGCTCAACAATATTGAAAGAACATTCCAAACTCTGCGAAACGTCAACATAAAGCTCAACCCAGGGAAATGCTCATTTGGAATGGAAGAAGGCAAGTTCCTTGGATTCATCGTAACCAAAGATGGATTCAGGGTGAACCCGGAAAAAGTCCAGGCGATCAAGCGCATGCCATCGCCTTCCACGATGAAAGAAATGCAACGACTAGCTGGCAGGCTAGCCGCACTGAATAGATTCTTAGCCAACCATGCTGCTAAGTCTTACCCTTTCATCAAAACCCTGCGGAGCTGCTTAAAAAGGAGCAATTCCAATGGACCGCAGAAGCTGAGAAAGCGTTCCGGGAGATGAAAGAGTGTTTGATTCAACTCCCAACTCTAACCGCACCACGCAAAGATGAACCACTTATCTTGTACTTATCTGCCGCGGACAGTGCGGTAGGCGCGGTACTCATAGTGGAGCGAGAAGGAGTTCAAACACCCATCTACTATATCAGCAAAATGCTCAACGACCCAGAGACGAGATACTCCATCATGGAGAAGTTGGTACTGGCACTAGTGCACGCATCGAGACGATTACGACGTTACTTTGCAAACCACGCCATCACGGTGTTAACCAACTACAGGATCGGTCCGATCCTATCCAAACCCGACATCTCTGGGAGGTTAGCAAAATGGGCAATTGAGCTAGGCGCACTTTCACTGAACTATAAGCCGCGCCCCGCAATCAAAGGCCAGGTCTTGGCTGATTTCGTTGCTGAAATACCAGCAAATCGCATTCAAGAATGCGAAGAAGAGCAAAACCCTGCATCGCCACCATCCTCCGCAGAAACCTGGGCACTATATACAGATGGTGCATCTAACGAAGATGGTGCAGGTGCAGGTCTGCGACTCGTCAGCCCCGATGGCCAAGAGCTTACCTATGCAATCCGCCTCGATTTCAAGAGCACGAATAACGAGGCAGAATACGAGGCTCTACTGGCAGGGCTGCGTCTGGCAGTCAAACTCGGCGTCCAACATTTGGAAGCACACGTCGACTCACTATTGGTTGCAGGCCAGATACGCGGCGACTATACCGGAAAAGGGGATATCATGATCCTCTACCTCGAACAGGCTTTGCAACTGAAATCAAAGTTCACTTCCTTCAATATCCGCAATATCAACAGGGGTGATAACAAACCCGCGGATGCACTGTCAAAACTTGCATCCACCAGTTTTCAACACCTGGCAAAAGAGGTACGTATCGAGATTCTGCAAAATCCCACAGTACCCCTGCGCCAAGTAAATGTCATCGAGTACGGTACAACATCCTGGATGACACCAATAATTGCATACTTGCAATCAGGTGTTACTCCCGAAAGCAAGGCAGAGGCACGTAAGTTGCAATACAAAGCGTGTCATTATCAAATGGGAGACGGTATCTTATACCGTAAATCATACCTGGGGCCACTCCTACGATGCGTCGACCCCCAAGATGCCACATACCTTATCAGAGAAATACACGAGGGAATATGTGGCAAACAAGCAGGCCCACGCATGGCGGTGGCCAAAATCATGAACGTCGGGTACTACTGGCCCGGCATGCACCTGGATGCAGTCAAAGTCTTGCGCAAGTGTTTCAATTGTCAGCGGCATGCTCCCAAGACCTTGCGCCCCAAGAATAACCTGATCCCCGTCACCACTGCGTGGCCATTCCAAAAATGGGCAATCGATGTGGTGGGACCATTTCCAGACGCACCAGGTGCAGTGAAGTTTATCATAGTGGCCGTTGATTACTTTACAAAGTGGGTAGAGGCAAAACCGCTCGCCTCAACCACCGCTATGATAACAAGGAAATTCGTCTGGGAACATATCATCTGCCGTTTCGGTCTACCAATGTGCATCGTTACCGATAATGGTACCAACTTCGCTGCCGATGACTTCCAAAATGGCTAAAGGAGCTAAACATTGAACACATATTCTCCTCAGTGGCACATCCGCAAGGGAATGGCCAAGTCGAGAGTATCAATAAAAGTTTAGTCGAAGGAATCAAAGCACGGTTGGGAACAGCCAGACGCGGCTGGGTTGATGAACTCCCAAGTATCTTATGGGCTCACATGACAAGCCCAAAGACAAGTAACGGTGAGACACCCTTCAGCCTGGTCTATGGCACTGAAGCGGTGATCCCCGTGGAAGTAGGCCTCCCCTCACCTAGAATGTTGGCTATCAACAAGATAGACAACAATGAGGAACGCAGGTTTGACTTGGACCTCCTGGAAGAAAGGCGTGAAAACGCTGCCATCAACGAGGCCAAGTACAAAACCAAACTTGAAAAGTACTACAATGCACGCGTCCGCATTTATACCTTCAACCTGGGAGACTACGTCCTACGTGACAATGAAGCATCTAACGCGGAACGCCCAGGGAAACTTGCCCCCAAGTGGGAAGGACCCTACCTCATCCAAGAGGTCCTGGGCAAAGGCGCGTATAAACTGCAAACATTAGAAGGCGAAACTATCGCCCGCACATGGAATGCACAACAGCTTCGACGCTGTTACATGTAAGCCATGTTTTTTACAATCACCATGTAACCTATCGAGCCGCAGGCCATTTGCAAATAAATAAATGAACGATTCAATGCAATATTGTTTATTTACTTCTATTACAAATACGTGTTCCACTCTGCGGTATCTGCAAAAACAGATTGGCAAAATCTTCATTCGCGATACGCACACAGAGTGGTGACCACACGCAAGTATTGTAATAGGCCAGCAATGACAAAACATCAACTGTCTATCCGGCTGGATACGCAAATACGGTTTTCACAAAACCTATACAATTCCTAAACCTTAACGGGATAAAAACAAGAATTAACTAATACTCATACGACAAGGGTATAGAGTATACTTAACCGCGCTTCACAGCGGGTAAAGTTCTTCATACTTACATATCGTCTAGATATGCAAAAGGCAAATACAGACTTAGTGTTATTCACAATAACATTAACTCATACAAGTTCACACATGCAAGTAGTAAAAACACTTGTATAACTTGAACGAAACGGTTAAAACTTTATATTCAAAAAAAAAAAATTTCTACACCTACGCGGTGCACAAGGGATTTACATAAGGTTCTTAACGTTTACATTTAGGAAACAAAAAAGGCACGCAGGCCAGCTTAGTCTTTCTTTGTACCGCTGGAACTTGCACCATCCTTGCCATCACCAACAGGCTTTTCCTCATATTCCTCATCAGCATATAATAGCCGCAAGCGGTCTACATAGTCTTCGGCGTCCACGCATTCGTCAAGTTTCTCAAGGGCGGAAATGGACGTGTCGTTATACACCGCAAGAGCAGCGGCAAGAAGTGCTTCAGTGTCCACACCATGGAAACCAGACCTTTCATCAGTATATTTGCCCTGGGCCAAAACATTAATATGAGAAATGCAACGGTTGTAGCCAGCTTTAAAACCAGCATCCCGGGCGCGCAACCTAATCTCATTAACACCTGCCACATTCTCAGGTGCGTCCAGGATGGACGTAACAATCTGCAAGACACAAACAGTAAGGTTATCAATGGCAAGCCTAGAAATAAAGCAAAGGAAACGGGTACTTACATGCCCGATACCGTGGATACGCATCCATTCGCGATCCTCCTTGAGCTGATCGAATGAAGAAACAAGGCTATCCCTAGCCTCGGCAGCCTCTCTTGCCCGCGATTCAGCTTCAGCAGCACGGGCAGAGACCTCCTCAATAGTGGCCACTCGACTCCGCACTTCAGCCTTTTTACAAGGAAAAAACAAGTATACAAAGATAATCAATCATAGTTGTGTAACATATATACAAATTCAAAAGCAAAAGAGACTCATACCTGGAGGCCCTTAATAGTTTTGGTTAAGTTGGTGCGGTCAGCATTTTCCCCTTCAAGAGCCTTTGCAGCACGGGCCTCCGCCTCCTTGGCCTCTTCAAGAGCCTTGGCAAGGCGAGCTTCTGCCTCCTTGGCCTCTTTGGCAACCGCATCAGCTGCGGCTTTCTCATTAACCAAAGCAGCATTCGCTGCCTTGGCGTTGGTAAGCTCCTGACGAACACGAAAGAGAGTTTCATTCTGTTTGGCCCAAGATTCTTTCCAAGTCTTGCGCTCATCAGAAAGTGTCTTGCGCTCATTAGAAAGAGATTCTTTCCAACTCTTGCGCTCATCAGAAAGCAGTTTTGCAAGGGTACGAACCTGTTTAAGCTCAGCAGTTGCAGCCCACTCCTCAGTCTGCTTACGCTTTTCAAAGGCAGCCTTATCCTTTTCAAGCTGCTCTGCACCCTCACGAGCAGCCTTAACCAACTCTTCAGCTTCAGCCCGCAAGCGAGTATTTTCCTCCTCCTTGCGCCCCAACACCTTGTAGTTTTCCATAATGGCATTTGCCATTACGGAACTCCCCACAAGCATGGAGGAGAGTTGATTAATCTGGAGCTCACTTGGCAAAGAACGGGCCCGATTGACTTCAAAAGGGGTGCCCAAACCACCCAAAATTTCCCTACACGCGGAGGGGTCAGCAGAAATATCATCCCCTTGCATTACATTCCATGGGGGCGGTGATAGGTCATGGCCCGGTCTTCAGTATAGGTGCGGTAATAAAACTCCAATTCAGACTCTTCAGGCTGAATAGGAGTTCCTTTAAAATCCGCACCCCCAGAAGAAGAACCAGAAGCTTTCTCAGCAGCGGGAGATTTCTTCCTCTCAGTACAAGCAAACTTCAAGTTCAGATCATCAGTGTCCTGCGGGGAGATCAGATTATCATGGGAGTCCACCGTGTCATAGATCTGAGCCGCAGGCCCCTTCCCAGTATCCTCCGCCCGCACAGAGGACTCAGGCACCACTTTAATCGAAGGGCTTCTGGTAAATTCTTTATTATCTCCCGCATCTGTGTCATGCGGGGGAGAATGAGGAGTATCAAACAAAGAGAACCCCTCATCTTGCGGTTCTGTAAACAAAGCATAAACACTTTAAACTACAAGTACAAAGACAAAATACTTGTACAAGTTATGAATCGCTTACCAGAAACAACCACAGGTTTCTCAGGTTCCACAAAAGCTGTCCGTTTGGTTTGTATCTTTGGACGCTTTTTCTCACCGGCATCCGCGGCCTTCTCCGGTTTTCTCTTACTCTTCTCATCAGCAGGCTTGGAACCCGCAGAAGTCCCACCTGCAGCCGCACCACCACCTAGAACACCCAAACCCTCAAGGGTGTCAGACACTACCACGTAATCGGTATACTTGCGGAAACGAGAATGAGAGATACCTACCGCCTGCGGCACCAAAGGCGGAACAACAGGAGCCTCAGGTTTTTTCTTGCCGCGACCCCGCACGGGTTTCTCCACATGCTTCTTCTCTGCATGCTTCTTAGGGGAACCCTTCAAATCAAATTTACCCAGGACCCCAAGAGTACCTGCGTTTCGATCATCAAACAAGAAGATCAGCAAAGTGAACCTTATAAGGCAAGTAAAAAGGTTATGGATTATACCTTTGCCTTGCGGCAGGGGTGCGTTCAGTGCCTCGCGTTTAGGAACGCGGAAGTTGTTGACAATAATCACATTAAAACCTTTTTCACCTTTCGCAAGCGGAATTAACTCAACCTTGCCCGTGAAGGTCAGATCAAACATCCTCCACAAAGCAGCATCCGCTGATAGTACAATGGCAAATCAGTAATAAATAAAGAAACAAGGAAACCACACAAGAGTAAGAATACTTACCACCACTCTTTTCCTTAAAAACGGGCCTTGACTTCCTATCGGGCCTGGTTAGCATCATCCGCAGCACCCACAACTGATTGTTGTCCAGCTGTTTATGCTCAATAGTCTTCAACTTTGGGAACCACTCCCCAGTCTCCGCACTAGGAAGAGCAATATCCTCCGCAGGGATAGTCTCATTAACATTCCGCAAGGTCATGTTAGCAACAACCGCGGCAGCCTTAATGTAGAAGAACTTGGTCTTCCACTTTGTAATACCCTTAGGAGGGGTCATCAGCTTGGTGCTTCCGTACCGCTGGCCAAAAGAAAAGAACCCGGTGTTCACTGTCAACTGGTAGAACCGCCGGAAATTTTCAACGGTAATCGGCAGACCAAGAACACGGAAAGTATACTCAAAATTTCTAATCCGAATCATCCCAAACGGACTCATTTGGGAGATATGGACCTTGTAATACTACAGGACCTCAGCAACAAAAACGGTTAATGGTAAACGAAGGTTACCATCAGTGAAAGAATCGGCCCACATGGTGACATGACCGGCCGGAGCATTGGCACCGGTGTCACCCTCCTGAGGATAAACAGCCCCAAACTCCTGGGGCATTTGAATGCTGGTCATCAAAGTATTAAACTGACTTTTTGACCACTTCAGCACCGGTAGGCCCCCGTCGGGGGCACTACCACCGTCTCCTTCCTCTTCCACCACCACCGGCGAGGAAGGATCAGGGTTTTCACCCTCAGCATGGTGTGGATTGGATGGTTCAGCCATCAAGAAATGTAATATAGAAGACAGAAGAATAAGTTTACAGAAAAAACTCAGAAACTTGACCGAAATTTCAGATAAAGCTTATCGGAGAAGACAAAGAGAGCACACTCTTTCACCGGAAAAATTTTGAAAATTTTGAACAAGTGAGGGGAACACAAACGGTTTCCCCTTATATACTCATCACGTTCAAAATGGGCCAATCACGGGACGCCACGTGTTCAGCGACGTTTCCGCTGACAGTTACCACGCGCGCGTGGCCGTCCACGCGCCTGACAAAAGAGACTTTTTCACTCTTTGCTACAGTGCATTAATGACCTCGGGCAGTGCAAACGTCCTTTCATTTCAGCACATGACAGAATCATACCAACTTTCACCAACCCACACGTGCGATCGTGACGTATGCAACAGAAAGCGACAACATTATCCAAACATAAGCGGCATGCGGTTTCTCTGGTTTACCGCACCATAACCCATACCGCATGTCGTTTTTTACATACCCCTCAAAAAAAGGCAAAAATAAATATCTCTACATTATGTAAAGGGGTATTACCAATATCCGCATATACCCACGAGCACACGTGGAATATGCGGAGATGACACACACGAACCCGCACAGGTGTGTCAGATACTCAGAACCAGCTTTGTTCTTTGGACTGCGAAAACCGCTTCTCAGAATGTGGCAAACCGCATTCCATACAACCTTCTTCCCCCTCAAAAAAAGGCAAAAATAAATATCTCTACATTATGTAAAGGGGTATAACCAATATCCGCATATACCCACGAGCACACGTGGAATATGCGGAGATGACACACACGAACCCGCACAGGTGTGTCAGATACTCAGAACCAGCGTTGTTCTTTGGACTGCGAAAACCGCTTCTCAGAATGTGGCAAACCGCATTCCATACAACCTTCTTCAAGATTCAAATCCCTCGGATGATGGACAGGTACGCTGAGCAACCGCACATCAGCAACCCTGCCCCATGATCCTTCAAGAGCCACATCCAAGCTTCAAACTCTCTAGAAGCGAGTTCTTTGATGCAAACCGCAGATACTCACGAGTAGCTGCGGCGGAATATAATTACCCTAACGGTAGCTACGGAAGAGCCACGACTAAACCACCACGCGGTTTATCAAAGCTACTTCTAGGAAAGCTGCTTTTCAACTAAGCGTGAAGGAAAGTGGTTACAGAACGAATGCGGAAGAGTTTCACCCAACTTCCCAAGTATCTAAGGTGGTCTCCTCCGGCAACACTACTTAAAGGAAAACTACTTTCCACGAAAGCGTAAAGGAAAGTAGCTCCAGAACAGTGGTAACAAGTCTGCTTATGACTGGTTGCCCAACTATGGACCGCATAGAATAAACAATGGTGGGCACAACCATGACTATGACCATGTTTATTTGCCCATAGTCCAGATTCAAATTGTTCGACCAAACACGGCCAACAATGACGCAAGAACCTCACGAGTCTCGACTACACATGACCAACAAGGTGCGGCAACGAGGTAACCGCAAAGGACGTGCGGTTACTCGAGAGCTAAACCTCAGAGGACGTGCGGTTACTTGAGAGCTAAACCGCAGAGGACGTACGGTTACTAGAGAGCTAAACTGGAGAACACGAACACCCCACAAAGCAGGGATCATCGTTGAATGTCCAGTTGAACATAGAGCTTGAGCAAAGTACTTACAAACATTGCATCAGCTGACGCAGAGGTTACAACTAGAGTGGCGATTGCGGACATCTTCCGTCACCATCTCAAAGGTTGGTTCGAACCCTGCTAACATCATCAGTCACCGTCTCAAAGGTTGGTTCGAAACACCAACATGTGGCTGATGACATCAGAAAACGGTAAACCATATTACTGAATCAAATCCTTGGCTGAGAATTCCGCATCAGACGGAACTTGCTCACGGGTGCGGAATTCAATGTTTTCAAATGCTACAACGAAAACTTCAAAAGTCAAACCACCATACACAAACACATACTTCTCAAAGGAAGAAACAATCCACTCGACCGGACAGCGGTCCGAACGAACTGTCAACCGAACGGTCAACAGCTTGATTTACTGAAAGTAGGAGCCATCTGCATGGCCCATATTCTACCTTCCAGACACCATAGTCAAGTATCCCTCCCACATGCAACTTGCATAAGGAAGGAACACTAGACTGGGGGACTTGAAGGGGTATGGTCCCAGATCTCGCGTCAGTACGACCGCGAGTGACCATTACCCTTATCAAAAACCCCCACCAGCAAGAACTTATATGTGTCCGTGCGGACACGCGCGAACACAGCGGTTGAAACCAATCTGTCCATTGATAGGAAGACTTACCTTAAGTGCGAGAACGAATGTTACACATAGCGATGCGGCCTAGCACCGCATCCTATGAACATTTTCGTCACGACAAGGGATCTGGACAACAGTAACAGTCATCAAGCGGCGATGCGGCACGACACCTCATCCCGCATGCATCTTGGATAGAACAAAGAACGCGGGAACAACATCAGCGACCGCAAGCAGCGATGCGTCCTGGCACCGCATCCTGCCTACAAAACAAGTGGGTCTGACACCACAGTGCAAGTGGCACTGGGAACAGTCGCCTATCAGCCCACATGTGTGCAACAGTCTGACACCACAGCAGGACGTGGCATCACCACCGTAACCGACAGGTCTGACACACCTGCAAGTAGCTGTGCGATGTCAGGCTAGCTACTCAACTACCCTCCTTCACTCCTCGGCTATAAATACCCACCCCAAACCAGGTTTGAGGTATCACTTCTCAACTCTCTCACTACTACTACTATCACACTTTGCTTCCCAAGCAAATTACTGATTCTTACGCCGGAGAGTGGTAACAAGGAGCACCCCCCACCCCATCCTCCTTGTTACGAGTCACGGCTTGTTTCCTTGTGCAGGAAACCAACCAGCGGACGATCCAGCCAGCGATCCTCGGAAAGAAGGGATTAACCCTACTTGACGAGACCAGTGAGTTAACCCCACCCGGTTAACCATTGTTTCATTACTCACTAACCTTAATCAATCCTTGCATAGTCACATAAAGCTTCAAACTATTCAAGTTTTTTTTCTACGTGAATGGAATATGGATGTCCATTTTAAAATTGATGATGTTTTGTGCCTAGTTTTCATAGGGAGGGCGGACCTATGTGATGGGTTGGGTGGGCGGGCACACCTCTTGAAAAAAGAAATTTAGTAAATTTTATAGGTAAAAAATCTCGATCGTACCCTTTGAAAGTTTGGTTATACCCCAAACATTTAATTAGGAGTTAAAAGATGTCCATAAGTTCAATTAGTTGAGAGTGTTGTGGTTAATATATTGATCTGAACAACGTCTAACAATTCTTACAGGACTAGCAGTTGATTAGAAGTTAAAACATGTCACTATAATCTCTTAACACATCACACATCTTAATTTGTTCTTCTTAGTATCGTAATACCTGTTTAATCATGAATTATATATTTTGTGAAAAAAAAAATAAACAAACAAATTAATAGAAATTATTAGTATTAACGTTTCAAACAAATTTAAATATAAAATTACAACTATTCAAGTTGTTAACAATAAGACCGTGGGGTATGGTGGGGCGGGGGTTTGGGGCATGGGTTGACACATGGACTTCGAGGGGCATTGCTGGTCAGTTGTATGTTGGGTCGGTATGGCGGGGCGTGGCTAGCCCGCGTGGGTTGGACACGTGTTATAATTTATTTTTTTCAATTATTATAAAAATACACACAAAATTAAAAAAAAAAGCCTAAAATTATTATTAAAATTTCCTAAGAATTATAGCCTAGCCAACCCAGCCAATGAGAGCCGGCCACGGAAGACCGCTAGGCCCACCCAACGTCCGGGCTGAAACCCCTGCCCAAGGGGCCACGCCGAAACCCAAACTCACCCGGGGTGGTGACTTGGGCGTACCTTTCTAATATTTTCTTAATATCCTTAATAACTCGAGATTTTCTCTCATAGATGACATATTTTCTTACTTGTAATTACACCTCATATTCAAACTCTTTAAAGTTTTCAATTTTGATACCCTTATGAGGGGTATCATTTTAGTGATTATCTTTGGATTCTTTTTCTTGCTAGTCTTTATATTTAGTTGTGCTTTGTCACTATTCACTCACTTCATCTTTGTATATGGTAACTAGTTTTTGCCCCGCCCACATTGCGGGGCAATAAGCCGAATATTTCTCTCTCATAACATGTATGTCTGTACACATGGCAAAATCGTAAATTATATTTTGAACTAGAGGCGAAATCATAATTTTAAACAGAGAGCAAAATCATAATTTTGAGCTGGGGGAAAAACATAATTTTATTTTGAACTGTGGGCGAAAACGTAATTTTGAGCTGAGGGCAGAAGCGTAATTTTGAGCTAGAGGAAAAAACAACATTTTATTTTGAACTGAGTGCAAAAACGTAATTTTAAACGGAGGGTGAAACCGTAATTTTAAACTGGGAAAAAATTAAAAATGAGTTTTTGAACCGAGGGCAAAAGCGTAATTTTGAGCTAGGGGCAAAATTATAATTTTATTTTGAGTTGGGGCAAAAACGTAATTTTAAACAAATGATGAAAGCGTAATTTTAAACTGGGCGAAACCGTAATTTTCTACTGGGAACAAAATTAAAAGTGAGTTTTTGAACCGAGGGCAAAAGCGTAATTTTGAGCTAGGTGCAAGATTATAATTTTATTTTGAGCCGGGGGCAAAAACATAATTTTAAACAAAGGACGAAAGCGTAATTTTAAACTGGGAATAAAATTAAATTAAAATTAAGTTGGTCAAATAGGGAAGTGCCATCCAAGCTGTCTGGCACTATTCTCCTGACTTACAAATGTATATGTAGTAAGTAATGGTAATGGTAATGGTAATGGTAATAATAATAATAATAATAATAATAATTTTGTTTCGTTATTAAAGAAATTAAGTGGCTTAAAAGACTTAGGATGAAAATAAAATCCTAGTTAATTATTATTATTAACTAACTAATATGTAACAAAACTTTTTGATAGGTTTGTGCATAGAGCATACGCATCCATTCTATCACTTAGGTTCAACAATAATCGGATATATCTCTAATTAGGCAACTTATATATTATTTAAGTATGGTATACTAGTGTTGAGATAGAATAGAATCCAACTTGGGGATTGGGTTGATGTCGTAATTAATATATCTCTAAATCTCTAATGCAACTTTCCAAAGATGAGGCTGCTTGTGTTTGTTTTCGGAATATTTAAGGAAACTACCCACGTTCTAACATTGAGTAAAATCTATCTATACTATATGAACAAGGCAAGAGCATTTTAAGATACCAAAAAAATAAACCCCCCCCCCCCCTTTTATTTATATAGAAAGACCCCTAAAATAAGGGTAGTTTGGTCTTTTAAAACACTATTTATTTTTTAGCCCCTAAACTTATTACCCTTAAATCCGTATGGTTTTAACAAAATTATAGATAATTAGTTAGACTTTTCTCCCTCCACAACAAACTTATAATTCTTTTACATATTCTTGTCATATCTTATAATGTTTTAAAAAAATCCAAAAGTACTACGCGACCTACCAATTTTTGTAGACGTTTCGATAGTTGTCTTGGTCAATACTGTCGTGTAGAGTAAAAGGTACAAGTAGATGATGTCTTAGTGTACAAGTGATTAAAGCCCAACATACTTAAAGAACGTTTGATAGCTACAAAATGTTTAACCACTAATTACATTTTAGTTCTCTTATTTTAATTAGATTTTAATAACTCAATTTTTTATCAAATTTTAATGCATAAGGTACAACACATTATAGCTATTAGCTATCATGTCCTATCCAGAAATCACATTGGCTTCATCTTTGTGACTTTTAAATTTTGAAAAAATGATTAGAAATTTAAGCCTAAATCTATGTTTTATTACGCTCTCTCTCAGTCTCTCACCATCTCAATCCCTCTTGCACGAGATAGAGAGAGAAAAAAAGGAGAGAACGCAAGAGTGAGATAGAAAGAGAAATCCGAGGGTGGCAACGACGGTGCTACAACGACGCCAGCCATATTCCGGCAAGGTGAATGCGGATTGAGCAGTTGATTGACGGTGGTAATGATTCGTTACAACCTTCCATACGGTGGTGATAGTAATTGTATGGTGATAACGACCATTCAACAGTGAAAACGGTGGTTTAAGGCAACGGTGATTTTTGGTGACTAAATGAGGTTGTTTACAGCAACGAAACGATGACAGAGGGTTGGACCTGAAAGGGGACGGGTAAAGTAGGTAAAATGACAGTGGAAATGGGTTGTTGAAGACCTAGCCACTTCCTCCGGCAAGGGCGGCTAGGGTTTCGATGAAGATTCCGGCAAAACATTTTCACATACTTGTTCGGATGTACCATCGCAATAGCTTCTCTTGCTAACGAAACGATAGTAAGCGTGGCTTATGGATCAAATATTACAGGTCTTTATATTAATCTTTTTGCATCATTTTTAATTATCTATGTTATGATTTTTCTGTATCTAATATGGTTTTGCTCAGGTGTTGTGGACTCAAAGGGTCATGTTTACAAGTAAATTTTCTTGCACTGTTGTTATTAAATGTTGATAAAATGAAAGTTTTAAAAATTAATTAATGTGGATCTTCTTTACTAAACGTTCGTTCCATGAAATGTTGTAGGTGGGGCTTTGGAGGATATTAAAGGTTGGTACCTTCTAATTGTTATCTACATCAATCGGGTATGTATGATATCCATTTAATATTTTTCTTATTTTACGTATGTTATATACGAGTACATTGTACTATGGTCGAAGAGTTTCTTCCACCTTTACTCGCCAGCAACAGTTTCCACGCGCCGCAGGTTCTGCCACCGTTTGCAGGAGCTCCGCTTTTGTACACTGTTATTGATGATTTTCTGCTTCAAGCTGGCTAAACATGGTGGTGGTTCTACCAAAAGGGTATACTTATTTTTATTTTAATTTATATTTGTTTTGTTATTGTGAATAAATAATATATTGTGAGTAAATTACGTGTTGTTGTCTTGTTGGTATTGTTGGGTTGAGTTTGTGATGGTGATGGTTAGAAGAAGGGTAACTTTAACCATGGGAATCGAACGATGAATAACCGAACCAACACGGCTCAGCTAGAGGATGTCATTAGGACAACTATTCGTGTGTCGGATATTGATCAGGAGGTGAATCTTGTTTCATAGTTGTGTAACTTTGCCCGGTTATTGTTGTCACACCCGAGTACTTGTGGTATGTCCAGATGGGTGAGTTATAGTGAGTAGTAGCATGGTAACTTCGGGCTAGGCTATCTAAGATGAGTGGTAGTTTTATGGAACCTAGAGTTTAAAATTCATTGTTTTAAAGTGTTTTAGTCTGAAATTAAACTATGTAATTATTTTTTAAGTATTTTGTTGGGTGTGATGAGTAAATCCAACAAAAGTCTCGTGCATGGGTTTTGGGTGTGACAATTGTGTCCATTATCATTTACTTATTTGATGTATACACCAATGAACCCATCAAAGGACCAGCCTACCTAGGTTCATGGTCTTTGCATCCTGACACAAAAAGGGCTTAGTTGTGCCAGTTGAATAGCAATGAATAGCAATGGAGGCCAGTTTTACCCTTTCTTGTTGAATAGCAGTATCCAAATAGAACTAAAACTTTCTTTTAGCTAAAGATGATACACCTAAAACTCTAAAAGCTTAGCTTTGCTTACAAAAATGTATAGGTGTAAATTTTTACCAATTTACTTATGTCACACCCCGATATTTCCACGTATTACCGGTGGGCCCGGTGGAGAGTATCGTGACGTAGTTGATATCATCATAGTCAAATAATCACAGTTCCATGCACAACGGAAGTCTAAAGTAAATATATTACAAACCGATTCGAAAGTAACATCAAATATTACAAACGGATTGTAAGATGGATCCACATGCGGATCTTAAAACAGAAATATAAACACAGTTCAACAGACTTTAGACGTTTAGAACTTGCAAGATTCTCTATTAACGCCCTGAGCTCCCAGCCAATTTACGTACAATACCTGTCACTTAACCTTTTTGGAAAATACGTCAGTTTACACTGGTAAATACAATTAACTGACTCTTTTAAAAATCTTTATGAAAAATGATTTAAATGCACAAGGCACAAAAATTCTTTTATAACTTGGGACAATTATATTAATAACAATCTTGTATCAGATTTACATGTTTGTCCAACATTTAGGGCCGGTGATTATACAAACCGATCAAGATTAATCGACACACAACAAATATAACTCACAAGAAGTTATCTCACGAGTGAGTATATCTTTTACATACGCAACAGGAGGTGTTATGCCTACACCTTGTGCTTAAGTTGTGGCCATTTATACTTTTTAAATGAGCCAATGATATCCAGGACACAGTCATTAACCCCCAATGTTATTTGTTATCAAGCAATACTGATTAAAATGGGATTATGCAATTTAATCATCTCCGATTAAAAGGTTTCTACACCCGACCAAGCGGTATTTTTATAATACCGTATCCCAAGCCCGTATAAGGGAAAATAAGTTAAAAGTATTTACCTGAGCTAAACTGTAATATTATTCTCAGCCGTATATTCAAATCAGCAAGCACAAGTACCTTTACTGGGGCTCTCAATCTGGAACGAAGGTTTTATTAACCTATTAGATTCCTAACGGGTCTTATTTAAGTTGTAACTTAGACCGGTTAGTTTTAAGGAAAGGTTTACGGTTCAAAACGCAAGATTAAACGAAGATCGGATTAGAATGTGATTTAGACCCAACAAGTATGGAGACTTGTATAATATGGGTAAACTAAAAACATTCTTAATTTTGAAGTGAAAATGATAAGGTTTGACCCGTTTCGGTTAATTCATGTAAACTAGTTACATAAACCGTACCGAACGCGTAAAGTGCAGAACGGGTAACCAAATGAGTCATAAACATGTTTCACAAGTCAATATGCCTTAAATATGTTGTGATATCAGTAGGATATCTTCCATTATGCCCAAAACGAATTTAAAACCAATTTATGCCCCGTAGGGGGTATTTTGGTCATTTTAATGTTTATAAAAAAAGGTTAATTTTGGAAATCTGAGTTCAAAAGTTTTATTTACTGTTAAAGTATAAAAACTTATTCATAACATCAGTAGGTATCAAGCTTTAGGTGCCTAATATGGTTTTAAACCATACTATGCGCCTAAATCGCATAAAAGTCGGTATTTGACGATATTCGGTTTAAATAAGGAAATCTGAGATTTTGACCAGCCTTTACAGTTTAAAATATCTTATTTATTATATATAATTAGTAGAAAAAGTTTGACATGTAAGGGATGTATAAAACTCATTTTATTAGCAAAAAGGGCGTTATCGTCAATTACCGAGCCTATGCGAGAACTCTATGTTATGATCATTTTAAAATTTAATAAAAAATTCCAAAAATCCCAAAATATTATATTACATCAGTAGGTAAAAGGTTTGATGTCAAAATTTGAGTTTAAATAGGATTCATATCAAATATGCCGTTTAATTAATAAAAGGGTTTTTCATTTACGATATTGAGCATAACTCTCATTTTAGACCATAAACTGATGTCAAACTTTTAGGACATACTTAAATATCAGTAATAAAGGTTTTTGTCCTCTCACATTTTCAAAAATCTCGTTTTAATATCAAAAGGGCATTATGGTCAACATTTAGGCATTTAACGGAAACATGCAATGAACTAGGATTTCAATGGAACCAAGTTGTATAACCTCAGAGGGTTATACTAATATATAATATGGTCCTAAAAGAATCCTAAGGCATAACTAAACTTAGCTACATCGGGTCAGAACTGAAAGTCAAAGCAAAAGTCAACTTTTGCGACTTTCGGTTCCGAATAGAGCCTAAACTTAGAATTGTCGGGTTGAACATGCTTAGGCATGTTCAATTAATATTTACCAAGTTGTTAAAGTGACAAAACTGATTTTATAGTCTCTATATTATCAGTTATGAATTTTATTTAAAAATTGACCCGTTTGACTTTTATTTCAATTACTTTGACCCGACAATTAACTAAGTAAACGTGGTAATTAGGAGGTGCCCTTTTGAGGTTTTAACACCTACCTAATTACGATCACGTAGCCATGTTCGTTGCGAACAATGGCTTGGCCATACAAGGTCTAACTAAAAGTCAAAGCGTTTATCGAAAATGCTTGACTTTTTGGCTTTAAGAGCCAAACAAAATAACTAAGCATGAAAGGAACACTTACAAGTGGTCCTTAGGACTGAAGATAACTCAAAAGGAGGTTCCAATTGATTAGGATCCTCAGATTTGAGTCTAGGGAGCAAGAACTCAAGAAAATGGTGAAATGAAATGAAAGATTTCACCTCTATTTATAGTGTTTGTGTCACACCCCAATATTTCCACGTATTACCGGTGGGGAGTATCGTGACGTAGTTGATATCATCATAGTCAAACAACACAATTTTAAATGCACAGCGGAAGCAAAAGATAGATTTATTTCAACTGAATAAAAATGTAATATTAAGTATCACAACGTAGTTGAAACGGATCCACAGGCGGATCAAATAAACAGAAAACGTAGTTCAACAGACTCAAAATGCATCCAAGCTTGCGAGACTCTTAATGATGCTAAGGAGAGGCCAGCCTATTACGCGTAGTACCTGCACTTAACCTTTTTGGGAAAATACGTCAGTTTACACTGGTAAATACAATTAACTGACTCATTTTGAAAAGGTTTAGAAAATTGATTTGAATGCACAAGGCACAAAAACATTTTATAACTTGGGATAATTATTTATATATAAACTTGTAAAAGAATTACATGTTTGTTTTACGTTCAGTAGCCCGGATTGACACCGGGTTAAAGATTAATAGACACACCACATGATATAGTCCCGCGGCGGGTTAGTCCCGAAACCGGCGGTTATACCTTTTTATTTATTTATGCACTGTCGGGTGTACGCCTACACCCCATGCTTAGGTCTTGACCATTTCGTAAAATGATACCAAGGATATCCGGGACATGGTCATTAACCCCCCAAAGGCTTTAAGCAAACAAAACAATTTAAACGGGACATTTCAATAAATTAACCTTCATACAATTAAAAATTCAATGCCCGACCAAGCGGTATTTTATATACCGTACCCCAAGCCCGTATAGGGAAAATAAGTTAAAAGTATTTACCTTTGCAAGTATTAATCACAAATAGCAAGTGCGTGTAGCTTTTACCGGGTCTCCTATTCTGGAACAAAGGTTTTTAATAACCTATTAGATTCCTAACGGGTCTTTAATTAAGCCTAAACTTAGACCGGTTAGTTTTAAAGGAAGATACGGTTCAAACGCACGATTAAGCGAAGACCGGAATAGAATGTGATTTAGACCTGACAAGTTTGAAGACTTGTATAATATAGGTAAACTAAACCCATTCTGGATTTTGAGACAAAAATGATAAGGTTTGACCCGTTTCGGTCAATTTATGCAAACTAGTTACATAAACCGAACCGAACACGCAAGGTGCGTAACGGGTAACCATATGAGTCATATACAGGTTTCCTAAGTTAATACGCTTTAAATATGTTGTGACATCAGTAAGATATCTTCTATTATGCCCGAAATGGATTTAAACTCAAACTATGCCCCGTAAGCGCATTTTGGTCATTTTAAAGGTTATAAAAGAGTTTAAATAAAAATCTGAGTTACAGGTCTGATATATTCAGTAAAAATACTTAATCTAATAAGTTATAACAGTAGGGTATTACATATATGTGAGATTTACCATTTATAACTAAACTATGCACCATAGGGGCATTTTGGTAATTTCACATAAGCCTAAAAGGTCAATTATGGAAATCTGAGTTTAAAACTTTTGCTTACTGTTAAAATACAATAATTTACTTAAAATATCAGTAGGCATCAAACCTTATATGTTTAAAATAGCTTTAATACATACTATGCGTTAAAAACGCTTAAAAAGGCGGTTTTAAGCGATTTCCGGGTTTTATAAAGAGAGCTGATATTTTTATTATTCCAGAAGGCTAAAAATAATTTATTTATCATATTAGATCAGTAGAAAAAGGTTTGGGGTCAAAAAGATTTGTAAAACTCATTTTATAGCCCAAAAGGGCAAAACCGGCAATTACCGAATCAAGCTTAGAACTCTATGTTATGCTCAGCCTAAAATTAAATAAAAATCTTCAAAAATCTCAAAATATTATATTACATCAGTGGGTAAAAATTTTGGTATCAAAAATCGGGTTTAGATAGGCTATATGCTAATTACGCCGTTTATTTAATAAAAAGCTTTCTAATTACGCTAATGAGCATAACTCCTAATCTAGACCTCAAACTGATGTCAAATTTTAGGGACAAGTCTATAAATCAGTAATGAAGGTTTCTACTCTTTTACATTTTCAAAAATCACGTTTTAAGGTCAAAAGGGCATAATAGTCAACATTTAAGCATTTAACGGAAACATGCATATGAATCGGATAGCTAATGAACCAAGTTGTATAATCACAGAGGGTTATACTAACATGAAAACTGGTCCAATTAAAGCCCTAAGGCAATTCTAAAACATCCTACATTGGGTCAGAACTGAAAGTCAAAGCAAAAGTCAAATTATGCGACTTTCGGTTCCGAACCGAGCCTAAACTGAAAATTGTCGGGTTGAACATGTTTAGACATGTTCTTACATTAATTACCAAGTTATATTAATGATAAAACAGGTTGCATGGGTCCTACATTGCTAATTATGCATTAATTTGAAAATAAGCTTTCTGTTGACTTTTTAAGATTAACTTTGACCCGACAATTGACCTAGTTAGAGTGGGAATCAGAGGGTGCCCTTTTAAGGGTTTATTGCCCACATAATTACCAACTCATAGGTACTTTCAATTTGAAATTTGACTGGACAAATTATGATTAATCAGAAGTCAAACTCTAATTACGACGGTTTGACTTTAAGCTAATTAGCTAGGCAAAACTGAATTTAAAAGGGTTAAGGATACTTACAAGGGTCCTAAGCACGACTAGGAAGCCTAAGAAACTTTGGTTGCTGATCAGAGAGCTCCAGAAATAAACTTGTGAAAGTTTGCAAATGAATGGCACAAGAGTTGCAACATTGTTCTTCTTATATAGTGAATTCAATTGCTTAGGATGATGCCAAGCATGTCTATGGTTGCAACCAGATGTTTACAGGTGCCCCTACTGCATGTAAATCCGTTTGTGCAGCCCCTGGTATCAGTTTATAGGTCCTAAAGACGGTTAACATGCCTGAACTGGCACCTGTGCAAAGTTTCTGTCGCTGGCATGCTGAGGCGGCCTGCGTAAGGGTCCTGCCTGACCTTACGCGGCCCGTATGGCCTTCCAGAACCAGCTAAACAAGTTTCGTTAATTGCACTTTAGGTCCTTGGTCCTTCCAAACGTGGTTTCACCTTTATTTCTTGCACTTTTGGCCCTCTAACGTGACTTTTAAGGACCTTAAGACTTATACAAACATTGTTAAGTCCTTGGTTAACTTTATGATCACCCGAAAAGTCATAAATTTCAACGTTGACGCTTTTAACCCCTCGTATACGAATATCATCATAACTTTCTCATACTTTATCGAAACCTTGTTAAATTTTTACCACTTATTCTAGTGAGCATAATTAACCGTTACAAAGCTTCGGGTTCGTTAAAAGGTCACTCAGAGGTATACTTTAAACATGTTGACACATTTAACCCCTGTAGTTTGTAATCTCTCACCTCTTTCCACAATTAGCTTCGTATGATCCATGATTAATTCGTTTAAGGGTATAAACATCGTGTGGGGTTACATTAAGGTATATTTATCCATTGTTGACACTTTGAACCCTTATTTTCACATACTTTCTTTGTTTGTCAACTTTAGTCCCTCTAAAGTAATCTTTTACACGTTTAAAGCTTTTGACACGTGTCGATACATTATTGGACATAAATTTTTGAGGTGTTACAGTTTGGAGGGTCTTTAGATGATCAACAAGTGTTATGAGAAATCACAAGATGATTACAGGTGTAATACCATCTATCAAAACCATCAAATGATCCATAGAATCAAATATGTGAGACAAGGAAGCAAAACCAAAGCTGGTTTTCAGAATTCTGTTGCTGGAAATGGTATACGGACCGTAAGGGTCCTGTATACGGTCCGTAAGCACATATACAGCTCACACAAAGTTTCATTTGTTGTCACTTTTGGTCCCTGCACTTGATAAATGCCATTTTCGATAAATTTAAGGCCCGTTAAACCATTTTTAAGGCTCTACAATGATGCCTAAACATAGGGAACATGAAACATGCTCAAAAATATGCCGGATGTCAGTTCGTTTGGTCGTACGGTCACGTTGTTCAGCTAAATACGATGAAACACGAACGGACGCGAAAAACGAACCAAATTACGCGAAGAATGGAATTTTATCAAGCCAATCACTAAAATAAAATACTTTAATGATTACATAAATTTTTGGATGTCCGGATATATTCAGAACGTCAGATATGCGCGGAAATGCAAACTTATGCACTTTTTGACGCTTTTAGTCCCTGTTGATCAAATAAGTTTATTTTTGCGCACCAAACACCTCAAAGCCTATTTCTAAGATATATAAAGGATATTTAGGGCATGTTTAACTTATGATCATATTCCGGAAGGTTCGATACCATACGAATCAGTATACTTTTGCAGTTTGACGCAAATAGTCCCTCTAATGCACAAACTTGCGCATATTATCGTTTAATAGTATCGAAGCCTTATCTAATCCATACTAGGAATTCTTGAGAGTATTATAAAACATCATAATGCTTCAGGTTCGCTGAAAGGTCATTCAGAGGTATAATTAAACATATTGACGCTTTTAACCCCTTAAACTTGCAAACTTGCGCGTAACTCCACTTAAAGGCGTAAAAGCCTTAGACGGCTAATAATTGGCATTCCCGAGAGTATAATAAAATATCATGAAGCTCCCGGTTTGTTAAAAGGTCACTCAGAGGTAAGAATTAACATGTTGACGCTTTTAACCCTTCATCGCATAATCTTTCAATTAATTACGCAAACGGCTACTCTTGATCAACAAGTGGCTCATTTGTGAATATGATTACTGAGTAACATTATTCAGAGGCTTATGTTAAGTATGTTAACACTTCCAGTCCTTCCAATATCAAAGTTTTTGATTTTTCACAAAATTGATCCTTCTTAGTCAACGATTGACCTTATTAGGGTTTTGGTACACGTGTCAATACATCATTGGACGTGCTTTTACGAGGTGTTACATCCTCACCCCCTTAAAAGAAATCTCGACCTTGAGATTTGCTAAAATAATGGAAGTACTATTTGTCGCATAATGAACTTAACTTCCCTGGCATATCTGGGGCCTCTCCAAGCCCCCAAGGTGACCTTTATACTAGGTACATGTATCCTTTTAGAGTTTCTTAACCTGTCGATCCTTAATCGATACGGTTTTCTCATTAAATCATAAATCTGCATATCATTATGTGATAATGCTTCTCGATTTATCGGCGAAACATATCCTTAAATCACTAGTGTGGGTCACATTGATTTTTATCAAGCCCCTTAGGTAAGTTTTAGCTTATAAGCTACTTGATCTTGATATATTCGATTTCCTCGAATGATTCTTATATATCCAGAGCTTAACTTTCCTTGATAAATTAAAATTTAGTACACCCTTCGTAGGGCGATACCTTCAATTGAGCCTTGTTCCTTATTAGGGACTTAAGAGGGTTGCGACTTTCATCAATCCTTGATTTTTCCGCCGATTACTGGCAACTTACAGATGATTACAAATTTGTATGATCCTATTCGTTGTTTCCAAGGCAACTTTTAGATCCTGATAATTGGACTTACCAAACTTCCGTCCAATAACAGATATCTAACATCCCATCTATACAAGGTCTCCAAAGGAGCAACCTTGATACTTACATACTAACTATTAGTTACAGTAGAGCTTATTTAAGGTGAGATGATTATTCCAACCACTGCTTAAAACCAATCTTTAAGGAATAGCTAATCCTTACAGCTCGTCGAACAAATCGACGATCCTGGACAGCTGATGGTGATTCTTAGTTGTTGCCTAAATAAGGTTGCGGTATTCAATGGATAAGCAAAATGAACCGTCTTTCTTAATTAACAATACCGAATTCTCATAATATTGAGTTAGGCTTTATGAACCTCTATCTTAAAACTCACTCAATCAGGGTTTCGATTCTTCCAATGATGGTACTAGTCGCCCTGGAGATTTAACAATAATGCAGCCCTATGTGGGATATAAATCTTAGCTCTACTTGCCTTTCAGGAGATGAACAGGGTAGTCTTTGGAGAAGATAATCAAGACACAAGGAGGTTACAGAGATTTTCCAAATCTCAGGCTCCAGTTTATCTATTATTGACTGTGTCAGATAAGTGACACATTTATGTTACGAGTCCACGGATTCCCTAATCAGAGACACTTACTTGGACAATTCCATTCTGGATATCTTCTTTGAATACCATTAGCTGACTTTAGTACCATATGACCATTGGAATATCTTTGTGGTTCCATGCATTAAACCTCCATACTGATCAGGCATGGAAGCAATCTATGGAACATTTTAAGATACACCAATCCTCATATGGCGCTTTTGTCATACCGTCTAGTATTCGCAATCGATAGAGATCAAAGAGATATCAACTACATATGCTGACGTACTTCACCTGGAGAGAGGGTACTCTAAGATTTTACGACTGAAGATTTCTGACAGGAACAGAAGAAATGGTTCCTATGATTTTCGTTTGTAAGTTTTACCTTACGCTTAATATCTAAGGTTCTTGTGGAAGATTTTAAAAGTTTGCTATATTTTCAATTTATGAAGGATTTATTGGTATCCGAATCCAAACAGAACTCTTAGCCTTTATATTGCTGATAAATGATAGGGAATGTACCTGATGACATTATTGATATGAACTACCTCTGGCATCCATCAGGAGAGTTTAGGCGCTTTCATTTGTAGGCTTTATATCCTTAGCCGCACTCCCTTTGACATATTTAGGGCATGTAGTCTTGATATGCCCCTTCTCGTTGCAACCATAACAGATCCCACAAGGTAGAGGTTAAGATTCAAATCTGCATTTCCCGTAATGGCGCTTCTTGCAGGTCTTGCATATAGGTTTCTTGTCGGACTTTTGTTTGTTCTCCTTAAGCTCAAGCTTGCTCTTTTTCTTAGAAGTATGGGAGTTATCTTCCTCCCTTTTCCTTTTTAGTTCATTCTTTGCATCCGTGGTATGTACAAGATTCTTCTCGTGAGTAAGGGAGTGTGGTTTTAAACGAGATTTAGAGCAAGTAGCATTGGGCTTTTTGAACTTTTTCATGACCTTTCTCACACCTTTTCCAACAGATGTGTCAATCATAGCTTGGAGAACATCCTTGTCAATTTTGAGGTTCACAATTGAAGCATCATTAGAATGCATCGCATCATCAATGGCGCGATTGACGGTTGTCTTATCCGAGTTTGTCATACTCGAGACTTGGTTCCTAACACCAAATGAAAAATTTCTTAGTTGCAATCCAACAACCGCTATTCATCATCCTGATGACCTAACATATACTAACCATGGTATCAATAAACCATACAGGCTAATATAGTACGAACATTCTTAATGAATGTTATTTAAATATATATCAATTATACTTAGCCTAGGCCATAAAAAGACCATCAATGGCATTTAAGGTTTGGACCTAGTCCATCACCTTTTTGACAGGGGATAAAATGTCACATCTGTCTTTATTATATTGATGAATTTGGATATCTTGAAAGCTTGCCATAAGGATGTCAGAAAAGAGTGATTCCTAATAGATAAAATATCTATCTAAGATTTGTTGAAGCAGTCTCTAAAGTATCATCGGCCAATTCTACCTTGCGTTATACGTCTAGAGTCCTAACAGGCGGATACAACAGTTTGCAACATCTATTGTCCACAATAGACTTATCTGTGCCAGGAACAAAATTCTAGCATAAACCTTATTGATAATGAAGGTACCTGATATGACGTTATCATCCTGTACTGCCTCCTGGGCGTTCATCTGAAAGACTCACACGTTTGTTTTCTTGGCCTCTCCAGGCTTCTTTATAAGTTTTGGGCAGTTGGTTTTGATGTGCCCATCCTCGTTACAGTTGTAACAAGTCGCGTTCTTCAATTCCTTGCAATCTAAAGTTTTGTGACCCTTGGTCTTGAAAATTCCACACAGTTTAGCACTTGGGTTAATCGTACATTTTCCAGAATGTTGCTTTCTACAGTTACTGCATTTGGGACTGTTAGTAGACTGTCTCGAGTTTTTCCTAAACTCGGAATCTTTCCTGTGCCCAGAACTTCCCTTTCTCTTCTTGTCAGATCGATGAGGGTTCTCCTCTTCTCTTTCCCTTTTTCCCTCGCCAGAAGCCTTAACAGACTTATTCCTGATTGCATCTAAAGTGAGAGATAAGGATAAGTCCACCAAGGACCTATATGTGGTAGGCCTAGATGCCTTGACATTTCCCCTAATTTCTGGTGCTAGGCCTCCAATAAAACGCGCTATGCGTTTAGGTTCAGGGGTGACTAAATAGGGAACTAGGCGGGATATAGTGTTGAAACTTGTCACATATGCCGGACAATCTAAATTCTTCATGACCAGAGTCAAGAAGTCTGTTTCTATCTTTTCTACCTCATGTTGAGGACATAAGTTTTCCTTGATCAATGTAACAAATTGATCCCAAGATAAGTTATAAAGTAGGATCTTCCCCGTGGCTTGGATCAATGACCTCCACCATGCCAACGCTTCTCCTTTGAATGTTTGTGAAACAAACTTCACAATATCCTGCTCTGCACAACCACTGATGTCTACTACTATGTCCATCTCATCCAGCCATGTCATACAATCGGTGGCTCCTTTTTCTCCTGTGAAGTCCCTTGGTTTGCAAGAGACAAAGTATTTATAAGAGCAGGTCTTAACATGCGGCTCTTGATTGAGCACAATTTTTCTGGATGGATCACTTCTCTGATTCGACGAATGATGAGAATCATCCTTATGAGATATATGCGTCTTAGAAGGTGGCTTCGTATGAGGTGCAGACTGATTCCTGGTGCGAGCACCACTTGATTCTTTAAATTGTCTGTCAATGGCTCGAGTGACAACATTATCTATCATTGTCTGTAACTCTGCAGCCGTTACATTCATCCTTGTATTGTCATTCCTCATATTGGGATGACTGTTTACTTTATTTGTGTAACACCTCGTAAAATCACGACCAATAAAATGAAGACATGTGTCATGAGCTTTAAACGTGTAATGAATTGAATATGAGGGACTAAAGTTGACAAACAAAGAAAGTATGTGAGTAAAAGGATTCAAAGTGTCAACATTGGATAATTATACCTTTAAACAACCCTACACAATGTTTATACCCTTAAACGAATGAATTATAAATCATACGAAGCCGTTTGTGGAAGAAAGTGAAAGATTACAAAACGCAAGGGTTAAAAGTGTCAACATGTTTAATTTATACCTCTGAGTGACCTTTTAGCAAACCCGAAGCTTTGTAACGATTAATTATGCTCACGAGAATAAGTGATAAAAATTTCACAAGGTTTCGATATCGTATGAGAAAGATGCGCTAACATTCGTAAATAAGGGATTAAAAGCGTCAACGTTGAAATTCAGGACTTTTCGGTGATCATATAAATAACAGGGGACTTAACAAAGTTGGTTTATGACTTACGGTCCTTAAAAGTCAAGTTAGAGGGTTAAAAGTGCAATAAAAAAAGTTAAAACAACTATAAAAAGGACCATGGACCAAATGTGCAATTGTTGAAACTTGTTTGACCGGATCTAGCCTTAATACCGGCCGCGTAAGACCTTACTGGTCTCTTACGCGGGCCGCGTGGGAGTTACCAGCTCCAAACCTTTGGACATATGCCTGTAACAGCTGTTGCACTGCCTCAAATTACCATCTTTCGATTCCAGGGGCTGCTCTAATGGTATTTCACGCCTATGGACACCTGGAACTGATCAAGGAACACCTGTAGACTTGTTTGGCACGATCTTGTTGCATTAAAACTCCTATATAAGAACTTCTAAGTTGCAACAGTTGGACTTGCATTTCAAAAACCATTCCAACTTATTTCTGGAGTCTCCTGGAGCTCAAGAGCATTCCCTAAGGGTCATTAGTCGTGCATAGGACCGTTGTAAGCTTCCTTGACCTTTCTTAATTCAGTTTTATTAGTTTAATGGCCTAAAGTCAAACCCGTCGTAATTAAGGTTTGACTTAGTGATTAATCACTAATGGTCCAGTCAATTCTCGAATTGAAAGTAGCTTTGAGTTGGTAATTATATGGGTAATAAACCCTTAAAAGGGCACCCTCTGATTCCCACTCTAACTAGGTCAATTGTCGGGTCAAAGTTAATTATAAAAAGTCAACAGAAAGCAAATTTTTGCGTAAATACATAATTAACAATGTAGAAGCTATGAAACCTGTTTTATCACTTATATAACTTAATAATTAATGTAAGAACATGTCTAAGCATGTTCAACCCGACAATTTTCAGTTTAAGCTCGGTTCGGAACCGAAAGTCGCAAAAGTAGACTTTTGCTTTGACTTTCAGTTCTGACCCAATGTAGCATATTTTAGAAATGCCTTAGAGCTCTATCAGGACCAGGTTATAAGTTAGTGTAACCCTCTGAGGTTATACAACTTGGTTCATTAGTTATCCGATTCATGTGCATGTTTCCGTTATATGTCTAAATATTGACCATAATGCCCTTTTGACCTTAAAACAAGATTTTTGAAAATGTGAGAGGACAAAAACCTTTATTACTGATTTATAAACTTGTCCTAAAAATTTGACATCAGTTTGAGGTCTAGATTAAGAGTTATGCTCAATAGCGTAATTAGAAAGCTTTTTATTAATTAAATGGCGTAATTAGCATAAAGCCTATCTAAACCCAAATTTTGACACCAAAATTTTTACCCACTGATGTAATATAATATTTTGGGATTTTTGAAGATTTTTAATTATTTTTAAGCTGAGCATAACATAGGGTTCTTGCTTTAATTCGGTAATTGTCGGTTATGCCCTTTTCTTGAATAAAATGAGTTTTACATAATATTTTGATACCAAACTTTTTGCTACTGATTTTATATAATAAATAAAATATTTTGAACTTTATAAAGTGATCAAAAACTCGGATTTCCTATTTAAACCCGAAAATCGCTTAAAATCGACTTTTACGCGTTTTAATCGCATAGTATGAGTTAAAACTATTTTTGGCATATGTAACTTAATACCTACTGATGTTTTAAGTAAATTTTTATAATTAAACAGTAAGCAAAAGTTTTGAACTCAGAATTCTAATTTTGACCTTTAAAGCTTATGTGAAATTACCAAAATGCCCCTACGGTGCATAGTTTGGTTATAAAATATAAATTTCACATATATGCAATACCCTACTGTTATGACTTACAAAAATAAATATTTTTACTGATTATATCAGTCCTGAAACTCAGATTAGTATTTAAACTCTTTTATAACCTTTAAAATGACCAAAATACCCCTACGGGACTTAATTTGAGTTTAAATCCATTTTGGGCATAATGGAATGTATCTTACTGATATCACAACATATTTAATGCATATTAACTTAGGAAACCTGTTCATGACTCATTTGGTTACCCGTTACGCATTATTCGCGTGCGGTGCGGTTTATGTAACTAGTTTTCATAAATTAGCCGAAACGGGTCAAACCTTATCGTTTTTATCTCAAAATCCAGAATGTGTTTAGTTTACCCATATTATACAAGTATACAAACTTGTCGGGTCTAAACCACACTCTAATCCGGTCATCGCTTAATCGTGCGTTTTGAACCGTATATTTTCCTTTAAAACTAATTGGTCTAAGTTTAAACTTAATTAAGACCCGTTAGGAATCTAATAGGTTATTAAAACCTTCGTTCCAGATTAGGAGACCAGTAAAAGATACTTGCACTCGCTGATTGTGATATATACTTGCTCAGGTAAATACTTTTAACTTATTTTCCCTTATACGGGCTTGGGGTACGGTATATAAAATACCGCTTGGTCGGGCATTGAATTGTTAATCATATGAAGGTTAATTTATTGAGATGACCCGTTTAAATTGTTTTGTTTGCTTAAAGCCTTTGGGGGGTTAATGACCATGTCCCGGATATCCTTGGCATCATTCATTGAAATGGCCACGACCTAAGCATGAGGTGTAGGCATACACCTGCCGGTGCATATAAATAAAAAGGTATAACCGTTTGTTCGGGAATAACTCGACGCGGGATTATATCATGTGGTGTGTCTATTAATCTTTAACCCGGTATTCAGCCCGGGCTACTGAACGTATAACAAACATGTAATTCTTTTACAAGTTTATATATAAATAATTATCCCAAGTTATAAAAGATTATTTTGTGCCTTGTGCATTCAAATCAATTTTCTTAAACATTTTCAAAATGAGTCGGTTAATTGTATTTACCAGTGTAAACTGACGTATTTTCCAAAAAGGCTAAGTGCAGGTACTAAACGGAATAGGGTGGCTACTCCTAGCATCAATAAAGAGTCTTGCAAGCTTAGATGTTATTAAATCTGTTGAACAATGATCTTTTGAACTTTGATCCGCCTGTGGATCCTTACAACTGTTTTGTAATACACTTGATATTACTTTTTATTCGGTTTGTAATGATTTTATCTTTCGAATTCCGCTGTGTATTAAACTGTGAAAATATAAATTGTCTATGATATCAACTATGTCACAATACTCCCCACCGGGCCCACCGGTAATACGTGAAAATATCGGGGTGTGACAGGTTGGTATCAGAGCCAACGTTGAGTGAATTAAACACTAGCCTTTTGTGTTTAATTTCAATGACACAGTTTGCACATTCCTCGACTTTCTAGTCTAGACAAAGAACATAGGACTAATTCTGACTTATTTTGTTTTGTCCTTTATTGTTTCTTTTGTTGTTTCTGTTGTTTGTTTTGACAGGGCCTACAAGAATGCCGCCAAGAATCCGAGGAAGAGGTAGAGGCAAAGGGCCATTCATCGCCCCTAATGATCACGAGGCCGGCCCTTCACACCGGCGAACTCCATCAGACACTTTAAGCAAAAGTCCTCAAGAAGACTGGAGGAGCCATTTAGAACCCGCGAGGCGTTCAGTCTCGCTGAGCTCCTCACCTTTTTACCTCAACTCTTTCGGGCCTCAATCGGAGAACGAGCCCCACAACTCACACCACTCTTTTATACCCCTCCAAAGCCCCAACTCACACCATTCCTTCAACGACCCCACACCCTACTTTCAAAGCCGGTTCAACCCGGCAAACTAGATTGATGAACCAATGGGTTATAACCCGTTGGGACCGGAGGACCATTTCTCCATGGACATAGAAGAGGATCCGGAACCTGCCGAGCCGCCAACCGGAACACCTACTCACCCCATCGAGATTTCGGATGGGTCGTCATATCATGGATCACATTATCATGGTCCAGACAGTTATCAGGCAAGATTTGCCCAATACGACTGGGTGTTTACTCCCAGTTACCACTCATCACAACAGCAGCAGGATCCCTCGGAGGATTCTCGTTTTGTCGCGATTACTCCACCGCCACCACCACCAGTGCAGCAGCCGCCTCCGGAGCCACCGAGGTGTAGGAGATCAACCGCACAGATGTCCGTGCGAGGGGGAGTCCGTATCAGCACCCCTCAGCATTCAAGTGGCAGTCATTACCCGCCACTATATGAAGACCCGCAAATGGGTAGGCCTTCGAACCCTGTTTCTGAGGTAGAGTCTGCGCCAGTCGCACCGCCACCAGTGGGTTATGATAACCCAATTCCTACATACGCCAGTGCAGCGGCGTACAACCCCTTTGAGCAGCCTGCCTACCCGGGGTATAACTACTACAATGCCCCCAATGTTGACCCATACCTTGTAGCAGCCAACTACAATACCCTTCATCCTGAAGGACCTTACGCATCCTCCTACCAAACCGGGTACCAACAACCGCCACATCCTCAACCTCCGCAGCATCAGCAGCCCCCGTAGCCGCCACTGTTATCACCACCGCAGCAACAGGAGATTCTTCAAAGGTTGAGTCAGGTGGAGCAGGAGGTTGGGGAAGAGCGTAGGCACAACCGAGGATTTCTCAAGGGTCTGGCTAGCTTAATCAAAGGGAAGAGAAAAAAGGATCATTGAGATTCCTTGTTTGTTTGTTTGTGATGTATTTCTTTAATGTTCAATCAAGTCCCTGCGTGGACATCTGTTTCTGTAACCAGTCCCTGCGAGGACTTGTAGTTTCTGTTTAGCCCCTGCGTGGGCGTGTCATTGCTGTTTAGCCCCTGCGTGGGCAAGTTATTTCAGTAAAAGTCCCGTTTAGGGCAATCTGTACTCTTGTTAAATTTTTAGTGGCATGTTATCATTTAAATTTTATTTTGTCATTATATGCATAAATGTAAAATGTATGAAATAAATGAAAAAAATTCAAAATATGTCATTCCTTTTACAAGATCTGCCTTTAATATTAAATAAGAATCTTAAAGGGTATAACCTAGCCTGCATGTCATTATAAGACCTGGCCATGATGGTAAACCCTGTTTAAAAAGATTCAAATCCTTGTTAACATCTGAAAACATGTTAACATTCCTGGCTGACGTGATTCGTAAAATCACACGTGTCATCCTTACATTGGATTATTCAAATTCCTTCTTTATTATTTAAACATCCATTTGTGATGTAATGCTTACGGGCCATAATCATTGTCATATAAGACAAAAGACAGTCGTAGCCTATAACTCCCTGTCAAGAAAGGTAATGAACTATGATTCAAGCCTTAATACCTCGATCCTATAAGATCTTGGCCTATAATTTGAAAATGTCCATGTGACTTGGCCTTTTGTGCCATTATTATATTTAATTATAACTAAGGGTTATTAATGAAAAATCCTGAATGAAATTACTTAACAAATTAACCAATATGGTTCTTTAATACCATGGTTAATAAGTTAATAAGATTGACAAATCAATTATAAACCTCTAAGAAATCATTGTCATCATTTTATGTAGCAATCAAGCTACATGACAGAGTCTGAAGAAGTCAACAGTCATCCAAGGGAGAATCGTGATACTACTAGGATCAACGTAACTGGTGCGGAACTTCAAGCATTGATTGATAATGCTGTTACAAAGGCCATAGATAGACAGTTTAATGAGTCAAGTGGTACTCGAAGCAGGACCTTATCAGTGCCTCATTCTAAACCTAAGACTCATTCTGAGGCTCCTAGTAAGCCACCTCCTAAACATGATGGATCAAGGAGGGATGACGATCATCACTCCTCAAATCAGCATAGTGTTCCGTCGAAGAAGATTGAGCTCAAACAAGAACCACGTGGTAAGTCCTGTACATATAAGTATTTCATCTCCTGCAAGCCTAGAGACTTCACAGGGGAGAAAGGAGCCGTCTTGTATGACTTGGCTCGATGAAATGGACACTGTGGTTGATATCAGTGGTTGTGCTGATAGGGACGTTGTGAAGTTTGTATCTCAGTCATTTAAAGGAGAAGCGCTAGCTTGGTGGAGGTCTCTGATCCAAGCTACTGGAAAAGTCCATTTGTATGGTATGTCTTGGGAGCAGTTCGTTACTCTTATCAAAGAAAATTACTGCCCTCAACATGAGGTTGAGAAGATCGAGACCGACTTCCTAACATTGGTTATGAAGAATTTAGACTGTCAGGCGTACCTTACGAGTTTTAATACCATGTATCGATTGGTTCCATACTTGGTGACACCGGAACCAAAACGGATTGCCCGTTTCATTGGGGGTTTAGCCTCGGATATCAAAGCAAGCGTGAAGGCATCCCGACCTACTACCTTTAGGTCTGTAGCTGATTTATCCTTGTCTCTCACCCTTGATGCGGTCAGGCAGAGATCGTTGAGAAATTCTGATATTGTAAAGAGGAAACGTGAGGATGAAAACTCACACCGTTCAGACAAGAAATACAAAGGGAACTCTGACCACAGGAAGAGTTCAGGGTTCAAGAAAGATGACCAACAGTCGGGCGAGAAGCCCAAATGCAAAACCTGTAAGAAGCGCCATTTGGGGAGGTGCAGATACGAGTCAAAATCCCAATCACAGCCGAGGGCTTGTGGGATTTGTAAGTCAAGTGAGCACAAGATGATAGAGTGTAAGAAGATAAAGGATGCAACGTGCTATAACTGTAATGAGAAAGGGCACATCAAGTCCAACTGCCCTAAGTATGCCAAAAAACCCGAAGAAGCCAAAAAGACCAATGCTAGGGTCTTTCGAATGGATGCACGAGAAGCCGTTCAGGATGATAATGTGATAACAGGTAGCTTCCTTATAAATGATGTTTATGCAAGGGTGTTATTTGATTCGGGTGCGGATAAGTCATTTGTAGATGATAAGTTTTGTAAGTTGTTGAATTTACCTATTAAAACCCTTAGCTTTAAATATGAAGTAGAATTGGCCGATGGCACCTTAGAAACTGCCTCAACTATGCTAGATGGATGTTTTATATCCATTAGGAACCACTCCTTTCCGTTATCCTTACTTCCTTTGAAATTAGCTGGTTTCGAAATAGTAATAGGCATGGATTGGTTATCTCATAACCAAGCCCAGATTGTTTGTGACAAGAAACAAGTAGTGATCAAGACTCCGTATGGTGAGCCACTTACCATACAAGGAGATACTCAGTATGGGTTACCTAAGTAAGTGTCTGTGCTTAAGGAATCAAGGTGTATGAAGAAAGGTTGTATCATTTATATGGCACAAGTGACTATTGATGAGCCAAAGCCCAAGATTGAAGACATCCCGATCATTTCTGAATACCCTGATGTATTTCCTGAAGAACTACCTGGTTTACCCCCAGATAGGCAAGTGGAGTTTAGAATTGACATTATACCTGGAGCAGCACCTGTTGCAAGAGCGCCTTACCGGTTAGCTCCAACTGAGATGAAGGAGTTGAGAACTCAGTTGGATGATTTATTGGCAAAAGGATTTATTAGACCTAGCTCATCTCCCTGGGGAGCACCAATTCTGTTTGTAAAGAAGAAAGATGGATCGATGCGTCTATGCATCGATTATCATGAGCTTAACAGGTTCACTATCAAGAACAGATATCCATTGTCCAGGATCGACGATCTGTTCGATCAATTGCAAGGGGGAAGTTACTTCTCCAAGATTGATTTAAGGTCGGGTTACCATCAATTGAAGGTTAGAGATGAAGATGTGCACAAGACTGCATTTAGAACTCGCTATGGTCACTACGAGTTCTTGGTGATGCCTTTTGGGCTCACTAATGCACCAGCAGCATTCATGGACCTCATGAATCGTGTTTGCAAACCCTACTTAGACAAGTTTGTCATCGTCTTCATTGATGACATCCTCATTTATTCAAAGAATCAAGCTGATCATGAGAAACATCTTCGTTGTATTCTTAAACTTCTTCAACAAGAAAAGCTTTATGCCAAGTTTTCAAAGTGTGAATTTTGGCTTCGTGAAGTCCAATTTCTTGGACACATGGTTAGTGAGCGTGGAATCCAGGTAGACCCCGCTAAGATTGAAGCTATCATGAATTGGCAAGAGCCAAAGATGCCCACAGAGATTCGCAGCTTCTTAGGCCTGGCAGGATACTACAGGCGTTTTATTGAGAATTTCTCAAGGATTGCAGCACCCCTAACTTCGTTTACTAGGAAGAATATTAAGTTTAATTGGGGTCCTAAGCAACAAGAATCCTTCGATATTCTTAAACAGAAGTTAAGCAATGCTCCTGTACTGACATTGCCTGAAGGGATTGAAGAATTTGTGGTTTATTGCGACGCATCGCACACTGGCATGGGATGTGTGCTAATGCAGAAAGGATTCCGCACTCTTGATTAGATTGACAATTCTGTTAAAGATCGATACGACTCAAGGGGACCTACAATTGGTATCAGAGCGTTAGGCTCTTGAAGGCTCGGTTCAGAATTGTTTGTTGCAGAAACAGGAAGTTTTTTTCGAAATTCCTTGAAACCTGAAAAATTATGGTTTCGAAATTTCTGTTGGTTTGATAAAAAATTTCGAAATTTTTGGCTGTTTTGATCTTCTGGTTTGTTTGTTTGGTGTTTTGCAGGATTTCTGGAAAGATTTTGTTGATTCTGGAAAAGTTTTCGGCTGATAGACTTGAAGATTTGAAGATTGTTCTTCGTGTTCTTCACGTTCTTCATTCTGTTTCTTACTGATTTTCGAAAACTACTGATATTTTGCTATTTCGATTCTGCAGGAAAGTGTTAGGAGAATCAGAAAAATCTTCAGAATTTTGATCAGATTGAGTTTCCGATTTTACAAGGACCAGCGAATTTGACTATTGACGAATTTACCAAATTCGCAGACTGATCAGCGAAATTGTTTGACCCGGCGAACCTAAAATCCAAAGGCGACTTTGGTAATCGTATAATTTTCCTCAGTGAAATTATTACGGTTTTCGGCGACTTTACAGGTCGTCGTAATAGCGAAATTGACTCAGTGAATTTAACCTGCGAACTTAACCTATCAGCGAACTAGAGCAGCGAAATACCTCATACTGACCAGCGAAATTGAGCTTTTTGACTTGCTAGCGAAATTAACGGCAAATTTAAAAGGGTGGAATATTTTCTGGCAAGCGTAACAAAAAATTCACGTTTTCAAAAATAGAAATTGATCCGTAGCTCGTTTGACAGAACCGTCTGCACCGTTAAATTCCTTGCATTTTTAGGAAGAAAAAAAACTCTAGAAAATCCCGAATTCGGTTTTCGACATTAGACATCATTGGATTCGTCTTTTCGAGACGATTCTAACGGTGTAATTTGGTAACCACTGTTTTCGGAGATATTTTGTACGGTTTTACCAGTCTGTTGCGTTAAAATGTCGAACATGACGAATTTGAATGCACCTAAGATGATGAAGGTGGATAATTATCTTACATGGAAGGACAGCTTCAAATCCTTCGTTGAATCTCAGGATGCACGCATGTGGATATGTATTGAAGATGGGTACACAAACCCTACACATGATTATGAGGGCAGACCACGTAGAACAGAGTATGTGAACATGCAAGAGAATGATAAAAGGATGTATGAGGCTGAAAAGAGTGCCTTGGCTGCAATAAAGATGTCATTACTTGATAGCATCAAGCATACCTTCAAAAGGTACACAAATTCAAAGGATATGTGGGATGCATTACAAAAGAGGTATCAAAGAAATGAAGATGTCAAAAGGAATAAAGCTGTGATCTCTCCAGCACGAGAAGGGTCAAATGAGTGGAGTGTTCATCTGGAAGATAATGAGAATGCCACTCAGGCATTCATGGCAGAGATAATGCCAGTTGATGAGGTTGAAACTACTGTGAATGATGCTGAAGCTCAAGTGGAGAATGCTGAAGCTAAAGTAGAGAATGATGAAGCAAAATTGGATGTTAAAGTTGAGAAAGAGAGTGAAGCTGAACAGGTCGTTGCTGATCAAACTATAGAAGTTTATGAGAAAGAGGTACAATCTAATTCTGTGTGTTTGAGGTGTCGTGAATTACAGGGTGAGGTTGACAGGTTGAGAACACAAAACCAAAGTCTGGTGAGCGAGATGTCGAACATAAAAGAGTCAAACTTTTTTGCTAAAAGGAACGAACATACATACTTGAAGAAGATAAGAGGTTATGAAAGTGAAATTGAAGCTTTAACATGCAAGTTAAATGAAAAACTTCAAGTAATAGATTTAGCTCATGACATGATGGCTGAGAAAACAAAAGAGATTTCTGAAAAATGCAAAGAGTTGTCAGATGCACAACTCAAAATTGTTGAACTTGAAAAGAAATTGAGTCAATTCAGAGATTCTTCTTTTGTAATGAAACACATGATGGGTGGGTTAAAGAAGAGTAATGACAAGACCAGTGTGGGCATCCAGGGCTTTAATGAACTTCCACCTCCTCTTAGTCATGACTATTCATTCCTGCCTAGTGAAGATGAGCTAGCAGACTTTATGGCATCTGCACCAAGTAGTTTCGCATCCACATCAAGTCAAGGTGATGGATCTGAGAGTGATGATGCTAAGAAGAACAATAACAGGGAACCTTTGAAAAGGAAAAATTCACCGCCTAAGAATAAAAATCAAGCTTTTGTTAAAAAGATTAGTTTTGTTCAAGGTAGTGATATGAAAAATGAAAAACTGTTATTGAAAATGAATCAAATGTAGAGTTTGCTAAAAATAAAAATAAAGAAAAATCTGAATCCTAGCAAACTAAACAAGGTTCATCCAAGGGATCATCACCATCTGATAAGGGATCTACCTCAGAGACTCCAGCTAAGAAGTCTTTGAAAAGGAGATCGTGCTTCAAGTGTCACACAAAGGGACATGTAGCTAGTTGCTGTCCTAACAAAATGAGTGAAGCACAAGTGAGTGAGAGGAAGAGAGAGAAGTCACCTGAGAATAGTGGTGATAAACAGGAGAAGGAGTCTAACTCTCCAAAGAAATCTGCTCCTAAGCAACCAGAGAATGTTGCTGTTGGTGTAGATAAGGCTGGAACAGGAACTCCACAAGTTCCACGTTTTCAAAGAAATCAACCAAGATTTCAGCCTAGATCTCCACCAGGCAGATATGAGAGACCTAGAAGCAGTTCACCTAGAATGAACAATTTTAATGGAAATTCAAATAATTTCAGAAGTCAAAGTCAATACCAAAATCGATACCAGAATAATGGTGGTCGAACTTTTTATAACAATGGCTTTAGAAATTACAACAATAATGCTTCTTGGAATCAAAATTCAAGGTACCAAAATCAAAATTTTCAAAGGTCAAATAGTCCAAACACATATAGGAACCCTCAGGACCATAGACCTAGTGGAAATCAAAATCAAATTCCACCAACAGGTCTGAGATCCAAGACTCCAGTTAGGAGTAATGGATATTGGATGGATGTTCAAGCGGTTGGTGAATTTGGACGACCCAAGACCATTAAGGCTTGGGTCCCCCAATCTAACTAATTTCTTAGTTGGTGTGTGCAGGAGCTGCTAAGGAGGATTATCAACTTATGTTGATAGTGGCTGCTCTAGGCACATGACGGGGGATGTGAGATTGTTGACAGAGTTTGAAAATTATGATGATGGACATGTGAATATTAATTGATTTAAATTGAAGTTCAAAGTGCTGAGTCGACACACTAGATAACTTGGCAGATCTTTATACTAAAGCTTTTGACAGGGCTCGCTTTGAACATTTAGTTGAACTCAACGGGATGAGGAATCCTGAATAACTGGTTTTTCATAAGAATTTTTGTAAATAGTTTACTACTTTTCTTAAAAATCAAAAATACAAAAACATTAAAAATTTGAAAAATATAAAAAAATAGAAAATCAAAAATGAGTTATCACTGTGTGAAAAAGAAGAAATGATAGTACATCGGCAAGTTAGACTGTCACACTGAAACCGAAATTAAAATGCTTAAGTGTGATAGCAGCTTCATCATATGATGTACCAGTAGGCAAAAAGCATGAAATAATCAACTTACCAATGTGATATAAACCTAAATGAACTGTGTATGAGTGGGGAACACATCAGTGGTGTATGGTTTAATGACCTTAAATCTTGCGTTGATAGATTGCCAAAATTTGAGGTTTTGGGTCTTTATACTGTTATTTCATCTGGGGATATCAGGGTTGTCCTTCTGCTGCATCCAGATACATGCTGACCTAGGCACAACCAGGATATCTTAAAAGAGCAAAAAAAATGCCAAATCCCATAAATGAAGAAGCTCCCATAGAGAGTCATTCAAATGTGCAAAATGCATAAATCGTACCAAAAAATGGTATTTGTCATAGCCCTCGTTAGATATTTTGGTCTCTTTGCTGTACGGAAGTACTGACCTGTTCACCAATTATCTAAACGTTGTAAAACAAAACGGATGAATTCAGTATGCTCACCTACTACGATGAATCTTTGTGCATACCTTGATCACGGGGGTATATCCTGAAGTGGGACACACTAGTATATCAGTAATAATATTACCTTAACGTATCATACGGTAATGGTACTTGAAATGTTCATGCATTTTGTTTAAGTGGACAAACATACTGGTAATCGTCTTGGACTGCTTTTCACGAAAATAAATAAAGAATTAACTATAAGTGTGAAAACAGTTTGATTGTGCTGATATGATCTTCTTACCGGTGATTCTCACAAAAATAGAGTGTTTATTGCTTTTGTTATTTACTTGCTTTCAGAAAATATAAAAAATCCAAAAATAGTGTTTTTTTTCTGTTAAAATTCTTAACGTACGGAAAACTGTTATTCTTGGAGGAATTGTTACTGATAGGGGGAGACGGTGTTAGAAAGTGAGTTCAAAATTTTAAATCATGCGGGTTATAGGGTGTGATTAAAAAGTTTTGCGTGTTGGTGATAAGTTGAAAATGCTTAATCTGTGATACAGTTCAACTATCTCTTGAAAAATAATAATTTATTTAACTTTGTTGAAAAATTCTTATGGTTTCTCGAGATGTTTGTTTTATAGTATACAGATTGAAGCAGTATGTTGCTGAGAAGATAGTTGCTGTGAAGATGAGAGTTTGATTGGATGCATGGTAGAACCTCCTTTCTACATTGCAGACAAAGTTGAAGAGTTTGAAGATTGCTTTACAAATGCTGAACTGGAGTTTACTCAAACGCTAAAGTTTTTGAAGATTTGGTGATTGGATGCATCAGCTTAGGGGGAGTCTGTTGCTGACAGAAGCTATTGAAGCTGAAGCTATCCAAAGACCAAAGACAGTGCAAGACTACATGAAGATTGCAAGATGACTGAAGACAAAGTTATTTTATGAAGCTATTGTCAAGGGGGAGTTTGTTGGTGCATATTTGTGACAACAACTTAGATTTGGTCTTTGGATATCTTGTAATTAGTTAAACGATAAACAGTTAGCGGGTTTAGCTTTGTATTAGTGGAATAATAGAGTTTGGGCTAAACAAAACCCAGTTGGGTCAAGGGTGGACGAATTGGGCTTTGCCCATGTAGGAAACTCAAGCCCAATAGCAACCTTGTGTTATATAAACAAGGTTAGGCTTTAGGGTTTAGGTTAATCAACCAAAACAATATTTGAGAGAGTAATTTCGTGAGAGCATAGGCTTGGACGAATTTGAGAGAGAGAGTTAGGGTTTTGATTGATTGTAATACTTTGGTTTGATAATCAATAGAAAACCCGGTTGAAAAGTGAATTGCTGATTTCTGTTCCTACACGTTTTCTGCTATATTCTGATCAAGAGGATTCCGCACTCTTGATTAGATTGACAATTCTGTTAAAGATCCATACGAATCAAGGGGACCTACACAGGATTTGAAGGCAAATTATTGGTGGATAGGCTTGAAGAAGTCTATAGCTACTTATGTAGCCAAATTTTTGACGTGCGCGCAAGTTAAAGCTGAACACCAGAAGCCGTCAGGTCTGCTACAACAGCCTGAACTTCCCACCTGGAAGTGGGAAATGGTAACTATGGATTTCATTACTAAGTTACCAAAGACGAAGCGAGGAAATGACACTATTTGGGTTATAGTGGATAGATTGACTAAGTCGGCCCACTTCTTACCTATCAAGGAAACACACAGCTCAGATAAGTTAGCTCAGCTGTACGTGGATGAGATTGTATCTCTCCACGGGGTACCAGTGTCTATTATCTCTGATAGAGATACAAGATACACATCGCACTTTTGGAAAAGTTTCCAGCAATCGTTAGGTACTCGATTAAACTTCAGCACTATATATCATCCTCAGACGGATGGCCAAAGCTAGCGCACAATTTAAACGCTGGAGGATATGTTAAGAGCTTGTGTTATTGATCTAGGTGGAAGTTGGGATGATCATCTTCCATTAATCGAATTTTCATACAATAATAGTTATCATTCCAGTATTCAAGCTACACCTTTTGAAGCTTTGTGTGGAAGAAAGTGCAGAACGCTCGTTTGTTGGGCAGAAGTTGGAGATGTCCAACTAACAGGACCTGATATAGTCCTGGAGACGACATATAAGATTGTTCAGATACGAGATCGTCTCAAAGCTGCCAGGGATAGGCAGAAAAGTTACGCAGACAAAAGGCGTAAACCTCTAAAGTTCGAGGTTGGTGACAAAGTGTTACTGAAAGTATCACCCTGGAAAGGGGTAATGCAATTTGGTAAGAAAGGCAAGTTAAGCCCAAGATACATAGGACCATTCGAGATCATCGAATGTGTCAGAACAGTGGCTTATAAGTTAAATTTGCATGAAGAGCTCAGTGGTATTCACAATGTATTCCACATCTGCAATCTGAAGAAATTTCTAGCTGATGAATCACTAGTCATACCACATACGGATGTGCATATAGATGAGAGCCTGAAATTTGTTGAAAATCTTTATGAAAATTTATTTAAATGCACAAGGCACAAAAATTCTTTTATAACTTGGGACAATTATATTAATAACAATCTTGTATCAGATTTACATGTTTGTCCAACATTTAGGGCCGGTGATTATACAAACCGATCAAGATTAATCGACACACCACAAATATAACTCACAAGAAGTTATCTCACGAGTGAGTATATCTTTTACATACGCAACAGGAGGTGTTATGCCTACGCCTTGGGCTTAAGTTGTGGCCATTTATACTTTTTAAATGAGCCAAGGATATCCAGGACACGTTCATTAACCCCCAATGTTATTTCTTATCAAGCAATACTGATTAAAACGAGATTATGCAATTTAATCATCTCCTATTAAAAGGTTTCTGCACCCGACCAAGCGGTATTTTTATAATACCGTATCCCAAGCCCGTATAAGGGAAAATAAGTTAAAAGTATTTACCTGAGCTAAAATGTAATATTATTCTCAGCCGTATATTCAAATCAGCAAGCACAAGTACCTTTACTGGGGCTCTCAATCTAGAACGAAGGTTTTATTAACCTATTAGATTCCTAACGGGTCTTATTTAAGTTGTAACTTAGACCGGTTAGTTTTAAGGAAAAGGTTTACGGTTCAAAACGCAAGATTAAGCGAAGACCGGATTAGAATGTGATTTAGACCCGAAAAGTATGGAGACTTGTATAATATGGGTAAACTAAACACATTCTGAATTTTGAAGTGAAAATGATAAGGTTTGACCCGTTTCGGTTAATTCATGTAAACTAGTTACATAAACCGTACCGAACGCGTAAAGTGCAGAACGGGTAACCAAATGAGTCATAAACATGTTTCACAAGTCAATATGCCTTAAATATGTTGTGATATCAGTAGGATATCTTCCATTATGCCCAAAACGAATTTAAAACCAATTTATGCCCCGTAGGGGTATTTTGGTCATTTTAATGTTTATAAAAGAGGTTAATTTTGGAAATCTGAGTTCAAAACTTTTATTTACTGTTAAAGTATAAAAACTTATTCATAACATCAGTAGGTATCAAGCTTTAGGTGTCTAATATGGTTTAAAACCATACTATGCGCCTAAATCGCATAAAAGTCGGTATTTGACGATATTCGGTTTAAATAAGGAAATATGAGATTTTGACCAGCCTTTACAGTTTAAAATATCTTATTTATTATATATAATCAGTAGAAAAAGGTTTGACATGTAAAGGATGTATAAAACTCATTTTATTAGCAAAAAGGGCATTATCGTCAATTACCGAGCCTATACGAGAACTCTATGTTATGATCATTTTAAAATTTAATAAAAATTTCCAAAAATCCCAAAATATTATATTACATCAGTAGGTAAAAGGTTTGATGTCAAAATTTGAGTTTAAATAGGATTCATATCAAATATGTCGTTTAATTAATAAAAAGGCCTTCATTTACGATATTGAGCATAACTCTCATTTTAGACCATAAACTGATGTCAAACTTTTAGGACATACTTAAATATCAGTAATAAAGGCTTTTGTACTCTCATATTTTCAAAAATCTCGTTTTAATATCAAAAGGGCATTATGGTCAACATTTAGGCATTTAACGGAAACATGCAATGAACTAGGATTTCTATGGAACCAAGTTGTATAACCTCAGAGGGTTATAGTAACCTATAATATGGTCCTAAAGGAATCCTAAGGCATAACTAAACTAAGCTACATCGGGTCAGAACTGAAAGTCAAAGCAAAAGTCAACTTTTGTGAATTTCGGTTCCGAACCGAGCCTAAACTTAGAATTGTCGGGTTGAACATGCTCAGGCATATTCAATTAATATTTACCAAGTTGTTAAAGTGACAAAACTGATTTTATAGTCTCTATATTATCAGTTATGAATTTTATTTAAAAATTGACCCGTTTGACTTTTATTTCAATTACTTTGACCCGCCAATTAACTAAGTAAACGTGGTAATTAGGAGTGCCCATTTGAGGGTTTAACACCTACCTAATTACGATCACGTAGCAATGTTCGTTGCGAACAATGGCTTGACCATACAAGGTCTAACTAAAAGTCAAAGCGTTTATCGAAAACGCTTGACTTTTTGGCTTTAAGAGCCAAACAAAATAACTAAGCATGAAAGGAACACTTACAAGTGGTCCTTAGGACTGAAGATAACTCAAAAGGAGGTTCCAATTGATTAGGATCCTCAGATTTGAGTCTAGGGAGCAAGAACTCAAGAAAATGGTGAAATGAAATGAAAGATTTCACCTCTATTTATAGTGTTTGGAGGGTCTTTTGATGATCAACAAGTGTTATGAGAAATCACAAGATGATTACAGGTGTAATACCATCTATCAAAACCATCAAATGATCCATAGAATCAAATATGTGAGACAACGAAGCAAAACCAAAGCTGTTTTTCAGAATTCTGTTGCTAGCAATGGTATACGGACCGTAAGGGTCCTGTATACGGTCCGTAAGCACATATACAGCTCCCACAAAAATTTCATTTGTTGTCACTTTTGGTCCCTGCACATGATAAATGCCATTTCCGACACATTTAAGGCCCGTTAAACCATTTTTAAGGCTCTACAATGATGCCTTAACATAGGGAACATGAAACATGCTCAAAAATATGCCGGATGTCGGTTCATTTGGTCGTACGGTCACGTTGTTCTGCTAAATACGACGAAACACGAACGGACTCGAAAAACGAACCAAATTACGCAACGAATGGAATTTTATCAAGCCAGTCACTAAAATAAAATATTTTAATGATTACATAAAATATTTTAATGATTACATATATTCAGAACGTAAGATATGCGCGAAAATGCAAACTTATGCACTTTTTGACGCTTTTAGTCCCTGTTGATCAAATAAGTTTATTTTTGCGCACCAAACACCTCAAAGCCTATTTCTATGCTATATAAAGGATATTTAGGGATTTTTTAACTTATGATCATATTCCGGAAGGTTCGATACCATACGAATCGGTATACTTTTGCAGTTTGACGCAAATAGTCCCTCTAATGCACAAACTTGCGCATATTATCGTTTAATAGTATCGAAGCCTTATCTAATCCATACTAGGAATTCTTGAGAGTATTATAAAACATCATAATGCTTCGGGTTCGCTGAAAGGTCATTCAGAGGTATAATTAAACATATTGACGCTTTTAACCCCTTAAACTTGCAAAGTTGCGCGTAACTCCACTTTAAGGAGTAAAAGCCTTAGACGGACAATAATTGGCATTCCCGAGAGTATAATCAAATATCATGAAGCTCCCAGTTTGTTAAAAGGTCAATCAGAGGTAAGAATTAACATGTTGACGCTTTTAACCCTTCATCGCGCAATCTTTCAATTAATTACGCAAACGGCTACTCTTGATCAACAAGTGGCTTATTTGTGAATATGATTACCGAGTAACGTTATTCAGAGGCTTATGTTAAGTATGTTAACACTTCCAGTCCTTCCAATATCAAAGTTTTTTATTTTTCACAAAATTAATCCTTCTTAGTCAACGATTGACCTTATTAGGGTTTCTAACATTTCGAATCAATATTATGCTATTGTGATTTATTTAATGATAATAATTTCTGTAGTTTCGTAGTTGAATAAATATATTACATTTGAACATTTGCTATTATGAGCGAAATGTTTTACCTTCTTTTGATCGGTGCTTGATACATAAGTTTAAGTTAGGATATAAATTAGTTTCATCAATGTGGTGGTGGTCTATTGGTAAAGACAAATCTTTTAAATACTCGGGTTTGGGAAGGGAGGTCTTGGGTTCAAGTTTTACAAACGACGGGGTTAAAAAACATTTGTAGTTAAACAAAAGGATATAAATTAGTTTACTATTTGAATTGCCTAGTGCAACCCCAAAAATCACCGATCTAAGTGTTGTGCTCCCGCCGCATCGCGCGGGCACCCCACTAGTTTTATGTAATATAGTTATGTTTGCCTTGACTTATTTGTTTTTTTTTTATTTTTGAAAGGTAAATTTTTATATTGTTGATGTAGGTGTTTCTAATGGATTTATCTTTATAAATGTTTTTAAAGGCTTTGTCCTTTTTTATTAGCGACAACTAATATACTTATACTTACTGTTATTAACCACCAATATATGTAACTTACAAAATTTGAACCTTTCATTTTAAAATAGAAAGAAGACACATTACCGAACAATGTCTAGCAATATTAATTCTTTCAATTTGCATGCTTATAGCTAAAGAAAAAGCACAATGACATTTTAGTAATTACATTCATTTTACAAACAAAATTACTCTACGTATTTATATATTATCTCTGGTGTAGTTACATAATTTCTCTAATGGAGTAATTTGTAACACCCCGAAAATGTAAATCAATTATTTTAAATATAATGTTGGTAAATAAACAAGTGAACTAATTAGGATTAAAAATAACCTAGTTAGACAAAAGTCTAGTAGTGACTTATAAGTGGGTTAAAAACACTAAAAATACCAACTAATGATAGTAGAGGGGCCAAACTTGTTAAACTTGAAACTAGATTTAATTAAAACAAAATAAAATACACCAAACACACACAAAAAGTGTGTGTCTGGTCGATTGAAGCAGAGGGCGACCAAGGAAAACCCCACAACCCTAGTTCATGCTTAATCTCTCAAATTGAAGACCAAAATCGATCCTAAATCAAAATCCGAGCACGAATTAGTGATCTCCACTGAAAAAGGAGTCACAAGGTATGTAAATTTCATGAGAAATCTCTAGTTGAAATTCTGAGTAAACTTAGAGAATTCGAAATTTGGGATGCATGTTTGTTATGTAGATGATATAGGAACAATATAGTGTCTAGGGATAAACCCTAGACAAGTATATGATGAAATTCATGCCTAATTGTAGAGAACCCCATGAACAGCATTGAAGGTGATTAGTGGGTTTGTGAGAGCTTAATAAACACTAGGATTTTTGGTTGATATGCTAGTGTTATTTGATTTTATGAAGTAATCTCTGATTATTGATAAAGATTGATATGAAATTGTCCGATTGATGTTAATTTCGGTTATATAACAAGTTATGAACTTGATAACAAATGGTATAAAATTCTGCCCTTAAAGTGTTTGTAAAAATGTCTTAAAGAAGGCTTAAAACTGGAAATTTGGGTTAAAACGCGTATTTGTAAATTTCGGCAAGTTATGCATTATATGTTAAGAAAAGAGTTCTAAATGGGTTGTGATTGAACTCTATAGGAAAGGATACCGAAACGTCAAGTGGACAAGCCGGTGGCGACTTACGTTTGAAGGGGCGTGCTTTGAAGGTATGTAACTTGTTATGTTACAATACGTAAAATTAGTTTTGTGAATTGTTCATAATCATGTTTTGGTATAAAGGTTAATATTCGTAGAAGTGACATTGTACACTATTTGATTTAATGAGTCGTAAATAGACTAGAAAGCGTTTGGTAGTCATTAGAAATGGAGGATTCCGTAAATGAGCCAAACGGGTCGAATAATTGGTTAGTAGTAATAAAACTTTGTTTTAAATGACATTTGGCGAAGACGGATCACAAGAGCGTGAAGCCATAAGTGTGGTAAAGAAACGCCAGTGGTCGTAAGCCTCGGAAGTTGGGGTAAATACGCCTTGTCGTCATAAGTTGTTACTAGTTAAATTAGTGCAAAAACTATATGGGTCAAACGGATACATTGTGTATTTATTGGTTCTCAACCGTACATTTCATTTTTGATTGAATAGTTAAGATAGATGCGTTGGTAATTTTATTACGGACGCGTAGGAAAAAGAATCGACTAAATCGGACGCTCGAGAAGAAAGTTATGATAGTTTAAAGATTGAGATATGAAAAATGGTGATGCTGGGCCGATATGCAGCTCCAGCTAACGACCTTACTGTAAAAAATGTGGCCTCGCGCTACGCCACGGCAAAACGTCATCATTATCGCGTGACGCGACGGCGGTGGCGGGCCGCGAAGGCTAGGCCGACCTCCATCGCGGGGCGCGACAGCCTCAGTTGCTGAAATTTTGTTTGTTTTTCAATATTTAAGCAGTAGAACTTGTATTTACGTGTTTTTAAGATGTCAAAACTAACACTTAATGTGGTTTTGACCATAGGTGATGATAGACTTTATCTGGATGGCGATCAAGCAAGTTTACAAGAACCGAACACGAACTTTTGAAGCTTCTGCAACTAATTAACTTTGTTTTAAGAAAATGTTTATGTTGTTGTTTACACTTAAAGACTTGTTTTGGAGTTTGTTAAGCTAGTAGTAGTTGTCTAAAATATTAACTCCATGAAAATCTTTCTTATGTTTGACATGCAAATCAAAGTTTTTGGTTTCATAATGCTTAGTTTATGTTAAATTCTTATAAAACAAGTGGAGTGTTACAAGTTGGTAATCAGAGCTCATGGATGTCAACAAAGTGTTCGGTTCAAGCTTGATTGATCTTCCGGTAATAATTAATTAATTATTTTAGTAGATCTTATCTTATGTAAGAAACGAGATGTGAATTAATGTGCATGGGAAGAGTGTGTTAACACACACTCAAACCCGGAAAGTGCACTAATTGTGAACGATTAAAGCAAGTTACGAACTTGGTTAAACCGAAGCAAATAAAGCTATGTTATAAATGAAATGTTTAATAATTGATGTAAACATTTCAGTTTCAAGATGACGGAAAGAAACGATGATGATCCGGTGCCGACAATCACCGAACAAATGAAAGAGTTAATTGCCGAAGAAGTGGGGAAGGCAATTGAGGGTAGTCTATCCGGTTTCATAGACAAAATTCAAAACACGGTGTTATCATTAGTTGAAGAACGAGTTAAAAGTTTGGAAGATAATGTCTACCTTATGAGTGAAAAATTCGGAGAACGCAAAGGGTGTTCGTATAAGGAGTTTATGGCGTGTAAGCCGCCAATTTACAATGGGGAGGTCGACCCGATAATATGCCAAAGATGGCTAAGTGACGTAGAAGGAGTGTTTGAAAGGACCCACTGTGACGTGAGTGATTTTGTTGCTTACATAACGGGTCAATTGAGGGGTCAAGCCAAGGATTGGTGGGACAACAAAAAGAAGGAGATAGGAGCCGAAGCGGCAAGGGTCATGACTTGGGACGAGTTTAAGGTGCCATTCCTTAAACACCATAGTCCCAAGGATGTTATCAACAGGATTAAGGAAGAGTTCATCCAGTTAAGACAAAGGGGTGAAACAATTGATAAAATCACGGGCATTTTTATGGATAAGCTGAGATTCTGTGATGAGATAGTGACTACGGAGGAGCAGAAGATATATTATTATTATAATATGTTAAGTGCTGAATACCGGGAGTTCATGACTCCCTCAAAATATGAAACCCTCACGGAGATCATTAACACCGCCCGGGAGCGGGAGATCGAGTTGAAGATGCAGATCGAGAGGGGCGAACGAAGGGCGCAGGATGTGAAACCAAGCCCTACAAAGAAGGCAAAAACATCAGAAACAACACGAAAGACTGATGCTAAAGGCGGGTCGCCAAGTTGTAAAGTGTGTGGGAAAGGGCACAAGGGTGAGCGTCGTTTCAGAGATAAACCATGTCCCATATGCGGAAAAACGGGGCACACGGCATCTCTATGTCCAAGTAAAATCTCAGTTTGTTACAAATGCTATCAGCCCGGTCATAAAAAGTACGAATTCCCGGACTTGGTTGGAAAGAAAGACACCAAGGAATCTCAGACAGAAACTTCAAAGGCGAAGGCGAGGTCCTTCCAACTGACAGCGGCTGAAGCTAAAACAGAACCCGATGTGGTCTCGGGTATATTCGCAATAAACTCGATTCCTGCACGTGTATTATTTGATACGGGTGCGAATAAATCCTTTATTTCACATGGATTTATTCGACATCCTTCATTTGTATTAACGAAATTATCTGTGCCCTTAGAAGTTGAAATAGGGGACAACAAAAGTTTCATAGTTTGTGATGTTTGTCAAAGCTGTAAATTAAGTATCGATGATGAGGCGTACTTAATAGATCTAATCCCGATGTAGATGGGAGAGTTTCAAGTAGTTGTTGGGATGGATTGGCTATCTCGACACTACGCAAAGGTCGTGTGTTTCCGTAAGGAGATAAAGTTAACATCTCCGAGCGGAAAACACGTCACCATCTTTGGCGAAAAAGGAGGCAAGCCTATAATATGCTCGATGTTGAAAGCTCACAAGCTTATGAAGCATGGATGCAAGGCGTTTATGATATACGCGAATGAGCCCGAAAAAGAATCACTGAAGATTGGAGACGTACCGGTGGTACGTGACTTCGAAGATGTGTTTCCGGAAGATCTACCGGGGATACCGCCCGAATGGGAGGTAGGGTTCGGAATCGAATTGGTTCCGGGCGCGAAACCCGTAGCTAAAGCTTCGTACCGACTCGCGCCATCGGAATTACAAGAATTGATGTCGCAAATTCAAGACGTGCTCGACAAAGGATTTATAAGGCCGAGCATGTCTCCTTGGGGCGCGCCTGTACTATTTGTGAAAAAGAAGGACAGAAGCATGCGAATGTGTATCGATTACCGGGAGTTAAACAAACTCATGGTGAAGAATCGATACCCGCTTCCGAGGATAGACGATCTATTCGACCAATTACAAGGTACGAATTGGTTTTCGAAAATCGACCTTAGATCGGGATATCACCAATTAAAGGTCAAGGAAGAGGAAGTACCGAAGACGGCTTTCCGCACGCGGTACGGACATCACGAGTTCCTCGTGATGTCATTCGGGCTGACGAATGCACCCGCGGCTTTCATGGACCTCACGAAACGGGTTTGTAAGCCGATGTTGGACAAGTCAGTAATCGTGTTTATCGATGACATTCTTGTATACTCGAAAAGCGAAGCAGATCATGCGCATCATTTACAAGAAGTGTTAGAGACACTCAGACGAGAAAGGTTGTATGCAAAATTCTCTAAGTGCGCCTTTTGGTTACGAGAGGTGCAATTCCTCGGCCACATCATAAGTGTCGATGGAATATTGGTAGACCCGTCAAAGATAGAGGCTGTGTTAAAATGGAGCCCTCCGAAGAACCCTTCAGAAATAAGAAGTTTCTTAGGGCTTGCGGGATATTACATGAGATTCATCCAAGATTTCTCCAAAATTGCTTCGTCGTTAACTAAATTAACTCGGAAAGAGGAGAGATTCATTTGGGGCGTTGAACAAGAAAGAGCGTTCTAAACGCTAAAGGAGAAGTTAACTCAAGCTCCGGTATTAGCGTTGCCGGAAAGAGTCGAAGACTTGGTAGTCTATTCGGATGCCTCACTTTCGGGGCTCGGATGTGTTTTAATGCAACGAGGAAAAGTGATAGCTTATGCCTCGAGGCAATTAAAGGTGCATGAAAAGAAATATCCGACGCACGATCTCGAACTGGCGGCGGCGGTGTTTGCATTAAAAATATGGAGGCACTATTTATACGGGGTAAAGTGTACCATATTTACTGACCACAAGAGTTTAAAATACTTCTTCGATCAGAAGGAGTTAAATATGCGACAAAGGCGGTGGTTAGAAATGGTAAAGGATTACGACTGTGAAATACATTACCACCCCGGAAGGGCAAATGTTGTGGCAGATGATTTGAGCAGGAAATCGGACTATGTCCCAATACGAGTGAGGTCGATGCAGCTTGTTGTAACCTCAGCTTTACTTGAACGAATCCGAGAAGCACAAGCCGAGGCAGTGAAAGAAGAAAACTTGAAAAAGGAAAGGATAGTCGGTCAGCTGAAGGATTTGGCGGATGGTAAGAACGGGTTGAAGACTCGATTCGGAAGAATATGGGTCCCAAACTCCTGTGGGGTCAAGACGCTTCTACTCGATGAAACTCATAAATCTCGTTATTCTATTCATCCGGGTGCAACCAAGATGTACAACGATCTGAAGCAAAACTATTGGTGGCCCGGATTGAAGAGGGACGTAGTAAAGTATGTGGAAAAGTGCTTGACTTGTTTACAAGTCAAGGCGGAACACCAGAAACCATATGGAAAACTGCAACCATTGGAAATCCCGGTTTGGAAATGGGAACATATCACTATGGACCTGTTGACCAAACTGCCTAGAACGAGTCGGGGATTCGATGCTATATGGGTGGTCGTGGATAGACTGACGAAGAGTGCTCACTTTATTCCTATACGCGAGACATATACTTCAGAAAAGATGTCGGAGGTATATACAAACGAGATAGTGGCACGTCACGGAGTACCGGTATCCATTGTGTCGGACAGAGATACCCGGTTTACTTCAAACTTCTGGCGGGATTTTCAAGAACAGATGGGAACAAAAGTTTTTATCAGCACCGCATACCATCCTCAAACGGATGGGCAGAGTGAAAGAACAATACAGACACCGGAGGATATGCTGAGAGCGTATATTATCGATTTTAGGGGCAGCTGGGATGTATATTTGCCATTAACAGAATTCTCTTATAACAACAGCTATCATGCCAGCATTGGCATGGCCCCGTATGAGATGCTATACGGTAGGGGATGTAGAACCCCGGTGTGTTGGGGTGAAGTGGATCCACGTGAACTGGCCCACAAAGATGTTGTCCAAGCCACTAACGAGAAAATCGATGTGGTTCGAGCTCATTTGAAAGCGGCCCAAGACAGGCAAAAGTCTTATGCCGATAAAAGACGAAAACCGATTGAGTTTCAGGTGGGCGACATGGTTATGTTAAAGGTTTCCCCATGGAAGGGCGTTATCCGATTCCGAAAGAGAGGAAAACTAAGCCCGAGGTTTATCGAGCCATTCAAAATCATTGAACGGGTCGGCAAGGTAGCTTATCGCCTTGAGTTACCGGAAAAATTGAGCGGAATTCATGGAACGTTTCATGTGTCACAACTCCGTAAATGTTTAGCAGAGGAAACAACTTATATCCATTATGATGACATTGAAGTGGATAATAGTCTTAACTATGCGGTGAAGCCGATTGCGATTCTAGATTGTAAAGTAAAAAGCCTGAGAAACAAAGTGATTAATCAAGTAAAGGTTAAATGGGAACACAGAAAGGGCTCGGATACCACATGGGAGTTCGAAGAAGAGATGCAACGGCTCTACCCTACACTATTTGGTACGTATTTCCCGGTTTCGAGGACGAAACCCTTTTAAGGGGCGTGGACTTGTAACACCCCGAAAATGTAAATCAATTATTTTAAATATAATGTCGGTAAATAAACAAGTGAACTAACTAGGATTAAAAATAACATAGTTAGACAAAAGTCTAGTAGTGACTTATAAGTGGGTTAAAAACGCTAAAAATACCAACTAATGATAGTAGAGGGGCCAAACTTGTTAAACTTGAAACTATATTTAATTAAAACAAAATAAAATACACCAAACACACACAAAAAGTGTGTGTTTGGTCGATTGAAGGAGAGGGCGACCAAGGAAAATCCCACAACCCTAGTTCATGCTTAATCTCTCAAATTGAAGACCAAAATCGATCCTAAATCAAAATCCGAGCACGAATTAGTGATCTCCACTGAAAAAGGAGTCACAAGGTATGTAAATTTCATGAGAAATCTCTAGTTGAAATTCTGAGTAAACTTAGAGAATTCGAAATTTGGGATGCATGTTTGTTATGTAGATGATATAGGAACAATTTAGTGTCTAGGGATAAACCCTAGACAAGTATATGATGAAATTCATGCCTAATTGTAGAGAACCCCATGAACACCATTGAAGGTGATTAGTGGGTTTGTGAGAGCTTAATAAACACTAGGATTTTTGGTTGATATGCTAGTGTTATTTGATTTTATGAAGTAATCTCTGATTATTGATGTTAAAGATTGATATGAAATTGTCCGATTGATGTTAATTTCGGTTATATAACAAGTTATGAACTTGATAACAAATTGTATAAAATTCTGCCCTTAAAGTGTTTGTAAAAATGCCTCAAAGAAGGCTTAAAACTGGAAATTTGGGTTAAAACGCGTATTTGTAAATTTCAGAAAGTTATATGTTATATGTTAAGAAAAGAGTTCTAAACAGGTTGTGGTTGAACTCTATAGGAAAGGATACCGGAACGTCAAGTGGACAAGCCGGTGGCGACTTGCGTTTGAAGGGGCGTGCTTTGAAGGTATGTAACTTGTTATGTTACAATACGTAAAATTAGTTTTGTGAATTGTTCATAATCATGTTTTGGTATAAAGGTTAATATTAGTAGAAGTGACATTGTACACTATTTGATTTAATGAGTCGTAAATAGACTAGAAAGCGTTTGGTAATCATTAGAAACAGAGGATTCCGTAAATGAGCCAAACGGGTCGAATAATTGGTTAGTAGCAATGAAACTTTGTTTTAAATGACATTTGGCGAAGACGGATCACAAGAGCGTGAAGCCATAAGTGTGGTAAAGAAACGCCAGTGGTCGTAAGCCTCGGAAGTTGGGGTAAATACGCCTTGTCGTCATAAGTTGTTACTAGTTAAATTAGTGCAAAAACTATATGGGTCAAACGGAAACATTGTGCAATTATTGGTTCTCAACCGTACATTCCATTTTTGATTGAATAGTTAAGATAGATGCATCGGTAATTTTATTACGGACGCGTAGGAAAAAGAATCGACTAAATCGGACGCTCGAGTCGAAAGTTATGATAGTTTAAAGATTGAGATATGAAAAATGGTGATGTTGGGCTGATATGCAGCTCCAGCTAACGACCTTACTGTCAAAAATGTGGCCTCGCGCTACGCCACGGCAAAACGTCATCATTGTCGCGCGACGCGATGGCGGTGGCGGGCCGCGAAGGCTAGGCCGACCTCCGTCGCGGGGAGCGACAGCCTCAGTTGCTGAAATTTTGTTTGTTTTTCAATATTTAAGCAGTAGAACTTGTATTTACGTGTTTTTAAGATGTCAAAACTAACACTTAATGTGGTTTTGACCATAGGTGATGACAGACTTTATCCGGATGGCGATCAAGCAAGTTTACAAGAACCGAACACGAACTTTTGAAGCTTCCGCAACTAATTAACTTTGTTTTAAGAAAATGTTTATGTTGTTGTTGACACTTAAAGACTTGTTTTGGAGTTTGTTAAGCTAGTAGTAGTTGTCTAAAATATTAACTCCATGAAAATCTGTAGGATCGTTTTGTGACCCAAACGAGTCAATCAGAAGAGTTCTTATCAATTCAAAAGGCGGAAACAGATGAATTGACTTGAAAAACAGCTTGTTTCACACTTAATTGTCTTGTTTATTGATTATAACAAGTTTACAGATCAGTAGACACGTCGGCAGCAATTCGGTACCGGAAACATCAATCTTACAAATGATTTCGCTTGAAGGGTTTATATAGAGGAGGTGATTTCGCTTGAAAGTGGCAATTGCCATTTCAAGCGAAATTAACCCTTCAACACATAAATCCTATTTTCTCGTATAACGTGCCCTGATCTAACAATTCTAGTACAAGACTCGATACAAGACGAAGTCGACAGACGTATGCACCAATAGACTCCCCCTCGGATGTTGATGAGTCTTAAGTATCGAGTCTTCACAGTCTTCAGTCTTTATCAGTCTTCGGGCTCTTCCAAAATATCTGACAGAGTAAGCATCCTCAATCTTTATCCTCTACTCTCTTTTATCATCTGGATTCGATTCTGACTCTTGCATCTACAGACTTTTCTCTCCCTCAGATAAAGTTCTACTAGCAGACTCCCCCTTGAGTTGTGCTGAGATTGTAGTCTGGCTTTCATAGGTTTCAAGTTCAAGACCTGGCTCACATCCTGCTCAGGTACTAAAATCGCACCCTGGCTCTCTCATAGCCATAACCTGCACATACTCTACCTCAAAGTAAATTTCACAAATTAACAATTTGACAAATTTAAACTTTACTAACCACTTGATAAACTCAGTTCAAAACATCAATTATTGATATAACAAATTTAATTTCTAATGACCACATGTATGTATATCATTTTTCTAACCACACACTCCCAAACCTGTTCGTTATGTATAGCACTCGGAATTTTGAAAATCAGCTTTTCAACATCAGTTGTCTAAAATCTTTTTGAATTTTTCAAAATTTAAGCTAAAACACTCCGAAAATCTTTTTGGATTTTTGATATAACAGAAATGCAGTAAAGAAATATTTACAAACCTATTTTTTGTGAGTTTGTGTAAGAGGATCATATCAGTTTTTGACAAGTCACAAGTACCGTTGAGCTTAGTTACACATTAAGAATTAAAGAGTTCACTTAGATTGTCGATATACTGATCCACTTAAATTCTCACACAAATTTCAACTGATTCAGGATACGAATTAGGTGAATTAAGAACTTAAACTTATTCATGTGTCCCACCTCTTGAATATACTCCCGTATCCAGATCCCAATATTCAGTCTTACAGGTGAGTATACCACAGATGATATATGTAAGGGATTTAAATGCGAGGGCCGTGAGAGCTCAGGCTATTGCTTCCGCAAAATCAGAGAGATGACGGCTTCGACTTTTGGTGTGTCCCCTTTAGAGGATCTTTTTTACAACAGCACATGATTAGCATTTTTCAATGTTTCATCATTTTTATGCTCAGGGCAGGCTATTATTTTATGATTAGCAAGCGTAAAGTATTCTCCGGGGACTAGGCCATTGATTCCGCAAAATCAGAAGTCCCGGGATAATACCCCAGATATCACTGAGCATAAAGACCTAGTATCTCAGAAAGAGGGACCTTTCAAACAAGATTTCAGGGGTTACCTATATATCCAAGTAGTGTTCCCCATGAAACAAGCAAGATTGAATTTAAGTTTATATCCCGAAAAAGTTTACTAAATGTGTAAAAACCTATCGGCATATCATCAGTGAGACCGTTTAACGCTATTTAAACATTACATTTCTTTAGCATACTGTAACTGTCTACTGATGTACTATCATTTCCTCTTTTTTACAACAAAACTCATTTTTGATTTTATCATGTTTTTGACTTTTTCAAATTTTCTAATGTTTTTGGATTTTTCTGAAAATTCTTACTCCCCCTAAAATTCAAAATCATTTAAATGAAATTTGAAAACAAACTGTACAAAATAAAGTGACAACTAATAACGAATCACTTCAATTCGCCATCCACTTGGCATAAACAATCAGAACTCCCCCTCACAACAAACTATTTTCCCATTATGATTTCAAAACACTTAAGTTTGTTTTAATCAAATGGTTTTTCCGGAAAATAAGTTTTGTTGATATCATAAAACCACTTGTAGGTTAGGGGATCACTTCAACACCTTGTTCTTTCCTTTTCAACCTTTTGAAAAATATAACAATTTTAAGTTTGATTAACAAACACCACTTGTATAAAATCAAGTACAACTTAATGTCCCTAATTTACCACTTGTAAGTCGAAATATCACCAAACGTGAATTTCTCAAGAAAAATGCCGATACCTGCTCCACTATTACCAACTTGGGAGCTCCGGCAAGTCAGGTTTTTAAGTAGGAAATGATGTCCCCCAAGCCTGACCAGCCTTGGGTGATTTTGGTACACATCTATCCACCATCTTTTTTATTGATAAAATTCTTTGGCACCTTTAACCTTCCCATCAACCATCTTCCCAAAGATATGTTTAATTTTACCATTGAAAGCCTTTTCAGTATCAAATTCTCCTTTACCAAGGAAAAATTGATCTGAAATTTCAAACCTACCTTTTGATTTCAGATTTTCCTTTGACAATTGCGGAAAATTTTCATCGTTTAACTCAGGAACGGAATCCTCATTCTTTTTCTCAACAGATGACTCCTCTGATTTTATGGAATCAGATTCATTGTCAGAACTACTCTCAGATTTAACAATCCATCTTTGTTTGTTCAAATCAACTTTTCTTTTGTAAAAACGTTTTGAACTTTCACCAGTTTCAAAAATTGAATTTCCAAACATATTAATTTTCTTAGCTGATTGTTTCTTTTCATCAACATGTTTATTAATCATTTCAGAGTTAGAAGAAACTTCCTGTTTTGTATTGTTGAACTGTTGGCAATTCCAAGCAATGTGTCCAACTTTGTGACATTTGAAACAGATTCTTTTGTCAACTCTTGAAACACATTTCTTCAAATTCTTCTTTTCAGCAAGAAACTCTTGATTTGATTGTCTCCAGAATTGTTTCTTCTGCTCTTCTTCAGAACTTCCTCCTGCAATAAATTTTGTTTTTGATTTATAATTTTCTCATTTTTATAATTTTCCGGGGAAATGAAACCTAAACCCTGCTTTTTGAAATTACTGTTATGGTTTGGTTTCTTTTGAAAACCTGAACCAGAACTGTAACCCTTTTTCTTGTTCAATCTCTGTTGAACTCTTGAAGTGTACTTTTTAGGTTTTTCATGAAGATTTAAATCTTTTATTTCAGAAATATTAATTTATGTTAATTTGAAAACCTGTTTGATCATTTCTGTTTTGACACATCTTATTGGAAATTCCTCATCAGAATATAATATGTCTGAATCATTCAAAGTATATGCCACTTTGATTGGTCCGTCATTCAAATTAGATTTTGATAACAGGAATTCTTTATTGTAAACCCGCTTTACTGGTGAACTCGGACTCTTTTCTGACGAACTCGAACTTTCAGATTTAGACTCCGACTTTGACTCCTCATCCATATCCAACACCTGATCGACCACTTTCTTTAACAACTCAGACTCATGATCAGTGTCAGGCTCTGTGAATGTGACATCAATATTGTCTAGTAACTCATCAATGATTTCAGACTTTAACTTGATGCTGAGAGCCTTATTTAAACGTTCCTCATTTGGCTTTCTGGGAGAATAACTTTCAAAAATCGGGGGCGGACACTTATTATACTTAGCACTTTGTTTCTTACCAGCATCCGTTCCTTCTTTCTTTTGTTCTTGAAAAGCTTCAAGACCTGCAACAGTAGGATAAACTCAATCAATCAAATAATCACAAGTTGTATAACTCAACAACAATCTTTTGATTCTTTCACTTTCTATCTTTTCGAGTTCCAAATCCTGCTTCAATTTTGCACAGTCTTCAATGTACTCATTGATGACCTTCTGCATTGACATTAATGTAGAACTCATCTTTGTCATAGCAACCTCAATTTCTGAATTTGTCTTTTTCAGACCATTTACTGTTCTGTTCAGCACATCATATGATTCTTTCACATACTTCACATCAGACAATAAGTTTTCTTTCAACTCTTCCAGTTCACTAATCTTCTTGTTTTTCTCCTCACAATCTTTGCAAGATTCCAGACAAGGTTTAATGACCTCAACTATCTTTTCAACCTCGACAATTTTCTCAATTTCAACAATTTTTTCTACCTCGACGATTTTCTCAACTTCGACGAGTTTTTCAACTTCGACTATTTTTTCGATCTCAAAAATTTTCTCTACCACTTTCTCCACTTCAACGATTTTTTCTATTTCTTTCTCAATTACTGTTTCAACATTTACTCCTTCGGCTTCCATCTTTGCCTTTTCATCAGCTATTTTTCTTATTGCATCCAGCTCTCTTTTTAGTCTGGCAATCTTCTTCTCATTCAGCATCTCAACTTTATCTGCAAAAAACAAATTAAAACTGTTAGGATCCAGACCTTTTCTAGCTTTATTGATATATTCTTCTTCATCATCAATATCAACATCACTTCCAAAATCTGGAAAAATCGGTATTCTTTTCGAACTAGATTTGACTTCATCTTCTTCCAGAATTCTGGCAACAAGACCTGAACCAGGTGGAATGTATTTATCCCAGCTAAATCCTTCTGCAACAAACTCATCATCTTGATCAATTATACCAAAACACGCTCTTTTCTCTTTTTCTTCAATGGCGCGTGCATGTGCAGTTTGTGGTTGTTGAACAATCTGATGAAAAATTGACTTTTGATAATAATCATTCTTTCCATCTTGTCTTCCAGTTGCTTCTTTGTTTTTGCATTCTCGTTTAAAATGTCCTTTTCCTTTGCAACGAAAACAGGTGACTTTCGATTTGCCAAACCCAATTGGAGATTTCGACATCTCACTAAACTCATCTCTTCCGGTGATTTGTTGAAACTTTTCTGCCCTTCGAACAGCACTGGCTAAACACCACTTTACATCCATCTATTCAAGTTCCTCAGCATCAATCTGGTCATAATCTTCTTTGGTAAGCATCGGATTTCCAATTTTGCCAGCAATCAAACTTTCATATGATTCCAACATAGCAACAAGTGATGCCATGTGTTGCTTTGCTATTTCCGGAGAAAGATTTTGACCATTCTGAATGTTCAAGGTAACATTGCACTGCAGATTTGTAGAATTTTGTTGTTGAGGACTTGGTGTTGTAAAATTTGGATCAAAACTTGAATACGAGGACAAGATTCACCACTTTGAGTCACAGTACTTCCCTTTGTTCCAGAAGAACTATCAGCACTGAAACCAGTTTGAATCTTTGGGCTTGGAGTAACTTCAAATTTGTTTCCTCTGTAGTATAAACTGACATCTTGTTGAGCATTTGGATTCTTCATGATTGCTGTTTTCTGGATATCCAACTCGTGCTCTTCAATCTTCTGAATAAACTGTGCCAGATTCATATTTTCAGATTTTCTCGTGTGTTTAAGAATCATCAAATAAGTTCCCCATTTCTGCTGTGGTAATGCATCAGCAAGTTAATCAACCCATTCATCGTCGTCTTTCTTTATGTCCAATCTTCCCATTTCCAAAACAAGATGACAATATCTATCAATGGTCATTTTTGTTGTTTCATGGTCAAAGGCTACAAACATGTCAAATGATTTCTTAAGTAAAGCCTTTTTGTTCTTGATCATATCTGCACTTCCTTTAAACTTTTGAATCAATGTCGTCCAAATTGACCTAGCAGTATTGTAACACCTCGAAAATTCATGTCCTATAATGTGTAGACACGTGTCATATGTTTAAACGTGTGAAAGAATATTATGAAAGGACTAAAGTTGACAAACATGGAAAGTATGTGAATATACGTATTCTAAGTGTCAACAGTGAATAAATATATTGTACATTAACCCTACATGATGCTCATACCTTCAAACGAATAAATCACGGATCATACGAAGCTAAATATGAAGGAAAGTGAGAGATTACAAACTACAGGGGTTAAATGTGTCAACATGTTTAAGTTATACCTCTGAGTGACCTTTTGACAAACCCGAAGCTTTGTAACGGTTAATTATGCTCACTAGAATATACGATATAAATTTCATAAAGTTTCATTATCGTATGAGCAAGTTGTGATCAAATTCGTGTGCGAGGGGTTAAAGCGTCAACGTTGAAAGTTAGGCCTTTTCGGGTAACAATAAAGTTAACCGGGGACCTAACAAAGTGGGTATATGTCTTGAAGCCCTTATACGTCATTTACGAGGGCTCAAAGTGCAAGAAAATAAGGTCTTTACAAAGTTTGAAGAGCCAAGGACCAAAAATGCAATTTTTAAAAGTTTTGTGGGATGTCACCAAGGGCTCGCGTAGCGCGAGCATGACTGCTAATGCAGTCGCGCTACGCCACTGCCCTACCTGAACAGCCAGCTCCGATTATCTTGGGTTCTTGTCTGCCATAGCCATTTCAAGCGACCTTTGATCGATTTTCCACATCTCTTGACCCCTAAACACCCCCTAGAACATCTAGGGACACTTGTGGATCAGTTGTGGTAAGTTGTAGACCCAAGTGTCAACTTCTTATGGTGGAAATTTCACTATAAAAGGAGCATGAACTTGCAACATGTCCTCACACCTTCATCTGCATATTCTGATCATTCCTGGAGCTCAAGCCTGCTCTCAAGTGCTCACTAATCAAGCTTAGGACCTTTGTAAGTTGGCTTAACCTTTCTTAATTAAGTTTTAGCTTAAAAGTCAAACCGTCGTAATTAACGGTTGACTTTAAGATTAATCACTAATGGTCCAGCGATTAGTCGAATCAAAAATAGTTATAAGTTGGTATTTATGTGGGTAATAAACCCTCAAGAGGGTTCCCCCTAATTCCCACTCTAACTAGGTCAAATGTCGGGTCAAACCTACTAATAAAAAGTCAACAGAATGTTAATCTTACAATTTATGCATGATTAGTAATGTAGATCATATACAACTTGTTTGAACATTGTTATAACTTGGTAATAAGTGTAAAAACATGTCTAAACTTGTTCAGCCCGACAAATTTCAGTAAAGACCCGGTTCGGAACCGAAAGTCACATAGTTTGACTTTCACTTTGACTTTCAGTTCTGACCCGTTTAAGCATGATTTAGAAATGCCTTAGAGCTTTGTTTGGACCAGGTAACATGCTAGTATAACCCTCTGTGATTATACACCATGTAACATCCGTCAAAAAATGGATTCCCTAAATCCGACCCATTTGAAATCCGAACCCTAACCTTTGAAACCTCAGATTCTTTTTGCGAATTTAAAATAACTAATGCGAGTTTTTTTTATTACTTATTTATTTACTTTTATTAATTTAATTAATTTAAAAGTTATTAATCAATATATTTAGTTTGGTTAAATAACTAGTAACCTAGTTAAATTTAGTTAAGTTTCAAGATTAACTAAACTAACCCAGTTTAGTTAATTATTTTAGTAACTCTTTAAAATGAGGGATCATATGTGTAGTTACTTGATAATATAAAATACCCTAACCCTATCAATTTAGAGCAGCAGCCGCATACGTACCCTGCTCCTTCATCTTCTTCTTTTGCTAAACACCAGTCAAATACCACAACCATCCCTTTTCATTCTTGTGTTCTCTGCAGACCTTGTCTACAACACCCACACACATAAAAACTTAGACAAAACCCAAATCTTATTTACTCCAAACACAATGCACACTCAATCATCCCCCACACCCTCGTCTTCCTTTCTTCTCCAGCCGACAACCACCCCCCTATTTCGTTCACTCGTCTCTCGTGCTGTAACTGAACCGCCGACCACCACTCAGGTGGCGGCGCACCAAGAACAAAGGCGCAGTAGCGGCGGAGACCGACCCTTCCACTCGCCGGCGACGATGACGTACGACGGTGGTGGTTCGAGCTTCGGGTTGTCCCGGTTCAGGTACGAGTTTTGAGCTTTGTTCGGTTCGAGTTTGAACCGAGTTCATTTCGATTCATGTCCGGTTGTTTTATATGTATTACAGCTGATTCGAGTCCGGTTTTGGTTATGTGTTTCGGTTACCTTGTTCAGTTGTGTTTCGGTTCAAGATTTGGTCTCGGCTCGGTTCGGTTGGTTTGAGTCTCCGGTTGGAAGCAGGTTCGGGTCCAGCTAGCAACGTGCTCCGGTTCTGTTTCAGTCTTGATTCAACCGGGTCAGTTGGGTTGCAGGGCAGCTCGGGTGATGTTCGGGTCAGCTCAGTCGGGTCCGGTTCCTCAAATTCGGGTTATGTCCGACTCAGTTTCGGTTCAGATTCGGTGTTCGGGTCAAACCGGGCAATGTTCGATCAAACCTGGTCAAACCAGTCAAACACGAAGTTGGGTAAAAATCTTATTGACACCAGATTTTATTATTAGTGTTTATATAAACTTATAACATAAATTTAATCGTGAAACGTTAACTAACCGAACTTGTAAAATTAATCGTGTATTTATAACTTGTATAAATTCATATATATAAATTGTGTTGAATTGTTGAATTTTGGAAATAATAATCGACACCTTGATTGTCGGGATCGTCCAAAAACAGAGGAAACTCTGCCCGATTTTCGTTAAAACATATACGTATACTTTATAGACGAACCGCTAATGAAGGCGTATCGTATTCAAATAACTTTTATAACAATAATGATAAATGTATATTTATTTTAACAATACTTCTAAAATATTTTCGATAGAGTTAACTATATAAAATATATATATATATATATACAAAACTTATCCATTAACTAGACATACTCTAAATTCCAATTCAATTCCTCCATCATAATTTCTGAATACTCATACACCCCGTTTACCCATATAGGGTGACTTCGGTGTTCCATCCTCCTAATCTCATCAACTCGTCATAGGGATAATCGGAAGACTTGGCAATTATGTGAGTATACTCGATCCCTTTTTCCCCTTTACACTTTGGGATGCAACATGTATAATTATGTAAACAACTTTTTGAACTAAACATACTCATCCTTTGAACGAATGCATGAAACTAATGTGATTTACTTGCTATTCTTGTATGCTCTATGAACGATTTGGAACGTTATATGCTCATTGATTTGTTCGCCCACCTTAACAATTATAGCGCTATAGGATTTACGCCCCGCCTGCTGAACTATTGGGTATTGTTAAGTTTACCATCCCGCTGAACTATTGGGATTTTATGCGTTGTGTTCTAGGGTTTGATCATATTGTACGCCAAAATTGCATACTAGCAAGCACATATTATGAATCATGTTGGATTGAGTTTTTATTCTATTATGCTATGTAAACAAACTTGTATACTCGCTCATTGCCTTTGCATTGAAACTCTATTTTAATACATGTTGCAGGTTGATTATTGAAGTATGGATGATTGACGAAACAAGTTTAGGGTGGACTAGATACACACCTTTAATCTATTTATCTTTGTTGATTTGAATTTGAACAATGTTGTTATTTCCATTTTAAATGTTGTATGACAATTTAGTCCTTGCAATGAAATTTGAATTCAATTAAATATTGTCACATAGTGTTATGATGTTTTGAGCAATTTGTTCGTCTCATCCCGATGTTTCCGCCATCGGTTGGGGTGTGACAGATTGGTATCAGAGCCATAACTATAGGGAATTAGGAAAAGTAGGAATGCTTTAACCTAGTCTATAGTTTAGAGCTTTATTCTTATGTTTTGCTTGAAACTACTTGCATGCTACCTTAGTTGCTTATTCTTATCTTTTAAACATATATGTCACTTATGTGTAAACACATGACATGTTATACTTGTTCTATTATGTGTTAATACTTGTTCCATTGTTCGATCATTTATGTGTATTCTTGACGTATTTCCCTATGTGTTAGTACTTGTTTTATTCCGTACGTACCATTCTTGATATGCTCTCTTATGTGTTTATACTCGTTTGTGTATTCCTGTAACATGCGCCCTTTTTCTAAGGCATTTTACTCGATTTTTCTTAAACTCGAAAGCACTCGTATTACACAAACGAGACAAGTTTACCAAAATAGGCGTGAAACCCACAATTTGGTAAACGACTCTCATCCCCCTTAATTCTATTTTTGCACGAAATTACACCATTAAGTTAGGAGTGAAATCCTCACCTCGATGGAGAAATTCAAATTTCAAATTCTCGTGGACCCTCGTCAACAAGTCAAATTAAATTTTGACCCGACGAGTACCAACCACATTTAGGGTACGAAATCGTCAAGTTAGGGGTGAAACCCGCACCTTGTCGACTAGTTCCGCTCCTTGATTTTCAAAAGTCCCGCCAAGTCTCGAAATTTTGATGGATTTGGGAACATGTAGTAACTGGAAGGGTGAGTACCGTTAGCCGAGGTATCGGCGAGAGTATTCCACCTATTAGGCCAAAGCATGTTTCTCAATTTCAAAAGATCTTTCGACTACTTTGGTTAGTCAATGTTCCGTTTGGAACCATCTAAGTTTTACACGAGTTAAGCTTTATTATTTTCGATCTTTTGTCAATTTAGAACAATTTTTCTTTTCGAGATTTCATTTTTGCGCACACATCAAATTCTTACTTTTCATACGATTATACATTATTAGCATACATAATTTTATGTAATTTTATTTACATTTCTTGCAACAACAAATGGAGACATGTCGTTAAGATAGGAGTGATTCCCTTACCTTGATGACTAACTCCGTTTTATTTCCCACCCTACAACGACCTCACCAACGAGTTAGGGGTGATTCCCTTACCTAGGTGATCGTTACCAACGCTTTCTTTTAATAGGCTATATTATGCAAACACAATCATGTTTATACCTAAATCATTCATCAGGTATTTCAAAATGCTTCATTTATTTAAACGAACCTCTTATTCTATAATCTATTTTCACATCACTCGCATACACAAAAATTTTAATGTTACCATAACCGCGTGTTCCTCGATTCTCAAAATTTCACGAAATACTACTTGTCGGCCTAGTCGGTTTAATAAACCCGTTGCCCACAAATTCACCAATCAACGTAAACATTGAAACACGCTCCTCTCACACCATTAAACTAGAGATTTTTATTCTCAATTGAGAATAAAACCAACTTTTTCGCACACACCTATAAAATATTACCAATATTATTCATTCATTTACTAAAACTCCTTTTCAAAACCAATGAAACATTTTTCAACAATCACTAAGTTCATGTACCAAAATCCTTTTCTAAGGATCAATTTTTTTTACAAGAAGCTGTAAGTTTCAAAATTTTCTAACGCAAAGTTACTTAAAACGATGCAAACTTATTAATCTCTAGAATTTTTCAAAACCTCACTCGAAATGTCAATTAAATTCAAAACACGTGGGCAAGGAAACTTCATAAGCACCGACAAATTTTCAACTTATGCAAACCCTTTTAAAACCGCAGTGGCATTTCCATTCCTTTACAAAGTACTTTCCACATAACCAATAAACGTTTTATACTCTCTTACATTCACAAACTAGAGTCTATGTTTCGTGACGACTCAATCTATTTTAACTTCACGTTTTGATCAAACAACTATATGTGCATATCATATTACACGTTTTAGTCAAATATCTCAAGGCAATCTCACGCGCGTCACTCATTCCCCTTTCTTTCATACTCAAAATTTTTAATCTTTTACGCGCACAAACTCGTGTATTTTGACCTATACTATAAACAAAATCATTACTTCCTACATCCATACTTATACATTTTATGTCTTCACTAATGTTCACACTTACACATTTATGTTATACTCACGATTCAAAATTCATACGTTTTACGTTATACATACACTCACAATTATACATTTACGATGCACTTACATTCATGTTTATATTACATTCATATTCATGTTCATACATTTTATGTTCTCATTTACGCATATACAACCTTGCTTACACTTATATACATACAACATATATTTTATTCATACTTAAACTCATGATTCATACATTCGTACCCGTACGCGAGCGTAATCCGAGTGATTTGCTTACGTGGGTCCCATACATACTTAAGCATGGACTTGCTTACATACTACATTCTTACACGTACACATTCTTGATTTTAAATTATGTATACCCTGATTCATACACGACTAGTACAAGCTATGCGGATCATGCGACGACCAATATAATCGCGGGTGCACACGGGATTATAGTGATAGGCGTATGAGAACCATAGAGTGTACTATTGTGTATGGTAAGACACGGAACGTAACATGACACGAATAACGAAACGGACGTAACATGGTCAAAACATGGTGGATACGCCGCTGGTACTTCCTATATATAAGTGTTTTCACCATGTTACCAAACTTTCGTAAAATGTGCCACGAGAAATTCAGTGTTTTACAAACCTTTTGGACCTAATACAGACTTAAACAACTCACAACGCATTATATCCGATTATCCACGACGAGACTCCATTCTAAACACACTACATTCATCTATCCAACACTTATGCTATTCTTATACTTACACTCTTTAAGGGTCATTCATTTTAAAGTCTTCCTCTTGAATAAATTTCGGGACGAAATTTCCTAAAGTAGGGGAGACTGTAACATCCGTCAAAAAATGGATTCCCTAAATCCGACCCATTTGAAATCCGAACCCTAACCTTTGAAACCTCAGATTCTTTTTGCGAATTTAAAATAACTAATGCGAGTTTTTTTTATTACTTGTTTATTTACTTTTATTAATTTAATTAATTTAAAAGTTATTAATCAATATATTTAGTTTGGTTAAATAACTAGTAACCTAGTTAAATTTAGTTAAGTTTCAAGATTAACTAAACTAACCCAGTTTAGTTAATTATTTTAGTAACTCTTTAAAATGAGGGATCATATGTGTAGTTACTTGATAATATAAAATACCCTAACCCTATCAATTGAGAGCAGCAGCCGCATACGTACCCTGCTCCTTCATCTTCTTCTTTTGCTAAACACCAGTCAAATACCACAACCATCCCTTTTCATTCTTGTGTTCTCTGCAGACCTTGTCTACAACACCCACACACATAAAAACTTAGACAAAACCCAAATCTTATTTACTCCAAACACAATGCACACTCAATCATCCCCCACACCCTCGTCTTCCTTTCTTCTCCAGCCGACAACCACCCCCCTATTTCGTTCACTCGTCTCTCGTGCTGTAACTGAACCGCCGACCACCACTCAGGTGGCGGCGCACCAAGAACAAAGGCGCAGTAGCGGCGGAGACCGACCCTTCCACTCGCCGGCGACGATGACGTACGACGGTGGTGGTTCGAGCTTCGGGTTGTCCCGGTTCAGGTACGAGTTTTGAGCTTTGTTCGGTTCGAGTTTGAACCGAGTTCATTTCGATTCATGTCCGGTTGTTTTATATGTATTACAGCTGATTCGAGTCCGGTTTTGGTTATGTGTTTCGGTTACCTTGTTCAGTTGTGTTTCGGTTCAAGATTTGGTCTCGGCTCGGTTCGGTTGGTTTGAGTCTCCGGTTGGAAGCAGGTTCGGGTCCAGCTAGCAACGTGCTCCGGTTCTGTTTCAGTCTTGATTCAACCGGGTCAGTTGGGTTGCAGGGCAGCTCGGGTGATGTTCGGGTCAGCTCAGTCGGGTCCGGTTCCTCAAATTCGGGTTATGTCCGACTCAGTTTCGGTTCAGATTCGGTGTTCGGGTCAAACCGGGCAATGTTCGATCAAACCTGGTCAAACCAGTCAAACACGAAGTTGGGTAAAAATCTTATTGACACCAGATTTTATTATTAGTGTTTATATAAACTTATAACATAAATTTAATCGTGAAACGTTAACTAACCGAACTTGTAAAATTAATCGTGTATTTATAACTTGTATAAATTCATATATATAAATTGTGTTGAATTGTTGAATTTTGGAAATAATAATCGACACCTTGATTGTCGGGATCGTCCAAAAACAGAGGAAACTCTGCCCGATTTTCGTTAAAACATATACGTATACTTTATAGACGAACCGCTAATGAAGGCGTATCGTATTCAAATAACTTTTATAACAATAATGATAAATGTATATTTATTTTAACAATACTTCTAAAATATTTTCGATAGAGTTAACTATATAAAATATATATATATATATATACAAAACTTATCCATTAACTAGACATACTCTAAATTCCAATTCAATTCCTCCATCATAATTTCTGAATACTCATACACCCCGTTTACCCATATAGGGTGACTTCGGTGTTCCATCCTCCTAATCTCATCAACTCGTCATAGGGATAATCGGAAGACTTGGCAATTATGTGAGTATACTCGATCCCTTTTTCCCCTTTACACTTTGGGATGCAACATGTATAATTATGTAAACAACTTTTTGAACTAAACATACTCATCCTTTGAACGAATGCATGAAACTAATGTGATTTACTTGCTATTCTTGTATGCTCTATGAACGATTTGGAACGTTATATGCTCATTGATTTGTTCGCCCACCTTAACAATTATAGCGCTATAGGATTTACGCCCCGCCTGCTGAACTATTGGGTATTGTTAAGTTTACCATCCCGCTGAACTATTGGGATTTTATGCGTTGTGTTCTAGGGTTTGATCATATTGTACGCCAAAATTGCATACTAGCAAGCACATATTATGAATCATGTTGGATTGAGTTTTTATTCTATTATGCTATGTAAACAAACTTGTATACTCGCTCATTGCCTTTGCATTGAAACTCTATTTTAATACATGTTGCAGGTTGATTATTGAAGTATGGATGATTGACGAAACAAGTTTAGGGTGGACTAGATACACACCTTTAATCTATTTATCTTTGTTGATTTGAATTTGAACAATGTTGTTATTTCCATTTTAAATGTTGTATGACAATTTAGTCCTTGCAATGAAATTTGAATTCAATTAAATATTGTCACATAGTGTTATGATGTTTTGAGCAATTTGTTCGTCTCATCCCGATGTTTCCGCCATCGGTTGGGGTGTGACACACCATGGTTCATTAGTTAACCAATTAAATCGCATGATTCCGTTAATTGCTCGTATGTTGACGATTATGCCCTTATTACCTTAAAACGTGATTTTTGGAAAAGTAAAAGAGTAGAAACTTTAATTACTGATATATAAACTTGTATGCAAAGTTTGACATCAGTTTGAAACGTAGATTAAGAGTTATGCTCGTTAGCGTAAAATTAAAGCTTTATGCTAATTAAACGGCGTAACTAGCGTATAGCCTAGTTAAGCCTACTTTTGACATCAAAATCTTTACCCACTGATGTAATATATTATTTTGGGATTTTTGAAGATTTTTAATTAATTTTAGGCTGAGCATAACTAATAGTCGTAGGCTTAATTCGGTAATTGTCGGTTTTGCCCTTACGGGCTATAAAATGAGTTTTACATATCTAAACGGCTCCAAACCTTTTGCTACTGATCACATATGATAAATAAATTATTTTAAGCCTTCTGGAAATGTAAAAATATCAGCTTTAGGTGTAGAACCCGGAAACGGCTCTTAATCGCCTTATTAAGCGTTTTTAACGCATAGTATGTATTAAAACTATTTTAAACATACCCGGGTTGATACCTACTGATATTTAAGGCAAATTATAATATTTTAACAGTAAACAAAGGTTGATAAACTCAGACTTCAGTTTTGAGCTTTTCGGCTTATGTGAAATTACCAAAATACCCCTACGGGGCATAGTTTGGTTAAGATTGATAAATTTCACATATATGCTTTAACCAACTGATATAAATTAGCAAATTGAGTATATTTTCTGATTACATCAGACCTGTAACTCAGTTAAACACTTAAACTCTTTTACAACCTTTAAAATGACCAAACTACCCCTACGGGGCATAGTTTGTGTTTAAATTCATTTTGGGCATAATAAATGATATCTTACTGATGTCACAACATATATGGAGCATATTAACTTAGGAAACCTGTAAATGGCTCTCATTACTACCCGTTACGCTTATTACGCGTACGGTTTGGTTTATGTAACTAGTTTACATAAATTAGCCGAAACGGGTCAAACCTTATCGGTTTTATCTCAAATTCCAGAATGTGTATGAAATTCCCATATTAAACAAGTCTCTGAACTTGTCGGGTCTAAATCACATTCTATCCGGTCTTCGCTTAATCGTGCGTACGAACCGTATCTTTGAAACTAGCCGGTCTAAGCTTAAGCTTAACTAAAGACCCGTTAGAATTCTAATAGGTTATTATAAAACCTTCGTTCCAGATTAGGAGTACCAGTAAAAGCTACATGCGTTTGCTTATTGTGATTTATACATTGCTCAGGTAAATACTTTTAACTTATTTTCCCTATACGGGCTTGGGTTACGGTATATAGCATACCGCTTGATCGGGCATCAAATTCTCCACCGTTGAGTGGGTAATTGAACAAATTTGATCGGCTCGTTTAAACAGTCTTGTTACTTAAAGCCTTTGGGGGGTTAATGACCATGTCCCGGATATCCTCGGCATCATTTTACGAAATGGCCACGACTTAAGCGCGGGGTGTAGGCGTACACCCGTCAGTGCACAAAAGAATAATGTGGTGTGTCTATTGATCTTTAACCCGGACTTGATCCGGGCTACTGAACGCACAAGGAACATGTAATTCGTTCACAAGATTATAATATTAAATAATTCTTCCATGTTATAAAAGGTTAATTTTGCCTCTGTGCATTTTAATCAAATTATAAAAGATATTTTGTGCCACGTGCATTCAAATCAATTTTCTTAAACCATTTTCAAAATGAGTCGGTTAATTGTATTTACCAGTGTAAACTGACGTATTTTCCAAAAAGGCTAAATGCATGTACTATACGAAATTGGCTGGATATTTCTCCTTAGCATCAATAGAAGTCTCGCAAGCTTAAGATGCCTAAAAGTCTGTTGAACTATTGTTTCCATTTTATTTTCGATCCGTCTGTGGATAAACTTCCGAATATTGTGACATTTGATATTACAATAATAAATTCGGTTGTATTATATTTCTCAATTGCTTCCGTTGTGCATATTAATATTGTGTTGTTTGACTATTATGTTGCCAACCACGTCACGATACTCCCCACCGGGCCCATCGGTGACACGTGGAAATCGGGGTGTGACAGGTTGGTATCAGAGCCAACATTGAGTGAATTAAACACTAGCTTTTTGTGTTTAATCTCAATGACACATTAGCACATTCCTTAACCTTCTGAGTCTAGACTTAACATAGGATTATTCTCAATCCTAATCTGGAAAAATTTTGCTTCCAATTTTTATTGGATACGTCGCCAAGCGAAGAAGCTGTAATAAAAAAAAAAAAATTCTCCACGTCTGGAGCCTTGAAATGCTGAGCTTCGTACCGCGACCAGGATGAGACGTGCAACCAAGGAGAAAGCATTCAGGAATTGAACGAAGAAGAAACTCCTTTGCTGAAAATCGTTTCCTCAATAGTCCTTATAAGGACATATATATCTTTTCAGTCCCTACGAGGACAACATTATTCCTTTCAAGTCCCGCTAAGGGCAACTTTATACTTTTATTTTTATATAGTGGAATGATTAAGTTTAAACTTTCATTCTAAACAAGAAATATTAAATAAATGGAAAATAACATTTCCTTTTGCAAGATCTACCATTAAAATAAAATGGCAAAATCTAAAAAGGGACAAGACCTAGCTTCGGGTCATATTAAGACCGGCCAAGATGGCAGTTCCTCAATTTAGATTCAGATCCTTATTAACATTTCAATTTAGAAATTGTTCTGCGATAAATATTAAAAGAATCTTAAGAGTGAAACCTAGCCTGAGTGTCATTATAAAGACCTGGCCAAGATGGTAAGACCTATTTAAAATATCCGTATCCCAGTTAACGTCTGAAAACATGTTAACACTCCCGGCAGATGTGATTCGTTGGAAATCACACACGTTATTAAGGATTCTTCAAAAGATTCCTAACCCAGTTTAATGATCTCTGAATCCTGGGTTTACATCATCAATTAAGATGATCATATTTTAACCATACGTGGTAATATAGTGCCTACGGGCCTTGCTCATTTCTACATGAGCCAAAATACAGTGGTAGCTATGACTCCCTGTCAGAAAAAGGTAATGAACTAGGTTCAAACCTCAAATGCTTTGATTCTCTGAAATCATAGCATATAATTTAAAAATGTCCTTATGACTAAGCCTGTTGTGCTAATATATTTAAAGGCCTTGATTCTCTGAAATCATGGCTTATGATTTAAAATTGTCCTTGTGACTAAGCCTGTTGTGCTAATATACTTAAAGGCCTTGATTCTCTGAAATCATGGCTTATGGTTTAAAATTTGTCCTTGTGACTAGACCTTTTGTGCTATTAAATAAAACTGTTATTGTTGCTTTGATTCTCTGAAATCATAAGCTTATAATTTATAAATGTCCATGTGACCAGGCCATTGGGTGCCACTAATAAAACTGTTAATGTTTTATAATTAGGATAAATTATAATAGAAATCCTAAATATACATGATTAATAAATTAACCAAATATGGTCTCTGTTTACCATGGTTAATGAATTTCCCTAAGGGGCAATTCCGTAATAAACATCCCTTATAAGGGAAGTGCTTACGGGCTATAGTTAATGTCCTCTGAGACTAAAGACACTGGTAGCCTACAGCTCCCTGTCAGGAAAAGGTAATGAACTTTGATTCAAACCTTAATGCCGCGATTCTCTGAAATCATGGCTTATAAATTTAACTTGTCTACGTGACTAGGCCATTTGTGCTATTATTAACTTATAAATTAGGATTATGATAAAAATCCTGAATAAAATAAATATCCTTCCTTCCCTGTCAGTATGCATTCTCAAAAAGAATCTTAAAGATGAAACCTAGCCTACGCGGCCAAGATGGTGAAACCTACTCAAGGGATTCAGATCCTTGTTAACACCTAAGAACGTGTTAGCACTCCTGACAAATGTGATTCGATAAAAATCACAACAGTCATCCCTATATTGGAATTTTTTTTATTATTCCTAATTTGCCTTATGATCTAGAAATCATGGCTAAAATCATCTTATAAGATGATCATATTATAAACATCCGTGAGTGATGAAGTGCCTACGGGCTAAACTTGTTGTCCGATAAGACAACGACAGTGGTGGTCTTTGACCTCCTGTCTAAAATGTTGGACTATGTCCAAACATAATAGTCTATATGATCAATGCGATCATGACTAATATCATCTAATACGATGATCATATTATTTAACATCCTTTAGTGATGTTTTGCCTACGGGCTATAATATATTGTCCATTTGAGACATTGACATTGTTATCTTTATGATTCCTTGTCTGAAGTGGTGAGCTATGCTCAAGCCAAAATAGTCAATATGATTAATGCAATCATGACTTATATCATCTAATAGGATGAACCTTGTAGGATCGAGAATCGATCTGAACGAGTCTTCAGAAGAGCTCTAAACTGATTCAAAGGCGGAATTCAATGAATCAGAGTTTGTTTCAGCTTGATATTCACTAATAACTGTCTCTTGTATTGATTATAACGTGATTACAGACTTGGAGACACTTCGGAAGAGCTTCGCTACCGGAATCCAAAAGTTACAAATGAAAAACTCAAGTCACATATTTATACTATTTCCAGTTCGTTTGAACAGGCATTTCCAGTTCGTTTGAACAGTCCACTTCGTTTGAATTGTCCACTTCGTTTGAACAGTCCACTTCGTTTGAGCTGCCACTTCGTTTGAACTGGCTTGTTCACCTTTGTTTCCTGTTTAACTCGAACTGCGTGACTTGATCTTTCATTACTAATCTAAGACTCGAACGAAGATGAAGTCGACAGACAACTGCACTAACAGACTCCCCCTTGAATGTTGACGGAATCTTCAGTGAGAGTCTTCATCATGACGACTCTTCAATCTTGATCGGTCTTCTTTAGGAACTCTTCCTGGAATCATGAACCCGGATCTTTCTCTGGCTCTAACTCTCGTCAGACTCCCCCTATCATCAAGCTGGGATCGCCGTCTGGAATTTGTTATCACCATTGAAATCAAATCCTGGCTTTTTCAATTTAAGCTCTCTTCAGGTTCTGATGCATCTCATGGCTTTCCGTAGCAACAGGATCAGAAACCTACATATCTCAAACACACAATTTACAAACCAACAATGTTGTGATTCAACTTAATGAATCAACTAAACATTTGAGAATCACTTTCATTTAAAATTGATCAAGAATTTAAAACATTCAAAATTCTGATTCAAATTAATGAATCATTTTAAACATTTCAAACCAATTAACCAACCCAACTGTTCATCTTGTTTAGCCTTTGAGATTTTGAATATCAGTTTTTCAACATCAGTTGTCAAAAATCTTTTTGAATTTTTCAAAATTTATGCTAAAACACACTAAAATCTTTTTGGATTTTTGAATAGAATGAAATGCAGTAAAGAAATATTTACAGACAATATTTTTGTGAGATTGTGTAAGAGGATCATATCAGTTTTTGAGACAAATCACCAACACCGTTAAGCTTCATTTCATTTTAAGTTCTAAACGATTCACTTAGATTGTCAGTATACTGGTCCACTTAAATTCTTACACAAAGTTCAACTGGTTCGAGATACGATATTAATGTCTTAAGCACTTAAACTCAATCGTGTGTCCCACCTCAGAATATACTCCCGTATCCAGATCCCAATATTCAGTCTTACAGGTAATTATGACACAAATGATATCTGTAGGGGTTAATAAATTATGAAGAATCATGAGAGCTCAGGTCAGAACTACCGTTCAGCAGAGAGATCATGACTCAACTTGTGGGTGTGTCCCCTTTAGAGGATCTTTTTTACAACAGCATTGCTAAGCAATTTTATTGTCTTATCATATATGCTGAAGGTGATGCTATGTTTCAAGCATTGCAGAAAGTATTATTCGAGGACTAGGTCAGAACTTTCATTCAGCAGAAGTCCTGGAATAATACCCCAGACATCACTGAGTATAAAGACCTAGTATATCAGAAAGAGGAATCTTTCAAACGAGATTTCGGGGGTTACCCATATATCCGAGAGATGTTTCCCCACGATATAAGCAAGTTTGAAATTAGGTTTATATCTCGTCACAATCTACTAAATGTGCAAAAACCTACTGGCACATCATCAGTGAGACCGTTTATCACTTTTAACTTTCCAATTCTTTAGCATGTTGTGATCGTCCACTGATGTACTATCATTTCCTCTTTTATACAACAAAACTCATTTTTGATTTTATCATGTTTTTTACTTTTTCAAATTTTCAAATGTTTTTGGATTTTCTGAAATTTCTACTCCCCCTAAAATGCAAACACATTTTAGGAAATTTGAAACCGAACTGTACAATAAAGTTGACAACTGATATCAAATCGCCATTCACTTGGCATAAACAATCAGAACTCCCCCTGACAACAAAACATTTTCCCATAGTGATTTCAAAACACTTAAGTTTGTTTTAATCAAAATGATTTTTCCGGAAAATAAGTTTTGTGTGTCTTTTCACAAATTCGGGGATCTTTCATCACTTTGTTCTCTTCAACCATTTGTAAAAACTAACATTTTTAAGATCAAACTTTAAATATCACTTGTAGAAAATCAAGTACAACTTAATGTCCCTGATTTACCACTTGTAAGACGAAAAATCACCAGAGTGAAATTTCTCAAGAAATGTGCCGATTCATGTTCCACGCTTACCAACCTGGGAACTCCGGCAAGTCAGGTTTTTCTATTTAAACAGACTCACCCAAGCCTGACGGTCCTTGGGTGATTTTGAATTCTTGTTCAACAATGGTGGAAAATTTTCATCATCCATTGTTAGACCAGAATTCTCATTTTTTACCTCAACACATGGCTCTTCTGGTTTTACCATACCAGATTCATTGCCTGAATGTGGCTTGTCTGACTTTGATGTGCCAGATTCATCGCTGACATGTGGCTCCTTTGTTTCCACAGAAACAGATTCATCGCCAACCATTTTCTTCTTCTTTTTCTCTTCTTTCTTTGTCCTCAGATTTGTATATGATGAATGCGTTTTGCTTGACTTTTCAACTGAAGGAGTTGATTCATCAGAACTCTTATTCTTAACAGATGAACCCGAAGACAAAATCTTCTCTAGATACTCTCTCGCCTTCTTCCTCTTCTTCCTCAGTCTGTCTTTTTGCCCCTGTGAAAGCTTCACTTTCGTTTCTTGAACTTTAGGTTCTTGAACCTTCTGTTCTTTGTGCTTGACATTGACTGATTTCTTTGCCATCTTCTGAGAATTAACCCTCAATATTTCATTTGATCTCCTTGGGCAATCTCTGGCAATGTGACCTCTGATGTTGCAGTTAAAGCATCTCCTCATCTCATAATTCCAACCTTGGCAGTTAACAACAATGTGTCCTTGATAACCACATCGGTAACACACTCTGTTATCATACCAATCACCATTTTCACACCAAACGCTCAGATCAAAGCACTGTTTGGCTTGGTGATACTCTTTCCTCTTCTTGATTGCTGGATTTGAATTTTGAGCACTGTGGTCCGACCTGCACCACTTATTACTAACAATTTTTTAGTTTTCATTTTTTACTTTTTGTGGTTTTTGATTGCGATTGGATGATCGATCTGATGAGCTGTTATTTTCTTTTTGAACATTTTTCAAAATTTTCTCTTTTTGTTTTTGTTCCACTTTCTTCTTCAAAGGTTTTTGCTTAGAGCATTCTCCATTTTCAGTTGATTGTGGAACAGTTTCTTGAAACTTTTCTTTTAACTTCAAAAACAATTTTTGTTTTTCGAATTTTTTATTTTCATCATCAGATTTCTCATCACAATCTTCAACTTTGACTTTGTCAAAGTTTGTGACATCGTCACTTATTGGAACTGAATTAACAGGTTTTAGGCAGGGAATAGCTGAAGTATTCACAAAAACCTTCAACTTTTCTTCCCATTCCCTGATTTTACCTTCTAACTCTTTGATTTTCTTTTGAGCACATTCTGCTTCCTTTTCAAATCGAATAATCTTTTCAAGATGAGAATTCATTGCAATTTGTTTTTCAAGATTGTTTTTACCAAACAAATCTCTCTCATTTTCTAAAATTTTTATTTGACTTTGACAATCTTTCTCAATTTTTACTTTTTCATTTTCCAAATTGTGTATCTGATTTTTCAAAACATTTTCTGATTTTTTAAGATTTTTGTTTTCTAATGACAAACTCTCAACATCCTTCAAGAGTTTGTCATTAACAAATGTCAACATCTCACAATTTTTCAGCAAAACAAGAATATGTTTATCATCAGCTTTTGTCTCAACCTTTAAAGCTGAAATATTTTCAACCTGTTTCTTTTCCTCATGAACACTTTCATCCTTACTCTCTTCTTCTGATGAATGATCAAAGATAGGTGCATCTTCTGCAACATCTTTCTTTAACTCTGATTCAGGATTCACAGATACAGGTTTTTCAAATTCTCCTTTCTCAATTTTGACCGATGGAACTTGTTCAATCTTCTCAGCTCTGATCTCTTCATTAACAATAATTGCCTTTTGATTCTTTCTTTTTGCATCTTGTTTTTCTTTCAACTTTTCAATTTTATCGGCATAAAATAATTTTCCACTACGTTGATCAGATGGAAGTTGTTGTTTAAGATTTTCAAGTTTTTGGATTTCTTCTTCATACTTGTCACCCTCTTCATCAGACGAATAATAAAAAACCGGACCTTTTTCAACAACTTCTTTTGCTAAGACTGTTTCTTCTTCTTTCTTTGTCGGAATATACTGCTGAGATTCATAATGCACATATGCAAACACTTCTTCAAAATCCATGTTTTCGGTAAACAATTTCACAAACTCAGCTTTCAAACGAAAATACTTCAAGCGATATTACCCTTCTCAAACGGACTGATGACCTGGTCAATTCGTATGACCTTTCAAGCGAACTGATCCTCTAAAAGAACTGAACTCTTGAACACTTTCAAATGGACTGACTACTTCGTATGAACTGAGATCGTGTGACCTTACTGATTTTCAAACGAACTGAACCTTTCAAACGATCTGACCTCTCAAGCAAACTAGAATCCCTCAAACGAACTGAGATTTTCAGACGAACTGAGGTTCAGACGAACTGGACTCTTAAGCGATCTGATTAAGTTTGCTTTTCCAAACGATCTGTCTCAAACGAACTGAGGTTCAAACGAACTGAGGTTCAGACGAACTGGGGTCACTTCATACGAACTGAACAACTTTTCAAACGAACTGAGCTTCTCTTCGTTTGAAAACTCAAACGAACTGGATTTTTCAAACGAACTGACCTTCACTTCGTGTGAACTGGAGGCTTTATTTCAAACGAACTGGATCTTTTCATACGAACTGAAATCCAATTTCAAACGAAGTGAAGCATTTTTTACCAATCTGATGAGTTTTTGTCAAAAATGATATCCTAGGCTTATAATACAACGAATTCCGAGCACAATGAAGTGTTTTCCGTTCAATTTCGTCCACTGAATCGTCGTAGATCTGAGATCGAAGATCTGTTCGTGTGAAATGTATCAATCTTCAAACGAACTGGTTGGTTTTTTATCAAATTGATTGAGATTTAAACTGTTTTAAGGTCTGATACTATCACAGATTATCTAAAACATAGTTTCACACAATATACTTCAATTTCAAACCATTTTAACCAGAAAATCTAGGTTAATTTTTGAAAATTCGTGACAGAAAGGTGTAGAAGCAAAAATCTTGATGAAATCGAGCTGAAAATGCAAGAGCTCTTCCTCCTGAGCTCTGATACCACTTGTAGGATCGAGAATCGATCTGAACGAGTCTTCAGAAGAGCTCTAAACTAATTCAAAGGCGGAATTCAATGAATCAGAGTTTGTTTCAGCTTGATATTCACTAATAACTGTCTCTTGTATTGATTATAACGTGATTACAGACTTGGAGACACTTCGGCAGAGCTTCATTACCGGAATCCAAAAGTTACAAATGAAAAACTCAAGTCAGATATTTATACTATTTCCAGTTCGTTTGAACAGGCATTTCCAGTTCGTTTGAACAGTCCACTTCGTTTGAATTGTCCACTTCGTTTGAACTGTCACACCCTGTCTTTTGCGGAAGCGTATGATGTGTGACTAGCTTGTTATCATTGCATTCAATCGTAATAAACAACTACATGATCAAAATGATGTTCATCCATTCATGAAAATTTGAGTACTACAACACTTGTTATTTAAGTTTTCGAAACACGACCTTTGACAAGGTTTCGATTTAACAAAAGTGGATGACATCTAGACTCGTAGTCTACTTCTAGTTATGACACTTGCGCCCAAGATCCATCCTGTCACCTGAAATACATGTAATTTTGGAAAACATCAACATAAAGTTGAGCGAGTTCATGCGTCTTGTATATCTTGTATGAAAACATAGTTTGTAACCTTTACAAATCAAGTATTTATTGTATACATCACGTTTTCTTGTGTACACCACGTACTAAATGAGTGTATGAGCAAGGACATTAAGGCATGTGAGGACATAGGGAGCTTTAGTATTTTCTCCTTTCACTGTGTCGATTTTCCCTCGACTGTGTCGATTAACCTCGACTGCGTCAATTTCCCTTGACTGTGTCGATTTCCCTCGACTGTGTCGATTAGCCTCGACTGTGTCGATTTCCCTCGACTGGGACACCGAAGCACTCAAGAGGTCACATAAGGACCATGAGTGGGGCTCGGCCGTACCCGTTAGATCTAACCCTCGTCCCTAATTAATGATTGTTTTTAATGGCTTGGTATTAGTTTTCACCAAGACTTTATGGCATCTTTTGTATTAGTCTATGCTCACATGATCTAGTATTTTCTAGGCTTTTCTTAAAGCTCATCATATTGCACTCACCACGAGTGCTTCTCGTATTCTCAAATCATATTGCACTCGGTTCTCGTTCTCACCAAGAGTGCTTCTTGTATTTTTACCCTTTGTAAAAATTATAATATTTGTAACATGTATTTCACCCCCGAGAGTTATAAAACCAAAAACAGTTAAAGAAAAGGGGGAGCATGAACTCACAACTTTGCGTTCCTTGCGTCGTAAACTTCACCGGATTTGCTTAATTAACGTCGTAACCTATACGCGTTTTCTTAACGTTAGTCACTAGACTTGCGTCGCACAAGTACAGTCACTCTCTTTTGTATACGTATTCTTGTGTTAAAAATATTCTATATTTTTAACTACGTATCTTACTTATATTATTTCTCTAAAATTAATATAAGTATCTCGTGTTTTGCACTTTGCACCCGAATTATGTATCTTGTATGTTGTATGTGTATTTTTATGTTTATACTTCTCATGAGTATTTAGTGTATTTTTAAGTCTTAATACACTAGCACGTATAACACATACTTTATACACTTAGCACAAAAGTTGGTGATAAAATAATATATATTTTTCTCTCAAAAATATACATACTTATATCCATTTTTATTCTTGAAGAAGTCCTCATTTCTTACCACCAAAAATTAGGGAAACCTTGGTAATATTTTTAGATACATTTTTAGGGAATAAGTTTCTTAAAACTTATATTTTTTTCTAAGTGTCGAAATTTATAGAAATTTCGACAGAGTTTCCCCTAAAAATGGAGGTTTCCCATGTTTTCAAAACATGTGTTTATTTTCTTTTAAATCGTCAGCAATCATCAACAACAATTACCAACAATAATCATCAACAATAATCACTAATTTCTCCATTTCATGATCTTGAATATTTACAAAAATGTGTAGTAACTTACTAGCACATTTAGTAAGTCTTGTTATCTTTAAAAATAAGTTTAGTTTCTTAAAAACTTTATTTTTAAAGAATATGAAGTTTCACAACTTCTAGTCAAGATTCACAAAAATATTTCTTTGTTGAACTTCCTTGTTACACACTTGTTTATTTACTAAAAATATATTTAGTTCATGTAAGATTCGGGTTTTAAACAAGACTAATATTTTTGCTTGGTTCTTCCGAAAAACCACTTGTAGATCTTTAGATCTACATGTTTAGAGTCTTATTTTACAAGAAAAATTACTTTTACTCAAGTTCATGTTTAGTGTGTAGTAGAGTTTCATCATTTAACCCTTTTCATTCTTAACATATTCTATGTCATGTTTCATGAACATGACTAATCCGGGTTAGATGATGATCCGAGCTACCACAACATAGATCGGCACTAAATAATCATAACAAGACAAGTCTTACAAGATTTACACAACAACATAGCTTTTATCCAACATTTTTAACATTTTAGTAAACTTTTAGCATGTCTTCTTGTATGTTCATAGTTTTTAACCGACAAAGTTCTTTTTAACCACTCTAGACAAGATCAAGAAGGTGTTTTAGAACACTTACTACTAGCTCAAGGCTAGGGAAGTTCAAGTGTATAAATGAGGTGGATAAAAGCAAATGGTCGAGGTTCTTCAACTTCCGTTTGCTCCAAGCTTCCTAATACGAGATCCTTAACACTTGTGCAAGCTTGGAATGAGATGTTCAAGATCGAAAATGATGGATGGATGGTGGGTGATGCTTGGCCGTAGCCTTTGAGAGAGAGAGAGGGAGTGTTGTTGGGTGAAATGTTAAGGGAATGATATGGTGGGTTTATCTTGCAACTTATAGACAATTAGGGTGGGTATTAACCAAAAGATCATATGCCTCCTAGATATTAAACACACAAGATTACAATAATCTTGCAAGGACAAGGTATGTCCCCTTGGGGACGGTTTCGGTTAAGGGGGGAGGGGGGTTCTAGTCCATTTCTAACTAAATAGTTAGGTACATAGTTAGGTTAAATAAGTTAGTTAAGTGCTTAACCCGGTTAGTTATGTGTAGTGCTTTATAATGGGTGTTAGGGTATTCAGGGACCCTAACGGGCTCAGAAAAAGATAAATAATGAAAATAACAATATTTTCAGGTTCCGGGTAAAGTCCGGTTGTTCGGTTAGACACTGGTTCGTTAAAGTGCTAAATCACACTTTTTAGTGTCTTTTAAGTACCCTTCTTGTACCCTTTCAATTCCCAACACTTAGGGAAATATTCTGGATGATAAAACGAAATTTCTGCATAATATTCATATGTTTAAATGCTGAATTGAGCTGAATTATATAAAATTCTGCACTTAAAGTGCGTTTCGGGTGCTTTTTAGTGCTTATTTTTGCTTTCGCAATGTCTATAAATTAAACCCTTGCATGTACTCTTGGGTTTTAATGTACTTTTGTCGTCGGACCTACACCTAGGCCTCAATTCTAATGTCTGACTGCTTTCTGCAGTTCTGTTGACACGATGTGTCTTACCGGTGAGTTTACTAATTTGACGCAACGCTATCATAACGTAATTCTTGTAGCATATATAATGCATGAATTCACTTGCATGGAATTCAGGAATTTATTTGTCTGGTAAACCAGATCATGCACAGTCATTTAAGCACAAATTACTGTTCATCTAGTGTACGGAATGTACGGAAAAGTGACGGTTGTCACATGAACAGTCCACTTCGTTTGAGCTGTCTAATTCGTTTGAACTGGCTTGTTCACCTTTGTTTCCTGTTTAACTCGAACTGCGTGACTTGATCTTTCATTACTAATCTAAGACTCGAACGAAGATGAAGTCGACAGACAACTGCACTAACAAACCTATTATAAACGTCCATTAGTGATGTTTCGCCTATGGGCCATATTATATCGTTCATGTGTGACAAAAACATTGTGATCTTTACGATTCCCTGTCCAAGGTAGTGACCTATGCTCAAGCCTAATAGTCCATATGATCAATGTCATCATGACAAAAATCATCAATACGATGATTAAAGATTTTAACATCCTTAATGATGTTTTGCCTAAGGGCTATATTATATTGTCCAATTGAGACAAGGCAATTGTAATCTTTTGCGATTCTTTACCCAAGGGGGTGAGCTATACTCAAATCCCATGGTCTATACTACCATTGCGATCCTGACTAATATCATCAGTATGATGATCATAATATTAACATCCCTCGTGATGAAATGCCCACGGGCTATACTTTATTCTAGTGTCGGTAAGACAAAGATAGTAGTGATCTTTATGATCCCCTGTTCAAAATGGTGTGATTATACCCAAACCTAATAGTCAATATGATCGATGTGATCATGACTAATATCATGAGATACGATGGTTATATATAAACATCCATTAGTGATGTTGATTGGCTTACTTTTCTGCCAAATGAATCGTCTTTCAAGATGATGACAGTTGTAGTCTATGACTCCCTGTCCAAGGGTGAAAAACCACGTTCAAACCTTGAAGCCCTAATCTAATAAGATTGCGGCTAATAAATTAAGGTCCTTGATGATAGACCATCGAGTTATGTTTAAAGTCATTCATGACAAGCCTATGTGCTATAATTTGTCATTCGTGACAAGCTAACATATTAAATGTTAACATTCCTGGTGACATGCCCTTGTGCCAGATTTGATAAATGTCCTTATGACAAGGCCGTTTGTGCCATAGCTAAATGACCTTTGCGACAAGGCCTTCGTGCCGTATAATCATTTATGTCCTTCATGACTGGGCTTTATGCCATATCTTTCTACGTCCATCGAGACAGGCTTCTATGCCATATATGTATATATATATATATAATAAAAGTCTTGCAAGGCAAGCCTTTGAGCTATTTATAATCGTCCTTGTGACAAAGACAGTTGTGACATTATGGTCCCCTGTCAAGCAGGTATTGGACTCGCTCCAAACCTTAAATACCATTGATAGTCCTTTTGTGACCTAAGCTAAATGTAATAGATATACATTCAAATAGCATTCATTAAGAATGTTCAGAACAGAATAGCCCATACGGTTTATGAATGTCGTGGCTAATCTAAGTCAGGTCATCAGGATGATGACTAATAATTGTTAAATCTTGGTGATTAGTACCAAGTTTTGAGTACGGAAAACTTGGATGAGATGGGCAGTTCACGATGTCCTAGTTTCCGTTAAAATATAAAGACACAATATAGTTATAAAATCGATGGGTTGTCTTAAAAATCAAGCCCATATTGTGGGTGATAAGAAGCAATTAATTATCAAGACTCCTTATGAGCAACCCTCATAATTATATGTATCAGTACGATTAATTAATATTAAACATTAAAAATGGTGGAACCGGCCGTCCCCGAAATCGAACCTGGGTCTAGGCCACACCCTTTCGCGCGCCTAGCCAAACGAGCTAGGTGCCTAGTTTGTGAAATTTCCATTTTGATTAAATATAAGCACATAATTATTAGTGGTTAGCATTGGCAATAAGAGGGCACACTAAGGTTTCAAAACCTACTCATTATAAATCCATTATGGATCTACCTCAGCTACTCACGTTATATAGATTAAGAAACGACCAGTCAAAGCTGAGACTGCCCTAAATTGTCATAGATTTTGCAGCTAAGTTTGAAAGGATTAAGAATGGAGGCGCTTAACCCTCCTGGTGAATGATTAGAGGCAATTCACGTTAATAATGACAACAGAAAAAAAAAATATAATAGTGCATCATAATACAAATTATATAAGCTGCTACCCGGGAGATACGTTTGGGTTCAGGTGCTGCTAAGTCTCTCATAAGATATTAAGCTTAGCAAACTTTTAGAAATTTTCCCGTAAAAACCCCAGATATTAAGTGTAAGGAAAAAGTTACAGACGAAATCGGAAGAATCATTTCTTTTGTTCCTATCAGAAACCATAGTAACCGATTCTTCTAGTATCGGCAAGGAATCCTTCTGAAAAATCTAAGAGTACTCTTTCTTCGCATAGAGTACGACAACATATGTTATTTTAATTATTTTTCTCATTGTTTTTCTATCGCCTACGAATGCCAAACTATGTTTGATAAAAGTGCCATATGAGGATTGACGTATCCTAGTGTGTCCCATAGATTACTTCCATGCCTGATCAGTATGGAGGTTTAATACATGGAACCCCTAAGATATCCCAATGATCATATTGTACTAAAGTCGACTAGTAGTATTCAAAGAAGGTATCCAGATTGGAATTGTCCAAGTAAATGTTCCCTATTAAGAAATTCGTGGACTTATAACATAAATGTGTCACTTATTTGACACGAACAATGATGGATGAACTGGAGCCTGAGATATGGAAAATCTCTGTAGCCTCCTTGCATCTTGATTATCTTCTCATAAGTTCTCCCTGCTTAACTCCTGGGAGGCAGGTAGAATTAAGATTTATATCCCATTTAAGGCTGTATTATTATGAAATCTCCAAGACGGCTAGTACCATCATTGGAAGAATCGAAACCCTGATTTACTAAGTTTTAAAATAGAGGGTTCATATAGCCTAACTCGATATTTCAAAAGTTTGATATTATTAAATAAGAAAGACGGTTCATATTGCTTATATATTAATTGCCGCAACCCTAATTAGGCAACGATTAAGAATTTGCCATCAGCTACCCAGGATCAAAGGGCAAACTATTGGTGGATAGGCTTGAAGAAGTCTGTAGCCACCTATGTAGCTAAATGCTTGACTTGTGCGCAAGTCAAAGCCGAGCATCAGAAACCGTCAGGGTTGCTACATCAGTTTGAACTTCCTACGTGGAAGTGGGAAAGGGTAACCATGGATTTTATCACCAAGTTACCTAAGACAAGGAAAGGAAATGATACGATATGGGTTATAGTTGATAGACTGACTAAGTCAGCACATTTCTTACCCATCAAGGAGACTTATAGCTCCGAAATGTTAGCCCAGTTGTACGTGGATAAGATTTGTAGCCTTACATGGCATACCTGTGTCTATTATCTCTGACAGAGATACTAGATACACGTCACATTTTTGGAAGAGTTTCCAACAATCTTTGGGCACGCGTTTGAATTTTAGTACGGCTTACCATCCTCAGACGGACGGTCAGAGTGAGCATACTATTCAAACTTTGGAGGACATGCTACGTGCATGTATGATCGATTTGGGTGGTAGTTGGGATAACCACCTACCCGTGATTAAATTCTCCTACAACAATAGCTACCATACCAGCATTAAGGCTGCACCTTTTGAGGCATTATACGGTAGAAAGTGTAGATCGCCCGTTTATTGGGCGGAAGTTGGAGATGTCCAATTATCAGGACCAGAGATAGTCTTTGAAACGACGGACAAGATTGTCCAGATTCGTGACCGTCTCAAAGCTGTCCGGGATAGGCAGAAGAGCTACGCAGATCCAAAGCGTAAAGCTTTTCACTTCGAAGTAGGTGATAAAGTGTTGCTTAAAGTATCGCCCTGGAAGGGGGTGATGCGATTTGGTAAGAAAGGCAAGCTAAGCCCGAGATACATAGGACCTTTCGAGGTTATCGAACGTGTCGGGTCAGTTGCCTATAAGTTAAACTTACCAGAAGAGCTCAGCGGAATTCACAATGTGTTCCACATCTGCAATCTGAAAAAGTGTTTCGCTGACGAATCACTGGTAATACCACATACAGATGTGCATATAGATGAGAGCTTGAAGTTTGTTGAAAAACCTGTGTCGATTGAAGATCGACAGGTAAAGAAGCTTCGAAGGAAGCATGTACCTATTGTGAAGGTCAAATGGGATACCCGTAGAGGTCCCGAATTCACGTGGGAGGTTGAATCCACGATGAAAGAAAAGTACCCTTACTTATTCCAGTAAATCTCGGGTCGAGATTTATTTTAAGGGGGTGAGGATGTAACACCTCGAAAATTCACGTCCTATAATGTGTAGACACGTGTCATATGTTTAAACGTGTGAAAGAATATTATGAAAGGACTAAAGTTGACAATCATGGAAAGTATGTGAATATACGTATTCTAAGTGTCAACAGTGAATAACTATATTGTACATTAACCCTACATGATGCTCATACCTTCAAACGAATAAATCACGGATCATACGAAGCTAAATATGAAGGAAAGTGAGAGATTGCAAACTACAGGGGTTAAATGTGTCAACATGTTTAAGTTATACCTCTGAGTGACCTTTTGACAAACCCGAAGCTTTGTAACGGTTAATTATGCTCACTAGAATATACGATATAAATTTCATAAAGTTTCGTTATCGTATGAGCAAGTTGTGATCAAATTCGTGTGCGAGGGGTTAAAGCGTCAACGTTGAAAGTTAGGCCTTTTCGGGTAACAATAAAGTTAACCAGGGACCTAACAAAGTGGGTATATGTCTTGAAGCCCTTATACGTCATTTACGAGGGCTCATAGTGCAAGAAAATAAGGTCTTTACAAAGTTTGAAGAGCCAAGGACCAAAACTGCAATTTTTAAAAGTTTTGTGGGATGTCACCAAGGGCTCGCGTAGCGCGAGCATGACTGCTAATGCAGTCGCGCTACGCCACTGCCCTACCTGAACAGACAACTCCGATTATCTTGGGTTCTTGTCTGCCATAGACATTTCAAGCGACCTTTGATCGATTTTCCACATCTCTTGACCCCTAAACACCCCCTAGAACATCTAGGGACACTTGTGGATCAGTTGTGGTAAGTTGTAGACCCAAGTGTCAACTTCTTATGGTGGAAATTTCACTATAAAAGGAGCATGAACTTGCAACATGTCCTCACACCTTCATCTGCATATTCTGATCATTCCTGGAGCTCAAGCCTGCTCTCAAGTGCTCACTAATCAAGCTTAGGACCTTTGTAAGTTGGCTTAACCTTTCTTAATTAAGTTTTAGCTTAGTTTTAGCTTAAAAGTCAAACCGTCGTAATTAACGGTTGACTTTAAGATTAATCACTAATGGTCCAGTGATTAGTCGAATCAAAAATAGTTATAAGTTGGTATTTATGTGGGTAATAAACCCTCAAGAGGGTTCCCCCTGATTCCCACTCTAACTAGGTCAAATGTCGGGTCAAACCTACTAATAAAAAGTCAACAGAATGTTAATCTTACAATTTATGCATGATTAGTAATGTAGATCATATACAACCTGTTTGAACATTGTTATAACTTGGTAATAAGTGTAAAAACATGTCTAAACATGTTCAGCCCAACAAATTTCAGTAAAGACCCGGTTCGGAACCGAAAGTCACATAGTTTGACTTTCACTTTGACTTTCAGTTCTGACCCGTTTAAGCATGATTTAGAAATGCCTTAGAGCTTTGTTTGGACCAGGTAACATGCTAGTATAACCCTCTGTGATTATACACCATGGTTCATTAGTTAACCAATTAAATCGCATGATTCCGTTAATTGCTCGTATGTTGACGATTATGCCCTTATTACCTTAAAACGTGATTTTTGGAAAAGTAAAAGAGTAGAAACTTTAATTACTGATATATAAACTTGTATGCAAAGTTTGACATCAGTTTGAAACGTAGATTAAGAGTTATGCTCGTTAGCGTAAAATTAAAGCTTTATGCTAATTAAACGGCGTAACTAGCGTATAGCCTAGTTAAGCCTACTTTTTGACATCAAAATCTTTACCCACTGATGTAATATATTATTTTGGGATTTTTGAAGATTTTTAATTAATTTTAGGCTGAGCATAACTAATAGTCGTAGGCTTAATTCGGTAATTGTCGGTTTTGCCCTTACGGGCTATAAAATGAGTTTTACATATCTAAACGGCTCCAAACCTTTTGCTACTGATCACATATGATAAATAAATTATTTTAAGCCTTCTGGAAATGTAAAAATATCAGCTTTAGGTGTAGAACCCGGAAACGGCTCTTAATCGCCTTATTAAGCGTTTTTAGCGCATAGTATGTATTAAAACTATTTTAAACATACCCGGGTTGATACCTACTGATATTTAAGGCAAACTATAATATTTTAACAGTAAACAAAGGTTGATAAACTCAGACTTCAGTTTTGAGCTTTTCGGCTTATGTGAAATTACCAAAATATCCCTACGGGGCATAGTTTGGTTAAGATTGATAAATTTCACATATATGCTTTAACCTACTGATATAAATTAGCAAATTGAGTATATTTGCTGATTACATCAGACCTGTAACTTAGTTAAACACTTAAACTCTTTTACAACCTTTAAAATGACCAAACTACCCCTACGGGGCATAGTTTGTGTTTAAATTCATTTTGGGCATAATAAATGATATCTTACTGATGTCACAACATATATGGAGCATATTAACTTAGGAAACCTGTAAATGGCTCTCATTACTACCCGTTACGCTTATTACGCGTACGGTTCGGTTTATGTAACTAGTTTACATAAATTAGCCGAAACGGGTCAAATCTTATCGGTTTTATCTCAAATTCCAGAATGTGTATGAAATTCCCATATTAAACAAGTCTTTGAACTTGTCGGGTCTAAATCACATTCTATCCGGTCTTCGCTTAATCGTGCGTACGAACCGTATCTTTGAAACTAGCCGGTCTAAGCTTAAGCTTAACTAAAGACCCGTTAGAATTCTAATAGGTTATTATAAAACCTTCGTTCCAGATTAGGAGTACCAGTAAAAGCTACGTGCGTTTGCTTATTGTGATTTATACATTTCTCAGGTAAATACTTTTAACTTATTTTCCCTATACGGGCTTGGGTTACGGTATATAGCATACCGCTTGATCGGGCATCAAATTCTCCACCGTTGAGTGGGTAATTGAAAAAATTTGATCGGCTCGTTTAAACAGTCTTGTTACTTAAAGCCTTTGGGGGGTTAATGACCATGTCCCGGATATTCTCGGCATCATTTTACGAAATGGCCACGACTTAAGCGCGGGGTGTAGGCGTACACCCGTCAGTGCACAAAAGAATAATGTGGTGTGTCTATTGATCTTTAACCCGGACTTGATCCGGGCTACTGAACGCACAAGGAACATGTAATTCGTTCACAAGATTATAATATTAAATAATTCTTCCAAGTTATAAAAGGTTAATTTTGCCTCTGTGCATTTTAATCAAATTATAAAAGATATTTTGTGCCACGTGCATTCAAATCAATTTTCTTAAACCATTTTCAAAATGAGTCGGTTAATTGTATTTACCAGTGTAAACTGACGTATTTTCCAAAAAGGCTAAATGCAGGTACTATACGAAATTGGCTGGATATTTCTCCTTAGCATCAATAGAAGTCTCGCAAGCTTAAGATGCCTAAAAGTCTGTTGAACTATTGTTTCCATTTTATTTTCGATCCGTCTGTGGATAAACTTCCGAATATTGTGACATTTGATATTACAATAATAAATTCGGTTGTATTATATTTCTCAATTGCTTCCGCTGTGCATATTAATATTGTGTTGTTTGACTATTATGTTGCCAACCATGTCACGATACTCCCCACCGGGCCCATCGGTGACACGTGGAAATCGGGGTGTGACAAGTACCCTCATGTTGGAGCAAAACAAAGATATCTTCTTTAATCGCTTGTTGAAGAATACTGATCATCATTTTTTCACTTGTATATTTCAATTTATCATTCTCTGAAAAGTCACAAAATGCTTTTTCAAGCCCACGTTCATTTTTCGGTTTCTCGTAATCTTTTTCCAATGAACACCATGCATCAAACTTATAAGCTTGCACCCAGTTCTCAAATCGATTCTGCCATCCTTTAAAATCTTCAATGTACATAAGCTTTGGCGGTTTCTGGTGAGTTCCTGTCTCATTCTCACTGTATAATGTTTCAGCAGCTGTAACTGGTGCAACTAGAGTAGCAAACGCATTGTAGAATTCCTCTTCCATGTTTCGGAAAATTGTTTCACAAAAACAAGTCTCACAAACACAGTTTCACACGAAATACCAAACTCAAACGAAATCAATCTTTCAAACGAAATCCCTTTTGAAGCGGAATACCCATATTCAAACGGAATAGTTGATTCAAGCGAAATTATCAAACGGAACTACTACTTGGAGCGAAATTACTAATTTCGTGTGGAACATCTCAAACGGAATCACACTCTGAAGCAGAATCAGGTAATTTCGTGTGAAATCAAAGGTACTTTTCAAGCGGAATAGCAAATTCAAGCGGAATCAAGTGCTAATTTCGTGTGAAATGCTGCTGACGTCACTTAATCCGAAATCATTTTCAAGCGAAATTACAATTTTTACCCATTTTAAGCTGAATTAAGGTCTAATTCTTTCAAGGATTCTTTAAAACACTGTTTTGCGTATAATATGTGAAATTCAAATCATTTTGACCGTAAAAACTTGTGAATTATGTAAAAGAAGGTGTAGAAGTCAGAAATTATGGTTGTTTTGGCAAGAACTCGTCCTCCTGAGCTCTGATACCACTTGTAGGATCATTTTGTGACCCAAACGAGTCAATCAGAAGAGTTCTTATCAATTCAAAAGGCGGAAACAGATGAATTGACTTGAAAAACAGCTTGTTTCACACTTAATTGTCTTGTTTATTGATTATAACAAGTTTACAGATCAGTAGACACGTCGGCAGCAATTCGGTACCGGAAACATCAATCTTACAAATGATTTCGCTTGAAGGGTTTATATAGAGGAGGTGATTTCGCTTGAAAGTGGCAATTGCCATTTCAAGCGAAATTAACAATGTTGATTTCGTTTGAAAGTGCACTTGCCACTTTCAAGCGAAATTAACCCTTCAACACATAAATCCTATTTTCTCGTATAACGTGCCCTGATCTAACAATTCTAGTACAAGACTCGATACAAGACGAAGTCGACAGACGTATGCACCAACAAAATCTTTCTTATGTTTGACATGCAAATCAAAGTTTTTGGTTTCATAATGCTTAGTTTGTGTTAAATTCTTATAAAACAAGTGGAGTGTTACATAATTGTCACGACCCCCGACCATACCCTGGATGGGAGCCGCGAGCAGTCAAATGGTACCGGTAGTTATTTTAAAAACATTGCAGCAGAAATATTCATCAGGACCGTGAGTTAGGAAAAATATCAAAGTTTAGAAACACCAGATTTTTATTTATTTAACAGATGGGAATAAACCCAGGTTTTTCAAAGATAGCTTTTATATTGGATAATCCGAATACATAAACAACTTTTCTTAATTTAATTTATTGATAAAATAAGCCACTTCTTTAAGCCTTTTGGTGCCGTATCCAACTCTTATCCCGATCTACTGTAATCACCTGAAACGCGTTTTAAAAAGATTTGGTCAGCAGGAAATACTGGTGAGTTCATTCATTTTGTACAAAAACACAATTGTTATAATTCACAGCATTAGGAGTTTTTACATTTGCCTTTTTCAAGATTGGCAAAGACTTAATCACTGCAAAGCATAACTGGAAAACAGTGTTATAAGTTACAGTATTAAAAGCGATTACAATTGCCCCTATCTTATAATTAGCTGGTTCAGTTGTCACTCAACTGGATCTATGACTGTGGTCATACCACTATTGGGTCCGTTCACCCAATAGTGACGAGTATCACTATTTAGGTCCGTTCACGTAAAAGTGATAAAACAGTAGTAATTGTGCACAATACCCCACTTACTGCCAGTAATTTAAGATAACAAAGACTTAAATCCCTGTAAAATATAACTGGAAAATAGTTTGAGATTTAGTAAAACAGTTTAATAAAAAGAGAATGACTCACCTTGGTAGCATATAGTCTTGATTAAACAAGAATCTTGATTCTAAGCACCTATTTTATAGTTCTGAATCTTCTGATGATTAAACATCTTGTTTGATAGTAAGGTGAAGTTTTCAGATAGGTAAACATATAGTTTAACAGAGTGGAATACGTTTTAGTGTAAAACCATATCAAACCTAACGATGGTCACGAGATCAGAACCTTAACAAAATTCACAAAGTATAGTCTTATTTAGACAGCACTTTGGCATTCGTTAGTTGGTTCCTGAATCGATCGGAAAGAATATCGTATCGGTGATTATTGGTTAGAACACCAACGTATAGAGAGAAGAAAAGAAGAAATGAGCAAAGAAAAATGAATCTTAAGCTTCCTATTTATAGGTAAGGGGATAAGTCTTACCTCTATATAGAATTTCCCTATGTGTTATCTTCCTCAGTTGAACCTTCCCTAGATAAAACCTTCCCTATATATTATTTTCCTTAGATAATATTTTCCTTAGATTATACCTACTCCATATATACTTATTTAGATATTATCCACTCATGTATATCTTTAGCTGTTTCACTTTTACTTAACTGTTTAACTGATTAACTTACTTAGCTGATTAATTAATCTTACTTAGCTTAATTAACCGTACTTAGCTTAATTAATCTTACTTAGCTTAATTAATTTATCTCAACTGGTTAATCTTCCTTAACTGTTTAATTAAGTATTTACTTAGTCGATTAATTAATTTACTTACTTAGCTGTTAAGTTTTCTTTCCTGTTAAGTTTTCTTAATCGTTAAGTTTTCTTAACTATTAAGTTTACTTAACCATTAAGTTTACTTAATCGCTAAGTATTCTAGTTTAGCAGCTTCCTGGTTACGATTTCTAATTTCTAGATATGAAGGAACTCGTATTAGTGTATTAACTCAATTCAACTTTAACGATAATCACGAGATCGAAACCCTCACAACGAATGACAAAGCATAGCCAGATATTGGCAGCACTTAAACATTCATTCGATCGGTTCTAATCGATCGGAGATAGTATCGTACTAGTGATTGGAGTTATTACCCTAATAATGGGCAGAGTTTCGGGATTTAGGGGTATTATTCCCGAGCTATTACTTTGCTATAATATAGGCTAAGAGAAAGAGAAGAATTGAGCGATTTGAAATGAAAACATCGGCCGCTATTTATAGGCTGAAATAGGGTCGAGTCGTGGCCCGCGAAGCATATCAGCTTCTCCTTCGCGGCCCGCTAGGGAGTCTGGGTCGGTCTGAAGGTTGCTGAGTCATGGCGTGGTCTTGACACGTGGACGACACGTGTCCCTCAAGCTTATCCGGAAAATACAGAGCTGTCGCGCCCCGTGAAGGTCTTCCTTAATTCCTTCGCGGCCCGCGACAGAGTCACAGAATTTGTTTTTCTTGATTTTTCATAGAAATTAGGGTTTTAAGGGTTCGGATTTTCACTTACGGGGCGTTTAGGACATTTTTGTGCGAGTCGTTACAGTAATATAAGTGCTTAGTGTAATTACTCACAAATAAAGGGTGGTGGTGTTCTAGAGTAATTTTGTAGTTACTCTAGAGTAATTTTGATATTATTCTAGTGGATGTAACTTCTCTAGTATAGTTATATACTAGGTTGTAGACCTGCGTATTACACGGGCTGTGTATAAATATAAGTTATAAATTTCAAAATATAACATAGAACTAAAATTTCATTTTTACATATGATAGTTAAAACGATCAATTAGAGTCATATTTTGTCGTAAAGATTCTATTAAGTAACATGTTTCATTTAAAAAAAAAAGAAAAAAAGCGAAATAACCAAATGTGTCAAAAGTATTTGAATGCTTAAAATGTTCTTAATCGTTTTATTAAAAAGAAATCTTATATCATACTTTTGATAATATGTTTTCGTTAGTCATAAACAATACATCAAACATTACAAAATGTTTATATAAAAAAATAGAATGCACAAAAGTTGTTGAAACGTTGCCTTAACATGACTCGTTTCCTTTTGACTCGTAAAGAATCATCCGTTATGACATGAACCTGTTAAAACCTGGAAAAAAAAGATAAATACAATTCAAACACATCCTATTAAAAAAGTAACAAAACTTCTATTACAAATATGTGATTGATCTCAGTGGTTCATAATATTCACCTTAAGTATAAAATATTATCAAATACAAGAATAAATCGGAAACTACAACTAATAAGTGGAATATGAATGTTATAGATCATATGAAAAAATTTAAGCATAATTATTCATTTTAAAAAGTAAAATCATAGGTTTTAAAATTATAGATAACTGCCGTTAAAAAAAGTTGAAGTATTCTTTTAATAAAAACTTTAAGTATTTTTTTAATCATCAATCTTGAATTTTAATTAATATTAATATTAATATCATATTATTATTATTAATAATCATTAATTAGAATTATATATTAATTAAATAATATTATTAATGGTTTTAAGAAGAAAATGCCATGTGACATTAGTTGAAATTTTAAATAAGAAAATGTCATGTGACATTAGTTGGAGTTTTTTATTAAAAATTAGATTTAAGTTGAATCAGAATATAGTTACATAATTACGCTAGTTACATGTATTAGAGTATTTTTCGGGTGTATCATAACTTTATTTTTTAGGTTTTCTCTTTTCGTTGTTATACCGAGTGTGGTACCGTAACAAACCGAAATAATACTAACCGAATTCCTATTGTTTTGGTCAAAAATTACCGAAGCAATTAAGTGATCAAATTAGTTAAGTGAGATAGTGTGCTAAGAAAGTGTGTTGGAAATATGCTAATTAAGTTGTTTGCAAAAACAGTTTTTAGGATACGGCTTAGGATATCAAGCAGTATCTACAATCAAACAATGAGCAAAAATGTAAAGGGTGACACAGGATGTACGAGGAAAGCCCTTGATCAATCTAGATCGCCGGCATAAAACCTCGGGAGCTGACAATCGCAGCTGCCTTGTTCTTTTTATTGCTTCAAATGTCAGGATACAGTGCAGGATATGATGCGGATCAACTAAGTGTTACAATGTGATTTTGATACAAGTGTAAGTGTGATGTGAGAGTTTTGAAGCTAGAGAGAAAGAATGTGCGAGAAATTGTGTGTTCTAATCTGATCCGATCAATCCTTTTTATAGTAAGAGAAATAAACCAACTAGCCTATTATTCCGGGATTCAGCGAATATTCCACATGTGAACGTTGTAGTCCACGTCTTCCGGCTTCAACATCCATAATCTAACTGATTTGCCTGAGTCTTGAGGAGAAGAAGTCCACATGACCGTTAGAGACTTGTTACAATAATCTGCACGTGAGTTAATTAGTTACTACAAGGATATCGCATCAGGATGTTACCAATATCCTGATCCGGTATCCTGATCACAACAAAAGAAACATAGTCAGAATATTAGTCAGGATATATGAGCAGAAAACCACCCATAACAATTGTCCCCAAAATATATCTGTTGGTATACCAATTCCAACGGATATATTTTAAAGCCTATCTCGTAAATCGAGGTTATTAAGTCGAAGCGACGATTGATGTGACACGCTACAACTTCCCATGCGATATTTACTCAACATCCCCTATATCCAGCCTATAATTAGCCAAAATATTCTGCAGTATGATCATCACTCCTCGAGCAAATTTCAGGTATTTCCCTTCTCTCTTCTTCTTCTCTGTTTTTCTTTACTTAAATTTCTTGTTTCTTGGTTGAAACCTCTCATGGCCTCACGAACAAGATCACGTTCAAACGAGCCAGCCCCAACCCTCGTAAGTCAAAACCTTCTTCGAGAACCAGAAAAGGAGATTTGTTCCTTCAACAATGCCGACATTGCCGCCTTGAAAGATTCTGGTTACTTTCCTGCCGGAGTGATCATTCGTCCGTTTGATCGGGAGGTCCGATCAGACGCGGTATCAAACGAGTGGGTGTGATTTTTAGCCTATCCTTTTTCCTTGGGACTCCGGTATCCTTTTCCACCCTTCATCTCCCGTTTTTTCGAACTTACCGGCCTCAGTTATGCTCAGACTATGCCAATGGTGTGGCGAGTTTTAATGGTGTTAAACCAAATTAAATCTCGTCATTTCCCTGACCTATGCGTCGAAGATCTCCCCATAGCATATCGACTGAGATCCCATGGTAACAGCCGCTTTCTTCTATTCTCCACCTCCAAGGACCCCCTAATCCTCAAGGCCACTAAGAATGAAGATCAGTGGCAACGAAAGTTCTTTTTCGTAAAGAGGGATTCTATCGACAAGGGTTTTGACCTGCCAGTTAGATGGTTGACTTCGGGTAGGATTTAGGGTTTTAGGAATATCCCCAAATATATCTTAAAACTATATCCTTAACTGACATCCTGATTTCGTGTGCAACAAATTTCAGAGATTTAGCACCTCCAAGCGCAGAATCGGAGCCCAGGATCAAAGAGATCTATCGACTTCCTGCCAGTGAAAGGACCTTCTCCCTGTCTCTCATAAGCTCAAGTCAAAAATCAAGTTCAGAAATGTCTCGAAGGTTTCCAGCTTGACAAGTTGGACAGTTACTCTAGCCTTGCACCTGTTAAGCAAGAAACCAATCCAAAGCTAGCTGTCACGCCAAAGCCTACCAGTTCAAAAACTGCTACTGCACCCAAAGCTCCCCCAGCATCCAGGACTCGAGCCTCCAACTCCCGGAAGAGGAAGGAAGCAGACTACCCTGCTACACCCCACGTATTCCCATTCGAGAACTATGGGTTTACAGAGTCCAGCAAATTCATGACCGGCTTCCTTAACCAGGTTCGTATCCTTGACCTATATCCTGCACCATATGCCGGTTATAAATGTCAATATAGGTTAATACCTGTTTCCTTATTCTGCAGGGTCTTGAACGCCTAGTATTCCTCTATGAAGATGCATGTGGCTTGAACACCATGCTAGAGAGCAAGCTGAAAAAGGCTGAAGCCACCATTGCGGACCAAGCAGCGATTGCCACCGCCAAATCAAAGGACTATGAAGCCAAATACAGGGCGATGACCCAAGAGCATCAGTCCGCCATCTAGAAGATCACCCATGAGGCCCAAGCCAAGTCCGATGCCGCCCAAGTTCAACACGAGCAGGATATGGCTTTATATCGGGAAGCCTCAAGAATTCTGTTGTCATCTCCCTTCTCCAGGCCTGACTGAAAATGGCCTACGAGGCTATAGCTTTGGGCTTTGAAGGTCCTTCATGGAACATCAAGGCTTGGGAGGTGAAACTGAAAGATCTTGGTGGTAATCCCGTGGAGCCTCCTGTGAAGTCTGCTGCGGAGGAATCTGCTATGGTGGTGGATGATGCTGGTGCTTCAAAGGATGCTGGTGGCGATGCTGGGGCGAATGCTGAAGAGGATGCTGGAGAGGATGCTGGAGAGAATGCTGCCGATGAAGCCATGGTGGAAGAGGGTGCTGCCCCTTAAAAGCAGCGAAGTGGGCGATGATGGATATTTGTGCCTAGGCCGGAGCCCACTTTTTTAAGTTTGATGGTTATGGTTTGTAATCCCTGAACATTTTACTTTTCCTGCACTCGAACAATTTACATTTCCTGCACAAAGACAATATGATGGCCAAAGGTGGATGGGTCCTGGGTTTCAGGATGAAGCCCTTGGTCATCAATTAGTATGGTTTATTTTGAACAATATACTGGTTGGAGGTGGATGGGTCTCGGTTTGAGATGAAACCTACAACCGTTATGTGTAATACCCTTGTTATTATTTTAAGGTTTTCGTATAGTTTACGACAATAAACATGTAGTTATAATTACATGTACTTTAAAAATACGGTTAATTTAAAACTTTTACAAATAAAGGTTTATATACATCGTAACGAATTTGAGATCGTCGTTTAAGAGTTACAACAAAACGCCGTGCAGGATGAAGCCCTTGGTCATCAATTAGTATGGTTCAATTGCCTATAGTTTGAGGTCTAGCTGCCTTGACTACGTGTCTAATCTCTCCAATTAATCCCCAAATACAACGGGAGATTAACACTGGTTCTGGGGAAGCAAGAGTTGGCACTATTCTAGCATATTCGAAGAATAATTTAGTGTATCCCTTACTATCCACACCAGTCATCCTAAGATTTAGGAATTTGTTTGCTATCTGTTCCTTATCATTGGGTGTGCAGAATTTCCTTTCTACCTTGTTCTTAAATTCTTCTCATTCCATATTGTAGGTTCTATCACTTCCTCTTGATTGGAGGATAGTGTTCCACCATTCCAGTGCTGAATTCTTAAACAGATTAGAAGCAAACAATATCTTATCTTCTTCAGCACACTTGCTTATTCTTAAGACTGCCTCAGTCTTCTCTATCCAGCGTAGGGTTGCAATGGCTCCTTCGTTGCCCGAGAACTCCATTGGTTTACAAGACCAAAATTCTTTATAAGAACAACCGTAAGACACGGTTCTTCTCCTTTTGGGAATAGGCAATTGAAGTAAAGGTCCATTGTTTACACTGTTTTCGGGTTCGATGGGTCGCTTACTGCTATGCTTACTTTTATTATTCGCTTCTTGAATAGTTTGAATAATAAATGGCATGGCATCTATGATTCCTTGTGCCACTATATGTTGAACAGCACTATTATCCATTTGATTTCCATTGTTATTGATGCTTGGATTCTCATTAACTACGTTAATGTTACTCTTGTTATCATTATTCAGATTTCCTTGATTTCCTTCGTCGGCCATCTGAATTTTAAATATTTACCAATTATTAATATCACAATATAATATTTAATATAGTTAATCACATGACATGCAATCTAGCCAAAAACGTCGATCATTGCGACTTTTACTCTATTTCCATATACTATTATGCATCCATTACATACTAGTACTGAAATAAAAATTACAATACCAATAGAAATAGAATCACACTAATAGTAATAGGCATCCGTACACACATATTTTATTTTATTTTATTATATTATATTATTACCATCTCCTCTATCACATCACGGATATGGATTTATCCAAAAATCCATATTACGCTCATCGTATTTCCATATGAGACGCTCTCCCACCTGTCTCATCCTCTCACTGCTTTCTAAAATTTCCTCCCCAAAAGTCCTAAGTTCTTGCACGTTTTTTGCACTCATTGGGGGTGCAGGTTCTAGGACTGGGTTCGGAATCTGGGGTGAGGGTTCCTGATATGGGGGTGAAAGTGCCTGAAATCGGTAAGGATCTTCTAAGATCTCCCTGATGTAGTTATCATGGTAATAGGGATCTAAATGGTCCATACCTGGATAGGCTCCTATATTCTGTATGGGTGTGTCTTCATGCGTCGGGTAACGTTGCACAAAGTCCCTATTATCGTCCCACCAGGGGTCGTAATTTAGGTCTAGAGGGTTCAGTGCAGGTACCCTAGGTATTTCCTCTGGGTTGAAATCATGCATCTCCACCGGGTTTTCAGGGTTTTCTATCTCCATGGATTGGTCTGGGATTAGTGGTTGTGGGGCTACTAGTTGTTCCAGACTCGGGTCAGTAGCAGTTGTAGCTAGGATATGGAAATTAGCTAGGCTTCTATTAAGCATATCCTGTGTATGGGCATCTGTCTCTCGCTTAACAGCTGCTAAAATTCTTTGCTGTTGCAACTTTCGCATTCTTTTCCTACAAGCAAAAGCTTCCTTACTGAACCATCCTCGTTTCTTATGAGGGAATGGCTCTTCTGACTGAGCTTTAAAGGCAAACATCCCTTCTTCCTGATCAGCAGAATACCCTGAAAGGGCAGGCTGTGATGAGGTACCTTCACTCCTAGGTGAATCAGACAACTGACGACACATGTCTGAGGGTCCTTGATCACTCATATTGTAAACTAACAAATAGTCAAATAACACAAAACACATAATCGAATAACAAATAAATACAGTTAAGCACGTATTTCCGTAATTTATTTCCTAACATAAAATTTAGAATTTAAGTGTCAGCAGAACACTTCTTTGGCTTAGACCAGTGGCTAGGCTCTGATACCACCTCCTGTCGCAACCCCCGATCCCTTATCTGTCCCGGGAGCGAGCGGACGCGAACTCAGAGTTTCGGTGGTATCAGCTTGTTAATTTGGCAGCGGAAATTACATCAGGACCGTAGTTAGGAAATGTTTATCAGAGTAAAACCACCATATTTAATATTAATAATCACATGGGCAAAACCCAAGTTTCTTATTACAATACGTTTATGGGGATGAACCCTATTTTATTGAATTTAAAACATCGTCTTTTAGGTAACTTTTATAGCCACATTTTTTCCAAGCCTTCAGTGCTCTCCAGCTGGCTTTTTACTAATTGGCTGTCACATTGTGTTACCTGAAACGCGTTTTAAAAACATTTGTTAGTGGGAAATACTGGTGAGTGAATCCCAGTTTAATCAAGAAACATTTTATCAATTAAAACAGTATTGAGAGCGATCACATTGTTTATTTCTACACAATTACTCATTCAGTACTGTCATTCCTGACTTGTGGGTCATATTACACATTGGCTAACTCGTTGTCCAATGGTAACGTACTGTCATCCCCGACTTACTACTCGCGGTAGTAAATTTTGTATACAAAACCCCAACATACCGGCAGTAATTGAAGAACTACAAAGATTCAATCACCGCTTAATCACATTGTAAAACAATTAAGGTTTTGTAAAATATTACAAAAAGGTTATCAAAAAGAGGATAAACTCACATTGATATCTTAGACTTCGCGTAAGGGTTTCCTGGATATAATCTATAATTTTCACAAATGTACATAGGTTAGTATCATAACCCTTTGAAAATATTAATGATATCCTCTTCGAGACGGTATTCCAACAACTACGTTGGGCAGAACCACGATAGTTGTTACGGAACCCTAAATCAATCGGGCAGCGTATCTATTACAAAACTGGGGTTATAATACTTACAACGGAGCAGAACCTCGCTAATTAGGGGGTATAATACCAGCTTTATAATGCCTATATTCAGAATTTGTGATTGAGAATGAAAGAAATGAATGACAGAAAACGAAAACCCGTTGCCTGCTTATATAGGTGATGAAACTGGTTCCCACGCGGCCCGCGTAAAGAACAGACAAGGGTTACGCGGCCCGCGTCAACCCTGGTCAAACGTATAGCTTGTCCCGCTCATGATCTAGCCTCGCCATGATGATGACACGTGTCATCACCGGGTTGCGCCATGTTTCTTGATCTTACGCGGCCAGCATAAGATTGAGACGGGGTTCACGCGGCCCGCCTCAACTTATATTTCAACGAAATCTGATTTAAACCTCTATACCGCCCGCGTAAAGGCTTGGGGTGGGTCTACGCGGCCCGCCTCAGCTTAAAGTTTAGATTTTATATTTTATTTTTAATACTATACTGTATTTCGGGCTCGGTTTTCACATACGGGGTGTATTTAAAGACATATTGGAACAATTTAAATATAATAGGGTGTCGAAAATATTCGAGAGTGTCGGTTTTACTGAGGGTTGTTACACATTGCTCGGGCTACAATGTGATTATACTTCACATTACCTTTCTTGGCCATGATCACGTCACGTCATGTTTAGGTTTATATTAACATTTCATCATCGAGAATCCTCTTTTTGAATGTATTGTTTTTACACCTATCGGTGTCTAGACCTAAATCCTTTAATATTAACCTTTTCCTAATTTCTCTCATAATACTTATATATTTGTTAAAACGTCATTTCTTACTAAAACTAAATTTTAGTTTAACGTTTTCTCTTCACCTTGTCTTATATCCTTTTATTACTTCTAGGAATTTTAAGTCCGAGGATTTATTCCTTTCCGATATTATTTAATTCGTGAAATTAAAATTAGTTCCCACACTTAACTCAACTTATCCGTAGGTTCTTTTACTTAGCCTCGTAGGCTATTTCTTTAGATTTTTCACCTTTTTATGGTGAGATGTTAGCAGTTCGTTTCTTTCTACTTATGACCCAAGGGTCTTCTTGGTCCCGTAGACCTTAACACTACGTTTAATTCCGTAGGTTATGATGATCCCATAGATCATCTTTTATTCGTATTCATATTCAAATGTATATATACCTATATAGCTTCAAGGCATCCCTTGTTATGTTTGGAATCATTTGTTTTCGCTTTTTGAACTTTAGTTGGTCTTGACCGTAGTCTAAGGCTTCATTCGTTTACTTTCGGACTAACCTTCTGACTTATGACTTCTGACGTTGCTTACGCGTCAGTTTGTTCTACGCTCACCGTTTTCCCCGATTTATAATTATATTTCTTTTAAACCCATTACATAGGTTCATTAATATTTCACGCTTTTATTTATTCGATTCACGCTTACTTACATTAGCAAGCGTCATCATTTATTTAATTCTTTTGACTTGTTCGTATGAAATTTCATTGCTTATGAATGCCAATGTTCATTCTTTATTCAACCCGTTCAACTTTAAAATAGTTGAACGTAATTTATCAAAATTTCTATTTACAGCATCTTATCGTCTTTTAGTCATGACCCGAAACCCGAGTCTTTTGAGTTTCCATCCGCGTTCCCGTTTCTCAGTCTACGCATGTGTTTAAATCCTTACCCATCAACCGGGTATTTTACCAAAGTCGTTATTATTGCAACCCTCCCGGTATGCATTAAGACTTCGCTTCACTTTTATATTCCGACTTTGTCCTCAAGTTTGACATTTTACAAAAACGGCCCGTTAAGAGACACATTTGCATTCTCCGGGTTCGAGTGTAAGTACACCCCCTCCCAATGCATATCTTAATCATTTTATATTAATCTTTGTCCCTTCACTCGGGCTCATTATCCTAATGTAATACGCTTCCGTCACCCGGCTCATTAATCTTAATCATTTTACATTAATCTTTGTCCTTTCACTTTGGGTACCATTTTAGTTAGTCCCATTCACCCCACCCTTACTACAACGGACGTAAATGTGTCCGCTATAAGAAGTTCATGGTATCATATGGCACTACTTACTTGGCCAGAGTAAGCGATTAACACATGACACACATTACCTTTTTATAGTTTTCACATCACGCCCTATGTAAGTAACGCCTCTATTTAGTTTTCTTGGAAATAATATCCTGGATAGGTATTCTATTCAGGTTTTCCAAGTTTCTAATTTACATATGCAACAATCATTCTCTACATGTTTATTGCATATTGTTATTTGTGCGATTATATTTAAAAGCGTGCACCTGGTAATGCTTGCCCCGACGGGCGTTCCTTGCCATTAACCTTGTTCGCGGTCGTTACGCGATTTAGTCCTTAGTGAGCATGCTCCTCTTGTCATACTTCAGACCATTGCTCTATCATATCCATAATTTGTTCAACCCTTGTCATCTTTAAATGCAAGTGTCCTTTAATTAAGACATTCACAAAAGTTAGTAATGTCGACATCAATTATCGCCCGTATTATAATACGAGGCTTTCTGCTATATGTGTCAATGCACGTTGTTTCATTAACTGTATCAATCATTTTAATTGGGGTAGCGTGTATTACGCGATAACCCTATATGTTATTTACAACACTTTAGCATGCTAAACCATTAACATACATGTACTTACCGGATTTGCGATCAAGCCTCGAACCGAACACTTTATTCTTTTAACCTTGAGCTCTGATACCAACTTGTAACACCCTTGTTATTATTTTAAGGTTTTCGTATAGTTTACGACAATAAACATGTAGTTATAATTACATGTACTTTAAAAATACGGTTAATTAAAAACTTTTACAAATAAAGGTTTACATACATCGTAATGAATTTGAGTTCGTCGTTTAAGAGTTACAACGAAACGCCGTGCGGAAGCTTTTAACTTTATCGTGTTCGGTCCTTCATCGAGCTTGATCTTCATCCGGGCACTCTTGGCAATCACCTATGATCAAAACCAACTTAGAAGTTAGTTTTGATAGTTAATTAACAAGTTTAAACAAGTTATATGGGTCAAACAAACAAAATTAAACAAATTGCCAGCAATATCAGCCCTCGCGGGGCGCGACGAAGAAGGGGAAAAAACCTTCGCGGGTCGTGACCCTAGTCGAGTCACGCGACACCTAAACAGCTTCGCCGTCGCGTAGCGCGACGGCCTAGTTTTTTTTCCAGAATGTTGTTTGTTTGTTGCTGTACAGACCCAACTCAAATAATTTAACTTGTTATGCACTAAAAGGCGCATAACTTTCATTTTACTAATCCGTTTTACATGATTCTTTTTCCTACGCGAATGTAATTTAATCCTCCATCACATGGAGTTAAAACCTGACGTCCGGATAACCAATTTTTTTATATTTTAAGCCTTCGGCTTTATATTCGACTTCAACACAATTGACCCATTTAAGTTTAGAAATCACCACCTTGTTTCTAAATAACCGTCAAGCATACATCAACATGTTTAACTCAAAATCTTTAGTTCGGGTTTGTAACTTTTATAAATTATGCGGCTAGTACTCAATCTATGCGCATAATTCTTTTGACCCGTTTCAAAGATTTAAACCTTTAAGTATAAACCTTTCCCCTTACTATGCATAGTCTACATGATCATAATACAAATTCTTAAACGGCTCATAAGGACCGTTTACCCGGTTTAGCGTTCTTGGGCATTTTGGTCAATTTCATTTCCTCATTCTACGTCGAAGGGCTTTCACTAGTATTTGACCAAAATATTACTTCTAACTTTAATTTAAAATATGTGTACCTGGCTCGGGTCAAGTATTGACCCGTTTTAATATACCGTTAAAATTATCCCATAATCTATGGCGATGCAATTATCCAAATTGCTAATCGCTCCTGTTAACATAAAACTTGCAACCACATTAGTCGATATTGTCAAATGGTGTTGTCACCACCATTCGACCCGTTTGGCCTATATGCCCAATATTACCCCTTTTTACCATTCATTATGGTTTTCATCACTTTCGCTTATTCCGACCCATTTCAATTTACGTCGGAACATCACATTTCAAATATTAGCTTATCATTTTCATAACTTTTATAATCATTACGCATTCTAAGATAAAAGGGTGTAAGATTCACTTACCTTGCATCCATGCCACGCTTTTCTTTCCATACTCGCTCTGTTTGACCCGCTTCATCCACAAGCTTCCACCTAGCTTGTTAAGCGCCAAACTATTATCCAATGTTCACAAGGTGGTTAGATTAACCATAATTTAATATGATCTTCCACCTTACATATTTCTATGCATTCATCCGAACATTTAATATAATCACGTTTTACACACAACCAAGTAGACCGCGATTCCATTTAGGCATTTCATATCACTGAAAATGGGCTGTTTTTGGTGACTTGTTTAACCTGTTTACAAGTCTTCAAAAATTATGATTTTTTTTATGTGGCATACCACTCGGAGGGTTAGGCCTTGTGTTAAAATTTCAAGATCTAACTCTTTACCAAAAAATCATAAAAATTCATTTACTAAGCTGCAATCAGATTCGTCACTTCTGACTGCAGCTTACGGAAAAATTCATTTAAAATCCGTCGTTTATCCGATTGATGAAATTCCAATTGGAAATTCTTTTAATCACTTAAAACTATCTACAGTAAAAATTTGATGTCATAACTAAATCCCTAAATTGAGTTATGACATTTGTAATGGGCTGCAAATTCTGCCAGAAAACGCAGCTTGAACCTTCGATACGGAAAAATTCATAAAACGCTCAATTTTCGTCGAAAAAATGCGATTCCAGTGGGGTTTTAAAGATATTTCCTGGAATTACATTTTAGACTCAAGAAACACATGTTTTTGTCACGTTTTGTCCAGATTACAGACAATACTAGTTGGCTGTAAATTCTGATCAGGAGCTGTTTGAATTCAGCTTTCAATTAAAGCATGTTCTTGACATCATAACACTATTTTTTAGCAATCAAAACCCTAAAAACATCTCATACATGAATTTAGCATCAACAAAATCTAAATTTACTTGAGCTAGGAATGATTTCAATATATATTTGTCTAGGGTTTACTCCTAAACACTATTTCACTTCAATATCATCCATACCACAATCATGCAACATCAATTTCGAATTTCTTATGTACATCCAGAAATTTAGATGGAATTTTTCTATGAAATTTACATACCTTATGATCCCTTCACAGAGGAGATCATTATTCTATGATTGGATTTCGATTTGGAACAGATTTGATCCTTTAATTTGGCAGATTTGGGTGAGCTAGGGTTTGAGCGTAAGCTTGGTCGTACCCTCCTGCGTTCTGTACGATCCACACACACAAGTGTGTGTCTGGAATTTTTTTTTTGTTTTAATCTAAAACTAGTTTGCTTTTTAACACCTTTGGCCCCTCTATTATTATCAGGTTCTTACTTTAGGTGTTTTTAATCCACTCACATATCATTACGAGACTTTTAACTAACTAGGTTGATTATTCCTAGTTTACTTAGTTAGTTCCGGGAGTTATAACCCGTTTATTTATGTCCCGTTAACTCGGGTCCCTTTTTATAAACTTTGTCTTCTCAAGTCGTTTGCTCTCTTTTTATTTATTATTAAGCTTATTTATTTAAATCCTATTAATCTCCGGGTAAACCTTTACCGCTAACGGTATTTTACCCGCTCTTTAGTATTAACGGGGTTTAATTACCCAAACCCGTTTTCAGGGTGTTACATTATGTGAATATGATTAGAGACTAATCGTGCTTTTGGTGGATGGATCTCAGTTTGAGATGAAACCAAAAGCACAACTTTTGCTATGTTAATAATATAACCTCCTTTTGACCTTATCTATCATTGTTGTTTTTTCAATTCTTGTCGTGCATTGCTTAATTTGAATTCCAATGTTCCAAACTTGGTATAATTATTTTTTAAAATATCCTATTAAGACTTTCGTCAAATAGGGCTTTTATAACTCAAACAATTCAGATGAGGTTTTCAAAGAAAAAAGGATAGTTCATTTATTTTACAAAGTTTGTTTTGATAACACTTGTTTGACTAGAATACAGTTTTAGTTTTTAAACCAAGCATCATATCCGAAATATTCCAACCAAATATCCTGAAACATATTCTGAAAATACATTTTGAGAATATATCCTGAGAATATATCCTAATCAGGATATTTAAGTGTAACAACTTTCATCAAAATTACTATTTCTTATTTTATGGCCCCCAAAAGGAAACCCTAATCGAGACCCCCTAGTAGTATTGCATGGCCCCTAAAAATTTCAGAACAATCGGAACTAGAATCAGGGCCCCTAAAACTCAGGGGGGTATTCCCTAATTGATATTATCTAAACAGTTCGTTGTCGAATTCGAAATTTAACGAACCGTCGACTCACCCAAGCTAGTTAGACACGGGGCTACCCTATGCTAGGGGATACCCCTCGCGCCACGCGCCAGGACCTCGCGCCACGCGAGGGCGCCGTTTTTCCAGTATAAATCTAGGGCATTGGCACTTGAATTTTGATGTTGGTTCGACGTAAAAACTCGTTTCCTACACTGAGATATCGTCTATTTACTTCAAAACACACACACAGCATGAAATTCTGCCGCGATAACAGGGTAATAACTCGATCACTGCTACGATTCAATGTCCGATCGATTGAAACCAATCCGATGGATGTTTAAGTGCTGCCCACATTAGGGCTATACTTTGTCATTCGTCGAGAATTTGATGGATGTTTGAGTGTTGCACTTTGTCATTCGTCGTGAGGGTTTTAATCTCGCGAGTTATCGTAAATGTTGTATTAAGTTACTGACCTAGTTCGTGTGCATTGTTATTTAAATTAGGTTACAAGGCTTATCAGTAGGCTAAAACTCTGCCCATTAAACTTCCAATGTGATTCATTCTCTTTTAATCAACATTGTTTTACAATACTACAAGCATTTTCAAAAGTTATAATTACAGGGATTAAGTCGTGGTTATCTTGAATCACTAGCTAGTGGGGTATTGTGCACATTACTAATTTCTCACTGTTAGGTTCATCAACCTAACAGTGATAATCATCACTACTTGGGTGAAAGGACCCAATAGTGGTATGACCATCGTCACCAGGAGGTGACACGGCGCCAGATAAAAATAAGATAGTAGCCATTGTAATCGCTCTTATGTTGTAATTTATAACTATGTGTCATTTTATCAAACTTGAGTGACTCGCCAATATTTCCCTGCTGATAAAACCTTTTTAAAACATGTTTCAGGTGATCTGCTGTAATCCTGAAAAAAGTGTCGTGTAGCACTACAAGCTTGAGAAGTGGCTCAATAAAAAAAATCAAGAAATATGTTTTTGCAAAAACAGGGATTTCCCAGTGAAATCATCTTCATTGTAAATTATGGGTGTTATCCCCAACTTATGAAATAAAATAATCAGGCATTTTCAAGTTTAAACGATCCTGTTAGACTTCCGCTGTCAACTCAAATAATAAATACCACGGGTTCCTGTCCCGCGGCTCCTGGACCGGGTAAAACCGGGTCGGGGGCCGTGACAAGAAAAGGTGGTATCAGAGCCATTGATTTAAGCCAATTAAGTATTTAGAAATACTTAATTTTTCCTGATTGCCATTCTGTGATTCTGTGAAAATTTAATTTACAAAAATTTAACTTAGAATTTTGTGTGTTTCTTCATGTATACTCACAACATGAATGAACTATCCGAAGCACTTCAAAATTTTTCTATCCATAGCTCAGATATGGATATCACCAGTACTTTCATTGGCTACCAGGCTGACACTGAAGAGCCAATGGTATTCCAAGCCCAACCTCAGGAAAAACCTAAACCGAAGAAAAGAAGAAGACTTGTAGGCTGGAGGCGTGTGCGTAGGAAAAGGCCAGCAACACAAAAAGTTATAAAGAATGAGGATCCCAAAGATAAAGGCAAAGGGATAGAGATCGGAGAAAGTTCAGGGTAAGCCCCAGAGATGCCACCCTGGGAGGAACTAGACCGCCAACTGGCGAATAGCGACCTCATCGGACCTGCCGATGAAAACCTCTTTGGTTACCCAGCTGAAGCCCAACTTACATTCAATATGGAACCTGCTATTCCAGATCCCCTTGTTAACTCACGACCTCTAGGAGAGCTAGAAGAATGGTGGACCACTGACTGGCAGTTTCAGAATCTCCTAAACAACCCTAATACCTTTTTCCCTCAATTTGATCCTGAGCCTCCACTACATCCACCAATGAGCACCGAGAACTTCTCTGAACTCTGGCACTATGGCGAGGAGCTGGTGGATGCAGGAAATAGGATCCGGGAAGTGGGGGAGTGGATATCCTGGAAATACGACGAGAGGGAACGTCATTTCTGAAGTGCCAACTGACGGGATCGAACGTGGTTGTGGGAATGTATGTTTAATAATAATATAATAATAAAAATATAATCGTGTAAAATAACCTAAAATAAAACTTTTGTAAGATAACTGGTGTGTACGGACGCATATTAAAATATATAAAAATATGGAAGTCGAAAAATCGACAATTTTGGCTATATGTGTTGACATGATTATGTGCGATTATTTTGTTGTGTTTGGTTGTTATTTATATTGGTGCTAATCACTTATATATATATATTAATTACCAGATGGAACACGCTAGTAATGAATCAGTTAACGAAGTTAACCCATCTATGCAAAACCATGAAGATCAATTTCTGAATAGGCCAGACATAGAAAACATCGTTGCCCAGGGAATAGCAAATGCTATTCCAGCAATTCTTGCTGCTGCCGAAATCCTGTTGAACCTCCACCACCTATTCCCAGCAAACGTACTCGTATTGACAATTTCAGTAATAGTGTAAATGGAGGCGGCAACAATAATAATAACGATGATGTGATACAAGCCCCATTTCTTAAAAGAATAAAAGCTGCAACGCCTGGTTGCACTTACAAGGAATTTCTTGCCTGTAAACCGGCTGAATTTACAGGCAACGAGGGGGCAACTGCCGCACTGCGTTGGTTGGAGAAAACCGAGGCAGTAATTAAAATAAGTAAATGTGCCGAAGAATACAAGGTCATGTACGCGTCACATCTTTTTAAAAAAGGGGCACTAGAATGGTGGAATACGGTGTTACAAGCCAAGGGAAGTGACATGGCCTATGCCATGAGCTGGGAAGAATTTAAGCAGCTGGTGGAAAGAAAATTTTGTCCCGAATATGAGAAAGAACAAATGGCGAATAAATTCTTGAACCACCGGATGGTGGATGTAGACTGTCGAGGGTATACTTCGACATTCTTCGAGTATGCTAGAGTGGTACCAACCCTGGCTTCGCCAGAACCGGTACTTATTTCTCGCTACATCTGGGGTTTGATTGGCGAAATCCGTGATATCGTTAAAGCTGCGAGACCACGCACTATTGACGATGCGGTGGAATTAGCTAACACCCTAACTGACGGGCTGGTACGCACAAGAGAAGAAAACCGGAAGAAGGAAGTGGCTCAAAAGATTACCCAAGGATTCCGTGTGGGTAACGGTAGTAATTTTAAGAAAAAGGGAACTGGGCAATCTTCCACTGTTCCATTTTTCAATACCTGCAAAAGAAAACATTTTGGAAGATGCAAAGGGTATTGCAATTTCTGCAAAATTCCGGGGCATCAAGAAGAAGATTGCAGGAAGAAGAAAGCAACAATCTGCTACAACTGCGGAGAAGCTGGACATTTTAGGCCAGACTGCCCGAAATTAGTCAAACTAGCTGATAACAAAGCCAAACCTGCAGAAGGAACTACCAAGAAAAACGTAAGAGCCTTCCAGTTGACTACTCAGGAAGCAGAGCTAATCCCTGACGTGATAGCTGGTACGTTCCTAGTTCATGACGTTTATGCAAAAGTATTATTTGACTCTGGTGCAAACCAAAGTTTTATAAATACTTCATTCTGCCAAGCTCTTAAATTACCCTTAACCAACCTTAGGCAGATTTTTACAGTCGAAACGGCAGATGGGAATTCTGTTAACATAAATAAGGTTTTGCGAGAAGGAAAGACAGAACTCTTAGGCCATAAATTTTCTGCAAATCTTTTACCTATGAATTTAGCCGGATTCGATGTGGTATTAGGAATGGATTGGTTAGTAGCCAACCATGCTCAAATTCTTTGTGATAAGAATTCCATAGAAATTCATACACCCACAGGAGAAATAGTGGTGATTACAGGAGAGAAGCCACGTAAGCCACTGAAATTCATTTCAGTAATGAAAGTGGCCAGTTATTCAAGAAAATAAGAAATAGTGTATATGATTTCGGTAATCATTAACACTAAAGGTAAAGAACTTAAGGAGATTCCAGTAGTGTCAGAATACTCGGATGTATTCCCGGAAGAACAACCTGGACTACCACCCGATAGGGAAGTAGAATTTAGAATTCATCTAACTCCTGGAACTACACCGATAGCCAAGGCACCTTATCGGTTAGCACCCATCGAAATGCTAGAATTGAAAAAGCAGTTAGATGAATTATTAAGTAAAGGATTCATACAACCTAGTTCATCCCCTTGGGGAGCGCCTGTGTTGTTTGTAAAGAAGAAGGATGGTTCGATGCGAATGTGTATCGATTATAGGGAATTGAATAAGATTACAATTAAGAATCGATACCCATTACCTAGGATTGATGATCTTTTTGATCAACTTCAAGGAGCTAGATATTTTTCTAAGATAGATTTACACTCCGGATACCATCAGTTGAAAGTACAAGAAGAAGACATACCTAAAACTGCTTTCAGAACTAGGTATGGTCATTACGAGTTTACAGTCATGCCCTTTGGACTAACAAATGCTCCTGCAGCATTCATGGACATGATGAATAGAATCTGTAAACCGTATTTGGATAAATTTGTAATTGTCTTTATCGACGATATATTCATTTATTCCAAAAGTCAGGACGAGCATTGTGAACACTTGCATGCACTCTTAACCTTGTTAAGAAAGGAGAAGCTTTATGCCAAATTCGCGAAGTGTGAATTTTGGCTACAAGAGGTACAATTTTTAGGACACATGGTGAATCACGAAGGTATTCACGTGGATCCCGCCAAAATAGAAGCAATCACCAAATGGAAGGTCCCGCAATCAGCTATGGAAGTTAGAAGTTTTCTAGGATTAGTTGGATACTATAGACGATTTATTAAGGATTTTTCCAAAATAGTTGTGCCATTAACTAAGCTAACCTGTAAAACAGTTAAGTTTGAATGGGGACCTAGGCAAGAAGAAGCTTTTAAGATTTTAAAGCAAAGATTAATGAACGCCCCAATTCGTGCCTTACCAGAAGGGACAGAAGATTTTGAAGTTTACTGTGATGCTTCTAAGTTAGGATTAGGATGTGTCCTAATGCAACGCAAAAAGGTAATTGTGTATGCCTCAAGACAATTGAAGAAGCACGAAGAAAATTATATGACTCATGACTTAGAATTAGAATTAGGAGCAATAATTTTTGCCCTTAAGATTTGGAGACACTATCTGTATGGCAGTAAGTTTACAGTCTGTACAGATCATAAGAGTTTAAGATACATATTTGGGCAGAAGGAATTAAACATGAGGCAAAGAAGATGGATGGAGATCCTAAGTGACTACGACTGTGATATTCAATATCACGAAGGAAAAGCAAACGTAGTAGCAGATGCCTTAAGTCGTAAGTATCATGAAAAGCAAAAGCGAGTTCGTGCTCTTAGATTAAGTTTACAATTAGACTTAATGGAACAACTGAAGAACATTCAAGAAACAGCAATCAAGGATGATGCTGAAGGAATGAAAGGAAGAATAAAAGACTTGGAACAAGGGGCTGATGGAATTTGAAAATTCCACAAGAAAAGGATTTGGGTACCTAAGCAAGGAGAGTTAAGAAATTAGATTTTAGAAGAAGCCCATAAATCTAGATATACCATGCATCCTGGTAACAATAAAATGTACCAAGATTTAAGAAATAACTTCTGGTGGATAAAATGAAAAAGGACATAGCTAGATATGTTTCTAAATGTCTAACTTGTTCACAAGTTAAGGCAGAACACCAGAAACCCTCAGGTCTACTACAACAATTAGAAATTCCTGTTTGGAAATGGGAACTAATAACAATGGACTTTGTTACTAAGTTACCCAAAACCAGAAAAGGTAATGACGCGATTTGGGTAATTGTGGATCGATTAACCAAATCAGCTCATTTTCTACCCATGAAGGAAACCTTTAGCATGGAAAGGTTAGCCAAGTTATACGTAGACGAGGTAGTATCCTTACATGGAGTCCCACTCTCTATTGTATCGGATAGAGATAGTCGTTTCACTTCACATTTCTGGACAAGTTTCCAAGAAGCAATGGGGACCCGACTAAATTTAAGTACAGCTTATCATCCCCAAACAGACGGACAAAGTGAAAGGACGATTCAAACCCTGGAAGACATGCTCAGGGCATGTGTCATTGATTTTGGTGGGAACTGAGATGATCACCTACCCTTAATTGAATTCTCCTATAACAATAGTTATCATTCAAGCATAGAAGCTGCCCCGTTCGAAGCACTGTATGGACGAAAGTGTAGAACTCTGGTTTGTTGGGCAGAAATAGGAGAAAGCCAATTATCAGGACCTGAAATCGTACAAGAAACAACTGACAAGATCACTCAAATCAAGGAAAGACTGAAAACGGCTCGAGATCGCCAGAAGAGTTATGCAGACAATCGACGCAAACCGCTAGAATTTCAAGTTGGAGACAAGGTACTCTTGAAAGTTTCTCCTTAGAAAGGAGTAGTGCGATTCGGGAAGAAGGGAAAACTAAGCCCAAGGTACGTAGGACCATTCCCAGTAATCCAGCAAATAGGACCAGTTGCCTATCGTTTACAACTACCAGAAGAACTAGCTGGGGTACATGACGCCTTTCATGTATCCAACCTCAAGAAATGTCTATCAGACAAATCCCTAGTAGTACCTCTTCAAGATATAGAGGTCAATGAAAAGTTAAAATTTGTTGAGAAGCCACTGCAGATAGAAGACAGAAAGGTCAAGTTCCTTAAACACAAAAGACTAGTACTGGTCAAAGTCAAGTGGGATTCGAAGAGAGGACCTGAATACACTTGGGAGCTGGAATAAAAAATGAAGCGAAAATATCCCTACTTGTTCCAGTAAATCTCGAGGACGAGAATTTTATAAGGTGGGGAGGATGTAACAACTCAAATCAAAATTACTATTTCTTATTTTATTTTGCCCAATAGGAAACCCTAATCGAGACCCCCAAGTAATATTGCATGGCCCCTAAAAATTTCAGAACAATCGGAACTAGAATCAGGGCCCCTAAAACTCAGGGGGGGTATTCCCTAATTGATATTATCTAAACAGTTCGTTGTCGAATTTGAAATTTAACGAACCATCGAATCACCCAAGCTAGTTAGACACGGGGCTACCCTATGCTAGGGGGTACCCCTCGCGCCACGCGCCAGGCCCTCGCGACACGCGAGGGCGCCGTTTTTCCAGTATAAATCCAGGGCATTGGCACTTGAATTTTGGCATTGGTTCGACGTAAAAACTCGTTTCCTACACTGAGATATCGTCTGTTTACTTCAAAACACACACACAGCACGAAATTTTGCCGCGATAACAGTGTAATAACTCGATCACTGCTACGATTCAATGTCCGATCGATTGAAACCAATCCGATGGATGTTTAAGTGCTGCCCACATTAGGGCTATACTTTGTCATTCGTCAAGAATTCGATGGATGTTTGAGTGTTGCACTTTGTCATTCGTCGTGAGGGTTTTAATCTCGCGAGTTATCGTAAATGTTGTATTAAGTTACTGACCTAGTTCGTGTGCATTGTTATTTAAATTAGGTTACAAGGCTTATCAGTAGGCTAAAACTCTGCCCGTTAAACTTGCAATGTGAGTCATTCTCTTTTTATCAACATTGTTTTACAATACTACAAGCATTTTCAAAAGTTATAATTACAGGGATTAAGTCGTGGTTATCTTGAATCACTGGCTAGTGGGGTATTGTGCACATTTGCATTGTTATTTAAATTAGGTTACAAGGCTTATCAGTAGGCTAAAACTCTGCCCGTTAAACTTGCAATGTGAGTCATTCTCTTTTTATCAACATTGTTTTACAATACTACAAGCATTTTCAAAAGTTATAATTACAGGGATTAAGTCGTGGTTATCTTGAATCACTGGCTAGTGGGGTATTGTGCACATTACTAATTTCTCACGGTTAGGTTCATCAACCTAACAGTGATAATCATCACTACTTGGGTGAAAGGACCCAATAGTGGTATGACCATCGTCACCAGGAGGTGACACGGCGCCAGATAAAAATAAGATAGTAGCCATTGTAATCGCTCTTATGTTGTAATTTATAACTATGTGTCATTTTATCAAACTTGAGTGACTCGCCAGTATTTCCCTGCTGATAAAACCTTTTTAAAACATGTTTCAGGTGATCTGCTGTAATCCAGGAAAAAGTGCCGTGTAGCACTACAAGCTTGAGGAAGTGGCTCAATAAAAAAAATCAAGAAACATGTTTTTGTAAAAACAGGGATTTCCCAGTGAAATCACCTTCATTGTAAATTATGGGTGTTATCCCCAACTTATGAAATTTAAATAATCGAGCATTTTCAAGTTTAAACGATCCTGTTAGACTTCCGATGTCAACTCAAATAATAAATACCACGGGTTCCTGTCCCGCGGCTCCTGGACCGGGTAAAACCGGGTCGAGGGGCCGTGACATAAGCTTTTGTCAAACATAGTTTCAAAAATTCAAATGACTTAAATAGGGTTTATAAAGGAAAGATCATACCAGGAATAGAGTGAAACCCTATTCTCAAACTTCAATCCTTTCGCAATTTTTTCCACGAAGATGTCCCCAGTCCGAGATACTTAGTGCACTAGGTCCAAGTTTGATCCTTTGAGCTTTACACAATTGCCTCAGTAGGAATGTCCTCTGTGCATAATGTCTTTGAACACTTAGAAATTTTCTAGACATCAGTTCCACTTGTTTGAACACTTAGAAATTTTCTAGACATTAGTATTCTGGGGATAAACCCATAAGTATTATGGGGAAAATCCCAAATTTTCATGCGCTACAGGCGGAAGTGTATAAATTCCAAGACTTAGAAAGGTGAAAACCTTTAAACCTTAGAGAGTATGAAAATACCCTTTCGCGAGAGAGGGTGATCAATCCTCATATACCTTTAGGATCTAGGATATAGCCAACAATAACGAAATTGTCAACCACTTTTACATGAACTGGTCATGCTACCTTGAACTATCCCTGGGTAACTTGCGCTCCAGGCGGGGTGTTTAAACCCAATTCATAAGAAAGGTGAATACCTTTAAACCTTTGAAGGGATTAGAATCCCTTAAACGTGAGAGAGGGGGCCAATCCTCTAATCTTTCGAAATATCCTGAGTGTGTATCCTGGAGCTATATCCCAAAGCATATACTGCAAAACAATTGTAAACTAAGGTGGGTGTTAGCCTGGCTAACACCCCTCTGATGCTTAAGTCAGTATAGGGTTCAAAAGAATAAATAATATCAAATATATTAAAAGAGATAGAATTCATACCATCCTGAGTTAGAAATTAAATTCTAAACTCACTTGAAATAGAGCTTTAAGTGTATAGCATTCCAGGATCTTGGTAGCATATCCCCTTCCATATTCTTGAGTCGATATGCTCGTTTCCCAGATTCTGATTCGACCTCATATGGTTCTTCCCACTTTGGAGCTAACTTTCCATCGGCAGGATTAGTAGTATTCTGAAAAGCTTTTCTTAACACCCAATCCCCAACTTGAAACCTTCTAGTCCTTATATTCTTGTTATATGCTCTGGATATCCTCTGTTGATATGCTGCCATCCTCAGCTTTGCTGCATCTCTTGTCTCATCCACAGTATCCAATTCTTGACACAAAGCTTCAGGATTCTGCTCAGGATCCCGGAGGTTAGATCTGGCTGTCGGTATCGCCATTTCTGTTGGGATCACCGCTTCTGCTCCAAATACTAAGGAGAATGGAGTCTGGCTAGTTGCACTCTTTATTGTTGTTCTATCAGCCCATAAAACAAAGGGTAATTCTTCTGCCCATCTTCCTTTCTTAGCTCCTAGTCTCTTCTTCAAGTTGTTGACAATTATCTTGTTTGAGGATTCTGCTTGCCCATTTGCTTGAGGATGTACAGGAGTAGATGTGATCATTTTGATTCCCCAACTCTTGCAAAAGTCAGTTGTCCTCTTACTTATAAACTGAGATCCATTGTCACAAATAATCTCAGCTGGTACTCCAAACCTGGTCAGGATATTCCTTTTTATGAAGGATACTACTTCTTGGTCTCTAACTTGAACAAATGCTTCAGCTTCAACCCACTTAGAAAAATAGTCAGTCATTGCCAGCATAAAGACTCTTCCTCCTGGAGCTTTGGCAATTTTCCTACTATGTACATCCCCCACTTCATGAATGGCCAAGGGGAAGCAATAGGATAAAGTGGTTCAGCAGGTTGATGTAATATGTTGCTATGCCTTTGACATGAATCATATCTTCGAGCATATTCTGCAGCATCTTTCTTCATCGTCGGCCAATAATATCCTGTTCTCAATACCTTTGAAAATAATGATCTGCCCCCAGTATGGTTACCACAATCCCCTTCATGTATATCCTGAAGCACTTCTTTAGTTTCAGGATCCTCCAAGCACCTCAGGTATGGTCCTGTAAGAGATTTCTTGTACAAAATATCATTTATAATAGTGAATCGTGATACCTTCATTCTAAAGGCCTTAGGATTTTCATCCTTTGGGATGTGTCCTTCCTTAAGATATTTCATGATTGGAGCCATCCAGGACTTAGGATCCTTATCAGGGTCATGACCAGGATCCTGAATGCTTGTTACCTCCTTATCCTGAGTCTTGACAAGATCCATCGCAGGATATAGGATGTGAAGTATTGGTATTTGAGTTCCTTCAGGTATCCTGACTGATGATCCTAGGTTTGCCAAGGCATCCGCTTCAGCATTATCCTCTCTCGGTACCTGTTCAAGTTTAAAAATATCGAAATATCCTGCTAATTTTTTGAGAATTTCGAGATACTCGATTAACTTCTTACCTTTGACTGCATAGGATCCATTAAAATGATTAGTAATTAACAAAGAATCAACATATACTTGCAAACTCTTAATATTCATGTTTTTAGCCAACTCTAATCCTGCGATCAAAGCCTCATATTCTGCTTCATTGTTAGTGGCAGGAAATTCACATCTAATAGCCTGTGGTAATATGTCCCCCTGTGGCGATTTTAGTAGTATACCCAATCCTACACCTCTAACATTAGATGCACCATCAGTATATAATGTCCAGGATTCTGTGGTTTCTCCTAGTTGTTGAACTTCTAGGTCTACTTCATTTTGAATATTACTGAAATCAGCCACAAAGTCAGCTAGAGCCTGAGACTTTATGGCATTTCTAGGTTCATGTTCTAGGCACTTAATTTTACTGACCATTTAGCCATTCTACCTGACATCTCAGGTTTTCTAAGCACATTTTTAACAGGATAATTGGTTTTAACATGAATCCTATATGTTTCAAAGTAATGTCTAAGCTTTGTTGATGCCATAACTAGGGCTAATATTAATTTTTCTAAATGAGAATCTCTAGTTTCAGCATCTAATAAACTTTTGCCAACATAATAGGCAGGATACTGCTGACCTTCATGATCCTTTATAAGAACAGCACTTACAGCATTCCCTGATACTGCGAGGTATAGAGATAATGGTTCACCATCCTCAGGCTTCATCAATAGAGGTGCAGTTGAAAGATACTGCTTCAAATCCTGCAAGGCTGCTTCATGCTTCTCTCCCCATTCGAACTTCTTATTCTTCTTCAGGATATCATAAAATTCCTTACATTTTTCTGAGGATCTTGAAATAAATCTGTTTAATGCTGCTACTCGTCCCGTCAGTCTTTGAACATCCTTCATATTGGAAGGTGACTTGATATCCAAGATGGCTTTGATTTGTTCTGGGCTCGCTTCTATCCCTCTTTTAGTCACCATATATCCTAAACACTTTCCTGCTCCAACTCCAAAATGGCACTTGGCAGGATTTAGCTTCATGTTATATTGATCCAGGATATCAAATGCTCACTTAATATCCTGGAGGTGATCCTCAGCCTTCATAGATTTTACTACCATGTCATCGATGTACACTTCCATGGTGTCCCCCAGCTTGTCTTTAAACATCATGTTTACCAATCTTTGGTATGTTGCACCTGCATTTTTTAAACCAAAAGGCATAGCAGTATAACAATAAATACTTGTCGGTGTCATGAAAGCAGTATCCTCCTAATCCGAGGGTTCTATTTGGATCAGTTGGAATCCTAAGGAGGCATCCATGAAGGTTAACATGTCGTGGCCAGCAGTAGCATCCACCATTGAATCAATATGAGGTAGAGGAAATGGGTCTTTGGGACAAGCTTTGTTCAAGTTTGTGTAATCTACAAAGACTCTCCATTTCTCGTTTTTCTTTTGCACCACAACTACATTTGCCAGCCATTTGGGAAATTTCACTTCCCTAATCATCTTGCTGTTTAATAATCTTTCAACTTCTTCCTGAATGATTGCGTTCCGTTCTGGAGCAAACTTCCTTCGTTTCTATTGGACAGGCTTAAAATACCTATCAATTCCGAGCTTGTGAGTTATAATATCCTTGGAAATACCTGTCATATCCTCATGTTTCCACGTGAATGTTGACATCCTGCATTTCAAAAAGTTAGTCAATTGGTTTTCAATATCCTGAGTGATATTGGTTCCTACGAGCACCGAGATATCCGGATTATCCTGATCCATGATAATTTTCTTTACATCCTGTTCTGAAGCCTCCATGATATCCTGGCCTCTCATCGCATCTTTAATTGCTATGCTGCACTAGGCTTTGTCGAGGATTTCATCGAAGAAGAATAACACTCCTTTGCTTCATGCTGGTCACTTTCCACCTTGACCACTCCCCAAGGGGTAGGGATCTTGATGCATTGATGATAGGTTGACGTCACAGCTTTCATATCATGGATCCAAGGCCTACCTAATATAATATTATAGCAGGATAAGGAGTCCATGACACAAAAGCGCTGCATTGAGTTGACCCCTTCAACATACACGGGCAACTTTATCTCCCCTACGGTATTCCTGGCTTCTCCACTGAAACCAACAAGCACAGTGGACTTCGAAGTAATATCCATCGGGGATACATTCATCCTCTTCAACGTTTCCAGCTGAATTATGTTGACGGAGCTGCCATTATCCACCAGTATCCTGTGCACAAAATGATTAGCAACATATAAAGTTATTACCAAAGCATCATGATGAGGATCCTGGACAGTATCCCTGTCATCATTATCGAACGTGATCACTTTATCGGTTGTGAGGGTTGACATCCTGGTTGGTTTATCTTCCCTCTCTGCCTTGGCTTCCTTTGCGTGCCTTTTCACCGCAGAATATGATGTCCCGCAAATGTCACATCCTCCTGAAATGAAATTAATTATCTTGGCATCCGCAGGAGGTGATGTTGCTCGTTCAGGATCCTTCTCAGTATCCTGACCCTTATTATTCTTTCTTCCCAAGAGATCCTTCAGATATCCCTTGCTCAAGAGATAGCTTATTTCTTTCCTTAGAGCAATGCAATCCTCAGTAACATGTCCGAAATCCTCATGGAAGGCACACCATTTGGACTTATCCTTCCAATCAGCTTTCTGTTGGTTCTTCCTAGGCCACCTTGCTTTGTCTCCTAAACCCTGCATAGTATACATCAGTTCAGGTATATTAACAGAAAAACAATATTCAGACAACTCAGGATACTCCTCAGGATCCTCGTCTTCAAGAACATTCACTTTTTTGCTGTCATTTCTGCCATATGGCTTAGAGCGATATGGTTTATACGAGGATTCTGATTTCCTGTTGGTTGACTCATAGGTTGTGGATGAATTCATCCTCTCTTGTATCTTTTTGTCATCCTCCAGCCGAATATATCTTAAAGCCCTGTTCCGAGCTTCATCCAGATTCCTGCAGGGATTCATTACAAGATCCTGGTGTTTTGGTCAAAAATTACCGAAGCAATTAAGTGATCAAATTAGTTAAGTGAGGTAGTGTGCTAAAAAGTGTGTTGTAAATATGCTGGTTAAGTTGTTTAGAAAAACAGTTTTCAAGATACAACTCAGGATATTGAGTTGTATCTACGATCAAACTATGAGCTAAAAGTAAAGGAAATGACACGAGATGTACGAGGAAAGCCCTTGATCAATCTAGATCGCCGGCATAAAACCTCAGGAGCTAACAATCGCAGCTGCCTAGTTCTTCTTATTGCTTCAAACTTCAGGATACAGTGCAGGAAATTGATCAAATCGCTAAGTGTTACAATGCTTTCTGTGAGAGTGAAAGTTTGCGAGAGAACGAGTGTAAGTGAGTAATGAGTGTAGTTATGATGTCCTATTGATCTGATTTATCCATCTATTTATAGTTACGAAATACAAACTAAAATTTCTATAAATATGGGATGCTCCCGAATATTCCATTAATAACGTTGTAGACCGGGTAAAGCGGCTTCAACGTCTTTATTCGAACGACTTGGACCGAGTCTCCCGGAGAAAGGATCTTCATGAACGTTGGGCACCTGGGCTCGTACTCCTGCACATAATCCGTTAGTAATCCTGAGGATACCATTCAGGATGTTACCAATATCCTGAATCAGCATCCCGGATATAAACAGATATCATATAATCAAGATATAATCCAAGATATTTCTCAGGATATGGGCTCAGAATTTCACCCATAACAATTGTCCCCAAAAAATGTTACCGTTTAGTATCCTAGCACTAACGGTTACATTTTTTACGAAGAACGGGGCAATTTAAGATATTAGACCCATGATGTGACCTTTTGCAACTGCACAGCCTATATTTACTCATCACCTCCCTATAACTTCTCATCCTCATCCTTTTTTAACCATAAGTGATAAAGAAAAAGGTAAATACTTTCTCTCTGATCTTCATCTTTATCCCTCCTTCTGTTCAGCATTCCGGCGAGAATATGACAAGGCAAACACGATCAAGCTCCGGCGACTCCGCCCCTTCATTCATCCAACAGAATCTTCTCCAAGAACCGGAGAAGGAAATATGTACCTTTGATAGTGCCCACTTGTCAGCTCTCAAATCCTCCGGTATCTTCCCGGAAGGAACGGTATTCCGGCCGTTCGACCGGGAAATCCGGTCGGACATGGTTTCCGATTATTGGTTGTGTTTTAGTGCCTTTCCTTTCACCTTAGGATTACGGTTCCCTTTCCCAGATTTTATCACTGAGTTTTTCAAAATTACCAAAATCTGTTTTAGCCAAACAATGCCGATGCTCTGGCGAGTCTTGTCTGTTCTTGATCAGATCAAGAAGAATCACATTCCTGAGCTTTCCGTTCATGACCTCCCCTTAGCATATCGGCTTAGATGCCACGGATCTTGTAGATTTTTGTTTTATTCCACCTCCGGCGATCCGCTGATACTTCGTGCCACCAGGAACGAGGAGAAATGGCAATCCAAGTTCTTCTTTGTAAAAAGAGACTACATCCTTGGTGGAACGGAATATCCGGTGAAGTGGTTGAGAAAGGGTAGGATTTAGGGTTTAAGGATAATCCTGCCTTATATCCTGTTTCGTATCCTGAGCTGATCAATTTCTTTTTATTGTTTTGTACACAGCTGATTTTAGGAAGCTTGCGCCTCCCCTTGCTGATTCACAGAAGAGGATCGACGCTATCAGACTCCTTCCAGAGGCTGAAAGAAGTTTTAATCCGTCTCCACCATCTCCAAGACCTCTTTCCAGTGCAAACATGTCTGGTAAGGATCCTGCACAATATCCTGCATACATGCTTTTATTTGAAGTATTTGAGAAAGAACTTTACTCCCTGTATGCAGACTCCAGCAAAGTTCCAATCCTCCTTGATCTTGACGAGCTTGACAGTTACCCTACTCCAGTCATGGTCAAGAAAGAGACCCCTGCTGCCACCAGCTCCAAGCCGCTCCCGGCTCCTAAGGGCAACCCGAGGACTCGTGCTTCCATCGCAAAAAAGAGGAAGAACTCCGAAGTTAGTGCTCCAGGCTCCGAAGGGTTCTCTTATGATGAGCTCAGCTTCACTGATTCCTTGGAACCGATGACATCCTTCCTTAACAAGGTAATATCTCGACCCTATATCCTGATAGGATATCCAGGTTAGTGAATATTGACTTATTCCTGAATTTTGACTTACAGGGCCTCCAGCACCTGCTCCACCTTTACAGCGATGCCTGTGGTACTGCTGCACTCCATGAAGCCAGGATTAAACAGCTTGAAACTACTGTTGCCGACCAAGGTGCCATTGCTGAAGCGAAGACTCGGCACTATGAGGACAAGCTGAGGAAAGTAACCCAGGATGCTGAGATCAAGCTGGCCACCGTCCAAATGGAACATGAACAGGCCATGGTTTCTTTCCGGGAGGGAATCAAAGCTTCTGCCATCGTCTCTCTGCTACAAGCTCGTATTAAGATGGCTTATGAGGCCAAGGAGACAGGCCTTGAGTGCCCATCCTGGCCGGTCGAATCCTGGGTGGCAAAGTTGAAGGAGCTTGGAGGCAAGGTTGTGCCCCTTCCTGCTGAAGCTGGTGAGTCTTCTAAGTCAGCAGAGGTGGCAGACAAGGCTGGAGACAAGAAGGATGCTGGTGAGGATGCTGCTCAGGATGCTGGAACTGATGCTGAGACCGAGAAGGTGGAGAAGGCTGGTGAAGATGCTGCTGTGTGAGAGCATACAAGTGGGTGATGATGGATATATGTGCCAAGGTCGGAGCCCACTTTTTTGAATTTGATCGTTGGCTTGTAACAATTTACTTTTCCTGCATTTTACTTTTCTGCACTTGAACAATATGATGACCAAATGTGGAGGGATCCTGAGTTTCAGGACGAAGCCCTTGGTCATCACCGTTAGTATGCTTTTCTTTTGAACAATATAACAGTTGGAGGTGGATGGGTCTCGGTTTGAGACAAAGCCTTCAACTGTTAAGTAAATACGGTAAGGAACTATTAGTGCTCTTAGCGGATGGACCTTGGTTTAAGGTGAAACTAAGAGCACATCTTTTGGTATGTTAATAATATAACTTCCCTTTGCCTTTATTTTTGTTGTTACTTCCTTAGTGTTTAAATTTTACTTATGAAAATAGTTAAATTTGGACAATCTTGGGAACATATTGCAAGAATATCCTGAGAGATATCCTACTCAGGATACTGCCTCGCAACTTATAAAACTTAAGTTATCAAAAGGAGAGATCATACCGAATACTCCCAGAGAGTCAATTCCATCCTTCAATCATAGGAATGTCCCCAGTGCATAAATTTAAATTCATCTTTGAAATTGTATGATGGATGTCCCCTGTGTTTAACATGGTCATACTTTAGTTTGACTGCATAATCCTCGAATATCCTGGGGTAAACCCTCAATATCATGGGATGAACCTTGATATCCTGGGAATAAACCCTGATATCCTGGGATGAACCTTGATATCCTGGTTATAAACCCTGATATCCTGGGGATAAACCCTAATATCCTGGGGATAAACCCTAATATCCTGGGGATAAACCCTGATATCTATGCGCTACAGGCGAGAGTGTATAAACTCCAAAACTTAGAAAGGTGAAAACCTTTAAACCTTAGAGGGTATGAAAATACCCTTTCGCGAGAGAGGGTGATCAATCCTCATATACCTTTAGGATCCAGGATATAGACAATAATAATGAAATTGTCAGCCACTTTTACATGAACTGGTCCCGTTATCTTGAACTATCCCCAGATGACTTGCGCTCCAGACGGGGTGTTCAAACCCAATCCGAGAGAAAGGTGAATACCTTTAAACCTTTGAAGGGATCAGGATCCCTTATCCGTGAGAGAGGGGGCCAATCCTTTAATCCTTTGAGATATCCTGAGCATGTATTCTGGAGCTATATCCTGAGACATATTCTGCAAAACAACCTTAAACTAAGGTGGGTGTTAGCTTGGCTAACACCCCTCCGATGCCTAAGTCAGTGATTGATTCAAGATAATAAACGAATTCAAATATATTTAAGAGAGATAGAATACATACCACTCTGAGATAGAAATTAAAATATATTCTTACTTGAAATAGAGCTTTAAATGTTTAGCGTTCCAGGATCTTGGTAGCATATCCCCCTCCATACTCCTGAGCCGATATGCTCCTTTTCCTGATTCTGATTCGACCTCATATGGTCCTTCCCATTTCGGAGCCAGTTTTCCATCGGCAGGATTAGTGGTATTTTGAAAAGGCTTTCTTAACACCCAATCTCCAACTTTGAACCTTCTAGTCCTTATATTCTTGTTGTATGCTTTGGATATCCTTTGTTGATATGCTGCCATCCTTAGCCTTGCTGCATCTCTCGTTTCATCAACGGTGTCCAAATCTTGGCACAAAGCTTCAGGATTCTGCTCAGGATCCCGAAGGATAGATCTTGCAGTAGGTATCACCATTTCTATTGGGATCACTGCTTCTGCTCCAAATACTAAGGAAAACGGAGTCTGGCCAGTTGCATTCTTTACCGTTGTTCTATCAGCCCACAAAACAAAGGGTAGTTCTTCTGCTCATCTTCCTTTCTTGGCTCCTAGTCTCTTCTTTAAGTTGTTAACAATTATCTTGTTCGAGGATTCAACTTGTCCATTTGCTTGAGGATGTACTGGAGTGGATGTGATCATTTTGATTCCCCAACTCTTGCAAAAGTCAGTAGTCCTCTTGCTTATAAACTGGGATCCATTGTCACAAATGATTTCAGCTGGTACTCCAAACCTGGTCAGGATATTCCTCTTTATAAAGGATACTACTTCTTGGTCTCTGACTTGAACAAATGCTTCAGCCTCCACCCATTTAGAGAAATAATCAGTCATTGTCAGCATAAAGACTTTTCCTCCTGGAGCTTTTGGCAATTACCCTACTATGTCCATCCCCCATTTCATGAATGGCCAAGGGGAAGCTATAGGATATAGTGGTTCAGCTGGTTAATGTAGTATGTTACTGTGCCTTTGACATGCATCACACCTTCGAGCATATTCTGTAGCATCTTTCCTCATTGTTGGCCAAAAATATCCTGTTCTCAAAATTTTTGAGAATAGTGACCTGCCCCCAGTATGATTACCACAATCCCCTTCATGTATATCCTGAAGCACTTCTTTAGCTTCGGAATCCTCCAAGCATCTTAGATATGGTCCTGCAAGAGATTTCTTATACAAAATATTATTTATAATGGTGAATCGTGATACCTTCATCCTGAATGCCTTAGGATTTTCATCTCTAGGGATGTGTCCTTCCTTGAGATATCTTATGATTGGAGCCGTCCAGGATTTAGAATCCTCCTCAGGATATTCAGCAACAGGATCCTGGATACTTACTACTTCTCTATCCTGAGGATTCGTTGCAGGATACAAGATATGTAGTATTGGTATTTGGGTCCCTTCTGGTATCCTGGCCGATGATCCCAGGTTTGCTAAGGCATCTGCTTCAGCATTATCCTCCCTTGGTACCTGTTCAAGTGTAAAAATATCAAAATATCCTGCTAATTTTTTGAGAATATCGAGGTACTCGATTAATTTCTCACTCTTAACTGCATAGGATCCATTAAAATGATTAGTGATTAACAAGGAGTCAACATATACTTGCAAATTCTTGATATTCATATTTTTAGCCAGTTCTAATCCTGTAATTAAAGCCTCATACTCTGCTTCGTTATTAGTAGCAGGGAATTCACACCTAATAGCCTGAGGTAATATGTCCCCCTGTGGCGATTTTAGTAGTATTCCCAATCCTACTCCTCTAACATTAGATGCTCCATCAGTGTACAATGTCCAGGATCCTGAGGATTCTCCTAATTGTTGGACTTCTAGGTCTACCTCATCCTGATTGTCACTACTGAAATCAGCCACAAAGTCGGCTAGAGCCTGGGATTTTATGGCATTCCTAGGTTCATACACTAAATCATAAGCACTCAACTTCACTGACCACTTAGCCATCCTACCTGACATCTCTGGTTTCCTAAGCACATTTTTAACAGGATAATTAGTTTTAACATGAATCCTATGTGTCTCAAAGTAATGTCTAAGCTTCGTTGATGCCATAACTAATGCTAGTATCAACTTTTCTAAATGAGAATATCTAGTTTCAGCATCTAATAAACTTTTACTAACATAATAGACAGGATATTGTTGACCTTCATGATCCTTTATAAGGACGGCACTTACAGCATTCCCCGATACTGCGAGGTATAAGGACAGTGGTTCACCATTCTCAGGCTTCATCAATAGAGGTGTCGTTGAAAGGTATTGCTTTAAATCCTGCAAGGCTGCTTCATGCTTCTCTCCCCATTCGAACTTCTTGTTTTTCTTCAGGATATCATAAAATTCCTTGCATTTCTCGGAGGATCTTGATATAAATCTGTTCAGTGCTGCAACTCGCCCTGTTAACCGTTGAACATCCTTCATATTTGAAGGTGATTTGATATCCAAGATGGCTATGATCTGCTCTGGGCTTGCCTCTATTCCTCTTTTGGTCACCATATATCCTAGAAACTTTCCTGCCCCCACTCTGAAATGGCACTTAGCAGGATTTAGTTTCATGTTGTACTGATCCAGGATATCAAATGCTCCCCTAATATCCTGGAGGTGATCCTCAGCCTTTTTAGATTTTACCACCATATCGTCAATGTATACCTCCATGGTGTCCCCCAGCTTGTCTTTGAACATCATGTTTACCAATCTCTGGTATGTTGCACCTGCATTTTTCAAACCGAAAGGCATAGCAGTATAACAATAAATACCTGTTGGTGTCATGAAGGCAGTATCCTCCTGGTCCGAAGGCTCCATTTGAATCTGCTGAAATCCTGAGGATGCATCCATGAAGGTTAACATCTCATGCCCGGCAGTAGCATCCACCATTGCATCAATATGAGGAAGAGGAAATGGGTCTTTGGGGTAAGCCTTATTCAAGTCTGTGTAATCTACACAGACTCTCCATTTCTCATTTTTCTTCTATACCACGACTACATTTGCCAGCCATCTTGGAAACTTGACTTCTCTGATCATTTTGGACTTTAACAATCTTTCAACTTCCTCTTGGATAATTGTATTTCGTTCAGGAGCAAACTTCCTTCTCTTTTGCTATATAGGCTTGAACGTCTTGTCAATTCCAAGCTTGTGAGTGATGATGTCTTTGGATATACCTGTCATATCCTCATGCTTCCATGCAAATGTTGACATCCTGCACTTCAAAAAGTTAGTTAATTGTTCTTCAATATCCTGAGGGATATTGGTTCCTACGAGCACCGAGATATCAGGATTATCCTGATCCAGGATAATTTTCTTCATATCCTGCTCTGAAGCCTCCACGATATCCTTGGCCCGCATCTTTAATTGCTATGCTGTATTAGGCTTGGTTGAGGATTTCATTGAGGATGAGTAACATTCTTTAGCCTTCTGCTGATCACTATCAACCTTGACAACCCCCCAAGGGGTAGGAATCTTGATGCATTGATGATAAGTTGATGGCACCGCCTTCATATCGTGGATCCATGGCCTGCCCAGTATGATGTTATAGCAGGATAGGGAGTCCATCACACAGAAACGTTGTATCGAGTTGACCCCTTCAACATATACTGGTAACTTTATCTCTCCCACTGTGTTCCTAGCCTCTCCGCTGAACCCAACAAGCACGGTGGATTTCGAAGTGATATCCATTGGAGATACATTCATTCTCTTCAAAGTTTCTAGTTGGATTATGTTGACGGAGCTTCCATTGTCCACCAATATCCTGCGTACAAAATGGTTAGCTACATATAATGTTATTACCAGAGCATCATGGTGAGGATCCTGGACAGTATCCCTGTCATCATTATCGAAAGTGATCACTTTATCAGTTGTGAGGGTAGTCATCCTGGCCGGTTTGTCTCCCCTTTCGGTCTTGGCCTCTTTTGCATGCCTCTTGGCCACAGAATACGAAGTCCCACAAATGTTGGATCCTCCTGAAATAAAGTTGATTATCTTGGCATCCGCAGGAGGTGATGCTGCTTGTTTTGGTCAAAAATCAAGCAATGACAATGTAACCAAACTTTCTGTTGTGAGGTATGATGCTTGAATTGATGAACAACAATAAGGATCACTATGAAATGTAATGAACAAGTGACACGAAGATTTATACGAGGAAAAAGCCCTTGATCAATGAATGATCTCCGGCATAAAAAACCTCGGGTGATGGAAACTACCGATCACCAACTCAAATTAAATAACAAATGTGTTACAACTTCGGATGATAGCGAGCTAAGTACAAGGATCACTACAGTGTGACGTGCAAAAGGTGTATGAAAAATGTATGAAATTGCTAAGCGATTTGCCGAGAGCTGGTGAGAGCAGTTGTCGAAGTGTGTGTGTAGCCAAAAATAGCCAAGTGTTTTCTAATTAGCTCACTACCCCTTTAAAAATGGAAAATATCTACACTAACTAACATTCCGCATATCATGCAAGTCCCCCACGAACTCCATAACGTCCACTTCAGGTAAGCACGTGCGGAATTAGTCATGGAATATGCTCCAGGAATGTCGCCAAGACCAAGTCCAAGCTCGTACTCCTGCAAAACAATACCATATTCAAAGTAGACAATCGTTAGTATAAGGATCCTTTAGATGATCCATGATCCTGATCCTGAACCACTTCTGAGGATCACTAACTCAAACAGAAGTGAGGATCACCAAACCCAACAGTAATTGAGGATCATAGGTCATTGAGAAATCCTCCCCTAACAATTGCCCCCAAAATATAAGGAGTAATTATGTAAATAAACGAGTTGTATTTTGTTCTTATCCGCAATCAACCAACGGATAACTAGCCGTTGTAATCGGACTAGCCGTTACGAACATGACGTCACTGAAGTGACTATCCTGCAAGATCATCATTATAAATAGGAGTTAGAGATAGGGATCAATCTGCATTTAAATTCAAGAGAAACTCCCTTTAAATTCATATCCGAAGATCAAGCAGGTATCTCTCTTCCTCTTCTTTCTTTACGTTTTCTTTCTCTGCTCCTTCTTTCTTCACCTTCTTCATAATCAAGATGATGCTAAGATCCTCACCAGCTAAGGATCACAAGAAGGACAGTCCTCTTAAGAGCCAGGGGATCATCAAAGATTTGGCGAATGAAAGGTGCTGCTTCACTGATCCACAAATAGACAGAATACGCCGTTGCTTTCCGGCAAACACCGATTTCAAGCCATTTGACCCCACCGTTCTAAGTGATTACATTTCTGAAACTTGGGTAGCTTTCCCGGTCACACCGTTCACAATAGGATACTCGTATCCTTTCCCTGAATTCACCCAGTCTTTCTTCTCCCTCACCGGCATCTCCTACATTCAAGCTATGCCAATGATCTGGAGGGTCTTGTATACCCTTGAAAGGATCATTGAGCAAGAAGGGATTGCTCTTGGAATGTCGGAGTTGGCAGAGATGTATAACCTTGTAACATTTGGATCCCACCGTTATCTACTCAAGCGTAAACCCGGCGAAGAACACCCAATCTTCAAAGCCACTAAAAATGATACCAACTGGAAACGGCGTTTTTTATTTGTCAAAAGGGATTCTCTCTCTGATGGAAAGGATCTGCCAAGGAAGTGGAGCACCCATGGTAGGATAGAGGATCCTGAGGAGGATCACCAGATGACCTTGTTTTTGTCTCAGGATCACTAATATACTTTTGTTCCTTTTTTTGCAGCTATTACTGTTGCACATCTTATTACAACACTAGCCACGAAGGAAAGGCTTGCTGCTTTTCGGAGGCTTGATCCTGAAATAAGATCATTCAAAGCAAATACCCAGGATTCTCAAGAGGTATCCTCAGGTTCTGTCACGATGTCAAGTAAGTATCCTATTTTTTGTATAGTTAAATGTTTAAATAAATAATTAAATAGAAATAGGATAAGGATACTTATCTGTTTTGGGTGTGTAGGCGCTGGAAAACCTTCAAGATCTGCCTCCAAATTCAGTGTCACTGATCTTGACACTGTTCGATCCTCCAAGAAAAAGTCTGCTGCTAGCCCCTCCGTCACAATCCCCAAGGCCACCACTTCAAAAGGAAGAGGTGGAAAGAAGAGGAAGACCTCTGAAGCTGAACACCTACAAGGCTTGCCTCTGATCCGCCATCAGTTCCTCAAATACTTTGCCGATGTAAGGATCACTAACTTAACTTGATTATCCTGCCCATTTGAGGATCATGTGGTCCTAACTTTGTATTGTCTTGTTTGCAGAAATTTGCCGAAATCGAGGACTATGTTGGGAATGTTGAAGAGCTTGAGGAGAAATACTATGACCTCCAAAAAGTGGCAGTGCTCAAGGATCACAAGATTGCCTCCCTTGAAAAGGATCTCAATGATGCCAAAACTCAGACAGCTGCAATTCTGATCAATGTTGATTATGAGAAGCACGAGATCACGGAGGATGCTAAGGTCTCCGCTGCCATTGCCATGTACAAGACCAAACTGTAGATGGCCCAAGAAGCTCAGGATCCTGCCTTTGACAGGAGCAACTGGGACATGGAGGGCTGGAAGGCTAGGCTGGCTGAGTTGGAGGATGAGGCTGATGAGGCTGATGAGGTTCTGGCAATCGAGGCTAGTGGTAGTGGCAAGGATCATGTGAAGGATACTGGAGCTGGAGGAGATGGCGATGCAGCGAAGGTGTAGGCTGCATGAATGGAGATGGCGATGCAGCGAAGGTGTAGGCTGCATGGAGGAGATGGCGATGCAGCGAAGGGGAGGATTTCTTAATGACCCGTGATCCTCAATTATTATCCTGCTTGGTGATCCTTACTTCTGTGTCGGTTAGTGATCCTCAGAAGTGTTTCAGGATCAGGATCATGGATTATCCTAAGGATCCTTATACTAATGATTGTCTGCTATGATTTCGATATTGTTTTGCAGGAGTACCAGCTTGGACTTAGTCTTGGTAACGTTCCTGGAGAATATTCCGCGTTTATTTCGCACGTGCTTGACCATGGTGAATGTTATGGAGGTCGTGGGGAGAAGGCATGAATTGCGGATAGTTAGTTACTTAGATATTTTACTAAATTTAAAAGGGGTAGCGAGCTAATTAGACAACACTTGGCTATTTTTTGGCTACACACACTCGTACAACTGCACTCACCAGCTCTCGGCAAAACACTTCGCATTTTTCATACATTTCTACACGATACACTATAGTGATCCTTGTACTTAGCTCGATATCATCTGAAGTTGTAAAAGAATTATTTTTTAATTTGAGTTGGTGATCGGTAGTTTCCATCACCCGAGGTTTTTTATGCCGGAGATCATTCATTGATCAAGGGTTTTTCCTCGTATAAATCTTTGTGTCTTCTGTGCAATTCATTTCATAGTGATCCCCATTGCTATTTACCAATTCAAGCATCATACCCCTTAACAGAGAGTTTGGTTGCATTATCCTCGTCTGATTTTTGACCAAAACAGTTTGGCGCCCACCGTGGGGCAATTGGTGCTTCATTCCTAAGAAATTCTCATTTTTGTGATCATTTCGGTTCGTTACATCCAAGCAGATGGCTTCCTCGTCAAAGAACACCTCCAGTGCAATGTCTGCAGTCAATTCATCCCAGGGCATTCCACCTTTGCCTCCACCACCTTCTGGAACTCAGAAAAATGCCGAGAAGAAACCAACTCCCATTTTCTCAAAACCTCCAACTTCTTCTGCTTCTTATACTCCCACTACTAGTGACTTGTTTACTCTGATTTTGCAGATGAAGGAGCATATACAGCAGCAGGATAAGACCAATGAAAGGATTCTTAGAGAAATTGGAGACATCAAGAAACAGAAGAGATCGGCAGAGGATCATTCCCCACTGATGCCCAGATCTTTGAATTTCGATACTCCGGTTATAACTTCTCAGCATTCAGTGGTTCCAGACGTTCAATATGTGGGAGGACCAAAAGGAATGCATTACGGATCATCAGTAATGACTCAGGCTTCAGGGTTACACTTCCAACCAGCAGGATCCCATCCTCAGCATATAGGATCCTTCGCAAGCTCAGGAGGATACTCAGGAGCGCAGCAGATTCAAGGGTTCTGGCCGTTTCAAGGATCCTCCCAGGTCCAAGGATCCTCTCAGGTTCAAGGATCCTCCTATGTTCCAGGATCCTCCCAGGTTCAAGGATCCTCCTATGTTCCAGGATCCTCCCAGGTTCAAGGATCCGCCTATGTTCCAGGATCCTCCCAGGTTCAAGGATCCTCTCAGTTTCAAGGATCCTTCCAGATTCCGGGATCCTTAAGGAGTTTGCAATCAGGGAATTCCGATACCCATCAGGGAGATTTCATTCCAATGCAGACCATTGCTTCTACTGGTCCATCGGTCATTCCAGAGCCCCAACAATATGGATTCACATCCGCTCTTCCTAATTTGAATCCAATGGGAGGTAACACTTTCAATAATTCTTATACCACTAACCATGGCCTTTTGCAAGATACATGTATCAATCATGCCATGGCCAGAGAATTGCAAAAGTTAAAGGATATGATATCAAGTGTCCCAGGAGTGGTCAAGCCTATCCCGGAGATTGCAAATGGGAACCACAAGATATCTCGTTTTGCACCACCAATCTGTGATGCTGAGATACCCAAGAGGTTCCACGTGCCTACCATGAAGTTGTATGATGATTCAACAGATCCTGAAGAACACATAGCACAGTACAGGGAAAGGATGGAGATCAATCCCATCCCAGAAAGGTTAAAGGAAGCATGTCTGTGCAAGGTATTTGGATCCACTCTTACTGGGTCGACTCTTAAATGGCTGCTAAGTCTTCCCCCTTACTCTATTACCTCGTTTGCTAATCTATTTAACCTATTTAATAACCAATTTTCTTGTAGTAGAAAATTTGAGCGTTTAACTAGTGATCTGTATAGGATAACCCAAGGTCATAATGAATCATTAAGGGATTATATCACTAAATTTAGTAAAGAATCCTTAGATATTCCTAACCTGGATATAGCTACGGCTGTTGAAGCCTTCTAAATGGGATTGCTTAGGGATTCATTATTCTATGATGATCTTGTTATGACACCATGCAGGAATCTAGATGAGGTAAGAACCCGGGCCCTTAGGTTCATCCGGCTAGAGGATGACAAAAGGATCCAGGAGAGGTTAGCAGGATCCTCAAAGCAAGAAAAGCAAGGATCCTCATTCAAGAACAACAAGTTCAGATCCTATAACAAATCTGATAACCAGAACGTGCATGCTGTTGAACAAGAAGAGGATGATGAGGATTATCCTCCAATTTCTGAATATTGTTTTTCTGTTGATAACAACGAACTAATCCTTACGATGCAGAATTTAGGTGATAAAGCTAGATGGCCCAGGAAAAATGACAGACCAGCTGCAACCAAAGATAAGTCAAAGTGGTGTGCATATCATGAAGATTTTGGGCATCTCACAGAAGAATGCATCGCACTGAGAAAAGAAATTGGATACTTGTTGAGTAAGGGGCACTTGAAAGAATTATTGGGGAGAAAGAAGTCAAGGACTTAGGATCCTGAAAGGATCCCAGAGAAAGCTCCAGCCCCTCCAGCAGATGCACAAGTTATAAACTTTATTTCTGGAGGATCAGACATTTGTGGAACATCCTTCTCTGCAGCTAAAAGACATGCAAAGGAAACCAAGATGGATAATGGAGATAGACCCATTCGAACATCCAGTGTCTCCGAAGGAAAAGTCATAACTTTTGATGAGGATGATCGTGTTGACATTCAGGATCCTCATCACGATGGTTTGGTTATCACTCTTTTTATTTCTAATCATTTTGTTCGCAGGATCCTTATAGACGGAGGAAGCTCTGTGAACATTATCCAGCTCGATGTCCTCAAGAAGATGAATATTCCTGAATCCGATATCATACCAAGATCCTCTGTGCTCGTGGGATTCAGTGGCGAGACTAAGAATACTCTGGGGGACATTAAACTCCCAATCTATATTGAAGGCCTACATTCTTACCAAAAATTTTGTGTTATTGACTGTTTATCTTGTTGTAATGTTATCCTTGGCAGGCCTTGGATACATGACATGAAGGCAGTCCCATCCACTTATCATCAATGTGTGAAGCTTCCTAGTCCTTGGGGAATAGTGAAGATTGATAGTGATCAGCAAGAAGCTAAGAACTGCTACACCTCATCAATGAAACCAGCCTCAAAGTCAAGGGAGCAATAGCAATTAAAGCATCCTCCAAGGGATGTCTTGGAGGCAAGAGAACAGGATGTAGTAGAAATCCTTATGGATCCTGATGATCCTGAATCTAAAGTTTATATAGGATCAGTGATCCTTGGCGAAATAAAGGAAGACCTCATATCCTTCCTCAAAAGGAGAAAGACTACCTTTGCATGGAAACACGAAGACATGACAGGTATATCTAAAGATATAATCACTCACAAACTTGGCATTGATAGGTCCTTCAAACCAATTCATCTAAAGAGGAGGAAATTTGCATCAGAAAGAAATGCCATTATCCAGGAGGAGGCAGAGAAATTACTCCGAGCAGGTATGATTAGAGAGGTCAAGTATCCAAGATGGTTGGCCAATGTGGTTGTTGTTCAAAAGAAAAACGGAAAGTGGAGGGTATGTGTCGATTTTACTGATTTAAATAAGGCATGTCCCAAGGATCCTTTCCCATTACCCCACATTGACTCCATGGTGGATGCAACTGCGGGTCATGAACTGTTAACTTTTATGGATGCTTCATCTGGATTTCAACAAATTCAGATGGAACCATCCGATCAAGAGGATACAGCCTTTATGACTCCAACTGGTATATACTGTTATATTGCTATGCCATTCGGACTAAGAAATGCAGGTGCAACTTATCAAAGGCTAGTGAATATGATGTTCAAGGATCAGATTGGACAGACTATGGAGGTTTACATAGACGATATGGTGGTAAAATCAAAAAAGGCTGAGGATCACCTAAGGGACTTGGAGGAAGCATTCAATATCCTTGACAAATATAACATGAAACTTAATCCTTCAAAATGTCACTTTGGTGTTAAAGCAGGTAAATTCTTAGGATATATGGTGACAAAGAGAGGCATTGAAGCCAGTCCAGAACAAATCAAAGCTATAGTGAACATCAAGTCCCCTGCCAATGCTAAGGATGTTCAGAGGTTAACAGGCAGGATTGCAGCTTTAAACAGATTCATATCCAAATCCTCAGAAAAGTGCAAGGAATTCTATGATATCCTAAGGAAGAATAAGAAATTCGAGTGGACGGAGAAGCATGAAAGTGCCTTAAGAGCTCTTAAGGATTACCTATCCTCGACCCCGGCCTTGATGAAACCAGAAAAAGGAGATGTATTATCCTTATATCTTGCGGTATCCTCAAAAGCAGTAAGTGCCGTCCTTGTTAAGGATCACGAAGGTACACAACATCCTGTCTATTATTGAAGTAAGAGTTTACTTGATGCTGAATCCAGGTATTCACACTTAGAAAAACTTATCCTTGCATTAATTATGGCATCTACTAAATTGAGACATTATTTTGAAACTCATGCCATTATCGTCAAAACTAATTTTCCAATTAAGAATGTCCTCAGGAAACCTGAAATGTCAGGAAGGATGGCTAAGTGGGCAGTGAAGCTTAGTGCATATGATATAAGATATGAGCCCAGGACAACCATTAAATCCCAAGCATTAGCCGACTATGTGGCAGATTTCAGTAGTGATTTGCAAAAGGAAGCTGAATTAGAAGTCCAGCAGCTAGAGGAGACCAAGGATCCTTGGATACTCTATACTGATGGATCCTCAAATGTCAAAGGAACAGGGCTTGGAATACTACTAAAATCGCCACAGGGGGACATAATACCCCACTCTATAGCTTGTGAGTTCCAAACTACTAACAATGAGGCTGAATATGAAGCCTTGATAGCTGGTTTGCAAATTGCTAAGCATATGAGGATCAGGTATCTTGAGGTACATGTAGATTCTTTGTTAATCACTAATCACTTTAATGGATCCTATGCTGTTAAAGGTGAAAAGCTAACCAAATATTTGGAGATAGTCAAAGAGTTGGCACTCTCTTTCGTTTCCTTCAGTTTGACACAGGTACCAAGGGAAGAAAATGCAGAAGCTGATGCATTGGCTAATCTAGGATCATCTTTGAAGATCCTGGAGGATATAAGTATCCCTATTATCCATATCCTGGCTCCTGCCATCGAGGATCATGTGGCTATGGAAATAGGAGAGGATTCTACAATTATCCCTAGTGAGGATACTCAATCTCATTCAGGATCATGGATCCTCCCAATCATGAGATACTTACAACATGGAGAGATTCCTACAGGAGAAAACCCTAGGGCTTTCAAAATTAAGGTATCTCAATTCACAATTTTAAATAATATGTTGTATAAACGATCTCTTGCAGGACCATATTTAAGATGCATTGAGGATCCCGAAATCCAAGAAGTTTTAAAAGACTTCCATGAAGGAGATTGTGGAAACCACACTGGGGGCAGGGCATTATTCTCAAGGATCCTGAGGACAGGATACTATTGGCCAACTATGAAGAGAGGTGTTGTGGAGTATGCTAAGAAATGTGATCCTTGTCAGAGACACAGCAATATCCTTCATCAACCAGCTGAATTTCTGCATCCTATATCCTCCACTTGGCCATTTGTGAGATGGGGTATGGATATAGTTGGTAAGCTCCCTAAGGCATCTGGTGGAAAAGTGTTCATGCTTGCTATGACTGATTACTTCTCCAAATGGATAGAGGCTGAAGCTTTTGCCCAAGTCAGAGAAAAGGAAGTTATATCCTTCATTAAAAGAAATATTATAACTAGATTTGGTATTCCTTCTGAAATTATATGTGATAATGGTTCTCAATTCATTGGGGGCAGAACTACTAACTTTTGTGACAGCTGGGGGATCAAGATGATAACATCAACACCAGTCCACCCACAAGCTAATGGTCAGGCAGAATCCTCCAATAAGATCATCATCAACAATTTGAAGAAGAAGCTTGGATCCAAGAAAGGGAAATGGGCAGAAGAACTACCTTATGTGCTTTGGGCTGATAGGACAACTCCTAAGAATGCTACAGGCCAAACTCCATTCTCTTTGGTATTTGGGGCAGAATCAGTGATCCCTACAGAAATGGTGGTTCCAACTGCTAGAACAAGTATTCGTGATCCTGAGGAAAATGATGAGAACTTGGTTCAAGACCTGGATACTATAGAAGAAATCAGAGATTTGGCAAGGATAAGGATGGCCAGTTATCAGCAAAGAATGGCTGGAGCCTACAACAAAAATGTCAGGATCAGGAAATTCCAAGTTGGTGATATGGTACTAAGGAAAGCATTTCAGAATACCACCAATCCTGCTGATGGAAAGTTGGCACCAAAATGGGAAGGACCTTACTTGATTGAAGCTGAGGCAGGAAAGGGGGCATATCAATTGCTAACAATGGAAGGTGATTTGCTACCTAGAGCCTGGAATGCTGTCCATTTGAAGAAATACTTAATGTGATAAGGATCCATGATCCTCACATGATAAGTACCCTTAAAGGATCCTTAAAGCACAGATGATCCTTATTTTGGTAACATTCTAATCTCAAACTATTTCGTTCTCTTATTTTCTCATATAAGGATTAGGATCCTGCATCCTTTATCCACCTTTCACGTGATTCTGAGTTTTGAAGGTTCAGGTATCCTTAGCAAAGGGTTGATTATCTACAGAAGCAATTACTTATTTGGGCTTGACCCCATTTTCGCCAGTAGCGCACGATGATCCTGGTATAGTTCATGGCAGTGGGACCAGTACTCGCTTTAGGGGCTGATAATTCCATTGTACTGGCTATACCTATGATCCTACGTATAATGGTAGACGTACCATACATCCGTTCTTAAGGTTTCTAACGTTTCCACGTTAGCTAAGGTTTTGGCATTTTCATGCCACTAAGTTTGGATAGTCGCCAGTTAGGGCCATACTCCAGTTCATACGCGATCCTTGGGCTTGTCCCCAGTTATCCTTGGGCTTGTCCCCAGTTATCCTTGGGCTTGTCCCCAGTTATCCTTTGGGCTTGTCCCCAGTTGCTAACTTTTATCTTATAATGGCTTAGTCCCAAGTTATGTTCTATTTCAGGTCTTCGAAGTTAAACGACCAAGGATCCTTGATCCTTACTTCTTACTAAGGTTTGTCCTATGGTTATCCTGGTTATAGTATAAAGGGTTAGGATCCTAACTTGGATCCCCAGGTATGATCCTTAACTATTTTGATTTTATTCATTGATTATTTGAATAACCCTTATACTTTGACAACTGAACTCATGATCCTTAAAATATACCACTTTTTGGAATTTTTCAACTATAGGATATTTGATCCTGCATCATATCCTAAATATTTTCTTTATCTAATTTGTTCAACTTTTCTTACTCAGACAAGTGTACATCAAAACAATTGAAAATTAAAAGGACAAACAAGGATAACAACACAAGATAAGTCAAAAAAGATTAAAGTTATTTTATTAACAAAGGTTTAACCGTCAAAGGTTGTCAAAGTTGCCAACCCACGTTTCTACCAGCAAAACGTGGCCCGTCCACATGGGTTGGCAACGGGTGTCCATTGTTTATGCGGTTATAGCAAGTGCAGGAAATCAAAAGCGGCAGGATCACAATGGCTGCATCCCCCAAACAGAGGATCCCTCCACCATTTGTAATCCTACCAATTATCCAGAGGATCCTAGATCCTTAATCCTAAAACTATTGTTCAAATACAGACCATCATTGTTTTAAAACAGCACAACCACAAAACAAACTACTACCGAATTTAAAAAATTGGGCTCCGGCTACGTCTAGAAATGTCCATCATTGCCCAATCATGCAGCCTACACCTTCGCTGCATCTTCATCCCCTCCAGCTTCAGTATCCTTCACCTAATCCTATGCACCGCCTCCAGCCTCGATCGCCAAAACCTCCTCAGCCTCCTCATCATCTTCCAGATCAGCTAACCTCGCCTTCCAGCCCTCAACATCCCAGCCGCTTCTGTCGAACTCAGGATCTTGAGCTTCCTGGGCCATCTTTAGTTTTGTCTTGTACATTGTGACGGCAGCGGAGACCTTTGCACCTTCTATGGGATCATGCTTCTCGTAGTCAATGTCGATCAAGATTTTAGCTGTCCGAGTCTTGGCGTCTTGAAGAGCTTTTTCGAGATCAGCAATCTTAAGATCCTTGAGCACTGCAACTTGTTGGAGATCAGCAATCTTCTTATCCAGCTCCTCAACGCTCCCCACGTAGTCTTCAATCTCAGCAAATTTCTGCAAAAAAGACAAAGCAGTTAAAGATCAGGTGATCCTCAAATAAGTAGGATACCTAGACAGAATGGGTGATCCTCACGTCATTGAAGTATTCAAGGAACTGGTGGCGGATCAGTGGCAGGCCTTGTAGATCCTCTATCTCAGAGTTTTTCCTCTTCTTGCCACCCCTTCCTTTGGTGGGTGCCTTGGGGATGGAGACACTAGGGCTGGCAATGGCCTTCTTCTTTCTGGATCGAACAGTGTCAAGGTCGGCAATGTTGAACTGGGAGGCAGACTTGGAAGCTTTTCCGGCACCTACACATTCAAAACAGATAAGTATCCTTATCCTATTTCTATTTAACTATTTATTTAAGTCTTTAACTATACAAAGAACAGGATACTTACTTGACATGGTGATAGAACCTGAGGATACTTCTTGTGAATCCTGGGTGTCTGTCTTGAATGATCTGGTTGCAGGTTCAAGCCTTCTAAAAGCAGCAAGCTTTTCCTTGGTGGTAGGTGATGGTATGAGGTGCGAAACAGAGACAGCTGTATAACATAAAACAAAAGGGTGTTAGTGATCCTTATACAAAAACAAGACTATCTGGTGATCCTTCTCAGGATCCTCTGTCCTACCATGGGCGGACCACTTCCTTGGTAGATCCTTTCCGTTTGGAATAGAATCCCTTCTGACAAAGAAAAAACGTCGTTTCCAGTTTGTATCGTTCTTGGTGGCTTTAAAAATGGGGTGTTCTTCACCGGGTTTTCGCTTAAACAGATATCGGTGGGATCCAAACGTCATGAGATCATACATCTCTGCCAGTTCCGACATTCCTAAATCAATCCCTTCCTGCTCGATGATCCTTTCAAGGGTATATAAGACCCTCCAGATCATCGGCATAGCTTGTATGTAGGAGATGCCGGTAAGAGAGAAAAAGGATTGGGTAAAGGCTGGAAAAGGATAGGTGTATCCTATGGTGAATGGGGTAACAGGAAAAGCTACCCATGTCTCAGAAATATAGTCGCTCAGAACAGTGGGATCAAAGGGTTTGAAAAAGGTGTTCGCCGGAAAGCAGTACCGGATCTTATCTACTTGTGGATCAGTAAAGCAACACCTCTCATTCGCTGAATCTTTGATGATCCCTTGACTCTTCAAGGGGATATCCTTCTGGTGATCCTTGGCGGGGGAGGACCGGAGCATCATTCTTAACGTGATATTGGTAAAGAAAGAAAAACAGAGTAAGAGAAGGAGAATTGGGAAAAGAGATACCTGATTAATCTTCGGATGAGAATTTAAAGGGAGTTTCTCTTGGATTTAAATGCAAATTGATCCTATCTCTAACTCCTATTTATAATGATGATTTGCAGGATAGTCACTTCAGTGACGTCAGGTTTGCAACGGCTAGTTCGATCTTAACGGCTATTTATCCGTTAGTTTGTTGCGGATAAGATCAACAAAATACAACTCGTTTATTTACAATATAACTCCTTATATTTTGGGGGCAATTGTTAGGGGAGGATTTCTTAATGACCCGTGATCCTCAATTATTATCTTGCTTGGTGATCCTTACTTCTGTGTCAGTTAGTGATCCTCAGAAGTGTTTCAGGATCAGGATCATGGATTATCCTAAGGATCCTTATACTAATGATTGTCTGCTATGATTTCGATATTGTTTTGCAGGAGTACCAGCTTGGACTTAGTCTTGGTAACATTCCTGGAGAATATTCCACGTTTATTCCGCACGTGCTTGACCATGGTGAACGTTATGGAGGTCGTGGGGAGAAGGCATGAATTGCGGATAGTTAGTTACTTAGATATTTTACTAAATTTAAAAGGGGTAGCGAGCTAATTAGACAACACTTGGCTATTTTTTGGCTACACACACTCGTACAACTGCACTCACCAGCTCTCGGCAAAACACTTAGCATTTTTCATACATTTCTACACGATACACTATAGTGATCCTTGTACTTAGCTCGCTATCATCCGAAGTTGTAAAAGAATTATTGTTTAATTTGAGTTGGTGATCGGTAGTTTCCATCACCCGAGGTTTTTTATGCCGGAGATCATTCATTGATCAAGGGCTTTTTCCTCGTATAAATCTTTGTGTCTTCTGTGCAATTCATTTCATAGTGATCCTCATTGTTATTTACCAATTCAAGCATCATACCCCTTAACAGAGAGTTTGGTTGCATTATCCTCGTCTGATTTTTGACCAAAACAGTTATGGTGTTTTTTGTTGAACAATGATGGGTTGTACTTAAACAATAGTAATTAGGGCTAAGGATCATGGATCCTTCGAACAATGGGTAGGATTACAAATGGTGGAGGGATCCTCTGTTTTGGGGGATGATGGCAGTCACTACTAAAATCTGCCACAAAGTCAGCTAAGGCTTGGGATTTGATGGCAGTCCTTGGTTCATATTTTATATCATATGCACTCAGCTTCACTGCCCACTTAGCCATCCTTCCTGACATTTCAGGTTTCCTGAGAACATTCTTAATTGGAAAATTAGTCTTAACAATAATGGCATGAGTCTCAAAATAATGTCTCAATTTAGTAGATGCCATAATTAATGCAAGGATAAGTTTTTCTAAGTGTGAATACCTGGATTCAGCATCAAGTAAACTCTTACTTACATAATAAACAGGATGTTGTGTACCTTGGTGATCCTTAACAAGGACCGCACTTACTGCTTTTGAGGATACTGCCAAGTATAAGGATAATGCATCCCCTTTTTCTGGTTTCATCAAGGCTGGGGCTGAGGATAGGTAATCCTTAAGAGCTTTAAGGGCACTCTCATGCTTCTCAGTCCACTCAAATTTCTTGTTCTTCCTCAGGATGTCATAGAATTCCTTACACTTTTCTGAGGATTTGGATATGAATCTGTTCAAGGCTGCGATCCTGCCTGTCAATCTTTGCACATCCTTAGCATTGGCAGGAGATTTGATATTCACTATAGCCTTGATTTGCTCTGGACTTGCTTCAATGCCCATCTTTGTCACCATATAGCCTAAGAATTTACCTGCCTTAACACCAAAATGACACTTGGAAGGATTTAGTTTCATATTAAATTTGTCAAGGATATTGAATGCTTTCTCCAAGTCTTTAAGGTGATCCTCAGCTTTCTTGGACTTAACCACCATGTCATCAATATAGACTTCCATAGTGTGTCCAATTTGTTCCTTGAACATCATATTGACAAGCCTTTGGTAAGTAGCACCTGCATTCCTTAGTCCAAATGGCATAGCAATATAACAATATATACCAGTTGGGGTCATAAAGGCTGTATCCTCTTGGTCAGATGGTTCCATCTGAATTTGTTGAAATCCAGATGAAGCATCCATAAAAGTCAACAATTCATGACCCGCGGTAGCATCCACCATGGAGTCAATGTGGGGTAATGGGAAAGGATCCTTGGGACATGCCTTGTTTAAATCAGTAAAATCGACACATACCCTCCACTTTCCATTTTTCTTTTGAACAACAACCACATTAGCTAACCATCTTGGATACTTAACCTCTCTTATCATACCTGCTCGAAGTAGTTTATCTACCTCTTCCTGGATAATAGCATTCCTTTCAGGTGCAAACTTTCTCCTCTTTTGATGAATTGGCTTGAATGACCTGTCAATGCCAAGTTTATGAGTAATTATATCCTTAGATATACCTGTCATGTCTTCATGTTTCCAGGCAAAGGTAGATTTCCTTTTCTTAAGGAAGGATACTAGCTCCTGTTCGATGTCGCTAAGGATCCCTGATCCTATGAAGATCTTGGATTCAGGATCCTCAGGATCCATGAGGATTTCCTTCAAATCCTGCTCTCTTGCCTCCAAGACATCTCTTGAAGGATACTTTAATTGCTATTGCTCCCTTGGTCTTGAGGCTGGCTTCATTGATGAGGTATAGTAATTCTTAGCTTCTTGTTGATCACTCTCAATTTTCACCACTCCCCAAGGACTTGGAAGCTTTACACATTGATGATAGGTGGATGGAACTGCCTTCATATCATGTATCCATGGCCTGCCAAGGATAACATTGCAACATGATAAGCAATCTATGACACAAAATTTTTGATAAGAATGCAATCCTTCAATATAGATTGGGAGTTTGATGTCCCCCAATGTATTCTTAGTTTCTCCACTGAATCCCACAAGTACTGAGGATCTTGGGATAATATCAGACTCCGGGATATTCATCTTCTTGAGGACATCAAGCTGAATGATGTTCACAGAGCTTCCTCCATCTATAAGGATCCTGCGAACAAAGTGGTTAGAAATAAACAATGTAATTACAAGACCATCATGATGAGGGTCCTGGATATCAACACGATCATCCTCATCAAAGGTTATGACTTTATCCTGGGTGACAACGGAGGTCCGGACGGGTCTGTCTCCATTATCCATCTTGGTTTCTGTTAGGGGAAGATTTTTGAATGACCCGTGATCCTCAATTGTTATCCTGTTTGGTGATCCTTACTTCTGTGTCAGTTAGTGATCCTCATAAGTGCTTAAGGATCAGGATCATGGATCATCCTAAGGATCCTTATACTAATGATTGTCTACTTTGAATTCGATATTGTTTTGCAGGAATACCAGCTTGGACTTAGTCTTGGTAACGTTCCTGAATAATATTCCACGCTTATTCCGCACGTGCTTGACCATGATGAACGTTATGGAGATCGTGGGGAGAAGGCATGAATTGCGGATAGTTAGTTATTTAGATATTTTACTAAATTTAAAAGGGGTAGCGAGCTAATTAGACAACACTTGGCTATTTTTTGGCTACACACACTCGTACAACTGCACTCACCGGCTCTTGGCAAAACACTTAGCATTTCTTCATACACTTCTACACAATACACTATAGTGATCCTTGTACTTAGCTCGCTATCATCCGAAGTTGTAAAAGGATTATTGTTTAATTTAAGTTGGTGATCGGTAGTTTCCATCACCCGAGGTTTTTTATGCCGGAGATCATACATTGATCAAGGGCTTTTTCCTCGTATAAATCTTTGTGTCCCCTGTGCAATTCATTTCATAGTGATCCTCATTGTTGTTTACAAATTCAAGCATCATACCCCGTAACAAAGAGTTTGGTTGCATTATCCTCGTCTGATTTTTGACCAAAACAGTTTGGCGCCCACCGTGGGGCCATTGGTGCTTCGTTCCTAAGAAATTCTCATTCTTGTGATCATTTCGGTTCGTTACATCCAAGCAGATGGCTTCATCATCAAAGAACACCTCCAGTGCGATGTCTGCAGTCAATTCATCCCAGGGCATTCCACCTTTGCCTCCACCACCTTTTGGTCCTCAGAAAAATGCCGAGAAGAAACCAACTCCCATTTTCTCAAAACCTCCAACTTCTTATGCTTCTTATACTCCTACTACTAGTGACTTGTTTACTCTGATTTTGCAGATGAAGGAGCATATACAGCAGCAGGATAAGACTAATGAAAGGATTCTTAGAGAAATTGGAGACATCAAGAAACAGAAGAGATCGGCAGAGAATCATTCTCCACTGCTGCCCAGATCTTTGAATTTCGATACTCCGGTTATAACTTCTCAGCCTTCAGCGGTTCCAGACGTTCAATATGTGGGAGGGCCAAAAGGAGTGCATTACGGATCATCAGCAATGACTCAGGCTTCAGGGTTACACTTCCAACCAGCAGGATCCCATCCTCAGCATATAGGATCCTTAGTAAGCTTAGGAGGATATTCAGCAGCGCAGCAGATTCAAGGATTCTGGCCGTTTCAAGGATCCTCCCAGGTTCAAGGATCCTCCTATGTTCCAGGATCCTCCCAGATTCAAGGATCCTCTCAGTTTTAAGGATCCTCCCAGGTTCAAGGATCCTCCTATGTTCAAGGATCCTCCCAGATTCAAGGATCCTCCTATGTCCCAGGATCCTCCCAGGTCCAAGGATCCTCTCAGTTTCAGGGATCCTTCCAGATTCCGGGATCCTTAAGGAGTTTGCAATCAGGGAGTTCCGATATCCATCAGGGAGATTTCATTCCAATGCAGACCATTGCTTCTACTGGTCCATCAGTCATTCCAGAGCCTCAACAATATGGATTCACATCCGCTCTTCCTAATTTGAATCCAATGGGAGGTAACACTTTCAATAATTCTTATACCACTAACCATGGCCTTATGCAGGATACAGGTATCAATCATGCCATGGCCAGAGAATTGCAAAAGTTAAAGGATATGATATCAAGTGTCCCAGGAGTGGTCAAGCCTATCCCGGAGATTGCAGATGGGAGCCACAAGATATCTCGTTTTGAACCACCAATCTGTGATGCTGAGATACCCAAGAGGTTCCATGTGCCTACTATGAAGTTGTATGACGGTTCAACAGATCCTGAAGAACACATAGTACAATATAGGGAAAGGATGGAGATCAATCCCATCCCAGAAAGGTTAAAGGAAGCATGTCTATGCAAGGGATTTGGATCCACTCTTACTGGATCGGCTCTTAAATGGCTGCTAAGTCTTCCCCCTTACTCTATTACCTCGTTTGCTAATCTAGTTAACCTATTTAATAACCAGTTTTCTTGTAGTAGAAAATTTGAGCGTTTAACTAGTGATCTGTATAGGATAACCCAAGGTCATAATGAATCATTAAGGGATTATATCACTAAATTTAGTAAAGAATCCTTAGATATCCCTAACCTGGATATAGCTACGGCTGTTGAAGCCTTTAAAATGGGATTGCTTAGGGATTCATTATTCTATGATGATCTTGTTATGACACCATGCAGGAATCTAGACGAGGTCAGAACCTGGGCCCTTAGGTTCATTCGGCTAGAGGATGACAAAAGGATCCAGGAGAGGTTAGCAGGATCCTTAAAGCAAAAGAAGCAAGGATCCTCATTCAAGAACAACAAGTTCAGATCCTATAACAAATCTGATAACCCGAATGTGCATGCTGTTGAACAAGAAGAGGATGATGAGGATTATCCTCCAATTTCCGAATATTGCTTTTCTGTTGATAACAATGAACTAATCCTTGCAATGCAGAATTTAGGTGATAAAGCTAGATGGCCCAGGAAAAATGACAGACCAGCTGCAACTAAAGACAAGTCAAAGTGGTGCGCATATCATGAAGATTTTGGGCATCTCACAGAAGAATGCATCGCACTGAGAAAAGAAATTGGATACTTGTTGAGCAAGGGGCACTTGAAAGAATTATTGGGGAGAAAGAAGTCAAGGACTCAGGATCCTGAAAGGATCCCAGAGAAAGCTCCAGCCCCTCCAGCAGATGCACAAGTTATAAACTTTATTTCTGGAGGATCAGACATTTGTGGAACATCCTTCTCTGCAGCTAAAAGACATGCAAAGGAAACCAAGATGGATAATGGAGATAGACCCATTCGAACATCCAGTGTCTCCGAAGGAAAAGTTATAACTTTTGATGAGGATGATCGTGTTGACATTCAGGATCCTCATCATGATGGTTTGGTTATCACTCTTTTTATTTCTAACCATTTTGTATCCTTTAGTTTGACACAGGTACCAAGGGAAGAGAATGCAGAGGCAGATGCATTAGCCAATTTAGGATCATCCTTGAAGATCCCGGAGGATATCAAGATCCCTATTATCCATATCCTGACCCCGGCTATCGAGGATCATGTGGCTATGGAGATAGGAGAGGATTCTGCAATCATCCCTAGTGATGATAATCAATCTCATTCAGGATCATGGATCCTTCCAATCATGAGATACATACAACATGGAGAAATTCCTACAGGAGAAAACCCTAGGGCTTTCAAAATTAAGGTATCTCAATTCACAATTTTAAATAATATGTTGTATAAACGATCTCTTGCAGGACCATATTTAAGATGCATTGAGGATCCTGAAATCCAAGAAGTTTTAAAAGACTTCCATGAAGGAGATTGTGGAAACCACACTGGGGGCAGGGCATTATTCTCAAGGATCCTGAGGACAGGATACTATTGGCCAACTATGAAGGGAGATGTTGTGGAGTATGCTAAGAAGTGTGATCCTTGTCAGAGACACAGCAATATCCTTCATCAACCGGCTGAATTATTGCATCCTATATCCTCCACTTGGCCATTCATGAGATGGGGCATGGATATAGTTGGTAAGCTCCCTAAGGCACCTGGTGGAAAAGTGTTCATGCTTGCTATGACTGATTACTTCTCCAAGTGGATAGAGGCTGAAGCTTTTGCCTAAGTCAGAGAAAAGGAAGTTATATCCTTCATTAAAAGAAATATTATAACTAGATTTGGTATTCCTTTTGAAATTATATGTGATAATGGTTCCCAATTCATTGGGGGCAGAACAACTAACTTTTGTGACAGCTGGGGGATTAAGATGATAACATCAACACCAGTCCACCCACAAGCTAATGGTCAGGCAGAATCCTCCAATAAGATCATCATCAACAATTTGAAAAAGAAGATTGGATCCAAGAAAGGGAAATGGGCAGAAGAACTACCTTATGTGCTTTGGGCTGATAGGACAACTCCTAAGAATGCTACAGGCCAAACTCCATTCTCTTTGGTATTTGGGGCAGAATCAGTGATCCCTACAGAAATGGTGGTTCCAACTGCTAGAACAAGTATTCGTGATCCTGAGGAAAATGATGAGAACTTGGTTCAAGACCTGGATACTATAGAGGAAATCAGAGATTTGGAAAGGATAAGGATGGCCAATTATCAGCAAAGAATGGCTGGAGCCTACAACAAAAATGTCAGGATCAGGAAATTCCAAGTTGGTGATATGGTACTAAGGAAAGCATTTCAGAATACCACCAATCCTGCTGATGGAAAGTTGGCACCAAAATGGGAAGGACCTTACTTGATTGAAGCTGAGGCAAGAAAGGGGGAATATCGATTACTAACAATGGAAGGTGATTTGCTACCTAGAGCCTGGAATGCTGTCCATTTGAAGAAATACTTCATGTGATAAGGATCCATGATCCTCACATGATAAATATCCTTAAAGGATCCTTAAAGCACAGATGATCCTCATTTTGGTAACATTCTAATCTTAAACTATTTCATTTCCTTACTTTCTCACAAAAGGATAAGGATCCTGCATCCTTTATCCTCCTTTCACGTGATTTTGAGTTTTGAAGATTCAAGTACTCTTAGCAAAAGGATGATTATCCACAAAAGCAACCAGTTACTTGGGTTTGACCCCAGTTATTTGGGCTTGACCCCAGTTCCGCCAGTAGCACATGATGATCCTGGTATAGTTCATGGCAGTGGGACCAGTACTCGTTTTAGGGGCTGATAATTCCATTGTACTGGCTACACCTAGGATCCTACGTATAATGGTAGACGTACCATACATCCGTTCTTAAGGTTTCTAACGTTTTCACGTTAGCTAAGGTTTTGGCATTTTCATGCTACTAAGTTTGGATAGTCGCCAGTTAGGGCCATACTCCAGTTCACACACGATCCTTGGGCTTGTCCCCAGTTATCCTTGGGCTTGTCCCCAGTTATCCTTGGGCTTGTCCCCAGTTATCCTTTGGGCTTGTCCCCAGTTGCTAACTTTTATCTTATAATGGCTTAGTCCCAAGTTATGTTCTATTTCAGGTCTTCGAAGTTAAACAACCAAGGATCCTTGATCCTTACTTCTTACTAAGGTTTGTCTTATGGTTATCCTGGTTATAGTATTAAGGGTTAGGATCCTAACTTGGATCCTCAGGTATGATCCTTAACTATTTTGATTTTATTCACTGATTATTTGAATAACCCTAATACTTTGACAACTGAACTCATGATCCTTAAAATATACTACCTTTTGGAATTTTTCAACTATAGGATATTTGATCCTGGATCATATCCTAAACTTTTTATCTAATTTGTTCAACTTTTCTTATTCAGACAAGTGTACATCAAAACAATTGAAAAGTAAAAGGACAAACAAGGATAATAACACAAGATAAGCCAAAAAAGATTAAAGTTATTTTATTAACAAAGGTTTAACCGTCGAAGGTTGTCAAAATTGCCAACCCACGTTTCTACCAGCAAAACGTGGCCCGTCCACATGGGTTGGCAACGGGTGTCCATTGTTAATGCGGTTATAGCAAGTGCAGGAAATCAAAAGGCGGCAGGATCACAATGGCTTAATCCCCCAAACAGAGGATCCCTCCACCATTTGTAATCCTACCTATTATCCAAAGGATCCTAGATCCTTAATCCTAAAACTATTGTTCAAATACAGACCATCATTGTTTTAAAATAGCACAACCACAAAACAAACTACTACCAAATTTAAAAATTGGGCTCCGGCTACGTCTACGAATGTCCATCATTGACCAATCATGCAGCCTACACCTTCGCTGCATCTTCATCCCCTCCAGCTTCGGTATCCTTCACCTGATCCTTTCCACTGCTTCCAGCCTCGATCGCCAAAACCTCCTCAGCCTCCTTATCATCTTCCAGATCAGCTAACCTCGCCTTCCAGCCCTCAACATCCCAGCCGCTTCTGTCGAAGTCAGGATCTTGAGCTTCCTGGGCCATCTTCAGTTTTGTCTTGTACATTGTGATGGCAGCGGAGACCTTTGCACCTTCTATGAGATCATGCTTCTCGTAGTCAATGTCGATCAAGATCTTAGTTGTCTTAGTCTTGGCGTCTTAAAGGGCTTTTTCGAGATCAGCAATCTTAAGATCCTTGAGCACTGCAACTTGTTGGAGGTCAGCAATCTTATTATCCAGCTCCTTAACACTCCCCACGTAGTCTTCAATCTCAGCAAATTTCTGCAAAAGAGACAAAGCAGTTCAAGATCAGGTGATCCTCAAATAAGTAGGATACCTAGGCAGAATTGGTGATCCTCACGTCATTGAAGTATTCAAGGAGCTGGTGGCGGATCAGTGGCAGGCCTTGTAGGTCCTCTATCTCAGAGTTTTTCCTCTTCTTGCCGCCCCTTCCTTTAGTGGGTGCCTTGGGGATGGAGACACTAGGGCTGGCAATGGCCTTCTTCTTTCTGGATCGAACAGTGTCAAGGTCGGCCATGTTGAACTGGGAGGCAGGCTTGGAAGCTTTTCTGGCACCTACACATTCAAAGCAAGATAAGTATCCTTATCCTATTTAACTATATAAAAAGCAGGATACTTACTTGACATGGTGACTGAGCCTGAGGATACCTCTTGAGAATCCTGGGTGATTGTCTTGAATGATCTTGTTTCAGGACCGAGTCTTCTAAAAACAGCAAGCCTTTCCTTAGTATCAGGAGATGGTATGAGGTGTGAAACAGTGACAGCTGCATAACATAAAGCAAAAGGGAGTTAGTGATCCTATCACAAGAGCAAGATTACCTGGTGATCCTTCTCAGGATCCTCTGTCCTACCATGGGTGGACCACTTCCTTGGTAGATCCGTTCCGTTTGGAATGGTATCCATTCTGACAAAGAAAAAGCGTCGTTTCCAGTTTGTATCGTTCTTGGTGGCTTTAAAAATGGGATGTTCTTCGCCGGGTTTTCGCTTAAACAGATATCAGTGGGATCCAAACGTCGTGAGATCATACATCTCTGCCAGTTCCGACATTCCTAAATCAATCCCTTCCTGCTCTATGATCCTTTCAAAGGTATATAAGACCCTCCAGATCATCGGCATAGCTTGGATGTAGGAGATGCCGGTTAGGGAGAAAAAGGATTGGGTAAAAGCTGGAAAAGGATAGGTGTATCCTATGGTGAATGGGGTAACCGGAAAGGCAACCCATGTCTCAGAAATGTAGTCGCTCAGAGCAGTGGGATCAAAGGGTTTGAAAAAGGCGTTTGCCGGAAAGCAGTGCCGGATCTTATCTATTTGCGGATCAGAAAAGCAACACCTCTCATTCCCTGAGTCTTTGATGATCCCTTGACTCTTCAAGGGGCTATCCTTCTGGTGATCCTTGGCGGGGGAGGACCGGAGCATCATTCTTAACGTGATGATGGTAAAGAAAGAAAAACAGAGTAAGAGAAGGAGAAATAGGAGAAGAGATACCTGATTGATCTTCGGCTGAGAATTTAAAGGGAGTTTCTCTCGGATTTGAATGCAAATTGATCCTATCTCTAACTCCTATTTATAATGATGATTTGCAGGATTGTCACTTCGGTTACGTCAGGTTTGCAACGGCTAGTCCGTCTTCAACGGCTAGTTATCCGTTAGTTTGTTGCGGATAAGATCAACAAAATACAACTCGTTTATTTACAATATTACTCCTTATATTTTGGGGGCAATTGTTAGGGGAAGATTTTTGAATGACCCGTGATCCTCAATTGTTATCCTGTTTGGTGATCCTTACTTCTGTGTCAGTTAGTGATCCTCAGAAGTGCTTCAGGCTCAGGATCATGGATCATCCTAAGGATCCTTATACTAATGATTGTCTACTTTGAATTCGATATTGTTTTGCAGGAATACCAGCTTGGACTTAGTCTTGGTAACGTTCCTGAATAATATTCCACGCTTATTCCGCACGTGCTTGACCATGATGAACGTTATGGAGATCGTGGGGAGAAGGCATGAATTGCGGATAGTTAGTTATTTAGATATTTTACTAAATTTAAAAGGGGTAGCGAGCTAATTAGACAACACTTGGCTATTTTTTGGCTACACACACTCGTACAACTGCACTCACCGGCTCTTGGCAAAACACTTAGCATTTCTTCATACACTTCTACACAATACACTATAGTGATCCTTGTACTTAGCTCGCTATCATCCGAAGTTGTAAAAGGATTATTGTTTAATTTAAGTTGGTGATCGGTAGTTTCCATCACCCGAGGTTTTTTATGCCGGAGATCATACACTGATCAAGGGCTTTTTCCTCGTATAAATCTTTGTGTCCCCTGTGCAATTCATTTCATAGTGATCCTCATTGTTGTTTACAAATTCAAGCATCATACCCCGTAACAAAGAGTTTGGTTGCATTATCCTCTTCTGATTTTTGACCAAAACAGTTTCCTTGGCATGTCTCTTTGCTGCTGAAAAGGAAGTACCACAAATGTCTGATCCACCGGATATAAAGTTTATGACTTGTGCATCTGCTGGAGGAGCAGGAGCCTTTTCCGGGATCCTTTCAGGATCCTGGATCCTTGACTTCTTCCGTCCCAAGAGTTCCTTCAAATGCCCCTTGCTCAACAAGTAACCAATTTCTTTTCTTAGTGCAATACACTCTTCAGTGAGATGCCCAAAATCCTCATGATATACACACCATCTGGACTTATCCTTTGTAGCAGCTGGTTTATCATTTTTCCTTGGCCACCTAGCTTTCTCACCTAGATTCTGCATTGCAAGGATTAGTTCATTGTTATCAACAGAAAAACAATATTCAGAAATAGGAGGATAATCCTCATCATCCTCTTCTTGTTCCACTGAATGCACGTTCTGGTTGTCAGACTTATTGTAGAACTTGGATTTGTTGTTCCTGAAGTAGGATCATTGTTTCTCCTGTTTTGAGGATCCTGTCAATCTATCTTGGATCCTTTTGTCATCCTCTAAACGGATGAACCTAAGGGCCCTGGTTCTTACTTCATCAAGATTCCAGCAAGGTGTCATGACAAGATCATCATAGAATAATGAATCCCTAAGCAATCCCATTTTAAAGGCTTCTACAGCCGTAGCAATATCCAAATTAGGAATATCTAAGGATTCTTTACTAAACTTAGTGATGTAATCTCTAAGTGATTCATTTTGACCTTGTGTTACCCTATATAGATCACTAGTTAATCGTTCAAACTTTCTACTACAAGAGAATTGACTATTAAACAAATTAACTAGATTAGCAAATGAAGTAATAGAGTAAGGGGGAAGACTTAGCAGCCATTTAAGAGCAGATCCTGTAAGTATGGATCCAAATCCCTTGCATAGACATGCTTCTTTTAACCTTTCAGGAATTGGATTGATCTCCATCCTCTCCCTGTATTGAGCTACATGCTCCTCTGGATCCGTCGAACCATCATACAGCTTCATAGATGGTATCTGGAATCTTTTAGGTATCTCAGCATCACATAAGGGTGGTGCAAAACGAGATATCCTATGGCTACCATCTGCAATTTCAGGAATGGGTTTAACCACTCCCGGTACACTGGATATCATATCCTTAAGCTTCTGTAGCTCTCTAGCCATAGCCTGATTGATACCTGTATCCTGCATTAAGCCATGGTTAGTGTTATATGAATTATTAAAAGTGTTACCTCCCACAGGATTCGTGTTTGGAATTGCGGATGTGAATCCATATTGACGAGACTCTGGCATGATTGAAGGACCAGAGGGAGCAATGGTCTGCATTGGTATGAAGTCTCCTTGATGAACGTCCGAGTTCTGAGGCTGCATACTTCTCAAGAATCCTTGATCCTGAAGGATGTTGGATCCTTGAAGTTGAGATGATCCTTGAACCTGAAAGGATCCTGGAACCAGAGAGGATCCTGGGACAAGGGAGGATCCTTGAACCGGGAAGGATCCTGGGACCTGGGAGGATCCTTGGACCTGGGAGGATCCTTGAACCTGGGAGGATCCTTGGACCTGGGAGGATCCTTGAACTGCATGTGTTCCCAAATATCCTCCTGACGTGAAGTATCCCTGATGCTGAGAAGAGGGTCCTTGAGGCTGGAAGTGAGAGCCAAATGCCTGACTCATAGTTGTTGTTCCATAACGCCTTCCTGGTAATTCACCCAAGTATTGCACATCCGGAACTGCTAAGTGTTGGGAAGTTATGACTGGAGTGTCGAAGTTCAGCGATCTTGGCATCAGAGGGGAGTGATCCTCCACTGATTTCTTCTGTTTCTTGATCTCATCGATCTCCCGGAGGATTCTTTCGTTGGTTTTGTCCTGCTCTTGTGCATGATTCCTCATCTGCAAAATCAGAGTGTAAAGATCATTAGTAGTAGGATTAGTTGAAACAGAAGAAGTTAGTGGTTTTTGGAAAATGGGGGTTGGTTTCTTCGCAGCATTCTCAGCATTCTTCTGGGATCCAGAAGGTGGTGGAGGCAAAGGAGGAACGCCTTGTGAAGAACTGAATGACGGCATCAAGTTTGAAGTGTTCTTTGCTGAAGAAGCCATCTGCCTGGTTGTTATGAACCGAAATGATCACGAATATACGAATCTTCTTAGGAATGAAGCACCAATTGCCCCACGGTGGGCGCCAAACTGTTTTGGTCAAAAATCAAGCAATGACAATGTAACCAAACTTTATGTTGTGAGGTATGATGCTTGAATTGATGAACAACAATAAGGATCACTATGAAATGTAATGAACAAGTGACACAAAGATTTATACGAGGAAAAAGCCCTTGATCAATGAATGATCTCCGGCATAAAAAACCTCGGGTGATGGAAACTACCGATTACCAACTCAAATTAAATAACAAATGTGTTACAACTTCGGATGATAGCGAGCTAAGTACAAGGATCACTACAGTGTGACGTGCAAAAGGTGCATGAAAAATGTATGAAATTGCTAAGCAATTTGCCGAGAGCTGGTGAGAGCAGTTGTCGAAGTGTGTGTGTAGCCAAAAATAGCCAAGTGTTTTCTAATTAGCTCGCTACCCCTTTAAAAATGGAAAATATCTACACTAACTAACATTCCGCATATCATGCAAGTCCCCCACGAACTTCATAACGTCCACTTCAGGTAAGCACGTGCGGAATTAGTCATGGAATATGCTCCAGGAATGTCGCCAAGACCAAGTCCAAGCTCGTACTCCTGCAAAACAATACCATATTCAAAGTAGACAATCGTTAGTATAAGGATCCTTTAGATGATCCATGATCCTGATCCTGAACCACTTCTGAGGATCACTAACTCAAACAGAAGTGAGGATCACCAAACCCAACAGTAATTGAGGATCACAGGTCATTGAGAAATCCTCCCCTAACACTGCTCGTTCAGGATCCTTCTCAGTATCCTGACCCTTATTCTTCTTTCTTCCCAAAAGATCTTTCAGATATCCCTTGCTAAGAAGATAGCTTATTTCTTTTCTTAGAGCAATGCAATCCTCAGTTACATGTCCAAAATCTTCGTGGAAGGCACACCATTTCGATTTATCCTTCCAATCAGCTTTTTGTTGATTTTTTCGAGGCCACCTAGCTTTGTATCCCAAACCCTGCATAGCATACATTAATTCAAGAATGTTAACAGAAAAGCAATATTCGGATAATTCAAGTTATTCTTCAGGATCCTCGTCTTCAACAGCATTCACTTTCTTGTTTTCATTTCTACCATACGGCTTAGAGCGATACGATTTAAATGAGGATTCTGACTTCCTATTAGTTGACTCATAGGTGGTGGATGGGTTCATCCTCTCTTGCATTTTCTTATCATCTTCCAGCCTGATATATCTCAAGGCCCTGTTTCGAGCTTCGTCCAAGTTCCTGCAAGGATTCATCACAAGATCTTGATAAAACTGGGAATCCTTTTGTAGTCCCATCTTGAATGCCTGGACCGCTGTAGCAACATCAAGGTGTGGGATATCCAAGGATTCCCTGCTGAATTTATTCACATAATCCCTTAGGGATTCCTGAGGTCCTTGAGTTATCCTGTAAAGATCACTTGTTATTTTTCAAAACTCCGACTACAAGAAAATTGACTATTAAATAGATTCACTAAGTGAGGAAATGATGTAATCGAATGCGGAGGAACATTTAAGAGCCATTTCAGGGCCGATCCTGTTAAGGTAGAACCAAAGCCCTTGCATAGGCACGCTTCCTTGAGCTCCGGAGGGATAGGATTAATCTCCATTCTTTCCCTATACTGGGCAATATGCTCTTCAGGATCCGTAGTTCCATCATACAGTTTCATGATGGGGGTTTGAAATCTCTTCGGGATCTCAGCATCACAGATAGGATATGCGAAACGAGATATCCGGTGACTGTCTTGGGACACTTCCGGAATTGGTTGGACCACTCCAGGTACACTGGATATCATGTCCTTCAATTTCTGAAGCTCCCTAGTAAATGTTGACGTCATACCTGCATCCTGCAAAGACCCACCATTGTTAGTAGCATGAATATTATTATTTGACACGTTACCAGTCTGAGGATTTTGGCCATATCCTGAACCATATCCTGAGCTCCTCACAGTTGACATCCTGATCGAGGAGGGTATTTCAGGAGTATGATTCTGGGAATGGCTAGGCACAATATTTCCCCTATTATCCTCAGTATACACAGCCGAACTGAAGTTCAAAGTTCTGGGTTGTAAAGGAGCGACAATGTCCTCAGCAGATCTGCTCGAGCTAGATTTTAAGAGTTGTATTTCTCTTAACAGCATTTGGTTTGTTTCCTGTTGCTGCCTCATTTGTTCCTGCACACTTCCAAATAAGGTTAGAATTTCATCATTAGAGGCTAAAACGGGAGCGGATCCCTGAACACTCCGAGTAGGGATAATATCCTGAGGTTGTGAAGAAGCTGGCATCCTTGGAGGAGGCGATGGAAGCACCGAACCAGTAGTAGCAGAAGTTGTAGCAGACACAGTGGAGGAGCTCATGTTTGACCTTGAGGGCATTGTAAACAATGTGGCAAAAAGTTTTGAAAACAGAAAACAAATTAACGATTTCACAAAGATTTTTAGTAAAGATAGCACCACTTGCCCCACGGTGGGCGCCAAATTGTTTTGGTCAAAAATTACCGAAGCAATTAAGTGATTAAATTAGTTAAGTGAGGTAGTGTGCTAAAAAGTGTGTTGGAAATATGTTGGTTAAGTTGTTTAGAAAAACAGTTTTCAGGATACGGCTCAGGATATTGAGTTGTATCTACGATCAAACTATGAGCTAAAAGTAAAGGAAATGACACGAGATGTACGAGGAAAGCCCTTGATCAATCTAGATTGCCGGCATAAAACCTCGGGAGCTGACAATCGCAGCTGCCTAGTTCTTCTTATTGCTTCAAACTTCAGGATACAGTGCAGGATATTGATCAGATCACTAAGTGTTACAATGCTTTCTGTGAGAGTGAAAGTTTGCGAGAGAACGAGTGTGAGTGAGTAATGAGTGTAGTTGTGATGTCCTATTGATCTGATTTATCCATCTATTTATAGTTACGAAATACAAACTAAAATTCCTATAAATATGGGATGCTCCCGAATATTCCATTAATAACGTTGTAGACCGGGTAAAGCGGCTTCAACGTCTTTATTCGAACGACTTGGACCGAGTCTCCCGGAGAAAGGGTCTTCATGAACGTTGGGCACCTGGGCTCGTACTCCTGCACATAATCCGTTAGTAATCCCGATGATACCATTCAGGATGTTACCAATATCCTGAATCAGCTTCCCGAATATAAACAGATATCATATAATCAAGATATAATCCAAGATGTTTCTCAGGATATGGGCTCAGAATTTCACCCATAACACCTGGTAAAATTGAGAATCTTTTTGCAACCCCATCTTGAAAGCCTGCACAGGTGTTGCAACATCAAGACGTGGGATATCTAAGGATTCCCGACTAAACTTGTTCACATAATCCCTCAAGAATTCCTGAGGTCCTTGGGTTATCCTGTAAAGATCACTGGTTAGTTTCTCAAAACTTCGACTGCAAGAAAATTGACTATTAAATAAATTCACTAAATGAGCAAATGATGTAATTGAGTGAGGAGGAACGTTTAAGAGCCATTTTAAGGCTGATCCTGTTAAGGTAGAACCAAAACCCTTGCATAGGCATGCTTCCTTGAGATCCGGAGGGATATGGTTGATTTCCATCATTTCCCTATACTAGGCAATATGCTCCTCAGGATCCGTATTTCCGTCATAGAGCTTCATGTTGGGGGTCTGAAATCTTTTTGGGATTTTAGCATCACAAATAGGATATGCAAACCGGGATATCCTGTGGATGTCTTGGGATACTTCTGGAATTGGCTGGACCACTCCAGGTACACTGGATATCATGTCCTTTAATTTCTGAAGCTCCCTAAAAAATGCTGATGTCATACCTGCATCCTCCAAGGATCCAACACCATTAGTAGCAAGAGTATTATTATTATTAGATACGTTACCAGTCTGAGGATTCTGGCCATATCCTGAAGCATATCCTGAGCTTCTCACAGTTGACACCCTGACCGAAGAGGGTATCTCAGGAGTATGATTCTGAGAATGTCTAGGCACAATATTCCCCCTGTTATCTTCAGTAAACACTGCAGAACTGAAGTTCAAAGCTCTAGGTTGCAAGGGAGTGACAGTATCCTCAGCAGGCCTGCTTGAGCTGGATTTCAAGAGTTGTATCTCTCTTATCAGCATCTGGTTGGTCTCCTGCTGCTGCCTCATCCGTTCCTGTATACTACCAAACAAATTTAGAATTTCTTCATTAGATGCCAAAACAGGAGCAGATCCCTGAATATTGCGAGCGGGGATAATATCCTGAGGCAGTGAAGAAGCTTGGGTTCTCGGAGGAGGTGGTGGAAGCACCGAGCCAACTGTTGCAGAGGTGGTAGCAGACATGGTGGAAGAGCTCATGTTTGATCTCGAGGCTATTGAAAATAGTGTAGCAAAAAGTTTTGAAAATAGAAAACCAAGTAATGATTTTGCAAAAGCTTTTAGTAGAAATAACACCACTTGCCCCACGGTGGGCGCCAAATTGTTTTGGTCAAAAATTACCGAAGCAATTAAGTGATCAAATTAGTTAAGTGAGGTAGTGTGCTAAGAAAGTGTGTTGGAAATATGCTAATTAAGTTGTTTGCAAAAACAGTTTTCAGGATACGGCTCAGGATATCAAGCAGTATCTACAATCAAACAATGAGCAAAAATGTAAAGGGTGACACAGGATGTACGAGGAAACCCCTTGATCAATCTAGATCGCCGGCATAAAACCTTGGGAGCTGACAATCGCATCTGCCTTGTTCTTCTTATTGCTTCAAATGTCAGGATACAGTGCAGGATATGATGCGGATCAACTAAGTGTTACAAGGTGATTTCGATACAAGTGTAAGTGTGATGTGAGAGTTTTGAAGCTAGAGAGAAAGAATGTGCGAGAGATTGTGTGTTCTAATCTGATCCGATCAATCATTTTTTATAGTAAGAGAAATAAACTAACTAGCCTATTATTCCGGGATTCAGCGAATATTCCACATGTGAACGTTGTAGTCCACGTCTTCCGGCTTCAACGTCCATAATCTAACTGATTTACCCGAGTCTTGAGGAGAAGAAGTCCACCTGACCGTTAGAGACTTGTTACAATAATCTGCATGTGAGTTAATTAGTTACTACCAGGATATCGCATCAGGATGTTACCAATATCCTGATCCAGTATCCTGATCACAACAAAAGAAATATAGTCAGAATATTAGTCAGGATATATGAGCAGAAAACCACCCATAACACCTATCATGTAACGAGTTGAACATAAATCGATTGAATTATCGTCACATCTACATAAATCCCACTAGTTTTATTGTAATTCTACTATGTTAGTATATATACGCAATTATCCTCCAAGAAAGATATTCGTGTTCTTGTATAACTAAATATATTAAATTCGTCCCCACCACAAGTTATTGACAGGCTTCTTCATCGTGGTAGAATCTTACATATTGTCTAGGGACTACCAAAACAAGGGATAAATATTGTATAACAAATATTAATTTCACAATCATTTGCATTACTCTTTAAAATCATGGTCATAGTTGACTATGAGTAGGGGAAAATAGGTGACCGAACAAGAATAACTATCTTGTGGACCTAAAATTTTTATTTTCAATTTATATTTTATATATGTAACTTTTTAAAATAAAAGACTATAACTAAATTTTAAAAACCGAATTTATTTGTTAAGCTCATTAATATTTTATTTATTGATGCTAATTAAACCTATTTTTCAATCAAACTCATTTACCCAACTAAACTCATTAGACTAATAATGTTTTAAATTATACTTTTATACCCTAATTAAATAAATTGACAAGTGGTGGCAACTAAAAAAAAGCAATAATCGGGTTTATATTTTTTAGGGACCCATTTTTCATCTCTGCACATGACCCTTGAATGTTTAGCGATTCTCAGAGACGGTCCTGATGACGGCTCTTACATTTTGATTTCTTCGCACCCAAAAATAATATTTTCTTTAATAAAACACGTTTATTCCAAACGCTAAACCTTAGTTTCTATTGTTTAATATAATGTCAACTGAATATGTGTGTGTCTGTGTGTGTGGAATATTATTTTATAAAGAAAATTAAACCAAAAAAAATGTAGGAAGCAATCAAGAGACGTCACGTGTTAAAGGAAGTTGTAGGAATCCGTTCGTGTAAAATTAAATAAAAACTTTATTAACTTGAATTACTGAAACAATTACAGAATAAAATGGAAGTACAATACAATTACAACTGAAAAAATAGAAATACAAGAACAGAAAACTCGAACAGACGAAACTGTTCTTGGCAGAGGATCGTGTTAGACACGGGTCCCTTAAAACAAATTTCGTGTCTCCCAGGAGAACACGTTTGTTTCCAGGATACAACAGCCGCAAGCAGTTGCACTGCCGGTCTTGACTCCAACCCGAAGGTATACCTTGCTGCTTCTAGAAGATGTAGAATTCAGAGGGAGAGAAAGAAATAGCTATGTAATCCGGTGTCTTGAATCTGCAATAGGAACCTCCTATTTATACTGCAGGTCTTGAAGAAACTGAAAAACAAATTTAATGGGAGAATTAAACTGCATTAAACGTCTTCAATGCACCTTAATTCGTCATTAAATTCTCAGTCAAACGCATTAACTACGTCAGTTTCGAATGCTGAAAACGTAACTGCACTGCAGTAACTGCTGCTGGAAGCTTCTGCGCGCGCGCGCAAGACACACCGAAACGCGCACAGGTCTGCACCCTCATGCGCGGTGCGTCCATTTGGCTCACTGCCATGCGCGCGTGCGCATACTCACTCAGGTCCATGCGCGCCTGCGCGTGTGCCACGTCACCTGTGAGCCTTTACGAGCACGCCACACAGTCGCGCCGTTTTGGCTCACTTAGGTGCGCCGCGCACGTCACACCAGGCCCATGAACCATGCGCGCCATGTGTACCCCGCGCGCATGATTGCCACGTCATGCGCCATCGCGCGCGGACCCACCAGGGTCATGCGCATGCATGCCACATCACCAACCACTTGGTCCTTGCAACCCTTGTGTTCCACCACGCGCACGCGGTCAAAAATACAAAGGCGGCTCTCAAGCGGCTCGCTACGATGCGAGCGTGCGAAGTGCAAAGTGCGCCATCAAAGCGCCACATTGCGCCACATTGCGCCTCATCGCCCACGCCACGCGCGCGCGCGAGTGCGAGTGCGAGTTAGGGTGCTCCGCACCCTTCGCGAGTACACTAGTGAGTGCTTCCATGAAACAATAAGGATGGAGAGTTCCCACTTAAATACCCCTTTAAGTTCCAACTCTCATCCGATGTGGGACAAGGTGCCACTTTCCCACTTTTTTCAGCATTTAAGTTTCAAACACCAAACTTTGAGCATCGATGTCTCATTCATCTTAGCTCCGCTTTGGACGTGGTTTAGTTCGTTGCGAAGCCCTTCCGACATAGAACACAAACCCACAAATAAATATATAAAACCCGCTCATTTTATTATATTTATTTCTAGTCCAAAATAGGAAAAAATCATTTTCCTATATTTGTGAAAAATGCTATTTTCACAAAATTTCCAACAATCCCCCACATGAATAGAAATCGATCTATCAAGTTTCAACGATACACGTTCAACAGTTGAGTATTGCAAGATAGGTAGGTGTAACCTTTGAACCTCCTTTTGTGAAGCATACTTAGCCTCCTAGGGTCTTGTAGACGCGGTGTCCTTGAACAATCCCCCATTTATGTAGGCGACAATATACATTCACACAATACTCTCCCTAGTCGAGTTAAGACCTCATGGTTGTGTCCGTTCATGGTCATGGAACACGTTCCTGGTTCTGCGAGAGCTCTAGGATTTGCGCCTCCCCACAAATCCATTTGAAGCGACCCCACTTCTCTCTAACATAGGTGATTCCTCTGAATCATTAAAAGCATCATGGTTAATTTGGATTTCCTCAAAATCCTTAACCTCAACATGCTTAACCTTTCATTCATGTCACTGATTGGAATGGACTAGGAAGTATACAACTCCCTTTATTGAATTTTGGGGCACCCCCCACAGTGACTCCCTTTGGGTTTATGATTAAGTTTGCCTATTGAACCTAGATCTTGGGATCTCCAGTCAACTAGGTTAGGTTTCCCTCATATTCCCTTCATCTATGGGCTTTAGTCCCATTCCTCTTGACAACCTATACACCTTATCTGTGCTTAAGCCTTCCGTTAACGGGTCCGCGATGTTCTCATTTGACCTCACATAGTCAACTGAGATAACACCCGTTGAGATAAGTTGTCGTACCGTGTTGTGTCTACGTCGAATGTGTCTTGATCTGCCATTGTACATCATGTTTTGTGCTCTAGCAAGAGCAGACTGATTGTCACAATGTATGCAGATCGCCGTCAACGGCTTTGGCCATCTTGGAATATCTTCCACAAATTGACGTAGCCACTCCGCTTCTTCCCCGCTTTTATCTAAAGCGACGAATTCGGATTCCATCGTAGATCTAGCTATAATCGTTTGCTTGGAAGACTTCCAAGCTATAGCTGCGCCAGCAAGTGTAAACACATATCCACTTGTCGATCTATGATCTTTTATATCCGATATCCAGTTCGCATCAGTGAATCCTTCGATCACTGCTGGATAACGGGTATAATGCAATCCATAGTCTCTCGTGTATCTTATGTATCTAAGCACCCTCGTGATAGCTTTCCAATGATCCTCGCTCGGATTACTGGTGTATCTACTTAGCCTGCTCACAGCGTACACTAAGTCGGGTCTAGTACATGTCATTAGATACATGAGACTACCAATGATCCTTGAGTATTCTAACTGAGAAACACTCTCGCCTCTATTCTTCCTTAGGCGTTGGGTATTATCAATTGGACTTCGAGCTATACTCGTATCGTCCGAATTGAATTTCCCAAGGATCTTATCCACATAGTGAGATTGACTCAACACAAGACCATTTTGGGTTCTAGTGATTTTAACTCCAAGAATCACATCCGCGAGACCCATGTCTTTCATGTCAAACCTCGCTTTCAACATGTCTTTCGTTGAGTTGATCATCTTATCATCACTCCCAATGATAAGCATATCATCTACATAAAGACATAGAATCACATAACCTCTTGGTGTGTCTTTAAAATAAACACACTTGTCGCACTCATTTATTTTAAAACCATTGTCAATCATGACATGATCAAACTTTTGGTGCCATTGTTTTGGAGCTTGCTTCAAGCCATACAAAGACTTGACCAATTTACATACTTTACCCTTGTTTCCAGGGGCGGAAAAACCCTCAGGTTGTTCCATGTAAATTTCTTCTTCTAAATCGCCATTTAGAATGGCGGTCTTTACATCCATTTGGTGAACTTCCAAATTTCTTAGAGCCGCAATTGCAAGAACCAATCGTATAGAGGTTATTCGCGTTACAGGCGAGTAAGTATCAAAGTAGTCTAGACCCTCCTTTTGTCTAAATCCTTTGATTACTAACCTTGCCTTGTATTTATCAATACTTCCGTCAGCTTTCATCTTCCTTTTGAATATCCAACGATATCCAAGTGGTTTACAACCAGGTGGAAGATCTACTAACTCCCAAGTATGATTTTGCAATATAGAATCAATTTCATTCTTAATTGCTTCTTGCCATTGAGGTCCTTCTGCTGAGGTAACCGCTTCGCGGTAGGTATTGGGCTCACCCTCATCCATGTAGCTCATGAAGTCAGGACCAAAAGATTTTTCAACCCTTTGTCGTTTACTTCGTCTAAGCTCACCCTCCTCAACCTCGGGGCGTTCATGACTTTCATCTAATCGTGTAGATGAACTTGGTCCTGCTTCATCTAACCATGTAGACGAACTTGGACCTGCTTCATCAACCGCTCTTGATGAAGGCGCATGTGTTTGTCCTAACATAGGAAACACATTCTCAAAATATGAGACGACATTAGGATTTGCCTCTATGATAGTGTGTTTGTGTACATCGGGATTCTTGGACTCATGTACAAGAAAACGATGCGCACTACTTTGATGTGCATATCCAATGAAAATGCAATCAACAGTTTTGGGTCCTATCCTAAGAGCCTTAGGAGGTGGTACAATCACCTTAGCTAGGCACCCCCACACTTTCAAGTATTTGTACGAAGGGTTCCTTTTTCTCCATAACTCATATGGAGTTTCGTCCTTATTTTTCAAGGGTATCTTGTTCAACAGATAGTTTGCTGAGAGAATGGCGTCCCCCCACATTTCTCGGTTCACGCCCGAGCTTATCAACATGGCGTTCATCATTTCTTTCAATGTGCGGTTCTTTCGTTCCGCAACGCCATTTGATTGTGGAGAATAAGGAGGTGTACACTCGTGTACAATGCCACTTTTTGCGCATAAATCCGCAAAAGGTGCAACATATTCACGGTCGCTTCTCAAAGCTTTTATCTTCTTTTTAAGTTGATTCTCAACTTCATTTTTGTACAAGATAAACTTCTCTATTGCTTCGTCTTTACTTTTAAGTAAATACACGTAGCAATATTTAGTACAATCATCAATAAACGTGATGAAGTACTTATTTCCTCCACGCGTGGGAACCGCTTTTAAATCACACACATCGGTATGAATTAAATCAAGGGGTTCGGTTATTCGTTCAACCGATTTAAACGATGATCTCGTAAGTTTGGATTCAACACATGTCTCGCATTTGTGATTGGACTCGATATGGAATGTTGGTATCAAGTTTAATTTAATTAAACGTCGTAATGAATTAAAATTTACATGTCCTAGTCTACCATGCCAAACATTAGAAGACTCAACCATGTAAGTAGAAGTAGAAGTTCCATTCAAACTTTTGTTTTGGTTAACAACCATTACATTCATTTTAAACATTCCATTTAGGGCATAGCCCTTTCCAATAAAAGTACCACGTCTAGACAAGACAAAATTGTCCGATTCAAACACTAGACGAAATCCAAACTTGTTGAGCATCCATCCCGACATGAGATTCTTCCGTATCTCTGGAACATAAAGCACATTGGTCAAGGTCAACTCCTTGCCAGAAGTCATCTTCAAGACGACCGTGCCTTCCCCTTTGATGCTTGCGGTAGCTTTATTCCCAATATAAAGCTTTTCTTCACCCGAAGCTTCCTTGAATGTAGAGAAAAGAGCCTTGTCTCCACAAACATGGCGGGTTGCACCCGTGTCAACGAACCATCCTTTTGGGTTTTCACCCATTGCGTTGACTTCTTCAATCATAGCCGCTTCCTCGGTTATCATTGCGATTAGAGGCATACCATCCTCATCAACCATATGCGCACGCTCACGCTTAGGTTTCTTGCATTGGTTAGCACGGTGCCCCGTCTCGTTACAATTGTAACAAGTACCTTGGAAAGGCGCAGGCTTCTTTTTCACAGCCCCCTTTTTAGGTCCAAGGTTGTTAACCTTTGCTTTCCCTTTGTTGTTGGTTTTACCCTTGCCCTTGTTGGCCTTTGAGGATTCCCCAATTTCCACCATATTTGCTTTAGCCGAAGCTTGCAAAATGGTGCCTTTTTGGGCCACCCTGATTTCTTCTTCTATACGAAGACGAAGAACAAGGTCCTCGACCGACATTTCCTTTCGCTTGTGTTTAAGATAATTCTTAAAATCCAACCAAGCAGGAGGTAATTTCTCGATCATGGCTGCCACTTGAAACGTTTCGCTGAGTACCATTCCCTCAGCATGGATGTCATTTAGTATAATTTGCAACTCTTGGACTTGGTTCATAACAGTCTTGTTATCAACCATTTTAAAGTCCAAGAAACGGGCGACAACAAATTTCTTTGTTCCCGCATCCTCCGTTTTGTACTTTTTATCTAAAGACTCCCATAATTCTTTGGAAGTCTTTATATTATAGTACACATTATACAAAGCATCCGAGAGACCATTGAGAATATAGCCTCGACATATAAAGTCCGAGTGCTTCCACGCCTCTACCGCGCTCAGAGCCTGAGCATCGGTCTCCCCTTCCGCAGGTTGGGGAACGGTTTCCGTCAAGAACCTCGCAAGGTTCATGGTGGTCAAGTAGAAGAACATCTTCTGTTGCCACCTCTTGAAGTGGAGACTCGAGAACTTCTCGGGTCTTTCAGCATGATTCGCCACTGTGGTCGCTCCCACAGTGTTGGCAGGCGTACCGACAACAACGTTGACGTTGGTATTTTCAGTCGACATTCTGAAAAATTCCACAAAACCAAGTTAATAAAATCTGTTAGAATAATAAATGTGTTGATTTATTATTTTACTAACAAAATCGATGAGTAACAAAATCAGCCTCGTAGCTTCTAAGTCCAACTTTGAAGACTACAAGAGAAGATCTTAGAACCCAAAGACGAAGAAGGAGTAGAAGAACAGAGTTCTGTTTTGACAAAGTCGCTACTTTGAATCAAAACAGAGAAAAACCTTTTAAAACACAACCTGCTGTGAGAAAAAAAAATTAATTCATAGCAGAGAAGTTTGAGATTCTACACGAAGTTGGAAATTTTGTGAAAATAGCATTTTTCACAAATATGGGAAAATGATTTTTTCCTATTTTGGACTAGAAATAAATATAATAAAATGAGCGGGTTTTATATATTTATTTGTGGGTTTGTGTTCTATGTCGGAAGGGCTTCGCAACGAACTAAACCACGTCCAAAACGGAGCTAAGATGAATGAGATATCGATGCTCAAAGTTTGGTGTTTGAAACTTAAATGCTGGAAAAAGTAGGAAAGTGGCACCTTGTCCCACATCGGATGAGAGTTGGAACTTAAAGGGGTATTTAAGTGGGAACTCTCCATCCTTATTGTTTCATAGAAGCACTCACTAGTGTACTCGCGAAGGGTGCGGAGCACCCTAACTCACACTCGCACACGCGCGCGCGCGTGGCGTGGGCGATGAGGCGCAATGTGGCGCTTTGATGGCGCACTTTGCACTTCGCATCGCCGCTTGAGAGCCGCCTTTGTATTTTTGACCGCGTGCGCGTGGTGGAACACAAGGGTTGCAAGGACCAAGTGGTTGGTGATGTGGCATGCATGCGCATGACCCTGGTGGGTCCGCGCGCGATGGCGCATGACGTGACAATCATGCGCGCGGGGTACACATGGCGCGCATGGTTCATGGGTCTGGTGTGACGTGCGCGGCGCACCTAAGTGAGCCAAAACGGCGCGACTGTGTGGCGTGCTCGTAAAGGCTCACAGGTGACGTGGCACACGCGCAGGCGCGCATGGACCTGAGTGAGTATGCGCACGCGCGCATGGCAGTGAGCCAAATGGACGCACCGCGCATGAGGGTGCAGACCTGTGCGCGCTTCAGTGTGTCTTGCGCGCGCGCGCAGAAGCTTCCAGCAGCAGTTACTGCAGTGCAGTTACGTTTTCAGCATTCGAAACTGACGTAGTTAATGCGTTTGACTGAGAATTTAATGACGAATTAAGGTGCATTGAAGACGTTTAATGCAGTTTAATTCTCCCATTAAATTTGTTTTTCAGTTTCTTCAAGACCTGCAGTATAAATAGGAGGTTCCTATTGCAGATTCAAGACACCGGATTACATAGCTATTTCTTTCTCTCCCTCTGAATTCTACATCTTCTACAAGCAGCAAGGTATACCTTCGGGTTGGAGTCAAGACCGGCAGTGCAACTGCTTGCGGCTGTTGTATCCTGGAAACAAACGTGTTCTCGTAGGAGACACGAAATTTTCATTTAAGGGACCCGTGTCTAACACGATCCTCAGCCAAGAACAGTTTCGTCTGTTCGAGTTTTCTGTTCTTGTATTTCTATTTTTTCAGTTGTAATTGTATTGTACTTCCATTTTATTCTGTAATTGTTTCAGTAATTCAAGTTAATAAAGTTTTTATTTAATTTTACACGAACGGATTCCTACAGAAGTTACAAAGAGCAATAAAACACACATTGATGCACCGTTGGAAAACACGCTGACACGCCGTTATAATCTTTGTTAGGCCATCTGACGTGCCATAATGCATCACATGTGATTAGGACGTGGAACTGTGACCATGCGTCGAATACCACACGGTGTATGTGTGGTTCATGACGTTGGTTCGACAGCGTGGAGTTTCTCTGGGCAACAACCAAATCGTATATATTTCTTAGTTTCTAATCAACAATTTAATTAAGCACCTCAATTGATTATTCCGAAATAACTTGTACTCGTTATTTAAAAAAAAAAGTTAATTAGACAGTGTTGTCTAATTTTTTTTACGAACATTCCAATATAAATTTATTGTAAACCGACTTGGTTTCAATATAAAGTATTTCCACGTCTCGTAAATGTCGTGCAACTTGTGAGTACCCAATGATAATTTTTAAATAAGGAATTTCCAATATATATTATATTGAGTACCAACGACGATGAGGATTAGATTACATTTGCATTATCATGAATTTGTAAACGTTGGTTTCAACTAGCGAGCCGCTTGAGAGCCGCCTTTGTATTTTTGACCGCGTGCGCGTGGTGGAACACAAGGGTTGCAAGGACCAAGTGGTTGGTGATGTTGCATGCATGCGCATGACCCTGGTGGGTCCGCGCGCGATGGCGCATGACGTGGCAATCATGCGCGCGGGGTACACATGGCGCGCATGGTTCATGGGCCTGGTGTGACGTGCGCGGCGCACCTAAGTGAGCCAAAACGGCGCGACTGTGTGGCGTGCTCGTAAAGGCTCACAGGTGACGTGGCACACGCGCGCATGGACCTGAGTGAGTATGCGCACGCGCGCATGGCAGTGAGCCAAATGGACGCACCGCGCATGAGGGTGCAGACCTGTGCGCGCTTCGGTGTGTCTTGCGCGCGCGCGCAGAAGCTTCCAGCAGCAGTTACTGCAGTGCAGTTACGTTTTCAGCATTCGAAACTGACGTAGTTAATGCGTTTGACTGAGAATTTAATGACGAATTAAGGTGCATTGAAGACGTTTAATGCAGTTTAATTCTCCCATTAAATTTGTTTTTTAGTTTCTTCAAGACATGCAGTATAAATAGGAGGTTCCTATTGCAGATTCAAGACACCGGATTACATAGCTATTTCTTTCTCTCCCTCTGAATTCTACATCTTCTACAAGCAGCAAGGTATACCTTCGGGTTGGAGTCAAGACCGGCAGTGCAACTGCTTGCGGCTGTTGTATCCTGGAAACAAACGTGTTCTCCTGGGAGACACGAAATTTGTTTTAAGGGACCCGTGTCTAACACGATCCTCAGCCAAGAACAGTTTCGTCTGTTCGAGTTTTCTGTTCTTGTATTTCCATTTTTTCAGTTGTAATTGTATTGTACTTCCATTTTATTCTGTAATTGTTTCAGTAATTCAAGTTAATAAAGTTTTTATTTAATTTTACACGAACGGATTTCTACAGAAGTTACAAAGAGCAATAAAACACACATTGATGCACCGTTGGAAAACACGCTGACACGCCGTTATAATCTTTGTTAGGCCATCTGACGTGCCATAATGCATCACATGTGATTAGGACGTGGAACTGTGACCATGCGTCGAATACCACACGGTGTATGTGTGGTTCATGACGTTGGTTCGACAGCGTGGAGTTTCTCTGGGCAACAACCAAATCGTATATATTTCTTAGTTTCTAATCAACAATTTAATTAAGCACCTCAATTGATTATTCCGAAATAACTTGTACTCGTTATTTAAAAAAAAAGTTAATTAGACAGTGTTGTCTAATTTTTTTTACGAACATTCCAATATAAATTTATTGTAAACCGACTTGGTTTCAATATAAAGTATTTCCACGTCTCGTAAATGTCATGCAACTTGTGAGTACCCAATGATAATTTTTAAATAAGGAATTTCCAATATATATTATATTGAGTACCAACGACGATGAGGATTAGATTACATTTGCATTATCATGAATTTGTAAACGTTGGTTTCAACTAGCGAATGACTAACATCGTGTAACAGGTTGTTAGTACAATATAAACGATTTTCAATCACCTTGTTAGTTAAACAACGTACGGAATCACGCCCACCTTATCGTTTATTAAAGTTACATTAATATTTTATTTTCTTACTTAAACTTATTAAAAGAGGAGAATATTATTTGCAATTAAAAAAATAAAATAAAAACATGTGCCATTTTTTCACATTTGATACGTGAAAACGTCTTCTACTCCCATACAATAATCTTGTGTTCCAGAGTTTTATTTAAGAAAGAAAAAGATAGGAAAATAACACATGATGTGTTCCCGAGTTTCATTTAAGCAAAGAAAAGAAATGAAATAAAAGAAAACTAGGCTAAGTTTTTTAGTGTTATTTTCCTTCCAATGTGGAAGGAAATGGAAGGAAAGACATGTAAGATTAAATATATATTATATTATATTTAATCTAGTAGCTATTATAATCATTTACATTATATGGATCAAAATATATAACAATCCTATTAAATAATTAGTTGGTAATTGTTGATGGGCCAAATTACCCTTATTAACTAATTAGGGTTTCCTCCTGGGTGCATATATAAGGAGACTTATGTAGAGGTTCTAGGATTAGACACATAACCTAATTACTCTCATAACATCAATCGACCTCCTCTCCTAGCCGATTCCCCTTTATCGGTTTCTTCATCACCATCATTAGATTGCACCCTAAGGAGGAACCAGACCAAGATGACAATCATGTCAAACCTTATTGCTGCATCTCCATCCGGATTCTCTGCTGGCCTGTACTGATGCAATCAAAGGTATGTTTTCATGTTTTCCATTATCTCTAAAACAGAACTGACCAACATGTGGTATCAGAGTATATGTTGATTAGTCAGTTCTGTTTTCGTATCCATTATTCTGGGATTGAAATCTGGAAAACAGAAGTTTTGAAAACTCAATAAAACTCACGGTTGTTTTCGGGTCATATGTGCCGAGATCAATGTTTTTCGGGAAAAGAATGTTTTTTAAATGACTCGGAATCATAATGGTAAATCTTAATTGTACCGAAATCTGTTTAAAGCCTTAAAATTCAGGTTTCGGGTTCCAGAATCATGTTTTTATTTTTAGAGTTCATCTTGTGTTCTTAGGAAAATTCGAAATTCCTTTATGTTTTGGAATATAATTTGAATTGTTGAATGTTTTTCCTAATTTTGATCTGTTTTGTGTAATGAGAATTTTCGAAATCTGTTAAAAGGATAAACAGATTATGATTTTCGAAATATTCTGTTAAAATTAGATCAATGTTAAAACAGGAAACTCTATCACAATTCCTAAGAATTCGAATTTTCAGTTATGCTTTTTACATTAACAGCTGTAACAGTGGACTCGAGACCATCAGGTTTCGACTCGAGACCAAGATCTCGACTCGAGACCACAAGGCCTCAACTCGAAATCATAAGTGTTCTCAAATGTTTACAACTCGAGACAACGATTTCGACTCGAGACCAAAAGGTTTCGACTCGAGACCATAAGGTTTCGACTCGAGACCATAAGGTTTCGACTCGAGACCACTGAGGTTTCGACTAAGGGCTTCAATCTTCACAACTCGAGACCATGGTTGCGACTCGAGGTCTCATCAAGCACTCGAGATCTCATAAAACACAGTAGTCGAGACCATGATTACGACTCGAGACACTGAGGTTGCGACTCGAGACACTGAGGTTGCGACTCGAGACCATTAATGAGTCGAGACCCCATAATGTTGCAAGATGAGTCGAGACTTGACTCGAGATCTCACTCGAGACCTCATAACTGAGTCGAGATCTCACTCGAAACCTCATTATTTTAGGCTGTTTAATGTGAACTAAGACTTAGCTCGGGGCTCCGCCCCGAACCCCGTGCGGGGGCACGCTGTCCCCCTGCACCCCCCAGCGAACTCACTGCGGAGTTCGATCCGCGCTAACAGGTGGTTTGCTACTAAATAATTGGTTTTTGTAATTACTTAGTTAATTAATAAGGATCAAATAATGTTTTACAAAACCAAAATGGCTTAACTTGAATGAGCTTCTGATGTATCACTTCTGGCCAAAGCTGATTTGATGCATCTATTTATCGTTCAAGTATTACGAAAGCTATGTTAAGTGTGCATCATAAACATGAATGTCTTAATATCTGGCCAAAGCTTATTTAATTCCTTCATAGATGGCATACTTAACAAGTGCATAACTAAAGTGATTGTCTCAATTTCTGGCCAAAGCTGATTTGTTACAACCACTTTGCACACATGCTTAAATTATTACACTTCTGGCCAAAACTGATTTGTCTTCGTTTAAGTAGAACTTTAAATAGTCTATTATTTTGATGTTAGTAATAGACATATCACAATCTCTTCACATAATGATCCTTAATTAATTTTTATGATCATTTCGTCTGCCTTATTTTTTTGTACCCATAATTTTACTCACTATAATTTTCTTCTATAAATCTGTATCTCATCCACTCTAATTCCTAAATCTAATATGTTTTGCTTAAAGTTGCTATAAGAATTAGCTCTTAAATTAAATCCTTGATTATCTCTTAAGACACGATGATCCTATTGCTCTCTTCTGATAAAGCACTACAGAAGAAAAGTAGAGCATGATGATTAGGATAAATCGAACATGATGTCTCTCATGATAATCAAGATCTCTCTAACATAAATTGCTATTACTAAAGTTATTCCAGATTAAGTCTTTCCTAAGATTAATATATAATTGTGGAATAGTCACTAGAACTCCTAAGATGCATGCCCTTCATTTAAAATTCTAAACTATAAAGTTAAGTGGTATATGTGAATACATTATAATGTACAATACCATTACCCATAAAGTTAAGGGCTTACACATGGAAATAAGTACATTTTCCAGTACATTACATACTAAGATTTTCACTTGTACAATTTTATGCCTTATAAATCAACTATAACACTCAAAGGTACCAAAGTACAATGAGTGTGTTGATAAGCAACATATGTACATAGAAATATATGTTTGAAATTGGAAAATAAGATGTTATTCACTTTACAACCACTAATACTTTAAAAGAGGATTGTTCTAAGGTCCATAGACAAATTACAAGTGCTAATTCCAACTTTAAGGTTCTTCAAGGGAAAATCTCACTGCATAATTATGTCATTAGACTAGACATAAGCAACGAGACTATCCATTATTCTAAAGAACAGTTGGATAAACTAATTAGATAGTCACTTATTAAAGATATTTAAGTCTACTAATTATAATATTCCTATTAACACATGATTAGTTGACTCTAGTTTTAAAAGTTTCCTTATCAGAAGTCAACAAATAACTAACATGAGAGTTAGTGACAAAATTAAATGTTAAGACTATAAGAACCATAATAAGCAGTCTTCTAATAACGCTTTTCGATACCTTATATATTCTGAAGATTAATCAGAATATAGTATCATAATTAAGCAATGCTATGAAGGTTGTGAGGTTTGCATAGTCAACATAAAGTCACACTTACCTTAAACTCTCATTTTATTTGTTCTAAATATCTGGATTGAAACATTACTAAGATAAAACTAGATGATACCTTACACTTTCACAACTTTTGTTATCATGCAAATGAGAATTTGACAAAAGGAAAATGAGACTTATAAATTTCATCCATTATAACCAAAATTCATGAGAAATCATGACATGGTTAATGATGATGATTTTTTTCATCTAATCTCATTCTAAGTGATTTTAAATCATGACGTTACAGCCCTAAATATTACTTGGCTTAAGGAATAAGTATGGGTCCATCATAAGTCATTCATTGACATTCGTGGAACTTATTCCAAATGGAATATTCAGACATAATTCATTTATCATTTGAAAGACTATCAACTTGTATCTAGATTTTGTCGTATATGGCCGATGGTCTTAGAAGAAATCTATTCATATACATACTTTATAAAATTTCTATTAAATATGTCCCTAAAGTTTCTTATGATATCTGGACATTAAAGAAATCAAATAAAGTCTAACGTATATATGATAGGTTCCCACGTCACGTACCTCATTGAAACTTCTCGTGTAGCATTTCTAGAGATATTAAAGATCAGTGGGAGCATTAAGTGTCTTAATAATAACTTGCAATAGTTGCACGAGGTGGGGGAGTGAAAATTTTACATTACCTAAATTTGCACCTCTTGTATAAGACACTGCTCCATCACGACACTATTCTATCAAAACTTGTCTCCTTAAATCTAATGCTACTCTTACAAAAGTTTCATTGTTGCTTAATTATGGGCACACTTAGATTTCTTACCTAAACTAATATAATCCTCAACAAGAGAAAGTTCAACGACTGACGTCATTAATTTATTTTTCTCTATTAGAATTAGTTAGTCGCTAAGTATTGACCCTAAGCATGATGAGTTCCTAAAGATTTCTAAGGTCAGTGGGAGCAGTCAAAGTCCTTATCATGACTTGCAAGGAATACAAGAGGTGGGGGGGAAGAATGTCATTAAATTTCACTCCGAATTTAACTCCGATTACACCTCTTGTACACCATACTGCACCAACTCTTATAAACTTAGAAGGAAAATGATAGCAACCTAACCAAGAGCTAATCCATAAAACTGAAACTTCTAATGAACCCAATAATCAACTCAGGAGGTCATCTAGGTTTAAAAGCCTACTAACTTTGATGATTACATAACCTCCCTAACTGAAGTTGAAATGGATTTTGGAAATGTTTATTGATCCTATCTCTTTAAAATTAAGCCATTAGTGTCAATTAATCTTCTGAATGGAATAAAACAGTTTTCTAGTAAAACTGATTTTATGTGTTCAAATAACGTTTGGGATTTGATTGAATTACCTAAAAGTGTTCATAACTAAACCAAATCCTGATACAAGCGTTAAGACACGAAGAAACTTGATTTATTGTCAAAGGTTGTACTCAGGAAGAGATAAATTATTAAAGAATCTTTATTACATATCTAACAAAAGATTTCTTTGAGGATCATCATTGTTCTAGTAGCTTATAATAGTTTAAAGCTACATTAGATGAACATTAAAAACAATTTTCCTTAACAAATGGCTGACATATTTACATGTTCATAAAACAACCTGAAAGTTCCAAACTGAAGGTTAAAGAACACTTTGTTTGTAAGCCAACAAAATCCATGTATGGGTTAATGCAAACATCATAATGTGATGAAATCTTAACGTAATTATTTTCATCAACAACCAAGTGGATTAATGTACCTACCTCAAAATGAGTGGGAGCAACTAAAATAAACTTGTCTATATAGATGACATTCTTTTGACAGGTGTATGTTACATAAGTCAAAGAATTGTTAACACAAACTTTGATATAATAAATCTCAGAGATATCTCTTACGTGATTGATATCATAACATATTGAGATAGACCCAATGGGATATTAGTTCCGTTCCATAAGTTTAACATTAAATGGGTCCTTACATATGTAACAATCAATACTGCTCTCCTTCAGAGGATAATATGGTAAATGAGATTATTTTTTACGCTTCATTAATTAGAAGCCTTATGTAAGTTCAAGTTTATACTCGTTTAGATATTACTCACATTGCAACACACTAGATATGTCTAGATTAACGTGAAGCATCTAATGGAGTATTACAATATATTTAAAAGAAACGAGAGGCTACAATTTAAAGAAGAAGTGAGAACTAAAAATCGGTTGATTACTTTAACTTTGTAATATTCAAAGATGACAAAATGTAATTTCGGGCATATCTTTATGTCAGCAGACAAAACCTATCTTATGGAGGAGTCATAATAAACTGATAATAACAACCTAAGTTATAACGACATAATATAGTCACTAAATGTTGTTGGAAATATATCAGTGGACTCATAAGTTTATTAACTCCATATAATTAATGTTTTGAAGACTTAGTGTGATAAAGTCAGCTACCATGACTCCTTGAACAGTAACAGTTCGAGAGGTGCTGCATTAAATTTCGATACGCAATTAATTATTCGTTTATGAACGAATTGAGGAAACTAAGTTTTGTATCGAATACATTCATGATATGCTTAAGGATCCTATAACTGAAGGGCTATTACCCATAAGTCTTATTAAGAGAGCTCATAGACGGGTATTAATTAATGGCTGGGCGCAATTGTATATCGTACTATGAATGACTAAGTATTAGTTAATTTTCCTCATCAGTTTGATTTTGTATGTCTCTAAGAATATGTCAAGTCGACATAATGGCATATAGACAAATAAAGTTACAAATCAAACAAAGGGCTTATGCGTATTTTGATCATGACGATTAGGTTTTAAATTAAGGCTATAGTATGATTAATGGGGGTCCTGGGGCGCATAATGATTCAACGGCTGTATTTCTCTGCTATAGTACTTGTTTAAGGCTAAAATGAGTGTTAACTCCTGATCAGGCTTATCTAATACTCATAGTAAATGATTACTCGGCTAAGTGGGAGAATGTAAGATTAAATATATATTATATTATATTTAATCTAGTAGCCATTATAATCATTTACATTATATGGATCAAAATATATAACAATCCTATTAAATAATTAGTTGGTAATTGTTGATGGGCCAAATTACCCTTATTAACTAATTAGGGTTTCCTCCTGGGTGCATATATAAGGAGACTTATGTAGAGGTTTTAGGGTTAGACACATAACCTAATTACTCTCATAACATCAATCGACCTCCTCTCCTAGCCGATTCCCCTTTATCGGTTTCTTCATCACCATCATTAGATTGCACCCTAAGGAGGAACCAGACTAAGATAACAATCATGTCAAACCTTATTGCTGCATCTCCATCTGGATTCTCTGCTGGCCTGTACTGATGCAATCAAAGGTATGTTTTCATGTTTTCCATTATCTCTAAAACAGAACTGACCAACAAGACAACTTTTTTTTTTCATTTCATTTCTTCCTTTTACTTTCTTTTCTTTTCTTTTCTCTCGTTAAATAAACTCGGGAACAGAGCGTAAGGGTAAGGGTGTAAAAACTGATGTCAAGCGTCACTTTTTTCACATGTGATATATAAAGGGCACCCTTTACGCCCTTTTCTTTAAATTACCTTGTTCACCAGAATTATTTCAATTCTTCATATCTTGTCAACGGTAATTGGTTAAAAGATAAATCATTGGTCAAACTAAAAGTATATTGAATAAGTTTCAATGGATTTTCAAAATCATTCCTAGGAAGAATTCAAAGGCAAGTGGTATCTACACTAATTAACCGTCTAAAAGAAATCTAAGTTAACTGAATTTATTTGAATTTATTTAAGGGTTGTTTGTTTACCTTTTAATAAGGCTCTTAATGGTTCAGCACTTAATGGTTTTGACTGTTTATTTTGCGAGCAGATGTCTGAATGGTTCAGACATTTGCCTCTGAATGGTTAACTATTATACTAAGTTTGAACAGTTAAGACATCTAATCTGAATTGGTCAGACATTTGTCTCTAAACGGTTAAACATTATACTGGCTCTTAATGGTTTAGATCTCTTACTGGTTCAGCACTTGATAGTTTAGATCTCTTACTGATTCAGCACTTAACCATTCAAAAATTGCCAAACAACCCCTAATTCGTCATCCCCACCAGAAGATATTGGTGTGCTTAATAGATAATAGTAATGAAATGACCCTCATATATTGTGACGGGACTACCAAAAGCAATTAAATTATTCCTTTCACCATCATTCTTTTTATTATGATGGCCCCATACTTTTTTAGCTTAGATCCATAATGAAAATTACCATGTCCTTTTCACTATCATCATCTCTTCCCACTTTTAACAGTGATATTAGACTATGGGGTATGGGGCGGGGGTTGGGTACAAACGCCCAAGTCACCACCCCAGGTGGGCTTGGGTTTCAGCGTGGCCCCTTGGGTGGGGGTTTCAGCCAGGGCGTTGGGCGGGCCTAGCGGTCTTCCGTGGCCGGCTCTCATTGGCTGGGTTGGCTAGGCTATAGGTGGCTAGGCTTTTTTTTTTTTTTTAATTTTGTGTGTATTTTTATAATAATTGAAAAAAAAAATTATAACACGTAGCCAACCCACGCGCGCTAGCCACGTCCCGCCATACCGACCCAATATGCAACTGACAAGCGGTGCCCCTCGAAGTCCACGTGTCAACCCATGCTTCAAACCCCCGCCCCACGTTATTATATACCAATAAAAAAAGACGGTGTTGACTGTTCGAATCCAATTTGAATCAAACTGAAAAAAGACGGTGTTGACTGTTCGAATCCAATTTGAATCAAACTGATACATGAATTTAAATGTTGTATATTAAAAATGTGATGTGGTGTGATGGTTTCGGGTAGATGACACTTTTTTTATGAGAACACATAATGGTTATATTAAAAATGTGATTGTTTTGGGTAGGTGACACTTTTTTTATGAGATGGCATATTAAAAAAATGGTTAAAATACGATATATGTTCAATATATAAACAAATTTCATTTGTATGTAGAACAATAGCTACACATATGTAAGTTACATTACCTACACAACCTATACCTAACTAGGTAACAAATACTTTTTTTTTTCTTAGAAAATATGAAAAATTTAGTTTGCATAGTATGTGCATTTATAAACAAATTGTAAAAAAATAAATGACTTAAGTTTGTTTGTTTTATTACAATAATTTAGTATTCTACAATAAACTTTGATGTATAATACACACCCACACACATATATAGTTACTAGCAGGTACATCCTTGCTACACGATGTGATAACGTCTTTTGTTATGCTACAGTTGGTTGTCTTTGAACAAGTATATAACTAACGCATGATCAGTTTCTTTGTTCAATAGACACATTTTTGACTGGTTATCGTTTTTTTATAGTAAATTTCTTTTATTTGTTTCGTTTGTGGGACTTAAATCCAAGACCTCCCTCTCTCAATGTGTTTAAAGGCTTTGCCTTTACCAATGGATCACCATCCCATTGGTTGGTTATCGTTTATTTTAAATTGTTTATGGTGAAACAACAAATCAAACTCTTTTTTTATTAAATATTTTAAAAAATTATATAACTTCTTAGAAACATTAATGACACTTATAATAAAATTTAACTTTTAAAGTAACCATTGTAAACGGGTCAAGTCTTTTTATGTTTTTTTTAATTGAGTGAATTAAAGAGTAAATGATACGTTAAATGAGAAGCATACACATTTTTATGTAACACCCTTCATTCTCGCTCATCTAATTCTATGTAACAAGATTTTAGCACAATGACAACTCAAAAGGTAAAAAAGAAAAAAATAAGGGTGTTTATCATAACTATTTACTAACTTCCATGATGTTTTTTAGGCAATTACTAATTGAGAAATTTGGACATCATGTTATCCCAAAATATCATTAAGGGTGGAGGGAGTCGTCATCATATGGTGAGTGTTTAAACAATTTTCTAACCAATAATGTCATGTCAAGTTCCCACTTCACTCTCTATTTTACACTTAATTACTAGTAAATTAGTAATGATCAAACACATGAAAAGTGGTAAACAATTAAAAAAATGTGATGAGTTGAAAAGGGTTGGGGCTCACCATTCACCCTCTCTCTCCCACCTTTCTCTTTTTTACGTAGTCGGTGAGTAGTCACCACCCACACCACCTCTCTCCACTTCCCCAATCACCACTCCAACACCAGAAGTGGTTCCCCACTCGGTAAACCCCACTCCCCTATCCACTCACCCTAAGAAAGTAGCCAACAATTGGGAATGTGAGACGTGGCCTTTTGTGGTGGGTGAATAAATCATCATCACTCATTAGTCACTATCCTTTCGAGAGTCAATAGGGTTTGAATTTGAAAGTATGAGTTGACACGTGTATATCGGTTTAAACGTGGTTGAGGGTTGGTACTCGGTAGTCTTACATTTCATATCAAAAGCCAATACCATTTTGAATATTCCACTATTCATCACTTTCTGCGTGTATATCATTTAATTTAATGAGGCAGTTTTATCAAGATTTACTTCAAACCACCTTTCACACTTTATATTTTGATTGTAATAATATAATATACATGATTTTATATAATAATACATAGATTACAAGTTACGTTAGTAAAAAGTATTATTTCGAATCGGATTCGCTATCCTTGAGTTTCTTTGCTGGGTTTTAAGATTCATAGGATATAAAAGTATTATTAATAATGTTTGAACATCTAACAAGGTTTTGGATGTAACGTTTAAAAAAAGTATTGTAAAAAAGTATATCTATACTATATTATAATACATGAGGAATGGGTATTTAAAGATACCCAAAAAATAAGAATTTTTCTTCAGTTTATTTATAGAAAGACCACGAAAATGAAGGTAGTTTAGTCTTTTAATCATTATTTATTTTTTAGTCCCTAAACTTATTACACTTAAATCCCTTAAATTTTAACAAAAATATAGATAATTAGTTATAATTCACCCCTCCACAACAAACTTATAATTTTTTATGTATTTTTAACATATTTTATAAACTATACTGTTTAAAAAAATCTAAAGATAGCATGACGACCGACACATTTTTGTCGACGTTT